>CM077347.1:77110445-77710445 GCA_039655645.1 Ammopiptanthus mongolicus
TCTGCCCATTGATGGCTAGTATCAACAAATTGAATATCATTTATTCCTTTTTGCACATAATCTCTAATGAAATGATGCTTGATTTCTATATGCTTTGCCCTGGAATGCAATATGGGATTTTTAGACAAATTAATGGTAGCAGCATTATCATACATTATTGGAATATTACTTACAAAAACGTTGTAGTCTTCCAATTGATGTTTAATCCAAAGAAGTTGTGAGCAATAACTTGCGGCAGCAATGTACTCAGCTTCAGCAGTCGATAGAGGAATTGTGCTTTGCCTTTTGCCTAACCATGAGACTAGATTGGCTCCAATGAAGTGACAACCTCCACCGATGCTTTTTCTTTCTATTCTGTCTCCAGTATAGTCAGCATCACAAAATCCAACTAATATGTATTCATCAAATTTCTTATACAATAGACCCAAATTAGTAGAACCTTTGAGATATCTAAAGATTCTCTTTACTGTTGAGAGATGAGACTCTCTTAGATTAGATTGAAATCGAGCACACAAGCAAACACTAAACATGATATCCGGTTTGGACGCAGTTAGATATAAGAGGGAACCCATCATACCTCTATATACCTTTTCGTATACCTTTTTATCTTTGTCATCTTTGTTTAGTACGGACGTTGGATGTATCGGGGTAATCATTGGTTTGCAATCATCCAACTTAAAGCGTTTCAGAAGCTTTTTTGTGTGCTTCATCTGATGAATGTACACTCCGTCCGATGTTTTCTTTACTTGAAGTCCGAGGAAGAATTTTAATTCTCCCGTCATACTCATTTTAAATTCTTTTTGCATTAGCTCAGAAAACTCTTGACAAAGAGATTCATCAGTTGCACCAAATATTATATCATCAACGTAAATTTGTGTAACAATAAAATTCTTTTTGCTCTATTTTCTAAAATGAGTTGTGTCCACTTTTCCTCTTGAGAAACCATTCTCCATTAGGAATGTGTTGAGTCTCTCATACCAAGCTCTAGGAGCTTGTTTGAGTCCATATAAAGTTTTCTTAAGCGTATATACATGCTCAGGATGGTTTTGATCTTTACAACCAGTTGGTTGTACAACGTAAACTTCTTCATTAATGAAACCATTCAGGAAAGCACTTTTTACGTCCATTTGATAAAGCATGATGTTATGATGTGCAGCATATGAAAGCAAAATGCGTATGGCCTCTAGTCTAGCTACTGGAGCAAAAGTTTCAGTATAATCAATACCATCCTCTTGCGAGTAGCCTTGCGCAACTAACCTTGCTTTATTCCTTACAACTTTACCATCTTTATCCAGCTTGTTACGATAGACCCACTTGGTTCCAATGACAGACTTATTCTTTGGCAAGGAGACCAGCGTCCAAACGTCACTACGTTGAAACTGGTTAAGCTCATCTTGCATAGCGAAGATCCAACATTGATTCACTAACGCTTCGTCCACAGACTTTGGTTCCAGTTCAGAGATGAAGGCTGAGTCAGCTTGTTCTCTAAAAGTTGACCTTGTCCGGACTCTATCATTTGGTTTGCCCATGATTTGATCCTTATGGTGATAAGTCCTGAATTGCCACGAACGAGGGGTGTTAGCAACTTACTGAGATGTTAACGCATCTTGAGTTGCGTCTGATACTTCGTCTTTGTTAAGCTTAGGACGTTCTTCTATATCATTCAGATTCATATCAGCAAAAGAATCATCTAGCTCTGATAATCTCTTATCAGGCTGTTTGACATCGAACTTAACATGGATGGATTCTTCAACAACTAAAGTCCTAGAGTTATAGACTCTACAGGCTATGGACGTTTCAGAGTATCCTAACAATATTCCATTATCTACTTTGGCATTAAACTTACCAAGTTGATCCTTAGTATTTAAAATAAAACATTGACATCCGAAAGGGTGGAAATAAGAAATGTTGGGTTTGTATCCTTTCCATAGTTCATAAGAAGTCTTATTCAAGATAGGTCTTATGTATATTCTGTTTTGAATGTAGCAGGCAGTGTTTACAGCTTCAGCCCAGAAGTGTTTGGAAACAGAATTATCACTGAGCGTTTGAAGAGATCGGTTCTTTCTCTCAACAACACCATTCTGTTGTGATGTTCTAGGGGCAGAGAAATTGTGATGAATACCGCTTTCATCACAGAACCTACGGAAAAGCTCCCTTAGGTAACATTTGTAAACCTATAACAACTTAATACTCATTCTCCGTTCGATTTACCGTAAAAAAATCTAATCGTTTATCCTCAATCCATACTCCTCCTCCTTAATACCTACCTTAATCTCTCACACATTAGAATATAATTAAAACTTAACCACTTTTTTTTCAATACTAATCCATTTAGGAAATCTTCCTCCGACATTTTTAACTCTTACTGTTAACACCAAGATTTAAACTATGATACACATTCCTTTTACAACATATCCATCAATTCCAATCCAAGATATCCAATCCTAGTCTTAGTTTCTTTTGAACGTAGTCCACCTCTCCAATTTACATCATAATCACGCATCACAACCTTAAAGAACATGATTGCATCTCTTAATGCAACTACAACCAAAAAGAAATCGCATCGGGTAGAATTATCCAAAATCATAAATCTTGAACTTTTCTAACAACTTAGTTTTACTTAAGAACCCTCCTTTCTGTTTATATTCAGCTTAGGTAAAAATAATAAGGACACTTTCCTATAAATCTTCAAACCCACACAATCAACCTTAACTACAGACATTGATTACTACCCTAGATCTCCCATCTACTATTCTGCCTCGATCAATACTTGGTTTATAATAATTGTCTTACTTACTGAGATTGATCTTAACGGTCCACATCTTATCAATCACAACTATACCTCAATAAAACTCTCATCACTTCTTGTCTATCCTGTTAAAAGGATGTTCGCAGGTAGAAATTACACTTACTCCCAACCAACCTTCCAAAGATTAAATAGTTTTTCTTGCTTGTCCACTTGAGTTGAGGGTGATCAGTTGAACTCAGTCTCCACTTGGTCCTTGAAGATTAACGAAAGAAATTTTCAACAATGTAAAAAAAAAAAAATTCTTGGTCTTACTCTCATAAGAAAGTATACAGAAGAATTTTACCACTTTGAAACGAATACAGGAATATCCAGTATGTTAAAAGATTCTTCAGTAGGTTCGTGGGTGTAAAAATGCATAGCTAATACATGTTTACATCCATGACTCTAATAAAGTCCCTTCTTTCACAAGAATCTTCCGGCGGATTAAGGAATCAAAAGATGAACAATTCCGAACCCCAAGAGGATTCATTTTTAATACAGGGAATTTACAAATCGACAATTTCAAAAGTAGAATAGTATGACCATAAATCAGACTAAATCACATTTATCAAAAGTAAAAGTGATTAGACTAAGTTTTATCAAGAAACTTCCAGTATCAAGAAGTCGTTTGTGTTATAACTCAAGAAATAGTCATAACAAATCTTTCAATGAAATAACATAAAAATGTCCAGACCAATGGATACTCTTAAACCAATCCACTCAAATGTCTAATACATTGAGGATTATGTAGAAGTGTGAGTACAAATGCTCGTTTGGGATCGCATGCCCTAAGAATTTCACTACCAATGAGTCAAAACTAGTACTTAAGTAACTTCACGACAACTATTCTTACACAGGGTCCGTAACACTTGGCACAGAGTTTCCTCATGCTCCTCGTGACTCTTAGAGTAAACGAGAACATTGCCAATGACGACGAGGTTATCAAGAAACGGATGAAAATTCCATTTCATGTAGTCTAACCCGGCTAGCTTTGTAGGCGATATTCTACACGAAGCGATTGAGATCTGACTGAATCTAGAAACAAGATCAATCGAAAGCTCAATATCCTTCGCAAACACAAACTTGGAACATTCCCAGAAAATTCTCCTGAAAAATCTTCCACGACAGGCACCTCATTTAAATGTCTGACACAATCCCAAAAGGATAAACGACGTGTCAACATGAATACAAGTACCATTTACTAAACATGAGTTCTTACAAGGCCTCAACCGGATTAGAATGTGTTAACACACATTGTTTCGACAAGGAAACAATTCAACAAGGTCCTACTTTTTTGTAGAAATAAAATTAACCTTAGAAACTTATCATCAGCCTTTTGCTTATCCATCAACTATGGGGAAAAGTCATTCCCTCTTTTACTTACATGCTAGTCCATCATTCTCTACTGCTAATCTTTCACTAAAGACATACTTCCACTCTTACTTATAAACATTACTTTAGTGATCAAGCACTTAAGTTAACTTTCATTATCATGCCAAACACTTAAGCTAATTCTTATTTCGTTACTACATGTCTCAATCTCATCAACAAACTCTAATGCACTTTAAATCTCAATAATCTCACTTAAGAATTCTAATATCTAAGTGAAAATTCAAACTGAATATCAAACTTAGTCCAAGTCCTCGAAAATTGAAAGTATCGAAACAAAGAGTCAATAATCTCTTCCGATAGTTGTTGTTGCAAGCGAGTCCAAACTTATATGTCTTACTTATCTACATTGGTCACTGTCTTAAGTTCTTTTAATGAGACAATACTCCTATCTCTTATAGGTTCCACTGTGATTCTTTCCCCTACTGATACCCGTCCTAAGGACACTCATTCTATAGCAAAAATTCTTACTTCCATTCTCGTTCACTCAGTCTCTAATCATTCATAACCTTCAAAAAAGTTGTACTTAGGGATCATACGTACTCTCCACCATCAGCAACATGGATTATGAGTCCACCCCTAATGCGTAACCCTCAATCTGTTCTAGTGGAGACAAATGTCTTATTCATCAATTGACAAACAGTGGAGGCTCTAATCATTTCTTAAAAATGCCATTAGAAGAAACTTCACATACAAGGGAGTCTTCACTTACTTGATAGCTATGAGCCTAACATCCTTGACTCATAAGGTAAAGGTCATATTTAAACTTATTAGTTACCCCCGACTAAGGGATTGCCTCCAAGCTTACCTTAGACGTCACCTCTTAATAACTCGGATAACTCTTCTATAAGAGCCTTAATGCATTTTAATCATCGGATCCAATCAATCCAATTGGTTGTATTCCACAAGGAACAAGTCATGGCAGAGTGTTCTTACTCCTACTGACCTCTAATCAAACAAAATACAGAGTAAACACAGCAAAAACATCATGAATCCATAACCATGATCCCAAAGACATCGACCAACTCTGATACCGCTATTGTAACACCCCCTCCCCGTGTCACATTTCGTATCCCAAATTTTCTTTTTCGGTTAATTAAAACTTTTCAAAAATTACTCAATAGAGTAGTTGCGGAAATCTCATACCAAAGGAAAACTTTAACAACCAAAATGAAACAAATTGAAGCTCATCATCAAAAAAAGTAATTCAACTTCACCATAAGGCGTATATCCCTTCAATCTCTAAAAAAACAACATAATTAGTCACAGTCAAAAGACCAGAATTAAACAAAAAAAATCCTAAGAGATGGTCTGGTAAAAAGAACTCTAAGGACAATAGAGCACACTACCTAACATACATCATACCAATGAGATTGGGCCTCGTCGTCAATGGTCCACACATCTTCGTCGTCGACATCAAGAAACTCAAGCTACAGGGTCTCGAAGTGATCCAGAGGACCGTTGGGAAGCATCTGTACACGTATTCAAAAACACATCAGGATGTCCAACATGTACAGGCAACGGTGAGATACTCATTCACAAGTTTATCATAACAGTCACACTAGTAAAACAATTACAAATAATACATCGATATACAACACAATCATGCTATAGAATATCAACATTCAACATAATATCACAACAAGATAATCTCACTCTGTGGGATCACACCCATTCATCAAGATAAGTTAAAAGAATATATGAGACTTCAGTCAACTTTCTAGTTCGTGTTCTCCGGATATTCTTAACTTAGTGGCATTTTAGTAAAATTGGTCATTATGCACTTTAACTTAAAAGTTTTTCACCTCTCAAACCAAAACATCTTTAAATCTTTGATTAAGACTTTTAAGCAGCTTAATCTTCATTATCAAGCTCTAGTTAATGCCATGCTCTCAACCAATCTAGTCAAAGAAATCACAATGCAAGATATGTATATATATCCATTAAATCTTAAAATCAACATCATACATATATTCAATCCAAGCTAACAATGTCAGAATTCATGTTTCACTATCCAATCACATATTCACCAAATAAATAAATCATATACATCACAAGAGAATCATCATCATCACTCCAAATAACATAATCACAATCATCCACCAAACAATCTTATGCGGCTATCAAACTCATTGGAGATATTCTCCCCTTACCACAACGTTGTCCAATTTGATCCGCAAATCCTCTGATTAATCACCCGAACCATTCAACCACAACCACCTTCACACAATCAATTCAAACCTTTAACATTAACAAACTAAATTTCCTTGACTCACAAGGTCTAGGTTCAGCCTAGGGGGTTAAAATTAGTTAGAGATGTCTAAAAATTTCTAACTCTTGGATGAATGATCCTCAAGTATACATAACACTCAATCAAGTTACATCATACAAAAATTGAAGCAAAACTCTTGATTTTCAAGAATGGTGGTTTCGGCCACTCCTACAAATAAATAGCTAAACATGTTATTTGACTACATGCTCTTGGATAGTGGTGATAGACGATGATAAGACTATATCATAGAAATTGATTTCACATTAAAAGGATTTTTTTATGATTTTCTAGAGATTTTTGAACACAGAACTTTAGAATTGAAACATGTTGCTAATGGCTTTGAATCAAGAAAGTGAATGAAGAACAAAAGGTTCATGGATCAAGCAGAGTAAGTCATACCTCTTGGATGATGGAAAATTGCAAAGATCAAACAAGTTGTGCTTCACCAAATTGCTTATGGATCACTTAAGAAAATGAAATACATAGATGTCAATTTCATGAAGCAAGGAACAAGTTTACTAACTTGAGTCAAGAGAGTTTATCTCTTATTGGTGGGAAAATGGAGAGAAAGTGAAGAACTCTCAAGAACTTGAAGAACACTTGAGATAAAACCAAAAGTCAAGTTTTTGATCTTAAAACTCAAGACAAAGTAACATTTTTGTGTTGGTAGCTAATATGATGGTCATTTAGGCGTGAGATCTAGTGGGATAAGGAGGTCCAAGCTTTGTTCATTTAGGAACAAAAAGGTAAATTCACTTAGAGACAAAATTGTCATTTAAACAAAAGTCTAAGGACATAAACGTCATTCATCTCTAATGCCTTAAATATCTAGATATTTTTATAGAGGCAAAGATGACGGGTGGTGAGTCACAGGGCCAAAATTGTATTTTCATAAATTCCCAGGGGCAAAAGAGTCATTTCACTTAGGGACAAAATTATCATTTAGGAAAAGATCAATGGTATTTTGGTCTTTTCCTAGTGTGAACGCGTTTCAGATATTTTTAGAACGTAATGATGACGGTGCTGAGTCAAAAGGCACAATTGTAATTTCATCAATTCCTTAGGATAAAATGGTCTTTTCTCGCCCTAAATATCTTAGATATTTTCATAATTCCATAAATATCTTGGATATTTTTAGAATTTCATGATGACTTGTGGTGAGTCATGATGGTGACTCGCCCTCTGACTCACCGCACTCAGGTGACATATGCCTCTCATCCGGTATCCGGTTTTGTCTCTGCACGTCCGTTCTCGACTTTGTGGATTTCCCGATTTAGATTTTTCACCCAAATAAAATATAATAACTTATTTATTTTCAAAATAATCAATATCGTTGGAAATGAGATATATAACCTAACCATTTCGTTCACGAGTCAAAATTAGGCTTTCTAATCAGTGAAATCTGACTGTCAGTGAAAACGCAGACCAGGTTCGGTTTGAATTTTCAATCCAAAATTTAACCATAACCTTCAATGATAATGTAGAGTATAAATATGCTCTTGGTTTATTCAAAATCTTTTTCTAAATCTCGGATAAAAATATAAACTTATTTATACAAATTACCAATCTTAGAAAGCAGCGAAAATCGGGGTGTTACATTTTCATGTATGTTGAAAACCATACTTTGATTCTAGATCAAGTAAGGATTTTTATGCCTTTTTATGGTTGAATGGTGTATGATTATTGTTCATCAAATTATTATGAGTATTTTGAGTTATTACTTAACATGTTGGTGAAGCAAAATCTTCACACCCTTGGTAGTATAGGATTCGACCATTAAGCAAAGAAAAGGATGAACATGAATTTGTTCTTGAACTTCAATATTTTTGGAATCTAATAAGTGTTTTGAGAACTTGTGTTTCAAAAACAATCAAGAGTAGTTTTGATCCAAAGATCAATTAGAGTTTCGGCCATTTGTGTTTTTTTTTTTAAGGCAAAGAAAGTATATAATAAATAGAGTGCAAGGGGTACCCGAACCTATATACAAAGACCCAACAAAACCATCCTAACCTATAACAGAGAAGAGAAACAAACAGTACATTGACACATAGGGTAAAAATGTGTTTTACTTTAGTCATAGTTTAATAAAATAAATAAGTGATTTGAAAATAAAAGGGTAAAAGTAATTTCATGAAAGTAAAATTAAGGTGAAGTACCTTAGGCTTAATATGATGTCATATCCATTTCAAAACCTAATCAATTTAATATTCAACCTTCAACATTATAATGAGAACTTTATCTTAAAGTTTTGAATTAATTGAATCATAGTTTGAAAACTAAATGAAATACTATTTCTTTTACGCTAACTTGGATCACGGTTTTGCACTAAGTTAGAAAGGAAACCCTTTTCAAATTAATTGAATCGCTTTACCTCAAGTAAGTAATCAAGTTCCTATAAATCAACTGAATTTTTAATTAGAAAGGTTTTTGTTTACAAAGCCTTTAAATCAAGAGTTTTCAACTCAATCGTAAAGTTTTATGCATGAAAAACCTAAGTTATGTAATTAACTTGGAGGAAAAGGAAAGAGATAATTAAGTATAGGATATGGTGGAAAAAGATCATACACTATACCATTGATGACTTAGTTCATCAATGACCTCATAATGTAACATCCCGATTTTCACTGTTTTCTAAGATCGGTAATTTATATAAATAAGTTTATATTTTATCCGAGATTTAGAAAATGATTTTGGATAAGCCAAAGTCATATTTATACTCTACATTATTGAGATGGCCCGCCGTCCCATTGGAGAACTTAAGATATTAACTAACCTTAATCATATAATAATCGTAGCGCACCTTGTTGTTACGAAGCGAAGCGCAAAATTAAACGCGGAAGCGAAACGAAATCAAGGCATGCATCGTTTCAGAGTACACAGCTATGAAATATAAAGAAATATATCACATACATCGATTTGCCCATCAGTAGGGCTACAGTAATAATGTATACATTCGAAGTACGTTAATACAGACGGTAATAAAAAATATATAAATAGGCCAAGAGACAACTCTCCGGCTAACCACGATCACTTCCCAACCCCTCGAGGCTAGGATCCTGGGCTCGTCCACCGGCATCGGGCTCGTACGGAGTGCCATCCAGTTCTTCAACAAGTGGTTCCTCCAAGGGGTCTTCCCATAAAATAAAGTAAACATACAGAGAAAGCACAGGGAGGTAAGAAACATGCATCATCAAATATGGGAGAGGGGCATCAGTATAGCAGATATATATATGCGGCACACAACACTTAGAAAACATACAACACAACGACACCCATCTCTTGAGTCATACAGCACAACCATCTCAAAAGTCATTCTCTCATATCAAACCTATACGAGGGATACTAGTCCTTACGTATATGTTGACTTCCCTATATGCATGTCGGCCGATACATCACGTCCCTAGTTGAACATCCCCGTCGGGATAACATCACGTCCCCAATTGGACATCCTCGTAAGGATTAAAAATACATCACGTCCCCCATTGGACATCCTGCCTCGGGATTAAAAACATCAAGTCCCCAATTGGACATCCCCTTTGGAACAAATATGTTGTGGTATAAAATGCTATGATATGCAACAAACATCCATCCTAGGTTGATACCGGGACCTCACACCTAAATCACTCGGCCACGACCACGATGCACTACATCCACATCCACATCAACATCAACATCAACATCATCATCAACATCAGCTTCACGACGCCTTGCATCTACGAGTCACGGCTCCATGTTCGGGACCACGATGGTATCAACCCAAACAACATCAACACTCATCATACTCTCATCAGCACCCAACCAGCCAATCAAAATAAAACATCACAACAGAATTTATTCTATTACAGATATCATCACAATGCCAGACAACAGTTCATCACACAGGCAGTTCAACAAAATAAACCAACAGATAATCAAATAAACAGTTCAACATATCAATCTCAATCAATCACATCATCCATATTATCAACTTAGTGGTGATAGCCCAAAAGTACCTACACCTCGGGTCCAGGCACTTTATCCTAGGCTCAACCTCTAATAGGGTTTAAGGATTCCCCTACACACACACACACACACACACACACACACACACACACACACACACACACACACACACACACATATATATATATATATATATATATATATATATATATATATATATATATATATATATATATTCTATACTAAGCTTGGCTTCCCGACGATAAAGTTTTTTCTCCCCACCTTAGTAATGTTCCTGGTGCAGCTCCGACTGTGGCTCAGTAACTGTCACTAGTGCGTGCTGTCGAACGCTCGAACACCGTCAAATCCTTTACAACAAAACACAATCAGAAATCAATACAGTTTATTTAAAAACATTCCTAATCCATATGGTTAGGGTACTTCCCCAATTTAATTAAATATCTTAAGGGTGTCGAAATTCTACCAACTCTTGGATCAATGATCCTTAAGCATACCTAAGACATAATCCATGATCAATTGTCAAAGAATTGAACCAAAACCCCTTCAACCAAAAACATAGGGTTTCGGACATCCCAATTAAAAATAGATTGGAGTTTGATTTGGCTTCCTAATCACTTGGATAACATGATTAAGGTATGGAATAGGTGAAATCAAGAATCATTTCACACAAATTGAACAAAACCCATTTTCCCCAATTTTGGGACCTAGGTTCGGCTCCTCCTAGAAAAATAGGCTAGGAAGATTATTTGATTTCATGCTCTTGGATTATGAATTTAGAGGATGAACCTAGATCATAGAAATTGGTTTGGCATTAAAAGGATTTTTCTACAATTTTCTAGAGATTTTTTGAAGTTTGAAGAACAGCCTTGAAACCATGAACTTTCAATCGAGTAAAAATGAAGATTGAGAGCTCAAGAGTGAAGTTTATACCTATTAGATGATAGAAGAGGATGAGGTAATCAACTTTTCTTCACAAAGTTTCTTGAAAATCCTTGTGGAAGCTTAAGAAAAATGGAGGAAAAGTGATGGAGGAAAATGGAGAATGGAGAAGAAGAAAATGGAAGGAAAAAGAAGATAGTGGAGGGGGAGAGAGAGAGCAAGGGCTGAAGATGAAGAGTGAGGGAGGGTGAGGTCATCCAACCATTTAGATATTTTACGGACACAAATGTCCTTTAGGAAAAAGATCAAGGGCATTTTGGTCTTTTCGCAGTGTGAACAGTTCAGATATTTTCTAACGTCATCATGACACTAGCACGCATCCTAATGTGATGTGACTCGATGTGACATCAAGTTTATCCTTTAGGGGGTCCCGGTAAATCCCTATGCAGCTCTGTTTGTCTCCTGGTTTGAATTACACCTGAATAGTATATATTATTTTCATTTTTAAAGGTCCAAAACTAATTTTAGCAAAAATGTAGGAAATGTGATTATAAGACTAACTGTCTCGTTCACAGGTCAAAATTAGGCCTTTATAGTAGCAAAACACTATTGTCAGTGAAAAACGCAGATCGGGCTCCGTCTGAGTTTTCGACCCAAAATTTAACCGTAGCTTCCTACGATAGCGTAGAGCTTGAATACGCCCTCAGTTTATTTTATTTCACTCTCTAGATCCTCTAATAAAATACAAACACACAAATACTGTTTAATTAATATTAGAAAGCTTTTAGAATGCTCTTTAAAAGAAAAACGGGGTGTTACAATTATCGTAGAGAGTTACGGTTAAATTTTGGGTTGAAAATTCAGACAGAGCCCAGTTTGCGTTTTCACTGACAGTAAGATTTTCCTGATCAGAGAACCTAATTTTGACTCGTGAACGAAACGGTTAGGCTTTAAATAAAATATCCAACAATATTGCTTATTTTGAAAATTTTCGAAATAAATAAGTTATTATACTTTATTCGGGCATAAAACCTAAATCGAGTGAATAACGGAGCTGAATACGGGATTACCGGGACCCGCTAAGGAATAAGCTTGAGGTCACAGCAAGGACAACTCACCTATGGTGAGTCATGCCAGTGACTCACCAAGGTCATAAGGGAGTGAAGGTGAAAGGACAATTATGTCCTTAACCATTTTTTGAAATTCCCGTCCCTAGGAGAAATGACTCTTTTTCCCCTGGGAATCGATGAAAATAAAGTTGTGCCCTGTTACTCACCACCCATCATCATTACTTTTCTGAAAATATCTAAGATATTTATGGCATTAGAGATGAAATGATGTTTATGTCCTTAGTCTTTTGTTAAAATGACAATTTTGTCCCTAAGTGAATTTACCCTTTTATCCCTAAATGAACAAATCCTTGCCCTTCTTGTCGCTCATTACTCACGCCTAAATGACCCTCACCTTGGCTACAAACACAAAATCTTACTTGTGTCATGATTTCTCAAGATCAAAGTTAGAATTTTAGTTTTCTCTCCCTTGTTCTTGAGTTCTTGAGTGTTCTTCACTTTCTCTCCATTTTTCCATCAGCCAAGACGTAATCTCTTCTCTCCATGATCAATCATATATTCTTCTTCATTCATTTTGTATGATTAAGCAATGAATTATCATCCTCCACTTTCATGAAACTTTCTTCAAAAATCTCTAGAAAATCATAGAAAAATCCTATGATCATGAAACCAATTTCTATGAACTCATCAAGATCCTTATATTCACCATTAAAGAGCATGAATCAAACAAAAATTTCCTCCCTATTTCTCCAAGAATAGCCAATACCCTAGCCTTGTTAGTTGGGTGAGTTTTGATTCAAATCTTTGACAAATGATTAGTGATTATGTCTTCATCATACTTAAGAATCATTAATCCAAGAGTTAGTAAAATTTCAACATCCTTAGCCTAATTAATTAATGAAGGCTGAACCTATTTCATAGTGGATTAACAAGTCTTTTCAAAAATTAACTTGTACTATGTTGTTTGGTGAAGGATTTGTTGGGTAGTTGTAGTTTGGTGATTCGTGGAATACGCTGAACTTCAGAGGATCGTTTCAAACCAAAGACCGTGAACACCACTTGGTAGCTTCACTTGATTTGATGGAGTAGGTGATCTGTGGTGTAGAAGGAAGTGTCGGAAGATCCAAGGGAAAGAACCTTACTGGACTTCAAGAGGTAAGGGGAGTTTGCCTGAGGGATTTTTCCGAAAACTATATGTTATCCATGATTGGCCGGCGTAGTTCTGTTTGAGCTTCGTATGGTTGTAATAATGTCCTACGCTTAGTATATGTTTATGATGATGTATGCTTGGATGGAAAAATGTTTTTGCAACACCCTTTCCTGAATGTCACATTCCCGAATGTTTATAAGGCCGAAAATAATTTTAATGCGGAAAATACGGTTTTTTTTTCTTTTTACAATGATGTAATGGGATTTAGTAAAGGTAAGTAATAATAAATGAACTTAGGTTCACCATGCATTTCTAGAAGTCGTACTAAATTAAAAATGCAAAAACAGAAATAGTATTGTATACAGACATAGGTCTAATGCATAATTGACATAAGAAATAATAAGTACTAGGAGTCATGGCTCCCCAAAAGTTACAACCGACACCTAACACAGTCTGGCCAAGACTAAACAGCAAAAGGGGTCCCCCTCCGGACTCAAAGTAAATGTTGGACAGTATCGTCGTCGCGTCCATCTGCCCAAGCAGAAACAGCAATACCAGCAGAAAAAATATACAAATATGGGTGAGATCCCGATCATCAACACAACAAAGTAGCAGAAGTAAAAACGGGATGACTTACCAGGTAACGACGTACCCAACATGCTTACCATATATCTCAATATAAATCATGTTAAACAATTAGCAGCATAATAAGGCATTCTCAAAAACAGAACAGCAATGTACAACCAGTAAATGTAATCATCAACAGCCATGCAATGTAGTGCAATGTACATGACTCGATGCCATATGCCACAAGGGTAAAACTCAGACCCCTACTCCATGGAGCTAACAAATCGTCGGAGAGAGTGAATGGGAGGACATGTTCCGGTTAATGCCAGCCATGGGCAAGATGCTACAACATTCGTAACGTACATGTATCTGGCTACGGAAACACTCTCAACCAAACATGAAAAGTACGGCATCTAGTAGAGGATATCAGTGTAGTGCTCGGATTCGCCACGACATAGAAGAATCACCAACTGGTCTCATGTCAGCCCTTCCAACCCTGATACCTTCAAAGGCCATTTAAGATCGTCACCGCAAGATTCGTACCCGCATCAAGGTATAAGCTCAACTCCTACGCTCAAGGCCTTACAACCCATGCAATGAAATGCCAATGCTTACACAAAGCAAATGCAATAAAACAATGTCTATCCACCGACTAAACCTCAAGATTCTCTAAGGTTCTCTTCCTTGTGAACTATACGTGTCTTTGTATTACAAAACTTTTATCCATCGGATAAATCTCGTGATCCCTCCGGGATCGAGTCATCACAAGACTGAAATAATTGAACGATTGACCTGGATCTGAATCACCGGTCAGTCATCGAACTACTGTTTCAAAACCCAAAACATTTCATGTTTGTGTTCGTGTCTTATGAATTATGTCTCAAGTCCTAAGCATTATGAATAAGGATTGAAAATCCTCTTAGATAAGTCTTTGATCCTTTCTAGGATATTAACTCTTTGATTTTCAAGTAATGAAATAAATGTTGATTCACTTAAGTCTTATGAAGTCATTGATGAACTAAGTCATCAATGGTATAGTACATGGTCTTGTTCCACCACATACCATACTTAATTATCTCTTTTCTTCAACTCTAAGTTAATTACTTTAACTTAGGTTTTCACGCGTAAAACTTTACAATTAAGAGTTGAAAACTCTCTTTGTAAACCAAAAACCTTTGTAATTGAAACTCATTTGATTTGACATAACTTGGTTACTTGCTTGAAGCAAAGTACCTTAACTAGGTTGAAAAGGGTTTTCCTTACTAACTTAGTGTAAAACCATATTCTAAGTTAGTGTAAAAGAAAATATAATTCTCATCTAATCTTCTAACTATGATTCATTTTAAACAAACTTAAGGACAAGATCCCCTTTATGTTTGAAAATGGAACTTTATCTTAGTTCTAATCTAAAAGTGATATCTATTTAAAACTATGTTAACTTTCATGAAATCACTTCATTATTTATCTTCTAAAAACACTTAGTTAATTAGGTGACCTATGGCTAAAGTGAAAAGACATTTTTCACTTTGTTGAAACACTTGAATGTTGAAACTTTATTTGATCTTTGGATCAAAATCATTTATTGTTTTTATTTGAAACATAAGTTATTAAAACACTTTTCTTACTTCAAAACTTTGATTGTTCAAGAACAACTCCTATTCTTCCCCTTTTTCCTTACTAAGGCTGTAAGCTTCCATTCAAGGAATGTGAAGATTTTGCTTCACCAAATAGACAAGTCATAGCTCAAAATGCTTACAACATTATGACAAACAACAATCATACATCATTGCATCATAATCAAGCATAAAAATCCGTACTTGATCTAGGGATCAAAGTATGGTTTTTCAACATACATGAAAATATTTTTCATCCAATCAACATCATCATAAACACCTACTAGAGCATTCTAAAGCAAAAACCATTATTACAAATTATGTTCTCTAAGAGAACTTAACAAATAAAGTGATGAACCCAAACAAAAGGATTTCACCCAACCAACATAAACAACCATTTTCACCTCCACCAATTTTGGTGTGATGAGGTTCACCCCCCATAACTTTTGGTGAATGACCCCCCGGATAAAAGTCGGTCGACCGATTCACAAATCTCCTGATTATTCACCCGACTGCTCGTCGCTAACTACAAACAACACAATCAATCAAACATTAAACAACACAAATCTCCCCTATTTCCTATCACTTTGGGTTCGGCCCCTATGTAGAAAAAAAAAGCTAGAGATGTCCTAAAATTCTTATCTCATGGATGGATGATCCTTAGATATACCTAACACTCAAACAAGTCTTATAACTCAAAACTTGAATAAAAAACTCAACCTTTTTCAAGCTAGGTGGTTCGGCCACATTATACCCATATGGGTTAGAGAAATATTTTGGTTACATACTCTTGGATAATGAAAGAGAATGATAAAACTAACTCATAGAAATTGATTTGACATTAATAGGATTTTACTACACTTTTCTTTATGAATCAAAGTTGGATCTTCATGAATCAAGAGATTCAAGAGATGAAATAGAGAGATTAAGAAAGCTAGGATGGAGTTCATACCTCCTAGATGATGAAGCTTAAGAGAAAAGAAACTTGATTTCACAAAAAGCTTCAACTTTTCAAGATCAAAAGATGGTTTTTAGTGAAGAACACTTGAAGAACTCTCATGAACTTTGAAGAACTTGGATGAAAAAGTGAGAGAGAGTGGAGAGAGAGAGAATGGCCGAATGCCAAATGAGAGGGTGAGGGTATATATTTTGTCATCCACGACAAACTTGTAAATAACCAAAGGACAATTTGGGAATTTCATTAAAAGACCAAGGGCATTTTTATCATTTCACGTTCAGATATTTTGGAAAGTAATCATGAAAGGGGGCCACGAAATTCCTCTTGATTTGACATCAAGATTATCCGTTAGCGGGTCCCGTTAAATACTTTCGTAGTTTCAAACGTCTCTCGGTTCTAGTATACGTCCGAATATAATATATTATTTTCACTTTTGGACGTCCGGACGGATTTTAGCAAATATGTAGAGAATTAAATCCTGAGACTTACTGTCTCGTTCGCGAGTCAAAAATATGTCTTGATAGTAGAAAAACACTACTATTCATGAAAAACGCAGACCGGGCTCCATTTGAGTTTTTGACCAAAACTTAACCATAGCTTCCTACGATAATGTAGAGCGTGACTATGGTATCAGAATATTTTATTTCACTTTCTAGACCCTCAAATAAAATACAAACGTTTAAATATTGAATAATTATAAAACTTGAAAATCGGGGTGTTACAGTTTTCATGTATGTTGAAAACCATACTTTGACCTCTAGATCAAGTAAGGATTTTTATGCTTGTTTATGGTTGAGTGATGTATGATTATTGTTCATCATAATATTGTGATCATTTTGAGCTATTATTTGACAAGTTACTGAAGCAAAATCTTCACATTCCACATGGTATAGCATTCGGCCATAATGGTTACAAAAGGAAAAACATGAGCTTGTTCTTGAACTTCAATGTTTTTGAAAACAAATAAGTGTTTTAGTAACTTGTATTTCAAAAACAAACAAGAAGTGATTTTGATCCAAAGTTCAACTAGGGTTTCAACCTTTAGATGTTTTAACTAAGGTGAATATATGTTTCACTTTAGTTGTAACATCCCGATTTTCTGTAACTCTAATCGAGTTAGTTAATCTCTATTAGGGCTCTTGATGATTGTGTGAATTTTTTTATACAAGTTTAAGGCCTAGTTGGATGCTGAGGAGGTGCCTAAGGTGTTAAACGAGTAACTGTAGGGGCCAGAGGTTTGGAAGGCTTTTCCTCGCTGAGCGGCACGCCTCAGCGTGGGAAGGGAGAACGCCTCTGCGTGCCAATGCTCAAGCGTTGGTGTGTTTCACGCTCAAACGTGCTGAGTGCGTTTGCCAGCTATTGTGCTTTTTGACGCGTGTGCTACACGTGTCAGGCCAGGGTCCAGGCGAAGCGGACAAGGTTTCACGCTCAAGCGTGGAGAGAACCTCACGCTCAAGCGTGAGAACGCTCAAGCATGCTGAGAGTCCACGCTAAAGCGTTCTCAGCAAGATCACTTAAGTGGAGGTTTTCACTTTTCTTCCACACTTAACCATTTTCTCCATTGTTGAGCTCGAAGTGCAGAGAGTCCTAGAGAGAGGTCAGAGCTCTTAGAGAGAAAGCTCAAGTTCGAGGCGATCGAAGTACCGGAACGTGATTCCGACTGCACCGTTGTGATCGCGACCAAGTCTTCTACGACTTTGACGGATTGGTTTCTCGATTCGTCCAAGGTAAACACCAATCCCTGACACGTGTTCTTGGCGTTCTTCGAGTCTTTACCTCTTTCTTTGATCTTTTGAGCTTGCCCTAGGGCTAACACTGTTGTATACGTGTTGTGCTCGTGATTAGGGCAACATTTGCTTTCGTGAGCGTGCGATTCGAAGGAGGAACCGCGGCTGCACCAAGGTGGTTCAAGGCTGTTGTTAGAGCTACCATTGAAGGGCTGCGAGCTCAAGCTTAGAGGAGGAAGCCGGTGATCGTGTGGATTTGCGTGACGACTGTTCAAGTGGGGAGAAAGAGTACCGCTGCCGTCTAGAAGGCAATAGTAGTGTAGTGTGTTTTATACTATGTGTAGGGAAGCCCTAACCCTACTTGTGGTTGAGCCCAAATAAAGTACCTAAACCTTAGGTTTAGCTTACTTTGGGCTATCTCCATTAGGATTGGAAACCCTAGGTTAGCATACTATTGATTGAGGATGATCTGTTCGTATGATTATTGTTATGTTGATGATTGTTGTTGTCTAAGTGCCTATATGCTGCTTGGTATATGTGATACGCTTTTATATGCTGTTGTTGATATTACTGTTATTAGCATTAATGTTGCTATGCTGTTTGTGGTAATCGTTGTATGGTGGCGGAAAGCCGTAGAGTTAAGTTTGCCCGTGTGCCGTGTTGTTGTCGGGTTGATACCGTGGATGGTGCCGTTGCTGTTATGCTGACTTTTCGAGGCTGTGGCCATGTTGTTTGAGCTATGCCTCGTGGATGCGTGGTGTTGAGGCTGTGGCCATGTGGATGCACTCGCATCGTGTTGTTTCTGGTTGAGAGCTTAGGCGTGAGATCCGGTATCAAACTCGTTGAGGATATTTGTTGCATATCTTCATCAGTTGCCAAGTACCGAGGCCGTATGACAGGTAGTATAGGCTTCCAGCGTCATACGAGGATAGTTGTACCTAAGTGCGGGTACGGAATGTAGATGGGGCGGTCAAGTAAGTGACCTTGGGGATGTTGCCGGTCTCGAGAATAGTTTACAGTGACAGATGAGGTAGCTCCTATCCTGTCATTACGCCCGATCTGGTCCGGTTTGCTTGACTAATCCTAGAGCTTTCCATTGTTTCAGGCTAACATTCCGAGGCGACCGGGATACCCCAATTCCGGTGTGGAAGGGGGATGCACTCTTATTGGTCACGGCGAGCGGTTCGATTTCTTGGACAAGCTAACTCCGTTCCGACACAGAACCTGTTCCGGTGTGGACTTGTTCAGGTGTGGAACCGTTCCAGTGGGAACTAGCTTTGTGAGTTTTCGGCCGACATGCTGCATGGGATTAGTATCCCTGTCTAGAGGATTGATCTGAGTGTGAGACTCATGGAGATGGATGCTTGTAGCATGTTTTGTTTTAAGAGATGTTTGTTGAAATGCAGTAACTATTATATCTGTTGTATTTGCTATATACTACATGTGCTTGGTTTACTGTATTTTCGACATTGCTTCGCACTGTATTTCTTATCTCCCTACTCTTTTTCCTTGTTGTTCTGTTTTGGGTTCGTTTGAAGACTACGAGCTAGCCGATCCACGGGATAGACCCGAGGCTTCACTCATTCATCACGGGGGCATCGCGGATGCCGGTGCTAGGCGACATTGAAATCATCTACCATGATGAGAGGGGATGGCTGGTGGACCCCTCCACCTTTTTGGTGGTTTACACAGGTCCCGTCAGTCTGATCTTTTGGAGCGGCATGCCACCGTACATGGACATCATTGGACCCTACAGTCTGTAACAGTTCCTTCCTTTCCCGATGATGTGGCAACCTCCGAGGCAGAGGGAGCGAGAGTACATGTGGGTGGCACCCTAGTCCTCTGTTGCGACCAGCAGGGGAGGCAACGTCTACCGAGGCCAGCGCCGAAGGATGGAGCAGTATGTGAGGACCTTTCGTAGGCGTAGGATTGTGGTGTCTAGCTCTTCGTCAGAGTACGAGCCTTTAGTGCGGTATAGGCATACTCATGGCGAAGGTCAGGGTAGCTCAGGGCATCCTCACTACTGATGGTGAGAGCCTGCCAGTGCGTCCTAGATGGTGAGCTGAGAGCTTTTCATTTATTTTTGAGTGGGGGTGGGTCGTGCTGGCGAGCTCCGAGAGTCATTTCTTTTGCTGTTGATGTATTTTCAGTTTTTGTTTACACAATGTGTATATATATGTACAGTGCCCTACTGATGGGGTTGCAGTTGCGCATGCTATCAATACATCTTTGTGTATGCTTTTGCGCTTTACTCTGATGGTTTCTATGCTTGCCGCTATTGTTTCTACAATGCTATTTGAATACCATGCTATCGCTTTATATAGGCTAAGAATAGTTAATAATAGTAGGTGCTTTGGACTAATGGGATTATCTTTTTTAGAGAGGAAGGTCATCTCATTTTGGTGGTATCAGAGCAGTTTGGTTCTACAACGGGCCTTGAGGGTCGTTGATGCTACACAATCCTTTTCGGAACCCAGACTGCAAGTCTGTTAAGTGTACTGGCTTTAACAGTTGATAACTGAGTTGTATCAGCTGAGTCTAGATTGGGTAGAGTGTCTGATGCGCTAGTTATCGAAGTGTGATAACTGTCTTCATTCATAAGGCATATGATATGTTTAACTGTTAAGTGCTTTTATATGTCTTATGAATTGGAACTGATATCTCCTTTTACAGGAAGCTAGATGGCACGTGGAAGAGGAAGAGGTGGAAGGCCGGCTGCAACAGGAGGAAATAATAACAATGGTGACCACTCAGGGACAGGAAATAATGGTGACACTTCTGAAGCAATGCGGGCTATGCGGGAATTGGTGACCACAATGATGCAACAAACTCAGCAGACTGCCTAGTATATGCAGAGGCAGGAAGAGAGAGAAGCCATACAGGATCAGCTACACACAGTTAGAGGAAATGAGACGGTGGACACAGGTCTCAATGCTTTCATGAAGGGAAATCCTCCTCAATTCCATGGAGAATACCACCCTGAAGCCGCAGTGATGTGGTTTCAAGAGATAGAGAAGGTGTTTATGGCCACAGACTGCAGAGAGGATCGAAGAGTTACATACGCTGCTTTCATGTTGGTTGGAGGAGCAGAAGCCTGGTGGAGGACCAAGGCCAGACTGTTAGAGGTTGGTGGAAGGAAGTTAACTTGGCACCTATTCCAAGAGTGCTTTCTAGAAAAGTACTTCCCGAGGAGCATCAGACAAGAGAAAGAGAAAGAGTTCCTGAGTCTGAAATAGGAACAACTGTCAGTTGATGAGTACGCGATAAGGTTCGAGGCGCTACTCAATTTCTCTCAGTTCTATCAGATCCATCCGGACGAAGAATGGGTCTATAGAAGGTTTGAAGATGGATTGAGAGCCGAGTTGAAGCGAACGATGCTACCGCTAAGTATCAACTCTTTTCCGGAGATGGTAGAGAAGTGCACAGTGGTGGAAGGCACAACCGAGCAGGGACTGTCCCACAATAATTGACAAGCGGTGGGCCTGTTCGGAGCAACCAAAGGAGCCTAACTGGCAAGTTCTAGCAAAGGACGAGACCGTATGATCGTCTGACTCAGTTTAATGTCAGTCATGGAGGGAGCATCTCCAGTCAAGGGCAGCAAGAGATCAAGACATGTTTCCAATGTGGGAGACCGCATCTAGTTAAGAATTGTCCAAGGACCTAACACATCAGGTGCTTCAACTGCAACCAGATGGGTCACTATGCATCAGAATGTAAGCTCGAAGTTAGCAGAAGGGCTCAGTTTCAACAGCTGAGCGGTAGAGCTCAGAGTGGGGGAGCAAGATCAGTAGTGGCAAGTCAGCAGAGTAGGCCACAGACAACCGTAATGGTGTTTACCATGAGGGGTTCTAAAGCCTCTCAAAGTCCTGACCTGATTCAAGGTAAATGTTTAGTCTCTGGTAAACTTTTGTCAGTTTTATTTGATTCGAGGGCTACTCATTCTTTCATATCCTATAGCGTGTTCGAAACGCTGTCTTCGATACATCCTCTGCCTTCACACAAATATGGTGATAACCCGATCGCAAATCAATCTTGGAGAAAACTACCGCTTCCCTCAATTGATCCATCAAGTCATCTATCCTCAGAAGTGGATACTTGTTCTTAATAGTAACCTTATTCAACTGGCGGTAATCCACGCATAGGCGAGATGTTCCATCTTTCTTTTTCACCAACAGCACAGGTGCTCCCCACGGCGACACACTGGGTCTAACGAACTGTTTCCCAAATAAGTCCACCAATTGTTCCTTCAAAGTTTCCAACTCAGCAGGTGCCATATGATACGGTGCCATAGACACTGGTACCGTTCCTGGCACAAGATCGATCGCAAACTCGATGTCCCGAACTGGCAGCGAACCTGGTACGTCTTTAGGAAAGACTTCCGGAAACCCATTCATGACAGGTACACGCTCTAAGACTAGCTCGCTCTTGACCTCCAAAGAAGATAGTAACATGTATCCTTGAGCTCCTTCTCTCAAAGAAGCGTTTACTTGGTTGGCAGTCAAAAATCCAGAATTCTCACAACTAGGGAAAACTAAAGTTTTATTTGCACAGTCTAATAGGATATGATAAGAAGATAACCAATCCATTCCTAAGATTACATCCATTTGTGAAAGAGGCAAACAAATCAAATCAATCAAAAATAATCTATCTTTAACAGAAATAGAACAATTCAAACAAACTTTTGCAGTTACAACAGGCTTTGCAGTAGGCGTTGAAATTACCAAATCAAAAGGTAAAGAAGACACAGGTAATCCCAACAGATTCACACAGTCATAGGCAATAAAGGAATGCGTTGCGCCTGACACAAACAGTACAGTTAAGGTTTTACCTCCCATGACACACTGACCTTGGATCAAGTCTTCATTTTGAGAAGCTTCAGCGCCTCCTATAGTGTAGACTCTGCCTTTCGCCTTAGGCCTTGCAGCTTGGACATTGTTGACAGAATGTTCCACTTTTGGTTGCATACATTCTCGTGAAATATGTCCCGGCTTCCCACACTTGAAGCAGATAATCCCTTTGATCGAACAGTCTTTGGTGATGTGGTTACTCTTCCCACACTTCATGCACTTGGTTGGGACGTTTCCAGACTGACTGAAACTCCCACTGCTTCCTCCAACAGAACGTTGTTGTCGATCTTGTTGCTTTGCATACGGCTTCCATCGAGATTTGTTGTCTCGACCACCGCTTCCTCTCTGGAACTTGATCGGTCCAGAACTCTGTACCCGCTTGTCATTAGGTTCCAAGCTCTTGATCAGACGACACTTCTCCATCAGTCTTGGAAAAACAGAAATTTCCAAAGGAACTACAGCTCTCTTCAAGTCGATCCTCAGACCTCCTTCAAATTTTCTGCACTTCCACTCCTCTCTTGGGTTGTCCAGAAAATAATTTAAAAACTTTGCTAGACTTTCAAATTTGGCCCCGTATTCAGCTATGGTCATTCCCCCTTGTCTCAGCTGGAGGAACTCCATCTCTTTCTCGTGCCTTGCACTCGCAGGAAAATACTTCTCCAGAAACTTTCCCTTAAAAGCATTCCAGTCAACAACTTGTTGATCATGAATCAGCATCTGACGGGCTCCTTCCCACTAGTATTCAGCATCCTCCACCAGTATATAGGTCGCATAAACAACCTTGTCATTCTCAGTACATCTCATCGCTTCGAAGATCTTTTCTAGTGTCTGGATCCAGCATTCAGCTAACTCAGGATTGAATTCGCCCTTGAATTGAGGTGGATTCCGATGAAGAAATTTGTCCAGTCCTCTACCTCCGGCAGCTCTTTCGTCATGTTGAACCATAGTAGCAGCCATTTCCCTTATGGTGTTCACAGCAGCAGTCAGGTTTTGAGCAGCCATTGCTACCTTCAAAACCAGAACTGTCAAACTTAAGAAACCACAACAAAACTAAAGCAAACAACAAAGAAACACACAGAGAACACAACACAAACAAGACAGACTATAACCTACAAACCCCAAATAGATTCGGCCAGCCCTGATACCATATAATGCAACACCCTTTCCCGAGTGTCACATTCCCGAACGTTTATAAGGCCGAAAATATTATTTAATGCTGAAAATACGATTTTCTTTTTTTTTTTTCTTTTCACAAAGATGTAATGAGATTAGTAAAGGTAAATAAAACTAATAAACGAACTTAGGTTCGCCATGCATTTCTAGAACATGCTATATAATAAACACGGAACAGAAACAGAAATAGAAATAATACTATATACAGACATAGGTCTAATGTATGGTCTAATGTATAACTGACATTAGAAATACAATAAGTACTAGGAGTCGTAACTCCCAAAAGGTACTACAAAAACTGATATAGTCTGGCCGACAACAAAACTAAAACAGCAAAAGAGTCCACCTCCAGCCTCAAGGAGACTACTGGACCGAACCATCGTCATGTCCATCTGTTCAAGCAGCAATAGCAAGTACCAGCAGAAAATATACAGATATGGGTGAGATTCTCGTTCATCAACACAACAAAACAACAGTAGTAAAAACGGGACG
This sequence comes from Ammopiptanthus mongolicus, assembly GCA_039655645.1. Lineage (NCBI taxonomy): Eukaryota > Viridiplantae > Streptophyta > Magnoliopsida > Fabales > Fabaceae > Ammopiptanthus > Ammopiptanthus mongolicus. Next base: position 77,135,334 of record CM077347.1, read on the forward strand.
ACTCACCGGGTAACAACGTACCCAACATGCTTACAAGAATTCTCAATATCAAACATATTAAGCCGTTGAGAGCATAATATCATGTTAAGCAGTTAACAGCATAATATAAGTCATTCTTAAACAATACAGCGATGTATAACAGTAAATGTAAACATCAACGGCCATGCAATGCAGTGCAATGTATATGACTCAATGACAATGCCACTGGGTACTACTCTGACCCCCTACTCCATGGAGCTAACAAAACGTTCGGAGAGAGTGAATGGGAGGACATGTTCCGGTTTCTGCCAGCCATGAGCAAGATGCTACAACATTCGTAACGTGCACGTATCTGGCTTTACGGAAACACTCTCGACCAAACATGAAAAGTATGTCATCTAGTAGAGGATATCAGGGTATTGCACGGATTCGCCACAACACAGAAGAGCTACCAACTGGCCACATGTAAGCCCTTCCAACCCTGATACCTCTAAAAAGACCATTGAAGATCGTCACCGTAAGATTCGCACCCGCATCAAGGTGTAAGCTCAACTCCTAGGCTCAAGGCCTTACAACTATGCAAATGAAATGCCAATGCTTACACAAAGCAGATGCAATCAAGCAATGTCTATCCCTCGGATAAACCTCGAAGTCTACTAAGGTTCTCTTCCTTAGGAACTATACGTGTCTTTGAAAAACAAAACCTTTATCCATCGGATAAATCTCGTGATCCCTCCGAGATCGAGTCATCACAAGACTGAAACAATTGAACGACTGATCGGGGTCCGAATCACCGATCCGTTATCGAACTACTGTTTCAAAACCCAAAACGTTTCATTTTTGTGTTTATGTCTTATGAAGTCATTGATGTACTAAGTCATCAATGGTATAGTATATGGTCTTGTTTCACCACATATTATTGTCTTCAACTCTAAGTTAATTACTTAACTTAGGTTTTTAATGCGTAAAACTTTACAGTTTTAGTTGAAAAACACTTTTTATAAACAAACAATTGCTCGCGAGGCGAAGATATATATCGCGACGCGAGGCTGAGAAGTTATCTTTACTGTTTAGACAGTCTTTCTGCTTTGCGAGGCGAGGATTGTATCACGACGAGAGGCCGAGAAGTTATCTTTACTTCTTAGGCAGTCTTTCTGCTTAGCGAGGCGAGGATTGTATCGCGACGCGAGGCAGAGAAGCTGCATCTTCACTGCTTAGGCGGTTCGCGAGGCGAGAACTACTTCGCTACGCGAGGCTGAGAAGCTGCATCTTTGCTACTCGGGCTAGCCCACTATCTCGCGAGGTGAGGCAAGGTTAGCCTAGCGAATGCCTTATCTTCCCTCTGTCTCGCGGGACGAGACGAGGTTCGCTCGGCGAGTTCCCTGTTTTTCATTTTCCCTAACTTCTTCGTTAATTCTCCTTTTGAAACACTTAGTTTGATTAAAAGACCTATGGTTAAAGAAAAGACATTTTTCCCACTTTGGTGACACACTGTAAAGGTTAAAACTTCATTTGATATTTGGATCTTATGAAATCATGTTTTTCTTACTTCAAAACCTTGCTAGAACAAGAACAACACATGTTCTTATATTTCCTCTTACTAAGGCCACAAGCCTACTCCAATGAAAAATGGAGACTTTGCTTCACCAACAAAGCAAATGTAGCTCAAAAGCTCACACAATTATGATAAACCACAATACACATTACTACATCATAATCAAACATATAAGTCCATCACACATCATGGTCTCATAATCAAGCATAAAAGTCCATACTTGATCTAGTGATCGAAGTAGGTTTTCCAACATACATGAAAATGACTTTCATTCAATCATCTCATCATCAACATATGCTAAAGCACACTACAACATACCAAAGCATAAACTCATCATGACAATCTTGTTCTCCAAGAGAACTTCACAAAACTTAACGCATAAAAGTGAACCCAAACTAAGGGGTTTCACCCACACACAAACTTAAACAACCATCTTCACTACCACCATCTTGGTGTGATGAGGTTCATCCCCCCATACCTGTTGAAGAGCAGATATCCGGATCAAAGTCGGTTGATCGGTTTGTGAACCTCCTGACAATCGTCAACAACCACAACAACACAACAAACAAAGCCAATCTCAACTATTCTAACAAAGAGGATTTCAGCCACCCTAGGTTAAAAAGGTTAGGAATTGATCTTGGTTTTCCATTTCATGGATTCAAAGGCATTAGGAAAGCTAAGGATGAAATCAAGTGTTAGAAATCAAAAATTGATGAAAAATACTATTCATCATCATCAAAAGGGTTCGGCCATATTGTGCTTTTTGAGCTATGATGAGAGTTGAATCATAAGCTCTTGGGTTTAGGTATAGAATAATGACGTGAGTTCAAAGAAATTGGTCTTACCACAAAAGGATTTTTCTACAATTTCCTATGGATTTTCAAAGTTTTGGATCTAAGAATTTATTTTCATGAAAATGAAGTTTGATCTTGAAATAAAGAAAGATTCAAGAAGCTAAGAGATCATAGAAGTGATCTTACCTTAAAATGAAGGAAGATTGCTCAAGGAACCAAGTGATTCCAACAAGAAATCAAGGAGCTTCAAGACCAACAATGGTATTTTCTTCAAGAGCAACTATGGTGTTCTAAAGGGGAGAGGGGCTGTGCGAAAATGAGGGAGTGAGGGGCTGAGTTCAGCCTCTTAAAAGCTCACTTAAGGGCAAAAAGGTCATTTGCCAAAAGGGTAAAATGGTAAAAGTATAAAAGACTAAGGTTAGGGGCATTTTGGTCATTTTGCGTCTAGATATTTTCGAACGTCATGAGGACTCTGCCATACTCTCCCAAGTGTCCTGGGATGATGTGATATCAAGATTATCTGTTGGCAAGTGCCGATAAATCCATATGTGGTTCCGTTCGTCACCCGATTGAGGATTCCGCTCAAACGAAGGTCAGGAAGTTATTTTTCTGAAATTTTTACGAAATTTAACCAAAACGTAGATGCTCGAATTCTAAGACTTACTGTCTCGTTCACGGGTCCATCTGAGCTCTTCTGAGCAGTAAAATCATACTGTCAGTGTAAAAACGCAGACCGGACTCTGTTTGAGTTTTCGACTCAAAACTTAATCGTAGCTTCCTACGATATCGTTGAGCATGACTATGGTCTCGGAATGTTTTATTTCCATTCCTAAGACCTCGAATAAAATAAAGATATTAAAATACTGAAGAATTAGAAAACGTGAAAATCGGGGCGTTACAGAATCAAGACTCATTTCATTACTTGAAACTCAAGAAATCTCTAACTTAGAAAGAATCAAAGACTTATATAATATGATTCTCAATCCTTCTTCATAACGCTTAGGGCTTGAGATATAAATTCATAAGACACCAACGCAAACATGAAACGTTTTGAGTTGAAATAGTAGTTCGATGGCGGACCGGTGATTCGGATCCAAGGAAGTCGTTCAATTGTTTTAAGTCTTGTGATGACTCGATGCCAGAGGAATCACAAGATTTACCTGATGGGTAAAAGTTTTAAAACGTTAATAACGTATATAGTTCCTAAGGAAGAGTATCATAGAGGACCTTGAAGTTTATCCTTTGGATAGACATTGCTTTATCGCATCTGCTTTGTGTAAGCATTGGCATTATGTTGCATGAGTCTGTAAGGTCTTAAGCCTAGCAGTTGAGCTTACACCTTGATGCGGGTGCGAATCTTACGGTGACGCTTTAAATAGTCTTGGAGGTATCAGGGTTGGAAGGCTTACGTGTGACCAGATGGTAGTTCTTCTGCGTCATGGCGACTCTGAGCAATACACTGATATCCTCGACTAGATGTCATACTTTTCATGTTTGGTGCAGAGTGTTTCCATAAAATCCAAGTACGTACACGTTACGAATGTTGTAGCATTAGCCCATGGTTGGCATACACGGAACATGTCCTCGCATTCATTCTCTCCGAAGTTTGTTAGCTCCATGGAGTATGGGTCAGAGTTTTACCCTTGTGGCATATAGCATTAAGTCATGTCAGTCGCATTGCATTGCATGACTGTTAATGGATACATTTACATGTTATACATTATTATCCTATCTTGATGATGTCTTATGCTGTTGATTGAATAACATGAGATAATGAGATGTATGATATGCATGATTGATATGTTGTTGTTTTGCATGTCATACTGTTTTTACTTCTACTATTTTGCTGTGTTGATGGATGGGAATCTCACCCATATCTATATCTCTTCTATGCTTGTGTTTTCTGCTTCTGCTTGAGAAGATGGGCATGACGACAACTCAACTCAACGTCTACCTTGAGTTCGGAGGGGGACTCCTCTATGTTGTTTTATTTGGACAGGATGTGTCCAGTTGTCAGTCGTATCTTTTGAGGAGCTACGTCTTCTAGTATCTACTTATGTATTTAATTTCAGTTAGGCTTGGACCTATGTCTGTATTATGCAAACCTTACTATTTATGCAATTTAACTATGTTGTGACTCTTAGATATGCATGGTGAACCTAACCGATAAGGGTCATATTGATGCTAGCTTCTAAACTGATAAGGATGATTCTAGGTCACAGTCAGGATTCGTGTTTTGCCTTAATGGTGGCGCTATGAGCTGGATGAGCACAAAACAAGAGACAGATGTTGATTCTACTACAGAGGCCGAGTACATTGTTGCGTCCAATGCAACAAAGAAGGTCGTTTCGATCAAGAAGTTCATTATTGAGCTTGGTATAGTTCCTAGTGTTGCAGACCCGATTAAACTCTATTGTGATAATAATGGAGCAATTGCGCAAGCCAAGGAACCTAGATCTTTCCAGCGATACAAACACATACTTAGGCGCTTCCATCTCATTTGAGAGATTATCGATAGTGGAGATGTGAAGATATGCAAAGTTGATACACTAGACAATATTGCAGACCCACTTACGAAGCCTCATGCTCAACAGAAGCGTGATGCTCACACTAGGTCGATGAGTAATAGGTTTATGCCTGATTGGCACTAGTGCTAGTGGGAGATTATTGGTATAAGTCCTAGTGGCCAATCTATTTATTAGATTTATATTTTTTATCATGACTTATATATTTATATATGAGGCATTCATTTGTTATGTTATTTTTATAATCATATATATAGCATAATAAAATCCTTAGAGTAAACAGATCGTTTAATGGAACATCAAGTGTGACTTGATCGTGAGATCTTATTAAACCATGGAACATTATTCTTAAAGTATCTATAGTCAAGTATTATCATTAATTAGGATAATAATAATACATCGAGATTATAATGTGAGTGACATGATTACCACATCTCACGGGTCATGGATATATGACATTGAGTCTTCACATAAGTATAAATATGGGTAGAATATTTATATTGGATTGACCCGTTATGAGAACGCTGCATTATAGTTATGTAAGTGTCATAAGCGTTTCTCATGGTGACCATGGTGAAGTAGTCCTTCGACTTGAAATCACTACGATTTCTACATGAGGAGTTGTAGGCTTTAATGATATCAAACATTATCTATAACAAGATAATCATAAAGGTAGTAATTGGGCCTCCAATCAATCATGCAGAGGGATGTGAGTGATGTGGATAGAATTTGTCCCTCCCACATAATGGGAGTAATGTTTATGGCCACTCGATGGTGTGAGACGTGAAATGCATGGGCATACTAAGTTGGGACAATATGAGATATTGGACCCAAATGATTACACGTCTACTCCTTGATCGAAAAACATATAATTGGACTTAACAAGGATGACACATTTATGCCTTGTGTTCAATTAAGACATTGTGACGAAGAGACATTGGCTACACTGTATATATGGTCACAGTTAAGGTTGTATCGTATTACCGATATTCTCATTAATTGGGTAACAATGATGTATTGCTAGATGTCACTAGTTGTTTATAATATTAAATGGGATTTAATATTATTGCCAACTTAATGGGAATCTATATGGTCGGAGAAGTAATTTAATTAACTAATTAAATGTGATTTAGTTAATAATGGGCATGTAGAGTACAGGAGCCCATTACGGAAAGGGTTAGTGAGTGATAGCTTATATAAAGCTATGCACGTCACTTGAGCACAGAACGAGATAACCAACACAAGTTACTAAGCAGTTGCTAATCCTGGTATACTCTCCCCTTGTGTGTGTCGCACCCTTTTCCCTTTCCTGATAGCTAGCATTACGCTATCTCCGACGGTGGATTGTTCGCGTGGACTAAGTTTCCACTTTGCAATACTGGTGATAGAGGAGCCTCTCCTTTTGGTTATTGGAGCCGCAGCGTTACGAATCTGCTGCCTTGTAGCTGTGTTGATCAAGTTGCTATCCTCTCTGTAGCAGTGTTCGTGATTAACTAGTGTTGTTGGCGCGCTCGCAGTGTTCATGGTAAAGCTTCGCTACAAAGGTAAATCCCTATAACAATGGTCATGCTCATTTGTTGAGATCCTTGAAAAGGGAATTTTTGTTTTCCTCCAACGGGTTATAAATTGTTTATATCCCGTGAATTCCCATAAGATAAGCTAGCTAATTATGGTACTATTGTACAGGGTTTTATCTGGTGGGATTTAATTTCTAGTTTCATTAGTGAAGACTTTTACCGCAATAGGGTAGGTTTTCCTAATTTTAGATTCCAATGATTCTTTTTCATGAATTTTGGTTTTTGTTTTAATAAATTTTTGGCCTGGCTACAGATGATTGATAATGCTCGGGGTGCCAACCTAGTTGGGATTTCTTGCTTTATTGTGATGCCTTTACATACCTTTTTGTTTTTTTTAATAAAAATATAAATGATTAGATAATAATAGAAAAAGGTTCTATAGTATCAAATTTTAAGTTAAATCATTTTATGTAAGTGTGATCAGTATCGTATATTATCTCAAGGTCCATTGACAAACCTTCCATTCGATAAGTCTCTTTGTTCTTCTTCATTACATCTTTCTTTCTATTTTTGTGCACTAAGGATATCCCCAGTCGATAATCGAAGATTAATCCCTTTCGATACGTAGAGATCACCGAAGTGAGTTTTATTTCTCCCAACAAAGCATGTTCTATACACAGAGGCGAAGGGAGGGCGAGGTCTATGGTTGTCATGGTCTCCCCTAGGTTTAAAAAAATATATACCAATTATGTACATTGCATAAAAAAGAATTAGTTATAAAATTTTATATACGTTGACGAGCAAAAATTTTATATGCCTAAGCCCAACTCCCCAAGCCCAATTCCAAACCTATCTACTCTACTAATTTCATATCAGAACCAAGAAAAGAAACAAACTCCACTGCAAATTTATTGAATCTTTTCAAGTCTGAAATCGTCTTCTACCACTACGTGCTGCGATGCGGGTCCAAGTTGTGCGACGGCACGACGGCGAGGGTGAAGGACGGCGGTGCGACGGGTCAACGAGGAGGCAGTGAGAGAAGTTCTATTCGACACTCTTACTCTGATACGGGACCTAGGATTTATTGTGAGGAAAAGACAAAAACTTCTTCTAATACAAGGCAAAAGCTAATAACCTTGTAAGACTTTATTGCTTTTTAACACTGATTGCTTTATTGTTTTTTATTCAACACTATCCGATTGCTTTGTAACTTGTAAGACAAAAGCTTCTACAGTTCTATGGTTCTACACTTCTATTCAACACTGATTGCTTTATTATTATTTTTATTTCATGGTTTATATAATTTTAGGTTGGTTGAGTCAAAGTGATGTTTAAGAACAAAACTATTGACTCGTTTTTCAAAAGATAAGAGAGAATAAATGATGAAATATAGCCTAGTGCACCAATTTTAAATTTAGAGAATAATGCTGAAAATGTTGTTGACCAGCCTATTGAGCTTCCTCCTTCTAAAGCTATAAGAATTGAAGAAAAAAAATTAATATTGATATTTTGATACGTGATCCCGGAAAGTGTCCAAATTTGGGATTATCCTATCAATCAACAAGATGAATTTCGTAGGGCATATATAAAATTTGGACCATATCAATTTATTATGGATGTGTAACCACTTTCTGGTCCAAAAGATCATCCTCGTCGATTTCAGGCTCATTGTTTTAAAAGTTTTTATTGGTTAGTGTATTCACCAGAAGTAGATGCAACTTTTTGTCTTCCGTGCTATTTATTTTCTAAACGTTCGGGTCCATTCACTTCAACAGGATTTAGAAATTGGAAAAAAGTGAATAATGGAAAAGAGTGTGCATTTTTATCTCATGTGGGAAAAACTCCTAATTCTCTTCAAAATGTCTGGGGTCAAGGATATGATGGAGCTAGTAATATGCATAGAGAGTGGAAGGGTTTACAAGCTTTAATTCTTCAAGAATGTCCTTATGCATATTATGTACATTGCTTTGCTCATCAGTTACCGTTAGCTCTTGTTGCTGCAGCTAAAGAAGTAGTTGATATTCATGTTTTTTTTTCCCAAAACTTGACTAATATTGTCAATGTGGTGTGTTGTTCTTGCAAACGCAATGATGAGTTACAAGCTGCTTATGCCACTAAAATTGCTCAATTAGTTGCACATAATGAGATTGCGACAGGAAGGGGAGCCAATCAAATTGGCACATTACAAAGACCTGGAGATACTAGATGGAATTCTCATTTCAATTCAATATGCAACCTTTTACGCATATTTGGTGCAACTGCTTCAGTTCTTGAAGATTTAGCTATTAAAGGATCTTCATATTCTCAACGAGGTGATGCTACTTATGCTCTTAAAACATTGTTGTCATTTTGTTTTCATTTTACATGTGATGAAAGAAATCAAGGGAATCACTGACAAGCTTTGTCAAGCTTTGCAAAAAAAAATCCCAAGATATTTTGAATGCCATGTATTTGGTATCTAGCATGAAATCATTGATTCAGGAGTTAAGAGATTGTGGTTGGAAAACTCTCTTTGAGAAAGTTAGTTCTTTATGTAAAATTCAAGCTATTCAAATTCTTGATATAAGTGTTTCTTTCTCTAACATAATTCGTTCTCGCCATAAAAAAGATCTTGTCACAGTTGAGCATCACTATCGTATAGATATATTTACTACTGTGATAGATTCTCAGTTGAAAGAGTTGAATAATAGATTCAGTGAGTAAGCAAAAGAGCTTCTTATATTGAGTACATCTTTGGATCCAAAAGATAATTACAAGTCATTTAATGCTGATAACATTTGTAATCTTGTTGAGAAATTTTACTCTTCAGATTTTTCGGAGCAAGAAAAGAACCTATTGCCATATGAGTTGCAACATTATAAGCGTGACGTGCATAAAGATCGAAATTTTCAGAATTTGTATTGCTGACTTATGTCAAAAATTAGTAGAGACTTGCAAATCAGATGAATACCCTTTAATTGATAGATTGGCTTGCCTTATTTTAACTATTCCTGTGTCAACAGCAACTACTGAGCGAGCTTTTTAGCTATGAAGATCATTAAAACAAAGCTTCGGAACAAGATGAAAGATTATTTTCTTACTGATTATATGGTTGTTTATATTGGAAAGGAGATTGCTCAAAAATTTGCCACAAATATGATAATTGATGATTTTTACTCGATGAAGCATCGTCGTACACAATTAAAGAAGTAAAAATTTTAGCTACCTACATAAGTTGATTAAAGACCTATTTGAGTGATTTATATTATATTAAGTTATTAATCAAATCATATATCAAATTTGTTTAATATAATTTCCTTCTATGTATTAGTTAAATTTTTTATTGTTATTTATGTTATGCATATTTATTCTTGATCTCCCTCGTAAGAAATTCATGGCTACTCGCCTACATACATATGGCAAGAATCGAATCCCTAAATATCATACTTAAGCAACTCAGCTATCTACCAATTATGTTAAGCGTGGTTGGTTTACATCTTTCTTTCTTTATTTTTTCTAATGTGTGTTATTGGCTTTCTTTATCGTCCTATTTATGCACATAGCAGTTATAAAAAGGCTTTTTTTTCTCGATTTGGATGGGACCATTGTAAATATTCTCTTCGAGATATATAAGAATCTAAAACTATTGAATGTAGACTTTTTTTAGCTGAAATTATTAACGTATACTTTTTTTTTACTTGCTATTAAATGTATACTTGCTACTAGTTTTGACAATAAAATTATATGTACGACTTATAAAGACACTGATTCATATTACACGTTAGTTATTAGGAATATTCTTTCGTCTGTTATAAGCTAACATACTTTATCTGTCAAAAAACAAAGCTAACATACTTTATTGGTACTGTCTTGATATATAAATCTCCTCCCCTTCATCTTTTGACTATATACGTGCACCAGCTTGATGACTTTTCAAAATAATTAATGTCCCCCATTTGTTCAAACTAATTACAAATTTTAGCCATTGCATGGTTTGTAGTATGAACAGTCATTTGCCGTATACTGTTTCTTTCCTTCTCGATTGCCCTCTTACCAAACAGTCATGTGCCATATGTTGCTGCAACGTGCGGCCCAATACATGAGGCCGGAATCACGTTAATTTGTTCGAGTAATTAAAAATCTTATCAGGTTTTATGAAATGAGGAAGAGAAAGAGTGAAATTGTATTCCTAATGTTATTTCATTGTTTGGTAGTGATGTTTTGAGGTATTGAGCGGTATTCATGTGGTTTTCTTCGTTAGAAGGTGAGGGCTTTTCATTTTGTAAGGGTTCTGGGAACACGATACAGAATTAAAATATGATGTACAGGGCATATAGGTGTGAGGTCTTAGCAACATTTTTATTTGGTGTTTTGAACATGTAAGGATATTAGCATTTAACATTGTGTCCAATTTAGGAAGTGAATTGATTTGTATAATAAGTTTGAGAGTTGTTTTGTTGTCCAAAAGGTCTAGACAATTTAGACTCAATCTTCCCAACTTATATACATTTCAATTGTCTTTCTTTTGCCCTATGTGGAACTTTATTTTCCAACACTCCCCCTCAAGTCCAACTGAAGGTCTAGTTGTGACTTGCTCAATGTGACACCCTCAAACCCAGTGCCACTTTCGTAACTCAACACTCTTAATGAAACGATAAATAAAATTTCGTTGGTTTTACTTTCGGAAAATATATCTTTTGTATAAGCAGATTCTGGAAAATCGTGACAAAAATTTTCTTATTAATACGTATAGGCACCACTCCAGTTAACACAGAACTACTCATATGCAATAATTAGAACAAGGTATATATATACATATATATATATGATGGACAACAAGTCCCTTTACAAAAGAACGAATGATTACTAAACTTCTAAAAAGCTATAAAACTAGGCAGCGACAGTCTGGAACCATATCTCTAAAACCTATGGCCATCAGTAGCCGTTAACAGACTACCCAAAAACCGCTGCCTCAAAAAAAGGGTCTACACCCTAAGCTGGTCCGACTAATGGAAGCCATTGGACAATCCCCCAGAGGGAGGTCCAATGCTGGAACCAGGGGAAGAACTCTGGGAACCTACATTCCCGTTCCCCTGTGGATGGGGATCGGAAGCATCCGAAAGATGATCCTCCGGGTCCTCCTGAGGATCCTCCTCAGGGTCTTCCTCCTCCTCCTCCTCTTCCCCCACATCCTCCACGACATGCTCGCCCGCTACCAAGACAAAAGGCGGGGGAGGCGTCTGGGGTAGTTGTTGCTGCGGGGACTGTGCAGCGGGGGCGACCGACTCGATCACACCCTGCTCCATAAGGACCTGCAACATCAACCCGATGGGAGGGAGAGGCACCTGGATGGTCTCCACTATCCGAGTACTCTTCCGCGGTCCCGTCTCAGTCGTTCCGCTTACGGTGCAAACCGGTCCAGTGTACGCCGCACTTTCCACCCCTGGGTGGATAACCCACGCGGCTGGGTCCATCCTCCGATCAAATGCTAGGACGCGCATCCCGGAGTGCGCTAGGTGATCCGACGCCAGCTCCATCTGTAAACACGATACAATATATATACGAATGGACAACCCGTCCAAAAACATGCAAGGGTGAGAAACCAATATATGAATCCATAAACAACAACTATATGCCCAATCCACACAACAGACTCATATACTGTAACTCACTCAAATCATCATATAACATGGCATATATCATCAAGTACAAATGGCAGTAAATGCACAAGGGCTTCGTACCCCACAATCAACGTTATCTCCTAAACGTATGCATGGCACTTCCATATATCTCAACTAATATTCACACTAGATTTCTAGATTTCCGGAAATCCCATCACCATTCGCAATGAGCTGATCAGGCTCTAGAGATTTACACCAATATTTGGCCCAAAAACGAGTACTTTGAATCCCATGACACTACGCGATTCTCACATGGGGGCGCAATCAGAAGTACTCCACAAGAATACGGTCATACTGCATTGTCCAACTCAAGGCACAATACGTTCCCAGAACACGTATGACACCATTGTCCATCAAGGCACAATGTTATGACAGATAAGTCATCTCAGGTTCTCCTTGCTTATCAAGGTCCCCCGTATCACGGCACGTCTGCCCCGCATTTAATGCATGAGAAACCTATCTAGTTTCCGATAATTGATCTTTGTCGCATCAATGTTTCCTCGTTGTAGCATCAACGCTAACAACCACCATAATGTCTTAGACTCTTTAAGCCTCAAAACACATTTTCTCAAAAGAGGACACTTAGTCCAAAACAACTCAAATCCCAACATCCCTAACCGATGCACCAGTCAAGGACACCGGATTCAAGATCATAAAACATCCTCAAGCTTACAGGACCACAAAGATTGTCCCTAAGCCGACAGGACCACAACTAACACGGATCCTTGATCCACGTGTTCTGCAGAACCCTAGAACCCCGACGTCTCGGTTTCTAGTTTCTAAGCTTTAAGCTTTAAAACCACTTTCCTTGAAAACTCGAAAACCAAAAACCCAAAATCTCCGATACTTACACAAAGTCATCGGGATCAGTTTTCCATAAAACAAAACTTGGTCCAGAGACCATTTCTTTTTCTTTCGTTGTTTTTCGGTAAAATACGAGCTTAAAACAAAACTTGCACAAACTCATTTTTTCTTGAATAAACTCAGTATGACTTTGGAAACCACATTTCTCAAAAGGGTTAACTTATCAAATTAAGACATATTGAAGGTTTCTAATGTCCTATTTGCTTTTAAACTTCACTTCTTCTTATCAAAACACATTTTCAGGCTTTTAAAGCTTTTTAGTTACACGATGTCGGATCCTAATCAAAATTAGGTCCTCTAATGCCTAAATCCCACAGCAGGGCACACTATACATCCATATAACCATTCAGCAAGTATAACATGCATTCAACTATATCAGCAGTTACATCAATACATATTCCAATCAACAGCGGTCAATCAAAAATACAACCAACATCAGATATAAACTATTTAAATACAATACAAACACCGATGCAGCACATAGCTGTCGGAAATGGAATTCCTCAGGTTTATCCCCTTATCTCTTGTAGCTTCCAGCTCAACTTTGAACACCCGATCAACTTGTTTATCGTCCCAGCACGCTGCCGATCACTACATACACGTAAAACATATCGGCATTAACTTACAAAACGAAGATTTCTCCTAATGCACCACCCCTAGGGTTCGGCCCTATTACACTAAAAATAGCTAGGGAGCTCCAAAATTTCTCATTTTCTGGAGAACACCCTAACTAAGTGTGACAGCCCTAGATATCAGATCAGATTATCAAAAACCAACCAAAACCCTACCCTACACACATAGGGGGTTTCGGCCCCTACCTAGAAAACATAGCTAGAGGGATTTCTTGGCTCTAAGCTCTTGGATCATACAAGCATGTCATGAACCTAGGCCATAGAAATTGGTTTGGTACAGATACGATTTTCCTACAATTTTTCATGGATTTTCAAAGATTTTAGGGACAAAACCCTAACATCCTTGATCATGAAAATATGAGGAGAGAAAGGAGAGATTGAGAGAGATAGAGTTGAACTACTACCTCCTATGATGATCCACTCCAAGTTTGATGAAGATTGCTTCACAAAAACTCAAGCTTTCTACCTCCAAAAATGGAGATTTTGGATGAAAGGAAGAAAAGAAATGAGAGAAGAAGAGGATGAAGTGAGTTGGGGGGAAGGGGGCTGCCGAATGAAATGGGGAGATAAGGTTGGAAATATTAGATATTTAGGGGTTTATTAGTTTAATAATAGGAAAGGTAAATTGGTAATAAAATTAATCAAGGGCAATTTGGTCAATTCACATCCCGATATTTGGAATCGTCCCGACACTCGTATGAATTCCTCAAATAACTTGATACAATTTTGGTATGAAAAACATCTGATCATGGGTCTCGAAAAACCCTAAGACAGCTCGAATCGTCTCCTCGATCGATTATCGGCCCGAATATAAAATATTATTTATATTTTGGGCGTCAGGACACATTTTAGGAAAAAGGTAGAGGAATATATTCTAAGACTAATGATTTCGTTCGTTAGTCCAGATTAGGTCATGATAGTAGAAAACACTATCATCTGAAAAACGTAGATCAGTTTTCGTTTGAGTTTTTGGCCCAAAACTTAACCGAAGGATCCTACGATTTTATAAAACAAGACTATGATCTTAGTTTTCCCAAAATCATTTTCTAAAACACAGATAAAAATATAAACTCATTAATTGAGTTTATCGTCCTTAGAAAGCACGAAAAATCGGGGTGTTACACTCAAATTGATTTTTGATTTTTATTTTTGGGCATGTACTCATTTATTTTAGCATCAGATGTCTCATGTCCATTGGTTTGTTTTTTTTTCTTGGTTGCCTGGCCTTATGCCATTTAATTTTTGAGTCGGAGGCCTTAGTTTATTTATTTTTATTTTTTTTGTTTTTTTATGGGCTCTGATACCATATTAGCATTTAAGATTAGACCCAATTGATGGAGTGAGTTGATTTGTATAATAAGTTTTGGAGTTACTTTGTTCTCCAAAAGGTCTAAACAATTTGGACTCTAGCTTCCCGACATATATACATTCCAATTGTCTTTATTTTGTCCTATGTGAGACTTTATTCTCCAACAAAGGAAAACATGTATTATTTTGGTTTCTAGCTTTGAGCATATGATAATTTGAGTTCTCTTCAACCCTTTTTAGAAGGTGGGGAGAGTGTCCCATTTTGATGTTAAAGTTATATCTTTTAATGAGAATTCATATTTATCGAGAAAAAAAGGTAGAAGAGAAGTTGAGCATAGAGAACTAGCTACAATCCACATAAATAGTTTTCCCTTAAATATGTTTCTTCCCCATTTAAATGACCATTCCTAATATTTATATAACAGGATTGTACTATAAATATACAGCAACATTATGTTTTTTATATGATAATCTTGTATTCTATCCTATTTTTTTCCTCATTTTTTCATCTGTATCGTCAATGAACTCTAGCTCCGACCACCTTATACAACTAACTTTGGCAATCTCTCGATCGCCGACCTATGCTATAACAACATTGGCGACGATCTCCAATGACTACTCCAATGACCAACCTCTGCCACCACCTCACTAACAGTAACAGCCCCCGTTGTTTCTGCCATCTTGATCGTCATCACCGGCCGTTGACTTCCACCATCATCTCGGTTGTTGTCACCGTCATCTCGACTGTCACTGGCAGCGACCATTCTCCACCGCCACTACTAAATTATTTTTAAAATGTTTTTTTTAGAAAGGTTTTTCTTTAAAACAAAAGAAGTTATCGACAAAGTAGTCCCAACTAAAAAAATATTTTTATGACATTCTCATATTTTAAATAACAACTAAATCATGATAAAATAACTAGATCCTAATTTTTTATATCAGATTCCACATACATTATTTATGAATCTCTAAATATTTTTTATTTTATTTTTAAGCATCTAAAATACTATACAAATCTCCAAAAAAAAAAATGTATACAAAACATCACTTTTGTTTTTTCTCTAATAATAGACAAGCTTTAGTTTTGTTCTTTCCTAAAATTTTCCTTCTTAATTATTATTTTTGTTAATCATGTTACAGATATAAAGTATTCACTACCGTTAGTACTGACTAATCTTTATAGGTAATTTGTTGATCACATAAGGTAGGTTCTCTCCTTCCAATCAAATTTTTTCCATACATAAGAGTCGGGATTTAAACCCTTAACCACTTGCTTAAGGTGTTCGAATCCCTTATCACCCGGATCAATCACATGTTGGTATCTTCCTTCTTAATTTGACCCAAATAAATCAATCTTTACAATTTAATCCTTTACTGACCAAAATATATTTTAATATAACCTTCTTAGGTTTGAATTTGAGACAAATTTCGATCATGAAATTGTAAATTAATGGGTGTTTTAAATAGTGAGATATCAAAATGCAAAAATTAATTTCTGAAGGTCAAATTGAAAATGAATATTTTAGTAAAATATCTGAGCAGTCTTTTTGTTTTTTCAAAAAGAACTTAATAATAACTTTTTTTCTACGTGCAACTTGCTTTCTAAGCTCAATAATGGAGGAACGAGTGGGAAGGGATGAAATATGTAACAGCACTTACAAGGACGAGAATAATGCATGGGCTGTGATACCGGGCACTCCCTTAAATTTGGAGCCCACTCGTGCTCCTCTAACGGGAAATCATTCGCTACCCATTTAGTAAGTTGTATTGGATTGAAATTTTAAAATATTTTTTATGTTAAAAAAGTTTTATGATATTTAATCAAAACTTTTAGGTAATCTAAATAAATCAAGTGGTATTCAATCAAGACTTTTTGTAGATATTCAAAAACTTCCTAATTTCGATGGATTGTTTTTTAAGGTGGATTGGTGTAACTTTGTGTGAATTTTTAGCAATTTTTTAGTAGCAAAAAGTCTCACTCGAAGAGTATGTTTGGAAAAGATGAAAAAAATAGATTATGCTAATAATCAATTATATGTATAATCAATTATTGTGATAATCGATTATAATCAGAATCTGTTTTGTTTGGGTATGTTGCTGAAAAGCGATTTGAAGATAATCTACTTCGTTTGGGTGGTGCAAAAAAATCACTTTTATATAATAAATTACGAAAAAGGATATAAACTTATTTGTTTATATTTATAATATTTGATACTTTTTTAACATTAAATTTAGTTAAAATGTTTATTTTTTATATCTTGTCATAAAAAAATTTCTATTATAAAAAATTGAATAAAATATGCAATACTTTTTTAATATGTCAATCCTCCTTGTTAACCTGCACCGAGAGACATATATATTCCAATCGCTTTAATGCAATGTTAATTATATTACAGCACAAATTTATAGTTTGAAAGTTGATATGAATTCAAATAGTTTAGAAAAGCTCTAGAACTTTCAAAATAATTTAATAGAGATCGAGGGTAAACTTGGAAGACAGCGTAAAAATTGAGAAATAATCTAATCAAAATAATCGAACAGTCATTGACATAAGATGCAAGAAAAATAGCTTTTTTCATATAAAATAGCTTTTATGAAAGTTAAGCTAGAGACCCAAACATAACAAATTGTTTATCAAACAGCTTTTTGGGCCTAAAACAACTGAAAGATGAATAATCCATCTTTTCCAAACATATACTAACACATGAGATTTTTCATGATTTTTCAATCCTTATTTCTCTTCACCTCTTACTCTCCTCCCTCTCTCTCCTCTCTCCCGCCCTCCTTCGCCCTCTCTCCCCCACGATTGCCGTTCAATCCAACATAAATTATCAAACAACTTTAAGCGCTTATTTTTAACTTTAACTTTAAGGTAGCTTTTAAGCCCTAAAAAAGTTGGCTCAAACGCTACCTAAATATATAGTGGAATTGGTTTGCAAGCACACATTTAACTATGACACGTCAAATTTATAAACTCTTTATGACAAACATATTAGTTACAGTTACGCAATAAAAGTATAGAATGCAGTATTGATGACATTATGAAAATAAAGTGATTTTTTTTGTTTTTGTTTTAAGTTCACAACTTCTTTTTCCACTTCATAAATACAATAACGTGTGAACAAAACACCTTTGTGAATATGTTATATTCTCTACTATAAAATTGAATTTTTCTTATAATGTTGTAATTAGAGTTTATGTGTTTATTCTCCATAACGGAAATAGAATTTTATTTATAAATTCAATTTTTTATTCTCCATCATGTGTTTCTTTCAAATTTTATAAATCCATATAATCTTTTCAAGTTTTATAAATTCTTATGATATAAATCTATTAAAATCTAATTTATAAAATCTTGATTACAAAAGATTTTAAAAAATCTTATAAATCATTACTTTCTTACCTAATCTTTTAAAATCCACGACACTTTTCTATATCAAAATAATATTTTAAAATCTAAATCTAATACACCCGGCCCTACAATTAGATAACACTCTATAAGTTTGAATATTTTTTATTTTATTTTAATATAACATGTTTGTTTTAGATTTTTATGAATTTTTTTGCATATAATTTTTCCAAAAACCATTTAATTAATCTCTGCTGCTGGAGAGTCTGTGAAATACTTGTATGATAAATAGATGTGGCACTCAGAAATGTTACACGTCGGTCGCACCATTTGTCATTTGTCATGTAAATAATCGGGGAAGATTTACTAATGATATGAAATAAAAATAAAATATTTGAAAAACTTGGACAAAAATTAAAAAACAAAGACCAAAATTTAAAATATTATACTTTTAAAGGTTTTTTTTGACAAAGTATACTTTTAAAGGTTAAAAAATATCTAAGTGGTTTATTTAATATTTAATATAAGGTCACGTTATTCTACCCAAAACAAATTTTGAAACAGGGACATACAGTCTTGAATATCTAAGAGCTTAAGTGTGTTCCTATGAATTCAAATGTTTCCCTTTTAATTTCAATACATCAATATCATTTGAGGGTTGAAAAAATTGTATAGAGTAGGATAGAAGTCTCCTCTAATATGTAACTTCTTGTTTTTTTTGTTAACTTCTTGATGAAGTTATCAGTTTGTCAAAAAAAATAAAATATAAAAGTGCACTTACGTGTAATTAGAAAGTAATGTAATTATTAGTAATTGTTATCTCACAATTCATTTTGAGTAAATCATCATTTTGATTCCTAAAAAATGAGAGGATGCTCATTCAATCCCTAAAAATAATTAAATTATAAAAAGATTCTTTAATATTAATTTAATCCCTTAAGTTAGTCTCTAACATCATCTCAACTAGGGATCAATTTAATTAACAAAATTAATATTAAATAATTAATTTAATTAACAAAATTAATATTAAAATTTTTTTTTATAATTTAACTACTTTCAAAAATTAAATTAATAACATCTTAAATTTTCAAAAATCAAAATGAGAGGTTAATTTTTTTTTTTTTCCAATTTCCGTTGATGTGGATTCATCACAACTCCAGCACCACGGTTTTGACGGGTGATGATGATAACTGATAATTGAAGGAAAGAGTGGGAGGACATGCTTTTCGCTTATCTCTACAGCAAATCCATTGGCACCGACTCACGTTGCAGTTGCTTCTATCGTCACCATGGTTTTTACAATTTGTAATTGCAAGCAAGCACCAGGCAGGCAAATTATTGCTTTTCCAAAATATATATCATTTTTTATTTTAAATATAATATTAAATATTTTTATCAGTTATATTTTTAAATATTATTTATGATAATAATTAATATATCAATAATTAATAAGATTAATTTGATAAAATTATTAATTTTTTATTTATTTATTATTTTTTTTAAATTATATGATATAATCAAATATAATAAATATATAAATCTTATTAACTAGTGTCTTAAGGATATTGATTAAGAAAATCATAAAAAATAAATTTTTTTTGAAAAACTAAATACCTATCTTATCAAAATATTAAATATATTCATTTTCAATAATTTTTTTTCTTTTGATTTTTTAGTTAATGTTCTAATGATACGGATTAATATTCTCTTAAATATATCAAGACCGAATGAGTATTATTTTGTTTATTATTGGGCCCACTATGACACCGGATCTGCGAGCATGCCCATTCCCAATGATGGCAGTCTCTGTCAACCAAATCTCATCGCCACTCTCAATTGCAAATCCCAACTGTTTGATATTAGAGATATTTTCATAATCGGATCAATGTGATTTGAAAATAAACTTTTTTTTAAGTTTAGTATAAGAGAAAAAAATATATTTTCAGACATAATAGATGTGTTGAAATAAAGTTTATGAATAAAAGTTTAAAATCTTATTCTTTCCGTAAGAATGTAAAATTTCTGAAAGGTTAAATTATTTTATTATCCCAAATAATTTTTTTAAAACACCATCCTCCGAATCTCTATGCATTCTCTCTCTACATTTTCTCGAGATCTACATGTTCTTTCTTTGGTTGTGCTTGTGGGTTTCAAATTCTCTGATTCTCTTCACTTTATATGTTATTGATTTTGCTCTTGCTCTTCACTGATTTTCTCCAATGTGCAAAACCCTTCTTTCCACATTCAAATCCCGTTCCTTCGCTCATGGCAACCAAATCCATTCTCTGAACTTGAATAGAAGGAGTGCAAGGTTACAACCATGGTGGTGTTATAAGATAATTAAAAAAGTTTCAATTCACATACATTGCTCTTTTAATCTTACAGTATGAAATAATTGAGGAATCATTGTACATACAGGTTCTGTATATTGTCTAAAAATGCTTCTTGTTAGTTTCCCTACTAGCGTACAATTTTTTTAGAACATAAAATAAGTCTTTCTCTACCCAGATTTTGTCATTTTATCAATTAATATACATTTTAAATTATAAACATGAAAAAAGGACCATTTGTTTAAAGTACATAAATTACATTTGCTTTTATAAATCACCATTTCTTTTATTTTGAAAGTTTTAATTATATAATGATGCTTTTCAAAAGTGAATTATATTTCTGGGAATATTTCAAATGAACCAAACATGGGATTGAGAATCCAACATATTATTCTTAGGAAACTAAAGTATCAACCAAACATATTTTGCTAATATTCCTGAGAATATCTCATTCCCAGGAATATAATTTACCTGGCCATAAAACATTCTCTGTATCAAACGCCACCAAAGGATCTTACATGCCATGAGATGAAATCCTTTCTCATCGAGGAGTCGAGAATGAGACATATATTAAAAGCCATGCTAATGAGTGTTTTAGAAATATTAATTAAGAAATCTCAAAAAAGTAAGTTGTTATTGGAGAATTAAATATATTACTCCTACAAATATTAAGTAGTTAATTTTCAGTGCAAACTTTCTTTTTTTGTTTTTTTAATCAATATTCTTAGAGCACTCATTATCATTCTCCTATATTAAAATATTTTAATGTATGTCTCTTTCTCTTTAATGTATGTCTCTTTCTCTTTCCTACTTGACACCTCTGATGATGGGAGAGGAACCTACATGTCATATGATCCATATAATGTTAATAATGTTGATGTATGTAAATAGAGTCCCATTAATCAACATTTAAATTTTAAATATCATATTAGACATTGTGTAAATTTATTTTTATCTTTTACTTTTGTTATCTTCTTCATATACATGCATGTGAAAAAATATGAAAAACAAAAAAAAAAAAATACCATATGATATCCCATGTTATAATATTAAAAAAAGATTAAATTAATATTTATTATCCCGATAAAGACTTTTTTACACTATTAATCAATTAAAAATTATTATATCATTAAAATAATTTTATTATAATTATCTTAAAAATCATATATAAAATTATTTATAAATATTCCTATTTCAGTGTATGCCCTACCCCACAAAGGAGACAGTCCCTCTTGTTTTTAAATTTTTGGTTTAATTAAGTTTTTAGTCCCTGAAAAGTCAGTCAATTTTGATTTTGGTCCCTGTACTTTTTTTTGTTGGTTTTGGTCCCTGCAAGTTCCAAAACTTTGGTTTTGGTCCCTGTCATCACTATCCATCTGTTAAGCGTTGACATGACTAACGGACCATCACATCAGTACTGTTATGTAGGCTAATTTTATAATATTTAATATCACGTATGATTAAATATTAAATTTTTTACATTCTTTTATAATATTTAATACCACAGAGATATTCGAAAACCCTATAAATATTCCAGAATGTTGTCATTTCAGCCTTTCATTTATTTAATGAAAATATAAAAAATAAATAATAACATTATAATAAAAATAAAGATATTATAATAGTCTACATAGCAATGCTAACGTGGCAGTACGCTAGCCACGTCAACACTTAACGGATGAATAGTGATAGTAGGGACCAAAACCAAAGTTTTGAAACTTATAGGGACCAAAACCAATGAAAAAAAGTATAGGGACCAAAAACAAAATTGAGTCATTTTTCAAGAATTAAAAACTTCATTAAACCTAAATTTTTTTTTAACAATAAAATCATTATTCAATTATCCAAGTATTAAACCTAAATCCTCGCTAGCCATCCACATTCCCACCAGCGTCAGTTACTTGATTTTCTTCCCAAGGAAATAATAGTGAATGGAGGATCATTATTTTAAAGTGGACCCCTCAAGAATCCCTCCATATTGCACTTTTTGGCCATTTCTTAACAAGTAATTGGCCAAAGCTCCACGAAAAATAAAGAATTTAGGAACCTCTGCACCACACGATCTGGGGTCCGACGAATATTTCCTCTTTGGCAGAGGTGGCTTTGTTGGATTGTTTATATCCATTAAAAAGTACTTTCTCTTATCCTCAACTTAAAAAACAAAATCTTAATTAATCATGATTAAAAAAATTTATTGAAATAAATTCATTTTCAAATTTATTTCACAAATATCATTATTTTATTAGATAAAATATCTTGATTGATCATATATATTTATTTAAATTTTTACATTTGTCTTATAAGTTTTATTTTTTTTCAAATTGATCCTACACGTTATGTTTCATTTTCGTGTTAGTCCTTTCCCTCAATTTCGACCTTACGGCATTAGATCAAAAGTCAAGTGTAGTACTAAAAGCATAGTCACGTCAGGTCAAAATTGACGGCATCAGATCGAAATTGACGGAAAGGACTAATGTGGAAACAGAATATAACATATAAGACCAATTTAAAAAAATAAAACTTATGAGACCGATGTGAAAATTTAAATAAAAGTATAGGACCAATCAACCTATTTTTCCATTTAATTACTACTAATTCAACTAATTTATTTATTTCTAAATTCAAACATCATGTTATCTGACCAATGAGTAAAGCACTTGCATAGGGAATTGTTGAATCTTTTTAATATAAATTTTACGATAAATAAGGATAGAAATAAAATTTAACATAAAAATTGGTCACTTTTTTTTTATATATTGAACCAAAAAAAATAGACCATTTGTCTTTTATATTAAAGATGAGAGAGAATATAACTTCACTGTAAACCAAAAACCAATAAACCAAAAAAAAAAAAAGACTTAAGTAAAAAAAATATTTTAATTTAAATAAAATTAATTAGACTTTTTAGTTGATTTGATAGAATTCGTGATTAGATCATGCCAATTGTGAATAGGGTGTTGTTATGGTACCCTTAGAAAGTAGAGGGTTTGGGTACTCTCTGTCCAACCAGAATGTGTCGACTCAATTAATTGAGTCATGTCAATGTCACATGGGGCTAAGTTCTCACCATTGGATTGGCCACATAGACAAGGGTATGGTACCCAAGGGATTTGGATCCTCTAACTTTAGGGCGGGGAAGTTATGGTGACTTTGTGTCTATTGATCAGAGAGAAGGGTGATTAAAAATGGGGAAATAAGGATGAGAGAGAAAATGAATAAAGAGAGAGATAGAGAGAAAGGTATGTGACTTTCCCGCCCTAAAGTTAGAGGATCCAAATCTGATACCCAAGGGGTACCATAGAATCTTCATTGTGAATATCTTAACCTAATAGAAGATATCCCGTATGCCATCCATACTCCTAGGGATGTTCATCAACCGATCCAAACCAATTCAAATCGCAAAAATCGAACCAAAAATCGAAAATTGAACAAACCGAAAATCGAAAATCGCAAAAATCGTTTTTTTTTCCATTGGATTGGATCAGATTTTGAATCCCCTAGTGATAACAGATCCAATCCAATCCAATCCAATCCAACCAAACCGATATACTATAAATATATACTACTATTGTTGAAATTATAATACTATTCATACGTAAGTATTATTTTTTATACTTTTATGAAGGAACACTATCATTCTCTTTAATATTTTTGTTGAAATTGTCAAATATTAAATGTATTGGAATTTCTATAATAATTCATGTTTTAGAAGATTTCATGCATGTACTTAGAAACTTGAATTACATTAATTATA
The DNA here is from genome assembly GCA_039655645.1 of Ammopiptanthus mongolicus. Lineage (NCBI taxonomy): Eukaryota > Viridiplantae > Streptophyta > Magnoliopsida > Fabales > Fabaceae > Ammopiptanthus > Ammopiptanthus mongolicus. The sequence goes on from CM077347.1 coordinate 77,159,601, forward strand.
GTATATAGGTTTAATGTTGGTCTTTGATGTAATATAACTATATAACGATGTATCGATAAAAATAAAATTATTCAATCTAATCCAAACCGCATTTGATTAAATTGGATTGGATCAGATTTTTTTAAGGAAACAAACCGATCCAATCCAATCCGTGAATATCCCTACTTCTTATATCACCCTTGTCATTGCTAATGTAGAAAAATGTCAAAATAATATGAATTTAATTGATATATATTATCGGCGTAAAAATTTTTTACGGTGTTAATCAATTATAAATTTTTACCTTATAAAAATTATTTAAATCTTATCATAAATATTATCTTAAAAATCTACATAAAATGTTTTACCTAAAAATTTTACATAAAAAATATAGAGTTTAATTTCTATATACTGATAGTGTAAAGCTTTTTTATACAGACATCCAATCATAAATTGCCACGTCAGCACATTTATTTAATTTTTATCCTAACTACCTTAAAAATCATTTATATCATGATTGATGATTGATTAACCGTGTAAAAAACTTTACACTTTCGATGCATAGAAATTAAACTTAAAAATATATCAAAATTAAACTTAAATACTATATATAGAATAGAATACTCCTACACGAAAACTTGCAAGATTCGATTACGGTGCCATCACAACGTAGCCAAGCCAAGTATCATATGCCAGTTGCCACTGCCCCCGGGCAGCCCTATGCCCAATGGTGTTGGGCAGTAGCATCCCAAGCAATTCCTTCTCTCTTCTACCAAATATAAAAATGAAGTGATTCCTTTTACTCTTCCTTTTAATTTGTCAAAAAACATCATTAGAAGAAGAGGACTGAGTCAAAATTCGGACAAATGATATCTATAAATTCATTGATTTTTTACATTTTTTATTCTTCATTTTTTTCAAAATCTATGCTTTTGAGAGACTAAAAGTGTAAAAAAATCCACAAATTTGAGGATCAAAAGTGTAATTAATAAATATAGAGATCAAGTTCGCAACATTTGAATTTTAGAAAGATTAAGTTTATCAAAAAAAATTGGGAGACCATTTTCGTCAAACTGAAAAACTTAGGGACGAAAATTATAATTTAGTGAAAATTTTATTACTTAACTGTTATAAGTATAATTACTTATTTAACTATTTAAAGTCAATTAGTTATTATAATCAAATGTACTTTGACTTCCTAATTTATTAGTTAGGTTATTGCACTTTCAGCCGTTATTTAAAGAATTGAAACATTGCATACAAATTTTATATTATTTATTTAAAGAATTGAAACATTGCATACTATTTTATAATTAAATTATATTTAAAATATGTAATAAAAAGTCAAAAAATACCCTGCTGTATCCTCTTTCTCCTTTTTATGTAGCAACAATAAAAGAAAGTAGAAACATGTAAATCAAGCTAACAAATGATGTTTTAACATGTGGAAGGCTTATAAATTTTATTTGGTCGGTCGATCGGACTGATTCGATCGAAAATGAACTCATAGTTGGTCTAGTCACTTCATCAGATCGGCTAACTGATTCGATTGGCATATTGGTTGTTTCATTCTTACAATTAAGATCTCAATTGCATAAATATTCAACCATATGCAACAGCTAGAGTGGACGAATGTTGTTAAAGTTAGAACAAACATCAAACCAAAAAAAGTTCTGACTTAGGTTCAACCTGTTTAACCGGTTCAATCGAATGGTATGATCAGATGATGTCATATATATATATATAATATATATATATATATATATATATATATATATATATATATATATATATATATATATATATATTCATACATGTTTCTCATAAGTTATAACATGCAATATTTATAGAAATTATAAGAAAAATAGTCAAAATACACAAGATCAAAGTCTTTTACTGTTCTATACTCTCGAACGAGACGAATAATCGGACAGACCAAAAACTTTTGTTATTGTGCACTGCCTCAGTTATGAAGGAAAGATTACTGGATCTGGAATAGAGGTAGTGAATCGATTAGGTTTTATCTTTTTTTGTTTCATTTGTCAATTTTTAGTTTTTTTTTTCTAAGTTTTAATTTTTTTTCTCTCTAAAAAAAATCGGCTAGATTCGATTTAACCCGGTCCAACCGAATTTTTGATTGATTTAAAGGGTCTGATCGAAGAAACGGTGTTGACCCTTGACCAATACCGGATAAGAGTCTGATTCACGATTCTGATCCGACCAGCTGATCCGATCGATAAGAGTGTTCATGGTTCAACCGATCCAGTCGGCCGGTCTGGTCCACTTTTCATAACACTGAAAAATTCTACTTGCCTTAATGTTCCAACGATTATGGTCTTTAAAACCTATTAAATAGGTATTATGAAGCAACTACTCAAGGGCTGTTTCTTTTATCTTTTTGTTTCAAAATTCTTTTATCTTAAATGCAATCTGCTTATTTTCCAAATTGCTAACATTTGACTGGCATTACGTTGCCAGCCTTAATTGGCATTTGATAAAATGCCAACGTTCCATATGAGAACTCTTAATTGGCAATTAAAAGATGCGATCATGGGGCTCTTCTTTGAAACTCCAACATTCAGATTCCAGCCTCATGTATTAACACAAGATGCAAAATAGTACCCCAACGAAGTAAGAGAAGAAGGAAAAATAAAGGAAAAAAAGTTTAGAACACATACTCACACCTATCATGAGGAATTGTATTGTGTAAAGTGTAAACTTTATTTACTTTTGCTCTTATCTGTACAAGTTCAAGAACTTACTGTGTTAATCTTGAGGAACAAATCGGGTTCTCTGTTATCTGATTGTACTTTGGATCTATCGAAATCTTACTTTAAAGTAGTGATTTGCCCACGACACAATCATCATTCTATTTTTATAAACAACTTTTGGACAATAAAAAGACACCTTAATTTGATTCAAACCAACATTTTAAAGAAGTGTACAAATTGAAGAATTTTGAAAAATTACGGAAATAAAAAAAAACCCTACAATTTTCCGTAAAACAGTAATAGGTACCCCTCCTACTCCAACCGGTACATTATTTAGTAATTATCAATGTTGTTAAAGCTAGCCAAATAGTAAGACACGGTTTGTGTAAGATTATCTTCAACACAAACCATTGTTAAATTGCATTTGAAAAAGCTTCAATTTGAAGCTTTGGAAAAATTTGAGAATTTTGTCTCGAGACACTACTTTTTTCGTTTGCGGTAGGAAGAATCTAAATCAAACATAGCATAAATCGTAAAAGATTCTGCTTCAGGTTCAACCGATTTAATCAGTTAATTATAATTATTATACACACATCTATAAAATATAATTTTTTGTCACAAATCATAACCTATACTACTAAAAAATGTACATAATAAAATACATAAGATTAAAGAAATTTTAAAAAAACATAGTCAAGAATTAACTATTAGATCTCGAATATAAGATCATAACTCACACTCATAACTTAAAATATAATATTTATATTACATGTGACTAATTTTTAAAGTAATTTGTAATTTTTTATTATAAATATTTTTTGTTTTTGGCCTTAAATATTTTCGATCCACTATGAGTTAATGTATATTAGAAATGTGATAAAAAGTAGAAAAACTAATAAATGCATAACAAATTTATTTATTAAGTATATTATTAGGACGATCACGAGCGGTCTAGTGATAAAATTGTTACCTTCCATGGTCCAAACATGTGCCTTTTGGGAGAAATAATATAGTTTTTAAAAATCATCAAATCCAATTTGAAGTTATCAAACTGATCATTTAGTATTTGTTTATTTTAAATTTTGTAATGATAAAAATATATTTAAAAATCATGTTAAAAATAAATTTTTCTTATATAACTTTTAAAATAATTGACTGAAAAGATATTATTTTTACACTTACGTGAGAATAATAACAATAGAAGATATACTTAATAATCAGGATCGAACGTGAGGCAGATTACCGATTTTTCCTACATGACCAGTCGGTCCAATCTGGTTTTAACAACATAACATTGGTAATTATTATTATTATTATTATGAGAATAATGACATAATATACACGAAACAAGAGAAATTTTCCAACATAAAAGCCCACCACAACGGAAGATAAGAAAGACAGACAATAGACTTTATATATAAAGACTAGTACCTTGGGTTCGGGGGACGTCAATTTTCCCTTTTCCCATTAACCACTTCACAGAACACAAGAAAGGGGGAAGGGAGAATTGCTCGTTCTCTCTCTCAATCTACCCCCTCTTGATGATAAACCCCACGCTATCTATTCAGTTCTGACTGAACCAGATTCTCATCAAACCCCAAAAATAAAAAAATAAAAAGCTTTCTTTGCTACTTTCTATTATCTCCCAGATATTGTTGTGTAGCTTGTTGTGATAAAAAAAACATCAATTTTTTTTTATGGGGGTCTTGGTTGATTCACAAGAGGGTGGTAGAAATGGAGGACAGGGTTCATGGAGGTTTTTCACTAGGAGGAAGAGGGTGGATTCTTCCACCCTTAACAACACCTCTCAAGCTCAGCTTGCCAAGGAGTTAACTGTTCCTAATCTCATGGCAATTGGTAATTCAAATTCCTCTTTTTCTCCTTTTTTTCTTTCCTTTTTGGTTTAGTTTATTTCCTATATGATGTTTTTCCCCATCTGGGGTCAAGGTTTTGGATCTTTTAAATTCTCAGTTTATCACTTTTTTGATAATACGAGAATCTTGATTTCTGTGGTTGATTGTACTATGTTGTTTATACCCTTGTTCATATGATCTTTAAGTAATTGGTAAGGTTCCTTTCTTGTTTTATTTTGAGTTATTAAAAACAAAAAATTAGAAAAAAAAAGAACCAGTTGAACTGAATTAAGTTTCTTCTATAGGTACGTTTGGATAAACCGCCAACTTAACTGTTATTCAATAAGTTTTTTTTTTCAAATAGATTAAAAACAACCTATTTTCATAAGCTTCACCCACAGGCTTAAGAAAATATGCTAGAAACAGCTTATAAGAGATCATAAACTATTTTCATAAACTATATTTATATAAGTTTGTTTCCATAAACTATTCTCATAAGTTCCCTATAAGTTCTTTCCAACGCAACCTATATTTGGTTATAAACTGTTTTGAAAATTGATTTTTTGTATGTTTGTTTTGATTCAGGTGTTGGTGCAACAATTGGTGCTGGAGTCTATGTTCTAGTTGGAACAGTTGCTCGAGAGCATTCTGGACCAGCTTTGGCAATTTCTTTTCTGGTAGCTGGATTTGCAGCTGCTCTTTCAGCTTTTTGCTATGCAGAGCTAGCTAGTCGCTGCCCTTCTGCTGGGAGTGCATATCACTATTCATACATATGTGTTGGAGAAGGGTATTCACATTTTTTAAGACTCTTACATAGTGGTTTCTCTTGACATGTGCTTGAATTTCTTTATGTTTTTTTTAATCCTTGCTTTCCTTGGACCTAATTATGATGTTGACTTTGCTTATTGAAAATGAATTGGTGCTTTATTGGATGGTTCTTTTCTTGGTTTCTTCTCATACTCATGCTATGAGAGGGTGATATAGATGCTGGGGGATTTGGGGTGGTGTCTCTTTCTGGACAAACTTTTGAACCTATGTGAAGGGGATAGTATATCTTGTCTTGTTTGAGAATATATCTGGCAATTTGAGGTCTCTATCAATTTAATTTACATGTTCCTTCATTACAAAAAAATGATTGTCAATTTAGAGTTGATATATTTTTTATCAATAAAAAAATGATTACTTTGTTTGCAGAGTTGCTTGGTTGATTGGCTGGGCCTTGATACTGGAATATACAATTGGTGGAGCTACTGTTGCTCGTGGCATAACCCCCAATTTGGTATGGTGTTATTTTAATTCTTATATTTAGTTTTTGTTTGTGTTAGCGTGTTTTGATTATCTCATCATGTTTTAATCTTTCTATATTTTTAATAATTTGAGGTGTATTATCTTTCACTTAAATTTTTATCATTCATCTTTCTTCTAAATAAGTATGTTTTTGAGTGATTTTTCATATATTATCCATTCCATTAGAAATAAGGCCTTTGTGGTGTGAGAGATATAAGTTTAAACTTTAAACTACCCATTGGTTACCTATATTTTTGAAATACTCTCTGGAGAAGTTCTCTGTTTGAGGTTCTTATTGGTAATTCATGAATTACATTCTTGAATCCATCATAAATAACTTGACAATGTCCTGGTTTATGAGTCCTAATCAGTACTAAGCCAAGAAATCATTTTTTCACTCTTTTCTTTTGACTTTCGGCTTTATTGTATTGTCAGTATTGCAGTGAATAAAATCAAGTTGTTGGTATTTGAGAGTGAAAAATAGTGCCAACAAAAAAAAAAAGAGTTTAAAAAGTTCTGTTTTCAAATTTCTTTTTTGAAGTTCAGAATTTCTGTTGGATGTTATCCTTGTATTTATTTAATAACTAACTGCTTTATTCGTTTGAAGTGTAAGTAAAAATTATCTAATGTAATCATTGACATCAAATTGATGTTTCTATGATTAGGCTGCACTTGTTGGAGGTGCAGACAATTTGCCCATCTTCTTGTCACGCCAGCACATTCCTGGGATTGATATTGTTGTGGACCCACTTGCAGCAGTTATGGTATTTATAATTACTGGACTCCTGTGTGTTGGGATCAAAGAGGTATTATTTTTACTTCAAATTTCTACGTAGTTTAGCTTTCTGGATTGTATGTGTGTGCTAGAATTTCCCTTTACTTTTGGTTGTGTAAGTTGCTGTATGTACCCTTTGCACATGGGTTGTGACCCTTGCACCTATGCTCCAATCATTTTTTTAATCCATTCAAATATCCAAATATATTTTCCTGAAAGTTCCTTTTAATTTGAATGCTTGATATATGCAGAGTACAATGGTACAAAGTATAGTCACATCAGTGAACATATGTGCTTTGGTATTTGTCATAGTAGCTGGTGGTTACGTGGGATTCAAATCTGGATGGGTTGGATATGAACTTCCCACAGGGTACTTTACATCTTTGTTTTGCACTTCCCCCTGTATGTTTGGTCTCTTCTAGTTACTGAATACTCAACTCTTCCTTTAATAGGTATTTTCCCTTTGGGGTCGATGGGATGCTTGCAGGTTCTGCAACAGTCTTTTTTGCATATATAGGTTTTGATGCAGTAGCCAGCACTGCTGAAGAGGTATAGAATATAGATGATGATGTCATGCAGCTTGTCCTTTTTGGATTATAAATGTCATTTCCTCTGTAAGGTAATCAAGCTTATTCAAACCTCCTTATAATGTTTTATTTTGATTTGACAGGTGAAAAATCCTCAACGAGATTTGCCACTGGGTATTGGTGCTTCACTGTTTCTATGTTGTGGATTGTATATGATGGTCTCCATTGTCATTGTCGGTTTAGTACCTTACTACGCAATCAATCCTGACACCCCTATATCCTCTGCATTTGCTGACCATGGGATGCAATGGGCAGCGTAAGTGTATACCTTTTCAACTCTATTCTGCTTCTGATTCTGCAAAAAGTTTAGGGAGCCAAATTGATGTAGGAGTTTCCGAAGTCACTTTTCCTAATTGTGATTGCAGTTACATCATAAATGTTGGGGCTTTTACAGCTCTGTGCGCCTCACTGATGGGAGGGATATTGCCCCAGGTAAATCAATTGAAACCTCAATGTGATACATTAAACTCTGAAATTGTTTAGTTTATTCTTCCCCCACTGCTTTTTATGCTGTGTCTCTTACTATATTATATGAAAATAGGCCTTCATGTTTTGAACGTAAGTTATGGGTAAAGTTTATCAACTTCCTATGGCTTAAGGATGCATATCAAGTATGTAGTGTGAATGCCTATTTATCCTGTGCTTTATATGTGCTAGTCCTACATGTTAAGATCCCCTATCCTAGTTTGATTCCTTGTTGTATTACTGTTGGCTGTTTCATACTCAAAACTCAATGCCCATGCCTATTGTACTGCCAGTTGAGGACAAAATCCAAATGGATACTAATCTATGTGACTATGAATGATCATATTTTGATAATCTCTAACGACGACAACTTACTTGTTCATTGAATATGATTTATGTTGTCAATCCTGCTATTACAGGTGTCTGTGTGTGTTGTGTTGAATATACACTTCGATTGATGTGAACTAAAATATCATATAATTGTTAGGTGAGGATCTTTCACAATTATTACCAGTTGAAATACAAAATGACAAATTGATGGATGAGGCACCGATTAACTTATCACTATTATGGTTATACATGTCTTTGTAAATTTAGGTTGGAATATATCATTTGCTTTGAACAAATGACACACACTATGTTATCATATTAATGATGCATTATAATTGCATTTTATATATCTTTAAGTGATCGTAGAATTGGTTGTAATGAAATCAATTTTAGATGAAGGGCATTAATGATACTTGCAATGAGTGCACTGCAGTAGCTGTTAATTTGAACTTCATGTAACTTGAGTATATCTATTAGCCTGATATGAACATTCGCCTATGCTTAAAATTTTATACTATTTTTGCTGGTTTATGCTATGATTGCTTGTTGCAGTTATCCCGATTTCCCCCCTTTTTCTTTGAAATTTTCTATTTGCCAGGTAAAATTGTCAATGTGTTTTGTTTAATGTCCTTCAGCCAAGGATTTTGATGGCTATGGCAAGGGATGGGCTGCTGCCACCATTTTTTTCTGACATAAATAAGCGTACCCAGGTTCCTGTTAAGAGCACAATAGCTACTGGCCTTGTTGCTGCAGTCTTGGCATTTACTATGGAAGTCTCTCAACTAGCTGGGATGGTAAGTCTACTTTTGCAGCAGTCAGGACCCTCTAATTGTGATTGCTAGAATTATAAGCTTGAATGTTGTCAAGAAACAATTCAATGCAAAAGCTTAAGCTGTTTCAGTCTGAGGAATTGTTTTTCCCCTAACAGTAATATGCCCCATCATGTAAGACTCCTTCGAGCTTTTAGTGGGGACCATTGTAAACCCACTTTACCTTATGTTGTAATTTAATGTTTGCTTACAAAGAATGGAGGTGGCAAGAATTGAACTTTTAATCACTTGGTCAAATAGACTCAAATACAACGTTGAAAGAGATAGAAATAGAGAGAGCATGTAGAGAGAAAGAGAGAGATGAGGGAAACAAGGTTTCGGGGTATAATGGGACGCACTAGCTTCATCCTAGCTATGCTCTTTGTTTGTGTATTAATACTATTAACTAGATTATTACAAAACAAACGTAATACAACTAGTACAAGCGTAGCTCAATAATAACACACAAGCTTAAGCCATTAGGTTTCGGCCCAAGAAGAATTCTTATGATCTTATCTCTAACAAATACATACAAAATTTAGTACTAATTCACATGTTTTGCTAAGATAATCATATATCACACAACATCCTGTAATAGTAAGGTGAGGCACTATGTGGGTCATGTCAGGCGGTTTGTTCTTTTCTTTCTGTTTCCCTGCTTGTTTGACAGTATTAAAACATTTTTGAGGCAATTCTCATGGCTTTCATGGACCTGCCTGGTAGCATATTTAATTATCATATATAAAAGGATTTTACTTCCTTGTATGTGTAGTACTAACGTGTATTTGGTTTTTATCCCACAGGTTAGTGTGGGTACACTTCTTGCATTCACCGTGGTGGCAATATCTGTGTTAATACTGAGATATATCCCTCCAGATGAGGTTCCATTGCCTCCTTCTCTCCAGGAACCAATTGATTCAGTGTCAATGCAGTACAGTTGGAGCAGTTTGGAGACAAATGAAAAAGATACAGAAGCAGATGTTGGTACTTCTGGCAATCAGAAACCTTTAGTTGTCAAAGAGGTTGTATCAATTTATTATCCTCTTATTGCCAAACATCTAGCCATAGGCAACTGTGAGTAATGCCTTTCCTTCTCTGTTTACCAAACTCTCTATCATACATGATGAAAACTTATTGCTCAAGACATGTAATCAATGTTGCTTAAGTAACTTACACCAATTTAATGCTATTATAATTTCTTTTTTTGCCTTTCCTTGTGTCATTTTACATCTGCTTTTTTTCTCCTTATTCCTATTTGTTAATGGGTGCAGATTTACGCGAGGGTAATAGGCGAAACGTTGTTGGGTGGGTGATAGCATCAACATGCTTTGGGGTGTTTGTCCTCACATATGCTGCTTCAGATTTAAATCTTCCCAGGTTGGTTTAGTGGTAAATTATTATTTCATTTTTCAAGTTGCACATAGCATCTGATTTGAGATGAAGTATACTATATAGGGGGGCTTTGCCTTATCCCCGGGAAGGGAAGGGGGTGGCTTGATTTTACAGGATAATGGCTACATTAAATTTGTGCACTTTATTAATGTTTGTCATGCCAATTAGCCATTAGGTATTTCTTGATTTTCTTACTTTTTTCGTCATTGTCTGTTTGCTATTACCAGTTCTATCCGCTTTGCATTTTGTGGAATTGGTGGCACTCTTCTTCTGTCTGGTCTGGTCTTCCTAACCAGTATAGACCAAGATGATGCAAGACACAACTTTGGCCACGCTGGAGGTATGGCTTAGCATTTTGATCTTATGGTAATAAATTTATAGTGTGAGTGAGTGTCTTATTCCTATGCAACTAATTTAGACGTCATGTGGATTTTCTAGTGAGCCTGCTAGATATCAAATGTAAGAACATGTGTTCTATAAAGAAAAAAAATATAGTAATAGGTTGGCCATAAATACTGTATAACATGGGGATTGTAGCAAGTTTTACACTGAAATTTCCATTGGAATAAATCTATTTAATTGTCCTACATGCCTACTATTGTTTTTTTGGGTTTTATCTTACTTGGTATTTGGGATATTATTCGATCATCTAATGTGTAAAATTGGAATTTTCTCATAAGAAATTTTTTTATTTAATAATCTGACTTCGTTATAGGATTGGTTTTGGCGGAAAAATAACTCTTATTATCTGCTTTCAGGTTTCATTTGCCCATTTGTGCCACTACTGCCCATAGCATGCATTCTCATCAATTCCTATTTACTTATTAATCTTGGGTAAGTATTATTATTCAATTCAGTAAGTACATTGAACTTTCCCGTCAACTTCTTTTATCTCCATTCTGTGTTAAATAAAGAAATGTTCATGTCCTGATAATGTGCACCAAAAAATAGATGTCCTAATTATATACTGAATCTGAAGTTGAACCTAAAAGAGTAAGGGTGTTTTTGGATACCAGTTTGGGACCTCCAAACCATGGTTTGAAGTGTCAAAACTGAGTTTCACCTTTTTCGAACATGTTTGGTAAAATCATTTGTCACTAATCTGTAACTAGGTTTGGTGTCCAAACCTTGGTTGAAGACGGAAAAACTTTTCACTTCTTCATTCATCAAAACTCAGTTATGGGTATTCAATTACTACCCTGACTATAATGCTCTCGGAAATTGAATGCTGGCTTCAATTCTCCCATGCCCCATCCTTTTCCATTGTCAATTTGGTAATTACATATCTAAAAGTTATTTTGATTAACACTATTCAAATAATATTCATTATACCAAAATGACTTTTAAAAATAAAGTATGCAAACCTAAATAAGTTATTTCAACCCCACTTTTAATTAAAACCAAGTTCATCAAAACTCAGTTTTGTAAACCATATTCGAAATACACACTAAAGGAGCACATGTACAAACTAAGTTATCATCAAAATATTTTGCTGACTCAACATCGCACAGTTAAGGATTGTTTCTTAAATTGCACGACTTTATTTACCTCTTGTCTGTTTTTCTTACAGAGTTGATACTTGGACACGTGTTTCTATATGGCTGGCAATAGGAGTACTTGTTTATATATTTTATGGTCGAACCCATAGCGCTCTAAAAGATGCAGTTTATGTTCCAACAACTCAAGTTGATGATACCTATCACACTTCCACAAGCTGTCTTGCTTAATCTTCTCGAACATGACACTAGGCTACACTTCACCATACTTGCAGTCCAAGCCAAAGAAAACGTTGCAGCTCCACTAGTTGTATATCTAATCCTTGTACAGGAAATTTGCATTTCAAGATTCATAGAAAGGTCATAGGTTGGCTTTCTTCTAGAGAAAGAATATCATTGTTGTATGCCTTACGTTACAGCTAAATTGTTCCCCATTGTTTTACCCTTTCTGTATTAAACCACTCATAGGTTATCTGAGGCTTGTTAGAAAATGTAAATATAATTTGAAATTTAATATTTTACCCAAACACGTTCTTCAACTTATTCTAGCTTTTTTTTTTCTTCCTTATCCTCCCCAAAAGCATACGTAACATTTCTGCTGTATAAATTAAATGGTAGGATGAAATAGCATTATTTATTACTATTACTGTTGGAATCATTAGTAAATGAATTTTATTTGATTTAGAATTGGCTTTTATGTTTAGAAGATATTGTAAAAAATGATTTGAATTGATTTGTATGTCTGAGTTTGTATTTGGTACATATTAAACATTAGTATCATTTATTTTATTTTTAAGAATTTCAGTTACCGTTGTCTTCCTTGAGAAAATGATGAACCAATGTATCTCAGCTTTTAAGCATTCCCCTAGTTTCAATGATGGTGGAACCAAACAAACTTATTTACGAAGTAGTTAGTAAAAAGTTTATAAAAAAATGCTAAAGGAAGTAAAAAGGAATAAATATATTACCAGTTTGCAAAAGTATTTACTATGTTTGGCATCCGTATCTTTGGGTCTTTGATTTGGTATTCTCATGCTCACAGCTTCTAATTCCTGATATATAAATAAAGTTCAATATGAGGTGGTAGTCCATTTTTATTGTAATTAGGGTGTTCATCAGTCGATTTGATTTGGATTTATATGGCAAAAAATCCGAAACAATTAAAATCATTTGGTTCGATTTAGTTTGGATTTGCAATTTTTTTCAGCAATTCGAATCAAACCAACCCGATTAAAAACGAATTGGTTCAGTTCGGTTTGAATCCGAAAAATATTTAAATAAATATTAATTAATAAAATTTAAATTATATATAAATAATAAAATATAATCAATATTAAAATATATAAAAAAATTAGGTTAATTGATATTACTAATAAAAAATTTAAAAACTAAACTATTGCTGTTATTTTAATTTGTTATCTTACTACTTTTTCAACTATGTAGTTGTATGTGCTTAAAAGGTTTGTTTATAATAATATTATTTTAACTATAATTAAATTTAAATTATTCATAAAGATAATACACTATCTTAAAAATGAATAAAAATTTATACAACACTATTAATAAAAGATATATAAAGAATTATAATAGTTATATAATTATTTTTATATTTGGTGCAAACATAAAATTATATCACGCCGCAACGACCGTATTTCGTATCGCAGAGATTGCAATTGCAATTTCGAACCATGGTTTTATGTGCATACTTAAAAAAGAATTAACGGTTTAATGATAGTAGCTGCTTAAGCTTCAAGCGAAATTTATCAAAAAAAAAAAAAAAAGCTTCAAGCGAAAGGAAAAATAATATCTTGAAGTGTATAACACAAAATGTATTTGAAATGCAATTTAAAAATTTTCATGGGAGATTTAATGCTACTCTTTAGTAACCTATAAACAATTTTTTGTAGCAGTACCGCTATATGATACGAGACGAAAGCCCACGAAATGAGAATATACCAATCAAACATGATGTTCATGAGAAATAATCGCAACTATAGGCTGTTTCTAGGGTGAGCAAGCTTGACAAGTTGCTCACCATGAGTAAGCCCTTTTTAGAAATAAAAAATTGCTTTTCAGTCCCTGAATTTTAAAAAAAAAAAATTTAGTCTCTTCCCCTATCCTCTCCCATGCCCCTCTCTCCCTTGCTGTCCCTGTCACCAACGCGCCACCGCCTTTGCCACCAACCTCCTCGGCGAACACACCCACCTTCGTCGTGCTTTCTTCGGTCCACTCGCATTGTCATCGGCCGTGTTTGCTGCCACTCCAGTCATCTTCTCCGGCCAGATCTACTCCCGAGCGACATTTTCTCCATCACGCCATCTCTCTGTTGCATCGAGCTCCAATGGGGGCCATTCCTACCCCTAGCGCACCATCTCCACCTTCCTTACCATACAACCTCATCCATTCTTATACATATTGAACAGACCAAGAAGGTTGCATAAAAAAAAAAAAAACCAAAATCGAAAACCACAACAACACTCACCGACAAGCCACAAGCGCAGAAACTAAGCACGACACTCCTTCAATGGTCACTGCAACCTGCAACCTCCTTTGCTATCGCCGCCGGCGCCTCCAATGGTCACAGAGACAACGAGGTTGAGGTGTGCCATAGTTGAGCGTGAGATGGAAGACCTCGAAGGGCCTTGAAGTAACTGTACTAGAACTCGAAGGAGGCGTCGGGGAGGCGACAAGGCACGTCGGACTCGCCGATGACGATGGAGCGGTCGCCGTTAGATGCATCGCCGTTGTCATTTTAGATGGACTAGTAGTAGTGGCGGTGGTACTTGAGGCCACAGTTAGGTGGGGTTTTGGTTTTGAGATTTTTGATGAGGTGGGTGATTGGGATAGGCAACAAAGGGGTGACGGTGACGGCGGAGGTGGGGTCGTCGGGTGGTGGAGGTGAAGGTAAGGAGGAGAAGAGGAAGAAGAAACTGTAGCAGCTGGAGTGTGTGACAGAGAAGAGGGACCGAAAAATAAATTTTTATTGCAAAAATGGAGTCTCTCACGGTGGGAGACTGGTCTAAGTCTCTCACCCTAAAATTTCCCCGCAAGTATAAATGGAAGTCAAATAAAACTGTTAAGAAACAAGACATTCGTAGGGAAGTATGGAAATCATTTCGTACTCAATATCATTACTGTTTCTGTAGACTTTTTTAATGAAAAGTAACTAATTTTGTATTGGTATAAGTTTTAACGAGAGATGTTACAAAACTCAATAGCAATTACCTCGTAAAACAAATTGTGGGTTCATAGTCCTTGATGAGCTCACAAGTGAGACGAGGCCAAAGTACGTGACATTTTTTCCAATATTTTTTCTTACTTTGATTGGTTTTATCATTTTCTTTGTTTAAATATAAAACTGGGGCATATTTAACTAACACGTATTGCTAAAATAGCAGGAAATGGAAAGAAAATGACAAAACCGAATCGAAATAAGAAAAAATATATGGAATTTAACATGATTCTCTAATGCCGTGTATGACAATACTTGCTGCAATTTTTTTGCAATCTGTCCCCCTCAAATTTAACTATTTTAATCTTCCTGTCTTTTCTTTTCGTAAGGTTATTAATCACCCCTTTAAAAAATGACCTTTCGTAACTATCAATCTCTTTATGAGTAATTTTAGTCAAAGACCAAAAACTTGCTACTCTATATCATTATCTCTTTAAATTCGCACTTCAAACCATGAAACTAGTGCCAGGGTGGCTTATCAATCAGATTCACCTGTAAGCAAGGGCTCAATTGCCATATCAATTCACTATAGGACGTTTGCCTTCGTATTTCAATTTACTATTTTTTCCTTTTGTGTTTTTTCTTTTTCTTTTGTACATTTCTTTTGTATTATTATTTTGGTTTAAATAAGTTTTTTGTCCCCGCAAAATTAATCAATTTTGATTTTAGTCACTGTAAAAAAATTTCTTAAGATTTCGTCTCTGTAATCTCAAAATTTTTGTAAATAATCTCTGCCGTCATCTCTCTCTGTTAATTACTAACACGGAAAATGGAACACCACGTCAGCCATGTCACGTCAGTGCCACCTGGATGATTAATAACTTTTTAAGGTTTAAAATAAGTTTTTGGTCCCTGTAAAATTCATCAAATTTGATTTTAGTCTCTGTAAAATTTTTTCTTAGGATATAGGCTCTGTAATCTCAATTTTTTTGTAACTAGTCCCTATCGTCATCTCTCTCTATTAATCGCTAACGTGGCACATGAAGCGCCACGTCAATGCCATGTGGATGATTAATAATTTTTTATGCAATTGTAATTAAAAAAATAATTAAAGTTCAAAGTGACCAAAGCATAAATCAAAGAGAAGTTGTGAAGATTAAATTTGAAGATAAAGGAAGATCAAGAAGACTTGTAGATCAAGCTATTGAAGTTCAAAGAAGCTCCGGTCTAGGATCTTTGGAAGAGTAAGACAAAACTTGACATGGCTTGACTAACGACATTAAATCTCTTAATTCAATCGTAATAAGTTGCTAAATTGAAAGGAAGTGAAAGTGAAAATTTGCTTTTAAGATCAATTAAATGAAGGTACCACATATAAATACTAAAAAGGGGGAGTTAAATTGTGTTTATTCAAACTATTTCGAAAACGTAAGTTTAAAAGCAAAAATAGTGTGTAAGCAGACTCTTAACAGAAGGTTTTTGCAAAACCAAAAGCACAGACGCTTTTAGGTGTCTGATTTATCAAATATAAAGCAGATTGATTAAAACCTTTTCTCAAAGAGATATTTGAATATGCACACTTAATCCCCAAGGTTAAAACATATATAAACATGGAGATATAAATAAAGCAATATAAAAGGATTCTTTGCAAGTTTTTCACTATAATTGATCAAATTACAAGCCAGTATTCTTTGCACACCTAGCCTCTCCAGGGTCAAACGGTCAACGAGTATTGTTTTCACACCTAGCCTTTCCAGCCTCAACAAGTATTCTTCAGTTAGGCTCTCCAGGCTTTTTCAAATAAAGAGATTTGTTTTGAAGCAACAACTTCAGTTTACATTAAGTTAGTCAACCAATTAATAACACTCAAGTAATGAATGTAATAAGCAAGGGTATGACTGCTTGAAGAACTTCTCTAAAAGGATTTTCAGATGAAACTTGGAGAAGAGAAGATAGATTTGCAAATGAAGAGATTTAAAAGCTTCTAGCGTAGGCTTTTTTAGAATGATCTTTCTTGAATGTAATCTTTTGATCTCTTTGTAAATGTTCTTGTTCTATTTCTTTCTGATATTCTCTCTTGTTGCATACTTCATCAAAATCTTCTTTAAATAGTCTTCACATGGTATAGATTCGTTGTGAGACATCCATTGTGAGACATCTCTTTGACTTTGTCTTCTTTTGAGATAGTTTGTCTTCCAGCATCTTTGAGCGATCATCAAAATAAAAGAGTCGTTCTGACAGAGGCATTGAATGGTTTATAACGTTGAAGATGCTTTTGTACCATTGTACAAATTAAAACAGAGCAGAAACATATTCAGAACAGCTTTTAGAGTCTTTGCACTGTGGATTACGTCTTTAGTGCAATCGGTCAGAACAACAGTTCTAAAGGGGATTTTATTGCATACTGAAGGTATATGTAGACTGGTACTAGCTTCAGAGATGCTTGGTTGCTCTTTTGACTTTTAGGAATAGATCCTAGTAAGTTTTGAAGACATGAGTAGTCTCATTAAATATGTTTCCTTCATATTTTAATAAACTTTTCCTAATTAGTTCTTATAGCAGACAATGATAGATAACAGAAGCTTGTACGGTTTTCTTCCAGTGATCTTCATCAAACACATAGATGATTTTCTTGAAGTCTTTCTTTAAACATATAGACGTTTGACAATCTTGAAAGTGTATTCCTCAGATACAAAGACATTCATGCGACACGATTTTTTAAGTTGCTTGCAACCGTCAGACGCTTTAAAACTCTTCAGACACATGATACTGAAAGTCTTCATCAAGACTTTTACTTGTATGACTTTGAAGTTCTCGTTAGATAAACTGCTTATAGATCTGCACACTCAAGTAGCTCATCATCAAATTACACACAGTTCATTTTAGTCATTAAACCAAAATGTTTAGATACATCAAAACACAGGGAATAGATGCTTGACATAAACTATCAGACGTATAGTAAATCACACAGACGCTTGGACACCTAACATTAAATCAATGTACTTATGTTGTAAATTTATGTACACACAAAAAATCAATTTTCTGGTAATCTAAGAACTATTCAATCAATTGACATACAAGTACCAATCAATTGGCTCAGCTTTTTGATCAACTCAATGGAATGACAAAAGGAATGCAATTGATTGAACTAGTTCAGTCGATTGACAAAGACTGCTAAATCAATTGACACATGTTTGAAACTGAAAATAACGGATTTATTTCAAATGAAATGTTAATGAATTCAAATGGAAATTAAATGAGAGTTTGTTTACAAGGTTCTAAGTGGTTTAAATTCAAAGTCGAACGTTCTTCATGGAAATTAAATGAAGGGCTGTGATTGAATATGGATTATAGCGGTTTTCTTGGAAAATCTCAGTTGATATTCAAACTTGTTTGAAATCATTTTTCTTTGTTTATGATCAATGGTTTTGAACTAATATTGAATAGATACGACTAATTTTGAATTGTGGATCAATATATAAGTATCAATTCAATTGAAATTCAGAACTTAACTTGAACACATTGAAATTGAGAGGATTTACAATCTTTTCAAAGAGGAGAGAAATTGTCATTGTCATTGTGTTGTATCAATTTTATTTCTTTCTATTTAGTGCTGCAATTTGCAATTACATTCACTGTAAAGAGTGATACAACTTTTTCGTTTGCTCATATTCATTATAATCAAGGAGGGACTCCTTGAGGGTGAGGAAATCTTTGAGGCTCTTGCACAAAGGATTTTGGTGTTGAGTACTCAGAAGTGTAAAGGTTTTCAAGTACTTGCAAAACTTGTTAAAGATAGTAATGAAATCTCACATGCCGAATGAGGAATGGATGTGGATATGCTGATTCAACATAGAAATCCTCTTTTCTATCCTAAGTCTAGATAAACAAAGTGACAGTTTTGGGTATGGAAATCTGGAGGATTGTTTAGCCACGTCATCATCAAAGAGATTCTATGCCATTATTACAAAGAGCCATCAAGAAACCTTTGAAATGGTTCCCACATTGTCCTTTGATTGAAAAGCCTCCAAGTTTAAGCATCCGCGACTGTTCCCAAAGATTGATTTCACTCTTAAAAGGGTCCCTTGAAAAATAATGTCTCTGCAGTTCAAATTTCCATTCCATATACCTGAGAAATTTGAGTGCTACTGAAATATTAAATATTACATTGTTGAATGCTGAAGAGATATATCAGATTGTTTCTTTGATGGTGACATTTGTTTCTAAGTAAATCAAAGAGCACATATAGCAAGCAGGATATGATGATCTGACAGTTCCGTTTCTGCCAGGATCAAGGTAGTGGAGGCCCGCGGCGGTACCAACGTCTGCCTTTGTAGTTTGAGTTGTAGTCCTTTGACAAAAAGGCTATGATTGACCCATTTATTTAATGTATACACGTTTCAACCAACAAAAATAACACTAGATTATTGACTTAACAAACAATATCAATGCAGGAAGATTATCAAGAAGTAAAGTAAAAATTGCTCCAAGTACAAAAATCAAAAGAAAAGCAAACACTATTTTGACAAAATACAGAAAGCTAATTGGTTTGGATACCCTCCGTTTAGGACCTGTGACACCCGAAACCTGGATAAAGAAAGCCAACAAATTGAACATATATAAGCTCTGAGCTTCGAATGGTAAAAATATAGCTCTACAATCTTGATATAATGGGATCAATGTAACCTTTTATTTGACTTAATTAAATATTAATTTAATTAGTTGTTTCTAAGTTGAAATAATATAAAGAAAAGGGGCAATTCTAATTTAATTTTTTTTTTTTTTTTTTTTTACCTTTTTAGGTTAAGAAAATGACATTTATGCAAAAGGGACAAAAGTTACAAAGTAAGTTTTTCTTTTCTTTTTGCATTTGCAAAAAAACTTACTAGTGGCGGTGCCTGTGTTGACATGTGTGGAACATCTCCATTTTTTACTACTCCTTCTGCAAACAATAAAGAAGTTTCTTAATATTAAAATTAATAAAAATATTAAATAATTAAATAATAATACATTTTCTACACGTTTTGAAGAACAAAACTTAGGGTAATTGTTACGGACTTAACGATGCTTTTTTTGCAAGAGAAGAAAATATGTATAACGGAATATCCAAGGTTTTAAAATATAATCGTGTTGCATTTTTCATTATAATAAATAATTACGAAAAAATACAATTTATACAATAGTAATTACAATCACGAGCGGTTTTGAAAATCGTTAAAACCAAACCACCGCGATCCCAATTATCTAACTCTGAATTAAAAAGCTTGGGCTCATCAGTTAAAATATAAGTGTACCAAGTGTAACACGTATCCTTTCATCATTGAAAAACATCACAGAAGACCCAAAGAACGAGGCGTCAATTTTGTCCTTTTAACGAAAAGAAAGTTCAGAAAACATGAGTTTCAATAAATTATATAATGGATTCATTATTATAAATTTATAATTGAGTTTTGCTTAACTCGAACTTGCCTGGGAAAATGAAATTGAGATCTGATTGTGTAACAGTGTGGAGGATCCAACCCTCACCGAAACTAACGAGAATCGAATTGGGACCAAAAGCAATTGGTTCTTCACCATCTTTAACTGCTTCTATGTGCAAAGCAACCGGCACCGTTCCTTTCAGCTTCCGATTAATGAGCGACACCGCGAATCCCGCATCGGTGCCCGCCGCAAACCGCCGAGTCTTGCCGGAGCTTCTGCAATTAACCTCCACGTACTGCTCCGTTCAATCAATCCAAATAAAAAAATTGAATCAATAACTAAATTATTAGATAAACAGAAATGAAAGAGAGAGAGAGAGAGATTACCGTCGGCGGCGGAGGAGGAGAAGTTTGCTCTTGCGGTGGTGGTGATGGTGGTTCTTCAGCCATCAAAATTCAACAACCAAACATCTAACGGCAAAAATGAAGGGGATTGGAATTGATATATTGATAAAGGTTATTTGTATTTTTTATTTTTTACTTTCTATTATTACTTGGGTTTTGATATTGATAGAGTTTGTGTGGAGAGAGAAGTCAGAAGAGAAGGCCCCCATATTTTAATTTTAAAGTTCAGAGATAAGCAAGGTTTGGATCCTCAATGGGCTTTTTCAGTTTTCTCATTCACTCCACCATTTGGATTTTGAGTAGCCCATTACTACTTTTGTTTTTTTAATCTGGTTTAACTGGATTTGTCACAAATTTGCAATTCTTTATAAGAATGGTGAATTTTCCGGTATCCAAAACAATAAAAGGATAAAAGTTTATCCTATTTAGGTACAGAAATTTTTTTTTTAACAATTTATTTGATATGTACTGCAACATTTCAGCTCAAAGTTGAAAAGAGAGTAAAACTTTACATTTTTATACAACTTCAATAAAAACTTACAAAAACAATTTTGTCCAATTTAAATTTTATAGCAATAAATATGCAATTATATTATTTGTATTTTCATTTATTTTAAAATTATGTTTATTTAATTTTAAGACTTACAAGTACAGAATAATCTTGAATTAATTTAAAGGTTCATGAATGCATGAAATAAGATTTTAATCCCACAACCCAATGATAGCTGTACTTTTCCATGTGTTTAAAACATTATTTATCCCGAGGTTACATATTCTAGAAGACCGAGCTAGCCCCGATGCCAGGCCCATTCTCATCTGTACCGAGTTTGGTGTGCGTGTGTGCTGGGGGGGGGGGGGGGGGTAACCAACAGCCCTCACTGAAATCGTGAAGACATTCTTTTCAGAAAACCACCCTTAACCGAGCATAGTGGGACGAGTGAAGAAGTTCAAAGTAGTAATATCTAAGTGTATAGGGGGCCAAGGGTAAAAACAAGCTATTAAATGTACTTATTTCATATAAATTCTATGTACTTAGATTCCTTGTGAATATATGGAGAGCATTTGAACTAGTGTTGTAAGGAAATCAAAACGATATTGCTGTTGTAATATCTATCTCGTTACAAGGGTATTTGCAGGAACAGTAAATGTTTTATTTTACATATATCATAGCCAAATAATGGTCTTAAATTATTCGTAGGCGAGTAGGCTACGATTAATATTTCAAGTATACTCACTCTACGGTAAACCATTTTCCAAATCTTGTATTCACAAGTTGTTTATATTTGTGAAGAACTCACATAATTATACTGCTTAG
Source organism: Ammopiptanthus mongolicus (assembly GCA_039655645.1). Taxonomy (NCBI): domain Eukaryota; kingdom Viridiplantae; phylum Streptophyta; class Magnoliopsida; order Fabales; family Fabaceae; genus Ammopiptanthus; species Ammopiptanthus mongolicus. The sequence goes on from CM077347.1 coordinate 77,181,597, forward strand.
ATATAACTCTACAATTGTCGCTTAAGAAAAATGTGTGACCTTGTTGCAATTATAAAAATGTGGAACTTCATCCCCTACGGCTTAAAGGAATTGAGTAGAAGGATCTACAGCGCTAGTTATTTCAGTATAATCTGCAATTTGAGCTCAACAAAATAGTGATTATTGATTATTGTACTGCTGCATAATTCCATTTGTGAATTGAGTCAAATTTAAATTATGTAATCAATTGATACAAATAATCTTTCCAAAATTAAATTGATAAAACCTAATTCATTTCTAACTAGCACCAGTGAGGAACGGAGAAGGGGGGAATCAAACATACAAACTCCACACAGTTTAATAAAACATAACACCTCTACAAACCAAAAACATCACAATTCTGTCATGATAATTGCAGTATGCATACATGATGAGAAAACCTTAAGTAGACATAATGAGAAAACTCTCTTATGTTCCAGTACATGAGACATTTAACACCTAGCATGGGAAGCAAAGCATCATCTGACCTTCAGCCGAATGTTGCAATAAGGAAGGATTTATAAATGCTCATGAATTTAGCCACAAATGCTGCCAATGTGAACATTTAAACGACAAAAAAAAAAAAGGCTGTCAGCAAGAAATTATTGTATAGACCCAGCTTATATCCCAATTTATATTCACTTTGTGTAAACCCATTGCTTTTAACAGGTCTGGACCAACGAGTCCACAAAATATAGACAAGGTCTGTATAAGAATTTGCTATGCTCAGGACTCAGAGCTCACAAGATATAACAGTCAATTTGACTACTACAGACATTCAGGTCATTGGTCAAAAATACCTTCGATATGAAAAATGGCCTTCTGTCCAAGACGCATCCTATGTTCCTGGTCCAATAATGAAGGGAAAGAAGAATCAGATACTCCATACTTCAAAAAGTAAGAAGGAAAAATGGCTAGACAAAATGTTCAACTATTAATTTAGCTCATGAGGAGTCAATAAGAGGAAAGAAAACATATAAAGTGGATATTTGACGAACGCTTATACACCAAAGGTACAGCAGAATCGCACAAGATTCTATGCTTAACAAATAGGGAAGAGTGGAAGACCAATACAGCAAGCCTGAACTTTTGCAAAAGATATTACCATATCAATTCCAGCAGCTGATATGAAATAATATAATGATAATACACTTACATAATATGCTGCCCAATGGGCAACCTCGTGCTGTAGTTCTGCATCCAGTTTCCTCAATAGTTCATAAAGAAGCCTCTGAACCAACAATATAATTTCAAAGTCAAGTATGGAAAAAGAAAATTACAATGTGACAATGTAAATGAATTCATACTTTCAAAATGATCTCTGGGGGAATGCAATTGATTAGGAGCTCATACAGCTTTCCTCGAACTTGAAACAACCTGAGGCATATATTAGAGTGAGGAAGAAATGAAAGATGTAATACACACAACAGAAGCCACACAGGTAACTAAATAAGTAACTCTAAAACATGAGATTAGTTGACTACAAAATTGGGTAGGCAGTCCATAAACCTTATCAATTTCAGGGTTCAACAAAACAATTTATTTATCATAGAAGTTAGACAACAATAAACTGTATCAAAAGCAAACCTTTTTGGGCTCTGTTCCTTCATTATGTCAGATGCAATTTCGGAAATATATTCCTCCCAGTCCATTGGGGGAATTGTTTGTTTGTTATTGAAAGGATACCTACAAGTAACAAGTGACAATATGCAAAAGAATACATGTCAGTAGTTACCCATAAAGCAGTGCTTTGAAAACGAGATAAAGTTTGAGGTGATGCATCCACCAATGAATCAGAAGATTATTATGGAGCTTACTGTTGGACACGGCAAGTCTCAAATGACAATATGGCCCTCCTTAAATTCCTATTTGATTTCTCTGCTATGCGAGCGGCAAAACCAGAAGGAAGTTGCAGCCCTTCTTTCTTACCAATGAATTCTAAGACTTCAACAATCTGCCACATAGATTTCCAAAGATTCAATACAGATGAATATTCAATTCAGAGAATGGATAGCTAGACAAGTTCAAGATACATAAGAATATCCATTGACATTGTATCCTTTGGTCATTGGAGGATGCTTATCTGTTGCATATTATATCAAAGTTTAGAAGCTTTTGTATGTCTTTGACATGACATACCCATTAAAGAGAAGGAGAAGCAAGAAAAATTAGAGCAGCTTCAGAGACGAAGCTTATATCCAGGCCTTTCTTAGTTTTTAATGAAGTTCTTGGCCTAACCAGAATGATTATTAAAGAAACTTGTGTTACAAGCCCTAATGGGTCTGTTAGGCCTTGTTAGTAAAGTAGTTAGAGTTAGTTAGTGGGTTAGCCTTCTATAAATAGAGGTAGAGGAGGAAAAGGAAGGTAAACAAATGATTTGTCAGTTTTGGAAAGATGGGAGAGTTAGGCCTTTCGAAGAGCCTAGGGAGATTCTTTCACAGATCTCAACTACTCTGGTTGAGTCTGAACACTATCAATAATATCCATTTTTCTACTATTTTCTTGCTAATCTGAACCAGTATCTATCAACTGGTATCCGAGCTCTCAAGATCTTGGGAGTAGTTCATCGTTTTTGATCAAGAATCGAGACGCATTTGAAATCGTTGGAAAGAAGATTTGAAGAGAATAGGGAAGGAAAAACTGGGGGGGGGGGGGGTCGCAAAGCTGCAAGAATCACAACCGGAGATTCCTCGATTTTCTGGAGAGGATGCGTATGCTGGGTTGCAAGGGTGGAAAGGTACATCCGATTGAAACAGATTTCTCATGCTGAAGAGGTGCACGCAATTATGGGGGCTCTGGAGGGAAGCGCTTTAAGTTGGTTCCAGTGTTGGGAGCCTTGTTCCACCACTCTTTCTTAGAAGAGCTTCAAGATTGCGGTGATTAGGAGATTTTAGCCATCTATGATGCAGAACCCTCATGAAATTCTGTTAAGTTTGAAGCAAACATCCTCAATAGAAGACTTCAGGGAGCAATTTGAGATAAATGCAGGCATCTTGCGAAAGATTGATTTGGCATACCTTCAAGGTATTTTCTTGAAAGGATTGAAGGCAAAAATCCGAGCAGAACTTCAGTGACATCCCACGAAGTCATTGGCGGAGATGATGGACGTATCTCAGATGATCTATAAGAAGAATTTGGAGGTGGATCGTCCAGTTCAGATTTGGGAGGAAGAAAGGCGAAAAAGGGACAAGGATATTCAAAAAACCCAACTTAAGAGGTTTGAGGATTTGCGTGAGCTTATTTAGAATCTTCAAAATGAAGGGAAGAGGTAAGCTTGTTGGTTTGGGAAATTAAGGAACAAGAACAAAACCAGGGGAGCCAAGAATAGAAAATAACAATGAAGGTCTGACTGTCAAGAACCAGAATCATGGGGATATAGAAGAAACAAAAAAAAGGGATGCAAAACTAGAGAGAAAAACAATCATTGAAATAGCTGGGGTGGAGGAACCTGAAGACGAAAGGGGGGAGGCAACAGAGGTTAGCCGCTTCTAGAACTTAGAATTGGTTGGAATCACAATGAAGGAGGACGACCACTAGAAAGAGTTCGGTACAGTGAGAGGGAAACCTACAATCCCAATCAAGTCTTGGTGATGAAGAGAAGATGGGGGTAGAGAACGATTTGGACCCGATGGTCAAACAAGGGCAAAAGTACCTCGCAATGACCAAAAGTCGGTGCGTTTTAAGAAGAGTGGTCAGGCCATGGCCACCGTCGCAACGGGATTCTCCTACGGTGGTTGATTATACCAAGGCGGAGGCGACAAGAGCAGTGATGGTGGCCGCACTGCACACCCTAACCAGTACCACCGCTGCCAAGAAGAAAACAGGGGTGGAACTGCCGGGATGCCATCATCATGCAGCAGACAATACCACTCCGATGGTGGCGATGGTAGCTGTCCCACACTCCAGCACAGAAGCACGATGATGGCAACAAGGGCAAGAATGAATCCACAGCAAACAGACCAATTCTTTGCGATAATGGGCCCACCACAATTGTATCTTAGTAATGGGACCCATGTTGAAGGGGGATACGGTCTCACTTGAGATATTTCAGTGGAATTTATCTGGTGATCACAACTGAGGGAATGGACCACACTCAACCCAGTAAAAAAAAGAATCAGGCATTGCAAAAGATGTGGGCTATGGAAGGCTGAGGAGCTGGCCATGCTATAAGAGGTGAGAGCATAATTTGGGTTAACCCAGACTCAAACATGGGAAGTGAGAGAATTCTATATCTGACCAAGGAACTGAGAATGTGCTCATTATGCTTCACACAGTGGGACCCTGGTTGCGTTATTTCAGCAGATCCAGAGCATTTAACCAACCTTCACCATGAGGACAAGGTGAGTGTTTAAGGGAGAGTATTGTTAGGTACGGACCCTAATAGGTCTCTGTTAGGCCTTGTTAGTAGTAAAGTAGTTAGTGGGTTAGCCTTCTATAAATTGAAAAAGGAAGGTAGGCAATTGATTTGTGATTGATGGAAAGTTGGGAGAGTTAGGCCTCTCAAAGAGCCTAGGAAAAATTCTCGTATTCTTTCACAGATCTCAACTACTCTGCTTATGTCGAGCACTATCAATAATATCCATTTTTCTACTATTTTCTTGCTAATCTGAACCAGTATCTATCAACTTGTTGCATTGTTTAATAACTAAGCATATTAAAACTCCTCTATTGGAGAATTGCCGCCAAAGCTTCAGGAAGTAATGATAGAGATAGTTATGAAACTAAATATTTTTGTCCTTCATTACCAAAAAAGCATTCTATACTCAAACTTAAGTTTTCTTTCCCAAATTTCTTAATCAGCATATAACTTGAAAAGAATGCCTAACAAAAGGAATGAACTATGAATGTAACCTACTAGAGCACGATAAATTCCATGCAATAGCAGCAAGCCACCTGGTAGATCATTCCTCTATCGGAACTGACTAACAAGCAAATATGAAAAACAATGAAACTACTTACTACTAAACTCCTGTTGGAGAGAGGCAACTATCTCAATGCTGAAAAACTGCTTTTCTTATAGATACTTGAAAAAAAAGGAAACAGTTTCCTTTCCTTATCCATTGTGGTAGATGTTAAAATTTTACTGACCTGTTCTTCACTTGGTGCATTTATTCGCACATTTAGACAACGAGAGCGGATTGCTTCTGTGACTCTTGAAGAACTATTGCAACATAGAATCAATCTGCAATAAGCACTGTATTTCTCCATCGTTCTGCGGAGGGAATGTTGGGCTTCTCTAGAGAGTTTGTCAACATCATTGAGCACTAGCACTGATATGACACAAAAAATATATCAGCATGCAAACATCAAGAAAAATGAAAAATGTAAAGGTAAATGCTTGTAGTCCTCAGTCCTCACATAGAATATACAAGCCATGGGGAAGAGGTTGCTTATTTGACATAGCAATAAAAACAGAAGACATGCAGAAGAAGACCACATAACATAAGTACATTAGATCAGACACTAGCAGACCAAACAACAATCTACACAAACTGAGAGAAAATGTTTCACACCACAGACAAGAACAGTGATAGCACTTACATGTGCGAAAAACTCCAAACTATTTGTTAACCATGTGATGGTGCCTTTTTTCTATTTGCTTAAAATAAGATTTGTGTAAAAGTTAGAAAACAAAGACAGCCAGATACCTTTAAATCCTCCTTTCTTCCCCTTAGTATCAATGGGTCTATTCTTAGCCATTTCTTTGATTATTTCCTGAACAACATATCTGTCCTGAAAGCCTGCATCACTTGGACTGATTTCAATGTGATTGGCACTTTGCAATGTTGTCAGCTCTATATCAATAGATCTACTCCCAGCCTGAAACCAAATCTCAAGTACTTTTAAAATCAAAACAAATAGTAAAAGACTCCGTTTACAATATTTAATTAATCCTTTGGAAAAAAGTTCAAACTTATGCTTCACAAGGGCGCATATAAAGCTGAATAAGCATTCCTTTACCGAGTGCAGATGACAATGACATTTACAAGAGCAAGATATTTCTAAAACAATAATGTTATTTGAACATCTGAAATCCGACACCTGGCAACACCTGGTTAATGACATTCAAAATCGTGGTTAATGTCATGTTGAACTTGGTTAATGGGTACACCAAGATAGGTAACTCATAAACCATCCACTGAGTTTCATTAAACAAGATTTTGTACATCATTAACCAAGTTATCGGTTAACAAGTTACTCATCTACTATACGTGTACCCAAGGTTGTCAAACTCGAGATCTCACCTAGGATTGTTTGGGGTAAGGAAGATCGTAAATCATGGGATCGTAACACGGATCATAAGATCCCACCAAAATGAAAAAATTATATTTAATTATTAATATATGCATATAAAATAATAAAATTAAAAAAAAAAATAAACCTTAAAACACAAAAATAAGCTTAACCAAAATATGTATTGATTTAATCATAAGTCACATTACATAACCAAAATAACCAGCATCCAACTCTTAGGAGGTGCAGATGCTGAACAAGAGGCACTAACAGGGATGGAAGACACATTCAGAAAAAGAAAACAGAGTTGCTCTGAAATCAAGTAAAAAAAAATAGAACAGAGAAGAAAAGAGAGAGACTGAGATGAGAATGTGAGAACATTGTAGTATTTAAAGAATTTGAGAAGAAGGCAGAGCTCAGGCAGAGTATTACTCAGAGAGAGAGACAGAGCATTGAACGTAATTCTATCTTGGGAATTAAGAGAAATAACTCTAATGACAAATTTCCCAAAAATATTACCGTTTTTAAAGAGGGAACCGAATAGAGCATCGAAACCAGGCATCCAGGCTAACCAGTCGTTTTTTCATTAACGCTGGAAACCGGGTTAAAATTGGGCCTAGCGGTTTTTTTTGCAAAACGGGTTAAAACCCGAACTTTTGGAGAAACGGGTTAAAAAACCCTAAAAATCATCCACCGGCTCCAACGAGGTAACGTGCCACTTCTAAGTGGTTTGCGATCTTACCCGTTGCTCCGGCCGCGCCTGCTCCTCCGGCAATTTCGCCTCTGCGCCACCTCAGTTGGTTTTGGAAAAAGCGTGGAATCATGCGCTCCCACGAGGTAACGTGCAATCTTGATCTTGACAACCTTGCGTGTACCCATTAACCAAGTCCAACACACCATTAACCACAATTTTGAACGTCATTAACTAAGTGTTTCCAGGTGTCGGATTTCAAATGTTCAAATAACATTATTGTTTCTAAAAAATCTAAAGAAATGTTTGTGTGGTAAATTGAAGACATTCGTTATTTTCCATGTCATGTCATATACTTCAAATATTTGCGTGAAATAAAACCAGCTCCGCTAATGAGCATTCTTTCTCATCAAAATACTTATTTTTTTTTTTTTTTCAGTTTTCATAAATACAATATCTTCTAAACATATCAGTGATGAGTTGATACTAGTGTGTTTTCTTCAGATTGAAAGCTCAGCAGTGAAAGAGCTCCTAAGCCATATTACTATAAGAGGATTTCTGATAAGTCTCAACAACATAAATAACGAGAAGACAGGAAGAAAGAACGAAGCTTACATCCACTTTCCAAGTCCTATTTTCCACTTTCACCTGCAATAACAAATAAAGATAGTTAATTTAGAAAGGAATCAAATAGAGGGTACCAAGAAGAGAATAAAGCAAAACAGAACTACATTACTCAAATGCTAATTTTATTTTATTTAATTTTATTTTTTTTGGAGTGAAACAAACACACTTATCACAAGTGACAATAAACATGCGACCCAATTTTTTTTTGCTGTTTTGTTTTCTCCACAATATCATATCAAATAATAAGTATCAGAAAAGTGGAAAAATAATAAAGGGGGGAAAATTGAACCTTTTCGGCACCGGGTCCAAACATTTGACGAAGAAGAGCCATGATTAGGGTTTTCTTGCCAGACCCAGTTGGCCCATAGAACAGCAAATGGGGGCAATCCTGTTCAGTAACCTGGAACAAAAGAAAAGGATTACCATTAAAAGTGAGAATCTGATTGATTAGATTAGATGGAAAAAAAAAGAGAAAAGAAGGGAAAAAGATGAGTACCAATTTCTTGAGATTTTGGGCGATGCGATCATGGACCATAACCTGGTCGAGAGTTTTAGGTCGATACTTGTCTACCCACAACATCCTTGTGCCTTATGCTTCTTTCTCTTCAACCTTCGAGCTAAGTGCTACTGCTGTGGAATGGTGGAAGAAAGGGCACACATCGTTGTGGCGGGAAAGGGCAGACTTTATAATGTTTGGTTGTTTTTTTTTTTTCTTGTTTAGAAGATTAGTCATGAAAAGAATATTTTAATAATTAATTATTCAATTATAAAAAAACTTACACCTTCCTAACGAGTGCCCTAAAATGATTGGAAAATTAAGGAATCCACAAAAGAAATCAACAAAATGAAATTCTTTATTGATTAAACAATGAACGTAATGAAAGTTTTTATTTGAAAATTAAGTGTAACACTTTTCAATATATTTAATACATCATTTTCTCATACAAAATTTTATTTCTTGATTCCTTAAACAATGTCTTAAAGGCACTCGCTAACATTCTCCAAAAAACTAAAATGCATTTTTAGTCTCTTAAATTTTTCACTTTGACGAATTTCATCCCTTCATTTTTTTTTAACAATTTTAGTCTTCCGAAATTTCCAATCTTGCAATAATCGTCCTTCCATCATCTTTACGTTCAAATCCTAATGTAACTAGGCTATGTGGCGAACGGATGCCAGTATGGCATTCATGTATCAATATCACATGACATCTATATAATAAAATAATTATGGCTAAATTACTCCTTTGGTCCCTCATTTTTTTTAATTTATTCAAATTGGTTTCTCTATTTTAAAAATGTTCAAATTGGTCTCTTTCTTGCCAAACGTTAAGCAATTTGATCCTTTCCATTAAGTTTCACCACTAAGTTGAATAAATTAAAACAAATGAGGGACCAAGTTGAATAAATTAAAACAAATGAGGGACCAAAAGAATAATATAGTTAGAACTTAACGATGAAACTTAACGAAAAGAACCAAAATACTTAACGTTTGGCAAGTAAGGGACCACCTTGAACATTTTTAAAATAGAGGGACCAACTTGAATAAATTAAAACAAATGAAGGACCAAAAGAGTAATTCAGGCAATAATTATTTAATAATAACATTATTTTCAAAACCCTTTTAAAACATGTCAGTGATGTACACATGATGCATTTCATCTTCCCTCTAGTGGATTGTATCCCCCTTCTCCATCCTCAAGCTCGAACAAGGCACCAATCTTTCCACTACTCTCATTACCGCTTATCTCGAGCTCAATCATCTATATGAAACCTACCGCTTCTTTCTCTCCCTCTTTGACCCCAATGTCGTTTCTTACTCTGCCCTAATTCCATGCTTTTCCAAGTCTAATCGACAACGCCAAGCTTTCAAGCTTCTTTTTTTTCCATATGAGAAATTCCGATATATGTCAAGTGTGAGTGTTATGATGTTGTGCTTAACCCGTTTGATGAAATGCCCCACAGGGATGTTACTCTTTCCAAGCCACTATTCTAGTACTTCCACTTCCATTTACAAATTTCATGCCCAACATGGTGACTTTTAGGGTGAGAGAGCTACTAAGTCCCTCATCCATGAGGGAGCAAAAATAACCACTATATTTATTAATTTTAAAAGTGGGCGGCTAAGATCAATCAAGGTCACTTGTTGTTCCGGTTACCTCAGCACTTCACAAATTCACCCCCAAAATTTTCTGAATAGTTTCACATATGTATCCTATTTTTGAATCTTCATTGACCCCCAGGAAGAGGTAGAAGAAGTTGAACATGAAGAGGAATACACAGAGGACGAGGAAGAAGTTGAAGAGGAGGATGAGCAGTAGTAGGAAGAAGTTGAGGAGGAGGAGGAGGAGAAGGACAAATGGGCAGTTTCATGTTGTCTGGAAACAAAAAAAAAAAAATCTGTCTATTTCAGCTTTGCATATTTTTTAAGCTTTTAGCAGAAGAAATTAAAAAGGATGAGGAAAAGAAAGTGGTGGAACAGGGAAATAGACTATCAGGGCCGGTGAATTTGAGAGTTTAATTAGAAAAAAGTGGTTGACTGAAACTTTCAGATTTGTTTTTTTCCTGGTTTTGTGAAATGGGTCTCGACAGATAAGGGGTCTTAGGCCTTTCTTAAAAAAGATGATGTGGTTTCATCTTTTGGCTGAAAGTCTTATTAAACTTGCTAGGCTAAAGAAGCATGGGAAAATGAGGAAGGCTTCTATGGTAAGCTGGTTTACATGATCGGCCATACATGTCTTGTCTTCATTTTTCGACGATGTCACCTAAACCCGAGACAGAAGAAGATAGATGCATCACCATTTACCAGGGTCTATATTGCAAAAATCATATCTACAAAGGTCTACCAATAACACTTTAAATTTATAAAAAGCACCCCGTGTTTACCTCCAACAATTTGTTTTTTTGCTCCCTCATGGGTGAGGGACTTTGTAGCTCCCTCACCCTAGAAGCCACCACCAAACATAAGAAGAAAGCATATTGAAAACAACACTACAAATTGTATAATTATGATTTATGAAGCTTGTGTGAGAGATCATTGGAACAAGCTTTGTTTTGGCTGAAATTTTATTGTTAAAATTATGGTTATGTACTTGGACTTTTCTTTTCTGGCTTGTACCATTCTTCCAAGGCACAAATACCGCTGGTGTCAATATTAGTTACAACTACAAGAAATTGTTGCTTGAATAGAGTTTGAGTTTGAGAAGTAGATTGCAATAGCAAGAGATTTATGATAGCAATAGCAACTAATTACATCTCCTTGATATAGTTGGAGTTTAAGAAGTAGATTGCAGAGTCAACCCTGATAACAAGCATGCCAGGAATCTGCACTGCATTAGGGTATTGTTATAAAGACTAGTCCTTGGAAGCTATTGGAACCAAAGTTGTTGTGGTTCATGACTCCTAAAATTTTGATGTTAACAAAAGGATTAAATTGGACTAATGATTTTGTTTAAGTGTGCAGATTTATCTAAGTCCAAAGACTTAAGATCAATAGTCTATCGTTATGTTAAATATACGATTATGGACTCAGACTTTCGACTGTGATCTTCGTTAAAAGAAGCAAGCGTGAGTCCAAAGACTCAGACCATGTCTCTTTAAGCTTTCGATTGATACGTCCATTGCTATATAATTGTTTATTATTTTATTGAACTAACGAATGTAAAAGCGCGAAAATGTTTAAATGCATATTCAAATATTGTTGTACAAAAGTCTCAGAACATAGTACCATCGAAAGTATAAGCGCCTATCTGTTCTTGACACAAGTCTGAATCAACGAAGTTGACTCTTCTCAAAGATGAAAGATAAATGACAACTTTCGAGGACATGGAAAAGGTGTCAGTTCTACTGTCAGCTCTCCGATAACATACTCTACTTTTCAAAGGTCTCAATACAAGTTATTAGACTCAACAAGATTATGCATTTAATGCTCTTTGAAAACGATTCTTTTGCCACTGTTGAAGAAGAAGATCGCTCAAGACTTGAAGCCTGTAAATACCTCAAGCCTTAAAGAAGCAAAGTCAATAAGAACCGAATATTACAAACTTACAAGCGATTCAAAGAAATCAAAGCATACAAAAGCTCACAAGCTTTCTCTGATCTTAATTTTTCATATCAACTCTCTACATAGAGATTGTTTTTCAGAGTTTGTACTTAAACTTTAATTCCTCACATATAGTGAGTTAGAAACTGTTTTAAAACACTTTTCAAACACTTAGCTTGAGCTTGGAGAGGCGTGTCTGGAAAAGAATATTCGTTTTTACATGAAGAGGTTGTAGAATACTTGGTCTACATGAAGAGGTTGTAGAATACTTGTAATTGCTAATAGTTTTTAGTAGAAAAATCCTTCAAGTAGAAGGGACTGGACGTAGATCTTGGATTAAGAGTGAACCAGGATAATATCCATGTGTTATCTTCTATCCCTTATCTCTGGTAATTATTTGTTTATCACTAACATCTGGTAATTATTTTGTTTATCACTAGCATTCAATTTAACTTATGAATGTTAATCAATAATTAATATAACAGCCTTGTGACTAGACAAGTTGAAGTCCTAAATTAATTAGGAGGCTTCTAAAGGAACCTGTTTGAAACACAAGAAGGGGTTGAATTGTATTTCTTAATTTTTCACAAATCATTTCGCAAAACAGATAACCTTTTAACAAAGCGTGGACGCAAAACGCGTACGCAAGAAAACGATGGATGTATGCTAAAATGTTTTCTTCAAAACATATGTTAAGAAAACAAATTGAGTAAATCTCCAATTTGGTCCCTGAAAATTGTAAGGTCGTATCAATTTGGTCCTTCTGTCAATTTGGTCCCTGAAATTATAAAGTCGTATCAACTTGGTACTTGACATTTTCGAAATTCCAAAACGTCCCTGAAATTGTCAAATGTTAATCATTCCAGTCCCTATGTCAGGGACTAAATTGATATGAACATTATAATTTCAGGGACCAAATTGACACAAAATTAACACAGGGACCAAATTGATATGACCTTACAATTTTCAGGGACCAAATTGGAGATTTACTCAAATTGTTTTCTTAACATGTATTTTAAAGAAAACGTTTTAGCGTACGTCCATCGTTTTCTTTCTTATGCGTTTTGCATCCATATCTTTGTTGTTGCGTCCACGCTTTGTTAAAAGATTATCTGTTTTGCGAAAAGATTTGTGAAAAACTAAGAAACACAATTCAATACCTTTCTTGTGTTTCAAACAAGTTCCTTTAGAAGCCTCCTAATTAATTTAGGACTTCAACTTGTCTAGTCACAAGGTTGTTATAATAATTATTGATTAACATTCATAAGGTAAAATGAATGCTTTATGAAGTAGGTAAAGATAAAAAAAAAAAAAAAACTTTGTTATGAGAGCTCTGCAATTCACCCTCTCAATGAGTACGATGGAATTGACCCCGATACCATTAAACGTACTATCTTCTCGTCCTCTGGAGGGATTTCGAGTTCTTGTGTGGTGGAGGAGCAATCGTCTTTGGAAATGGGTACATGGTTGTTGTTGGTGAGGTTGCAACACCCCTTCCCGAGTGTCACATTCCCGAACGATTATAAGGCCGAAAATAATATTAATGCTGAAAATACGGTTAATTTTTTTTTCTTTTCGCAATGATATGATGAGATTAGTAAAGTAAGTAATAATAAATGAACTTAGGTTCATCATGCATTTCTAGAAGTCATATAGAATTAAAGTACGGAAATAGAAACAATACTGTATACAGACATAGGCCCAAGCCTGACTGATAATAAGTATATAATTAAGTACTAGGAGTCACAGCTCCCCAAAAGGGTACAACTGACACTTGACATAGCCTGACCAAAACTAAACAGCAAAAGGGAGTCCCTCTCCGGACTCAAAGTATATGCTGAACTGAACCGTCGTCACGCCCATCTTCTTAAGTAGAAACAGCAATACCAGTAGAGAAGATATACAGATATGGGTGAGATTCCAAATCATCAACATAACAAAATAGCAGAAGTAAAAACGGGACGGCGCACCAAGTAATAACATACTTAACATGCAAACCATAAATCTCAATATATCATGTTAATCAATTAGTAGCATAATATTAGGCATCCTCGAAAACAGAATAGTGATGTACAACAAGTAAATGTAATCATCAACAGCTATGCAATGCAATGCAATGTATATGACTCAATGTCATATGCCACAAGGGTAAAACTCTGACCCCTACTCCATGGAGCTAACAAAGTGTCGAAGAGAGTGAATGGGAGGACATGTTCCGTGTATGCCAGCCTTGGGCAAGATGTTACAACATTCATAACGTGCATGTATCTGGCTTTGCGGAAACATTTTACACCAAACATGAAAAGTACGACATCTAGTCGAGGATATCAATGTATTGCTCGGAGTCGCCACGACACAAAAGAGCTACCAACTGGTCACATGTAAGCCTTGCCAACCCTGATACCTCCAAGATTATTTAAAACGTCACCGAAAGATTCGCACCCGCATCAAGGTGTAAGCTCAATTCCTAGGCTCAAGGCCTTACAACTCATGTAATGAAATGCCAATGCTTACCCAAAGCAGATGCGATAAAGCAATGTCTATCCACTGGATAAACCTCAAGGTTCACTAAGGTTGTCTTCCTTAGGAACTATACGCGTCCTTGTATTACAAAACTTTTATCCACCAGATAAATCTCGTGATCCCCCCGGGATCGAGTCATCACAAGACTGAAACAATTGAACAATTGTCCTGGATCCGAATCACCGGTTCGTCATCGAACTACTATTTCAAAACCCAAAATGTTTCATTTTTCATGTTTGTGTTTATGTCTTATCAATTACATCTCAAGTCCTAAGTATTATGAAGAAGGATTGAGAATCCTCTTATATAAGTCTTTGATCCTTTCTAAGATATTAATTCCTTGGATTTCGAATAATGAAATAAGTATTGATTCACTTAAGTCTTATGAAGTCATTGATGAACTAAATCATCAATGGTATAGTGCATGGTCTTGTTCCACCATATTCTATACTTAATTATCTCTTTTCTTTTGCTCTAAGTTAATTACTTAGGTTTTCATGCGTAAAACCTTACGATTTTGAGTTGAAAACTCTCGATTTGAGATTTTGTAAACCAAAACCTTTCTAATTGAAAACTCATTTGATTTCAAATAACTTTGTACTTGCTTAAAGTAAAGTACCTTAACTAAGTTGAAAAGGGTTTTTCCTTACTAACTTAGTGTAAAACCATGATCTAAGCTAGTGTAAAATAAAATGAAATTTTATTTAGTTTTCAAACTATGATTCAATTAGTTCAAACTTGAGGACAAGATCCTCTTTATACTTAGTGGATTGAAGGTTAACTTGGTTTGAAAAAAGAAAGGTGATATCCCACCTAAGAAAACTTCATATTACTTTTACTTCCATGAAATCACTTTCATCATTTTAACTTTTAAAACACTTAGTCAATTGGATAAACTATGACTAAAGTAAAAATACATTTTTACCTTAGTAAAACATTTGAAGGTCGAAACTCTATTTGATCTTTGGATCAAAATCACTTCTTGTTTTGTTTTGAAATATACGTTACTAAAACATTTTCTAACTTTCAAAAACATTGAATGTTCAAGAACAACTCATGTTTTTCCTTTTTCTTAAAGTTAAGGCCGAATGCTCCCTTACATGGGATGTGAAGATTTTGTTTCACCAACTTGTCCAGTAATAGCTCAAAAGCTCAAAATATAATGATGAACAATAATCATGCATCATTCAATCATAATCAAGCATAAAAATCCTTACTTGATCTAGAGATCAAAGTATGGTTTTTAACATACATAAAAATATTTTTCCATCCAAGCATACCTCATCATAGACACATTCTAAGCATAGAACCATTATTACAATCTTGTTGTCAAAGAGAACTTCACAAATAAAATAGTGAACCCACGCAAAAGGTCTTCACCCAAATAATCATAAACAACCATTTGCACCTTCCACCAATTTTGGTGTGATGAAGTTCACTCCCCATACCTTTTGGTGAAGTAATCCTCCGGATGAAAAGTCGTTCGACTGGTTCGTGAATCTCTCGATTACTCGCCCAAAAACTCAACACCAACTACAATCACACAATCCCATCAAACATCAACATTAACAACACAAATTTTTCCTATTCCCTTAGACTTATGGTTCGGCCATATATAGAATAAAAAGCTAGGGATTTTATTTGGTTTCAATCTCTTGGATGGATGATCCTTAGGTACACTTAACACTAAAACAAGTCTCATTACTCAAAACTTGAAAAAAAAAAAAAAACTCAAGCTTTTTCAACCTATAGGTTTCAGCCTCATAACACCCATATGGGTTAGAGGACTCTTTTGGTTACAAGTTCTTGGTTTATGAAAGAGGCAATGAAACTAGCTCATAGAAATGGGTTTGACATTAAAAGGATTTTTCTACAATTTTTCATGGTTTTATGAAGTTTAAGCTTCAAACTTAAACATAGCTTGAAAATGAAGTTTCAATGGATGAAAATGAAGATTGAGAGACCAAAGGAGAAGTCCATACCTCTTAGAGGATGAAGATGAGGAAGATGATCAACTTTGCTTCACAAAAACACTTGAGCAAGTGAGGAAAGATGTGAGGAAAGTGAGAGAAAATGTGAGAAAGTGAGGAAAGATGTGTTATAAAGAAGAAGAAGTGCCAGATATTTTCTAATATCATCATGACACTGGCACGCTTTCCTGAATGATGTGACTTCAAGATTATCTATTAGCGGGTCTCAGTAAATCCCTATCCAGCTCCGTTCACCACCCGATTTGAGATTTCTCCCAAATAACTTATATTATTCCGTTTTTTAGTGCGAATAACCAATTTTCGCAAAATTGTAGGAAATCCAATTCTGAGACTAACTGTTTTGTTCACGAGTCAAAATTAGGTCGTCTGAGCAGTAAAATCATATTGTCAATGAAAAACACAGACCGAGCTCCATCTGAGTTTTTGACCCAAAATTTAACCGTAACTTTCTACGATAGCGTATAGCGTGACTATAGTCTTAGTTTATTTTATTTCATTTTATAAATCTCAGATAAAAATATAAACTCATTTACACAGTTTACTGTTTTTAGAAAGCTTGAAAAATCGGGGCGTTACAGAGGTGGTCAAGGTTTACATCATGGGAGGAAGCGTCAGAATAAGTGAAAGGGCGGAACTTGAAGAAGGTAATGATATGTAGATGATAAACCTCAATTCTATGCATTTTATTGGCGGTATTTGGGTTGAATTTTTATGCATTTCATGATGATTATTATTATATTTCACCTTTTTTACTTATGTTTTGACAGAATTGATGTTTAGAGATAGTTTGATTAGCATTGGATAAAAGATGGAAGATTTAGAGCTAAAAAGAAGAAAATAATGAAGTTTTGAGCTTGAGCACGGCCGTGCATAACAAGAGCACGCCCATGCAAGCCCTTCAGCTCAACCATCCAAACAAAACCTTACAAAAATGACTTAAAGCTGACATCTAAAGATGAAGCATGGCCGTGCCAGATACCAGCACGCCCATGCCAAAGTGAAGCAAGGTCTGACTCAGAGAAGCAAGGCCAGATTTTTTCAAGCACGCCCTTACATATAGGAAGCACGGTTATGCAGAAGATTGAGCACGCCCGTGCTGATGCCCGTGCACTATGACGCTGATTCTATGAAGTTGCTATGCCCATACAGAACCGAGCACGACTGTGCTGAATAAAGAGCATGCTCGTGCTGGTAGTGCTGAAGACCTAATTTTGGGCCATTTTCTCATATTTTCCTATATATAGAGGCCCTTTTTACCATTCTTATCCATTCTTGGATATTCTACCATAGTATCATCTTTTGTAATAGCTTTCTATAGTTTATAGCTTTAGTAGTTTAGAATCCTAAAGTAGGTTTGCACCTGGAGATTAAGTTGGAGACACTTCTTCTCTTAATTCTTCAGGATGTGTTTCCCTTTGTTGGCTTTGGTTTTATCTATTATTATGGGTAGCTAAATTCACCACTAGAGTTGTGGTGGATCATGTATTAGTAGAAACCCTTTTGCTATGTCTTAGATTTAATTCGAATTCTATTTGGTTTCAAAGTTGCGATTTGAATAGTGTTATTCTATTGTTCTTCATCCCATACTAGGATTGCGCACCCTTTGTATGCTCTTAATCAATTGGTTGACCAGCAATCATACTGCAATTAATTGGTAGATCTATAGGATAACCGAGGTTTAAATTATAGCTTAATCAAACATGATTTACTCCTTTCAGTCATTCAACCTCTTTGCTCTTTATAATTTCTAATCATTTAAACTCTTTGCCTCACAAATAGTGGGTTCATCTAGGGACAAGAATATTGATTGCCTGACATATAATTAATAGTATTAGTAGAGGGATTGATATTCGAAAAATAACTACAAAATTGAATAGAACTAGGATTTGGCGGATATCGAAAGTACAAGTGAAACCACGACTGTAGGCTCTTTTACTCTTGATTTCTCAACTCTTGATTTCTCTTTTTCCATATCTTATAATTGCTTACATCTGATCATTATTATTGTTATTATTATTATTTAGTTAGTCAAAATAGCACAAGAATTTCTCTATTCCAGTAATTACTTATCACTTGCATATTACACAATTAATCTCTTGGGTACGATATGTGGACTTCCGTCCTATATTACTTCTGGGACAAAGTACACTACCCTTAAGTGCGTTTACAATGCAACAAGTTTTTGGCGCTTTTGTTGGGGATTAATTTGTGATATTGGAAAAAAAAATCTAGTTACTTTAAACACGTATTTTTCCTTTTACTTTTGATTATCTCTCTCCTAATATCCTAACGTGTTCTCAAGTGCCTGAATTATATTTTGACGGGGAAGTTGAAAGAACCTTTCACAGGTTGCGGAGGCAAGCAAGAGAGGAGAACACCATAGGGGAAAGAATGACTTTGCTGGATCACTTTACCCCCTCTGCTGAGGTGACAGACAACATCACCAACCATGCAGTGGATGCCAACAACTTTGTGATCAAGGTTGCTTTGGTATCTATGGTCCAAAACTCTGGAATATTTGGGGGTTACCTACGGAAGACGCCAACTGCCATCTGAAGAAGTTCCTGAGGATCACAAATCTCATCAAGTACAACAGAGCTTCAACAGATGCGATAAGACTCAGACTGTTCCCATTCTCTCTGTCCGACAAGGCGAATCAATGCCTTTCCTCTTTGCTATCTAGTTCTATCACTACTTGGGATCAGTTGACATGACAATTTTTGGCTAGTTACTTTTCATCTTCTAAATCTGCTAAATTTAGAGCTGATATTTCGAACTTTGTTCAATATGACCAGGAATCTCTTTATGAGGCGTGGGAACGATTTCAGGATTCAATTAGAAGGTGTCCGTATCATAGTTTCGCAATCCCCATCCTTGTCCAAATGTTCTATGATGGACTTTCACAACAAAATAGGTCTAGTATAGACACTGCGTGTAGGGGCTCAATTTTGAAAAGGACACCTCAGGAAGCTCAAGCCTTAATCCAAGAGATGTCAGTCAATCACTACCAGTGGCCCCTCAGAGATAGACATGTCAATCGGTGTATATAAGGTAGATGCCACAGTGACAATGGAAGCCAAGATGGACGCGCTTACAAAGCAAATAGAGACATTGATGCAAGCACAAGCACAAGTCATGACCCAAGCCAGTGCACCAGTGTCTCCATTCCCTTGCAACCATTGCGGTATGACAGGTCATGAGTGCAAGGATTGGCAACTGGGTAATTCTTTTGCTCTGCCAGCTGAGGAAACCAAATTTGTGGGCAATGCCAACTGGAACCAAAATGACTCTTATAATCCTGGTTGGCGGGGTCGTCCTAATTTCTCTTCGGGAGGTCAGCAGAATGATCAAGGTTCAAATCTCAATGTCTATAGACCACCACACTTGCAGAACCAAGGTCTAAGACCAGAGAGCCGGAAGCTCGATCCTCATGAATAGCTGGCATAGTTCATGGAGAAGACTGATAGCATATTCCAGGCCTTGCAGACGCAGATATCTACTCTTACCACATTACTTTCTCAAAAGCCTCAAGGAACATTACTTACCTAGACTAAACCTAATCCAAGGAAGCATGTCAGTGCAATATCTCTTCAGAATGATGAAAAAGAAGACATCGCTCCCATGGAAGAAGATGCTCCTGCTGAAGAAGACAATTCTGAAGACAAGCACGACCGTGCAATGCTTCAAGCACGACCGTGCAACATGCCATTGAGAAGAAATAGGTAACAGTCATCAGTGAGTCAGAAAAGTACAAAATTCTCTACCACCACTTCTAGAATATGTGGATGAAGGCAAGCAAATTAAAAAAAATTTAGAAATACATATGAGTTCCCCTATTGACAAAGTCATTGCCCAGCTACCCAAGTATGCACATTTTCTAAAAGGGTATGGGGTGGTTCAAATAAATGAAGAATGCTCTGCTGTTATTTTAAATAAATTACCACATAAAATAAAAGGCCCAGGGAGTTTTACTGTCCCCTGTTCCGTTGGTAATTTTCACTTTGATAAAGCATTATGTGATTTGGGTGCCAATATAAATTTAATGTCTTTTTCTGTGTCGAGAAGGATTGGTTTGCAAGAATCTCAGAGCACCGTCTCATTGCAGTTAGCTGAAAGATCCATCACCCACCCTCGGGGAATAATAGAAGACGTGCTAGTAAAGGTGGGGAAGTTCACATTCCCTGTGGACTTTGTGATTTTGGACATGAAGGAAGATGAGGAAGCTCCTATCATCTTGGGGTAACATTTCCTAGCTAAAAGTAATGCAAGCATTGAGGTCAAGCAAGACACCTTAATTTTGAGGCATAGGGATGAAGAAGCTGTTTTCAAAGTCTCCCCAAGACCACCTTGATCAGTTCTCTAAAGAAGGCGTCAAGCTCGTGACGTAAAACAAGCGCTGCGCAGGAGGTAACCTATGTTTTCTTTTTTTTATTTTTATTTTTGTGATTTGTGTGTTCTTAGTAGTTTTCCCTTTTAAAAATTAAAACCTAGAAATTGAGATAAGTGTGGGAAGGTTTGCATAAAAATAAATAAATGTTCCTTATTTTAAATCTGAATTAAAAACTGGAAAAAATAGGAGAGCACAGCCCTGCTCCCTGATAGCACGGCCGTGCTTCGTGTGCGTCAGTTCAGAATAAAAAGGGAGGAGAAGAGCACGGGCTGTCCACGGCCCTTGCTCACCTCTTGCTCCCCAATCTGCGCCAAAACACTAATATCCAAGCTCCTTTCTCTGCTAATTTCACTTCTCTAAGGTAAAAACTCACTTCCCTTTTCTCTGTTTTCATGGTTAGGTTTTAGGTTAGGGTTCTTTTATCCCTTTTTCATTTTCTTGGTAATTATTTGTTGTTTTCCTAGTTTAGGGTGTTAGTTTGTGTTAGGAATTGCTTGTTAGTGTTGCTATTAGAGTCTATGCATGTTTGAATTGTGGTTTCTGAGTTTTTGATTGATTCTACTTATGGCACGAGTAAGAGCACGACCATGCTATTCAAAGAACAAGCCGTGCTGCTCATTTTTTGAAATTCTGATATAGTACGAGCACAAGCACGACCGTGCTCCTCATAGAACAGCCCGTGCTATTCATAAGTTCTGGAATTTTTAAATTTACACTTAGCACGGTCATGCTCCCTGTTAGCAAGGCCGTGTCATTTGAATTTATGGAAAATTATATTAAGCATGACCGTGCTCCCTTTTAGCAAGGCCGTGCTAAACCTAGAATGACTAAAATTCATGATTTTTATCTGAGAATTCAGTCCATATGTCGTGTGCCTATGTTGATTACAATCATTGCTTATATTGTTCACATTATCATGATTATTTCTGACACTAATGTTTGATTTTTGGTAATTACAGGACTATGGCACCAATGCGTAGCCGCACAGAGCATGCTGGATCTTCCGACCTCTCGGGAACGAGCTCCTTACATTCCGTGATGTCGATCATCAGTCGATATTCACACAGCTGGGCTCCTTTGACATCATGGCCCAGAAATACTTAGACATGGATATTTTGGCCACCTATGGACTCGCTCCCCGGGTCAACCACCTACTGCAGAACATTTGGTGGGAGCGAGTAGCTGCTATCAGATGCCCAGCCTATCGGGAGCCCATTTTGGAGTTCTTCTCGACCTGTTGTTACTTCGACTCTGAGGTTGAGGGTGAGGAGCCTAGAGTATCTTTTTAGCTGAATGGCCGCGTCTGGCAGATGACACTGACGGACTTTAATGTCCGCCTCGGCTTCGAGACGACAAAGACAGACTGTTCAAATAGATACGGACCGCACTACTAGAGATGCCAGTTGAGTTCTCAGATGGGGCCTTTTGGGCCTTGGTCACAGAGGTCGACCTGAGCCGTATAACCCCCGCTTGGCGAAGTCTTCTGCATTCATCGAGATCCCCCTTCGCGTGCTTCACCGGTGGCTAGCTCTTTCTATCACCAGCCACCACTTTACTGCTGGCGGGGTCTCCTGGATTGACTTGTTCATATTATGGTGCATGATCCAGGCTCACCCGTTAAATGCTGGCTACATTCTGCTGTAGACTTGCCTAAATGTGGGTCATAGACAGAGGCCGGCTTTATTTTGATGGGCTCATTCCTATCACAGCTGGCTCGTAACATGGAGCAGTTGCACCCACGGGCTCAACAGTTCAACTGGTGTTCGCGATTGATGAGAGGATGCTGTTGTCCGTGAGCATGCTAACTTATGGACCCCATGGAGAGCTCAGACTGGCTAGAGCTGAGGCCGCTCAAGACTCAGACTCAGAGCATGAGCAGGCCCCGCACGCAGAGATTCCTATGGATGGGCCGCCTGCCCCGCCGATTCCTGAGGATGACTACTAGAGGCTGACTGCCCTTTTGATCAGCTTTAGATGAGAGTTTATGCTCGCCTGGATTCTCAGGAGTAGAGCTTCCAGCAGTTTTCAGCAAACGTCTTCCGACGGTTTGACAGCCAGGATCAGCAGATGGCTTTGATGTTGCAAATGATGCAGCGGCATTTTGACCTTCCTTCTCCACCACAATGATCACCCCACTTTGATACTTTAAGCGTTTACGCTATTGTATCAAGTGGTTATTTTGTAAAAATTTATCTTCTACTTCACTCCACTTGTATTTCATGATTAAATGTGTTGCATTGAGGACGCGGCAAATGTTAAATGTGAGAAGGAAAAATATGCATATTTTTCATGATGATATTGCTGCATTCAATTAACTGCCTTAATCCCTCTTTTATGATGAAAATTAAGGAAACCTCTTACAATTTTTTTTTTTTAATTAATTGCCTTGATAGTCTTATAAGTTTATTTGAAAAAGTTGGTCTTTTGAAAACTAAACAAAATTAGCAGAAAATTTCCTTGATTGAAAATTTTTCATTAGACTTAGCTCCTAAATATGAGACTTGACCTTTTAGGGGTTAAGTTACATTGCTAAATTTATTTGATTTTAACCCATTTTTCTTGATGAGTGTGATTTTTCAGGTGAATATGTTCTAGAACTTGTCATGAGACCATTTTGAGGCGAATTTGACTTATATACATGCGGAACTCTGGTTGGGATACTCTTAGGTATTTATATGGCCTGCACTACTTTGATAAACACTTCCTCTAGTTGTCCAATTTGAGCTTTATGAATTCTTTGGTCCCTATTCAAAAATTTGAAAATTGTTTTTGGTGACCTCTTAGAAGTATCTTGGAGCATTAGTAGGAATGTGTTGTTGTGAATCCCTTTCTGCAAATAAAGTGTTAGAAATAAGCTGGCAGTAAAGAAAAATGCTTCCCTCTCTATTCAAAAAGAAAAAGAAAAGAAAAGAAAAATGGGTGAAAATAAAGTTAGAGAAGAAGCAAGAAAAAGGAAAAGAAAAAGAAAGTTTATGGCAAAGGAAAGGAAGGAAGGTAAAGGTTGAAGAAAAAGTAGTAGATTCTTGAAAAACTTGCGAAAAAGGTGCCAATTGTACTTTATGCTCTTTTATGCTTCAAGAGGGTATTGCTTTGATTTTATTGGTTTAGCCCTTTGAATTTCTCTTTTCCTTCTTTATCACACCTGTCAGCAAAGCCTTGGTCCCGTTATAACCCATGAAAGACCCCTTCCTTCTTCTGCATGAATGTGAATCATATTGTGAAGATTTGGTCAATGGACAAGCCTATGGTAATGTATTTATTTTGAGAATCTTGAGTGCTTAAAATCTTTGCCTTATACACAAAGAGATTGTGAGTGGAGTGACCTATGGTCTTTTGGAAAATTTGATTTCAAGGAATTTAAAGTTTCTAATTGGGTAATCTCTTGACTTTCTTTTAAAAAATATATTTGTCTGACTATCCACGCAATTTTGAAAAATTCTGTTTGTTTTGGGCTCCCCTGATTTAAGTCTGACAATTATTTTGAAAACTCTTTAAAGCCAGATAATTGCTTGAGGACAAACAATACTTAAATGTGGGAAGTTTGATAAACCTCAATTATGTACATTTTTTAGGGGGTATTTGTATTGAATTTTCATGAATTTCATCATGATTATTATTATATTTCACCATTTTACTTAAGTTTTGACAGAATTGATGTTTAGAAGTAGTTTGGTGAGCACTTGATAAAAGATGGAAGATTTGGAGCTAAAAAGAAGAAAATAATGAAGTTTTGAGTTCGAGCACGATCGTGCACGATAAGAGCACGCACGTGCAAGCCCTTGAGCTCAACCATGCAAACAAAGCTTTGCAAAAATGACTTAAAGCTGACCTTTGAAATGAAGCACGACTGGGCTAGATACCAGCACGCCCATCCCAAAGTGAAGCAAGGTCTGACTCAGAGAAGTAAGGCCTGATTTGTTCAAGCACCTCCTTACATATAGGAAGCATGGCCGTGCAGAAGATTGAGCACGCCTGTACTGATGCCCGTACACTATGACGTTGATTCTACGATGTTGGTACGTCCGTACAGAACTGAGCAAGACCTGACATATGGGGAGAACGACCGACCATGCTGAATAAAGAGCATGCCTGTGCTGACGGCGCTGAAGACCTAATTTTGGACCATTTTCTCATATTTTCTTATATATAGAAGCCCTCTGTACCATTTTTATCAATTCTTGGATATTCTATCATACTATCATATTTTGTAATATCTTTCTATAGTTTATAGCTTTAGTAGTTTATAATTCTAGAGTAGGATTTGCTCCGGGAGATTAAGTTGGAGACACTTCTTCTCTTAATTCTTCAGGATGCGTTCCCCTTTGTTGGCTGTGGTTTTATCTATTATTATGGGTAGCTAAATTCACCACTAGAGTTGTGGTGGATCTTGCATTAGTAGAAACCCCTTTTCTATGTCTTAGCTTTAATTAGAATTCTATTTGGCTTGAAAGTTGCGATTTGAATAGTGTTATTCTATTGTTCTTCATCTCATACTAGGATTGCGCACCCTTTGTATGCTCTTAATCAATTGGTTGACCAGCAATCATACTGCAATTAATTGGTAGATCTATAGGATAAACAGGGTTTAAATTATAGCATGATCAAACGTGATTTACTTTTTTCAGTCATTCAACCTCTTTGCTCTTTATGCTTTCTAATCATTTAAACTCTTTGCCTGACAAACATTGAGTTCATCTAGGGAAAAGAATATTGATTTCCTGACAAACAATTAATAGTATTAGTAGAGGGATTGATATTCGAAAAGCAACTGCGAAATTGAATAGAACTAGGTTTGGCAGGTATCGAAAGTACAAGTGAAACCACGACTCTAGGCTCTTTTACTCTTGATTTCTCAACTCTTGATTTCTCTTTTGCCATATCTTATTATTGCTTGCATCTTATCATCATCATCATCATCATCATTATTATTATTATTTTGTTAGTCAAAATAGCACAAGGATTTCTCTATTCTAGTACTTACTTATCACTTGCATATTACACAATTAATCTCTTCGGTATGATATTTGGACTTCCGTCCTATATTACTTCTGGGACAGGGTACACTACCCTTAAGTGTGTACACAATGCAATAAGTTTTTGATGGCGTTACCGGGGATTAATTTGTGATATTTGTGATATTGGAAAAAAGAAATTCTAGTTACTTTAGACACTTATTTTTCTTTTTACTTTTGATTATCTCTCTCCTTGTATGCCAACGCATTCTCAAATGCCTGAATTATATTTTGACAGGGAAGTTCAAGGAACCTTTCACAGGTTGCAGAGGCAAGCAAGCGAGGAGAACACCATGGATAAAGAATGACTTTGCTGGATTACTTTACCCCCTCTGTTGAGGTGACAGACAGCATCACTAACCCTGCGACGGATGCCAACAACTTTGAGATCAAGGTTGCTTTGGTCTCTATGGTCCAAAGCTCTAGAATATTTGGGGGGTTAACTACTGAAGACCCTACTGACATTTGAAGAAGTTCCCGAGGATCACAGATCTCATCAAGTACAATTGAGCTTCAACAGATGCGATCAGACTCGGACTGTTCCCATTCTCTCTGTCCGATAGTGCGAATCAGTGGTGTTCCTCTTTGTCATCTGGTTCTATCACTACTTAGGATCAGTTGGCATGTCAATTTTTGGCTAGGTACAAGTAAAACCACGACTTTAGGCTCTTTTACTCTTGATTTCTCAACTCATTATTTCTCTTTTGCCATATCTTATTATTGCTTACACCTTATCATTATTATTACTATTTCGTTAGTCTAAATAGGTACTTACTTATCACTTGCATGTTACATAATTAATCTCTTGGGTACGATATTTGGACTTTCGTCCTATATTACTTTTGCGACAGGATACACTGCCCTTAAGTGTGTTCACAACGCAATAGTAGGTGACGGAGGCGATAAGGGAGAGTTTAGCGGGCATTGACACTTGGATGCCATGTTGGCACCTGTTTGTTATATAGCTTGTAATCGTTAGGTTTTGGACGGGAAGACAACGGAAGGACGATTATTGCAAGATTGTAAAATTGGTGTAACATCCAAAAATTTTGATATAATTAATTTGACAAAAAAATGTTAAGTTATTAAAAGGTATAGTGTACGTAATTTCTAGTGTAAAGCTTAGGGAATGGTTTAAAAAAGAAAAATCAACTTTGCACACAAGCAAGGTCTTGCTAGCAAGGAGCAAGGTCGTGCTTCAAGGTGCAAACGAGCAAGGCCTTGCCGGAAAGGAGCAAGGCCATGCTTAGTGGAGTGTTTAAAAAAAAGAAGAAAAAAATAAAAAAAAGGGCGAGGTCGTGCTCGAAGGCAGCAAGGTCGTGCTTAAAGGGAGAAAGATCGCGCTCGACGTCAGGAACGTGACTAATGCGTTTTTACGAGATAGAGCATGGAGGAGGTCTATAAATAGCATTTGGACACATTAGGGTGCAATTTTAAAACCCCTAATATCACCTAAAACACTTTGGTAACTGTTGTGGAGGATTCAAGGGCTTAGAGAAAGGGGATTTGTGGAAGAAGAAGTCTAGAAAGAGGATTCTTGAAGAACTATAGGATTTGTTCATGGGAAACTCTTGGAGATTTTTGGAGGTCTTCAAGGGTGAGTAAACAACTTCTTTATCACATCTCCATGGTACTTTGGAAATGAGTTTTTGGGTTTTGAAAATAATCATGAAATTTTTTGGGAGATTGATTTGGGGAAAATTTGGATTTTCTATGTTAGGGTTCAAGAATTGAATTTAAAGTAGGGGTTTTGCTTTAAATGACGAATTGAGATGTTTTTAGTCGTTAGTGTTATGTGATTACATAATTTAAGATTGTAAGGTAATTTTGAAGTGGTTATATGTACTGTAACACCCAAAATTTCATCCTTATTTGTACTATATGTTAATCTATGCTTATTTATGCTCGGTTTTGATGCCTTAAATACATAGTTGGGGGTAGAATGGCCTTTAGGAGGATCTCTTGTACTGAAGGACGGACAAAAATGCATTTCTGAGAAGGAAATTGATTTGGAGAATCGATTTCTAGCTGTAGAAATCAATTTCAGCAGAGTGAAAATCGATTTTGGACAGGGGAAATCGATTTCCAAGGGTGTAAAATCGATTTCCATGTCAGGATAGCACCAATATGCGTGTTTTGAATTTGTTCGTGCTATTGGGCTTCGCCGTGTACGACTCATTCATCCTAAAATCGTCTCCACTACTTACCCCACGATTTGAACCCTAGTTTCCACTACCCAAGGCTCAGAAAAATAGCCTTGTTTCATCTTTTAGAATTATCATTGATGTCTGCCATAACTCACCAAAGAAAAATCATGTTCTTGTTGTTCCTCGTCAGAATTGTTTTTTGTTGAACCTTCTCCAATTGTTTCAGCCTCCTTAAGTTTATGATCAAGGTAAGTTAATGAACCCTAGATTCAATCCCTTTTCTTTTAAGTTACATGAAGTAAAGATTGAATCCAATCCTTTTCGTGTTGTTTTCTTGATCAAGGGTTGGACCCATAAAGAGGAATCGTGAGCAGACCTTGCCCCTTTTTCCCTTAGGCCACGAATCTTCATACCAGGTATGGGGGGAGAGATGATATTAATATATGAGTTTCGTGGGATAGATTAAGATGAAGGGGTAGACCATGACCCTTATGCAAACCTATGTGTGTTTTCTGGTTGTATGCTAAATGAGTGATGAACGACTTGAAGCTATGTTATATGCTGATGTTCTGCAATCATGTTTTATGATGTGCTTAATGAGTATATGATGATGAAAACCTTGACTATGTTGTGATTATGCTACTGTAATGATTCATGCTATAAGAATATGGTATCGACTGATGAAAACCAAATAATGAATGAGGTTAGATATGAGTAGTGAGATTTGATGAGTAACCCAATGGATTAGTTTAGAACATGTAGGAATGCTTTTCTGAAGGCTAGATCATTGATTTGATGGATAATAGCTTAGGAATGGATTGTATAGCAACCTGTTTGACCAGGGTGCAGTGCTGAGAATGCTAATCTACATAATTTTGTGGCAAAATCGATTTCCATAATCAATAAACAGGAAATCTATTTCCAAAATCAATTTCTGGAATCGATTTGAGAAACTGATTGCTAAAATCAATCACTGGCTTCAGGAAATCGATTTCCTTGTTCCAAGAATGGGTTTTTCACTTATTTACTTGATGGGTAGTGTGATATAAGCTTGATATGGTCTAAGGACTTTAGGGTACCCTTAGACACTTAAAAATTACTTGGATTAACCCTACTTAACACTAGTGATATTATATCTTGGATTTATTTAGGAATAGTTACTGAAGGATATTACAACCTAAGGTGAATTGCATAGTAAATGGCTTAGATGATTTCAAGTTGAGTTTTAGTTGATAAAATCAGATTGAAACAATAATAATGATGTTGTTAATCATCATTGTTAATGATTGTTGTTAATAATCAATATTATTGATTATGATGGTGAATGGTTGGACATGTGTATGCATATTGATGAGCATTACATGCATCATTATATTATTGATGATAAGTTAGGAGGAAAGCAAATGATGAAATGCGATGGTGAATACTCCGATGGATGCATTTTTTGTCTTGAGGGTACGCGAGTCAGGTGTGGAGGTTCCATCATGGCATAGTTAGCTATCCATGGCCGGAGTGTCCGCTTGACTAAGCCTGACTACCCTGACAGTCATAGTACATTATCAAGATTAGTGAGATTATTTAGCGGAGGTCATATGTGATGATGAGTTGTCCATATTATTAATCGGATATGTACTCCTAATCGTCTTTTCTGTGTTAGAGGTTTGGCTACATGCATACGAAGTAGTGAAGTTACATTGCATTGATATACATATTTGATATACTATTATATGAACTGTATGTTTGTATATGCTTATGTGTTCATCTTGATTACTATTCCTAACCAATCACATGTATTCATAAATATGACTTTTCACCCCTTCTTTTTAGTTATCTCTTGTGAATGTATGTTATATAAGCAGAGGAGGATGAGCCTGCAGATGAGGAGTGATCACGTGGAGATCGCTCTACTAGTAGTTAAGAGTTTATTTTTGGTTGTCGTTATGCTTAGTTTTTATTTTTCCGATGTATTGAGTCGAGGGATGTTACTCTGATCATGTGACATCGTGTTGGGTTATTTCTTTTCCGCATTTTCTTTTATGATTAAAAGATTTTAATTTACTTCAGTGATTATGAAGTATTGATGATGATTAATATGATACACATTCCCTTTAATGTTAAGTTTTTTTTTTTAATTTGATTTGATATTATTTTAAAGACTTGTATGATTTAATCTATATTTTATCTTATGCAGGTGTAACACCCCAATTTTCTTTTATATGTATAACGAACGATAATTATATGCTTGTTCTAAATGTCTAGGCGTAGGTTTGGGGTAATTGGCCTTAGAAAATAGCCAAATTAGTGAAAATGTATCTGATAGGTAAGCACGCTCGTGCTTTATGGTATGCATGCCCGTGCTTCAGGCATGCACGGCCGTGCACCATGCGCATCAACAAACGGTCTTGGGCTAGTAATCAGCCCATGATGACCCAAACTAGTATTTATACCCTATACTCGACCTAAACCCTCAATTATTCATTGTTAACTCAGAAAAGAACTGCCTCTCCTTATCTCTCTTGGCTTTCCTTTGAAATCCTTGATTCCTCCCTAATGTTTTCGATCCTTCAATCCTTGTTTCAGGTTGTTCTTCATAAAAAAAAAAAAAAATACACTCGGGGTGTTGATCTTGTAATTGGAGGATAGATTGGTTCTTCTAGTTTCTAATCGAGGTAAGGTAGCCAATCCTAGTGTTCATCTTTTCCTTTCAATTTTTATGATTTAGAAATTGAATACCCCTTCTCTCCTTGTTTCTTGGTCAAGCGTTCGAACCCTAAGACGGAGTCAAGAACGGATATTGGACTTTCTTTTTCTTCTTCCTTGGATTACGATTCGTTATAACAGGTATGGGGGGAAAATGTCAATATGAATATATAGGTTTTGGGGTAGCGTTAGATAAAGGGTTAACCAATGACCCTATTTGTATATTATTGTATGTTGTACTTGATATTTGAATCATGTGTATTCATGTATGCCTATGAGTATTGATAAATGTGCATATATGTTATTATTGGTATGTAATTATTGACCTATGAGTGATTGCTATCATAACATGAATTTATTGATTCCATGATTCATGTTGATGATGATGAGCTTTTTTAATGGCTATGTTGAATTAAAACATAGATTTATTGATAGGTTAACCATAAACTATATGAATATAGTTTTAGGTTAATTGGAACTCATAAAATATGAAAATAGACATGAGAGGTGAGATTGATAGCCCATTGGGTTAGTTAACAGTCAATTAGGCTTGATTTGAGGGGTTAGGCTTTAACTTGTGAATTTTCCAAAATTGAGAATATTGTCGCGGTGTTATGCATGCTCGTGCATCTGGAGAACAACTTTGAAGTACGACCATGCTTAGGTAGTACAAGGACGTGCATCAGAATTAGCAAATGAGCATGCCAGTACCCAGAATATGCACGCTCGTGCAACCTTTTTGATGCCAGCCCATGCTTAGGCAAGCACGCCCGTGCCTCGATATGCAAGGCCCATGCTCAATGATGTACGGCCGTGCACCTGGAAGAATCTAAGAGCATTTTTCAGATTCAATTAAAAGAGATTTAAATGACCTTTTGAGATACAAACATGATACATGGAATTATAGAATGTGACCTTCAGGATAGTTAGTGAAACTAAGATAATAATTTAAATAAAGACATCGAGGTTTAGATATTAATATTAAATCTAACACTTAATAAAGACGTAGATATCAATAGTAATGATGTGTTGCTACTAATGATGTTGATGAAGACAGTAACGATGAGTTATCGTCAGATGTCGTTTATGATCATCATTGATGATCAAGAGATGTGATAATGATCATCGTTGATGGTCAAGGTTAATAATCATTGTTAATGATTATGATGGAGGATGGCTGGACATGTGTTTGCATGTTTGTTGAACATTGCATGCATCATTGCATAGAAAATGATAGGTTGGGCGGAAAGCAAACGATGAATCGTGATGATGGAGGCCATGATGGGTGTTATCCCGTCCTTGAAGGTAGAGTCGGGTGTGGAAGTTCCATTACGGCATAGGCTAGCTACCTATCCCGGAGTGATCACTCAACCAAGCTTGAGTACCCTAACTAGCCACAATACGTTATCACGATTAGTGAGAGTATCCGTAGAGATTATCTGGTATGGTGATTCGTCCATGTTGGTCGAATAGATATGTACTTCTAGTCGTCTTTCCTGAGTTAGAGTTGATGGATCCACATGCCCATAGAGTAGTGGTGACGCATCGCATTGACATGCATTTCACATTATGTGTGGATATGACATGTATGCTTGTTTGTTTTATGCTCATCTTATAAACTATTCCATTACCGTTTTATATTCATATATAAGATTTCTTACCCCCTGTCTTGTTATTTCTATGTATGTGCCTTGTTTATGCAGAGGATGGTGAGCCAGATGTTGAGGAGTGATCCCGAGGAGATCGCTTACTCGTAGGTAGGATTTTAGTTTATGTTTCAGTTGTTATCCGATGTGTTATCGGTATTTATGTATACCAATGATAGCAATGTCGCGCTCACTTCCAAAATAGTCTAAGTCCCCTTACTTATAGCATAAGGTATAGATCTAGGTCATTCTTACTAAAGACATAAAAATGTTGAAAAAAGGGGTTTGAATTTGAAGGGGGAAACAGTTAGCAATTAAGAAGAAAATTCAATTAATTAAAAACATCAATCCAAGACATGAAGTTCTTTGGCAAAATTATTCATTATTCAAATTAATAAAATTCATATGCAATTTTTTTGTCAATTTGAAAAAAACTGCATATTCATGTACCATTTAATCAATAACACTGAAACCAAAATCGCAATCCCTAAGTGAAATTGATTTATGCCTAGATTCGATTAACCTCGGTTACCAATCGGTTACCTAGTCCTCAATTTGATTTCAGATTAATCAATCCTAATTTCTAAGCTCAATTCAATTATGAAAACAATACCTATATCTAATCAGATATAGATCAAGCATAATCATGCTTACAACATAACAATCATAGTTGAAAGGAAAAGAGAGAAGAAGATGCAATTGAAAAATAATTAAAAACTAGGAACTTGGAATTCAAACCAATTCACTTGAATATCTTGGATTGACAAGAGTTTTAGCCTTCCATGGCCATCATCGTTAGAGAAACTTCAACAAATAAAATCCACAAAAGCGCAGAAAACTAAAGGAGAAAAGAGAAAACCCAAATTCCAAAACTTAGCAAAAACTAGGATTCAAAGTATGTGTAATTCGTAATCTGTCTTTACCCTAATATTTATTACTTAAACTTTAGAAATTACTAATCTAAACCTAACCCAAATTGAGGCCCTCTGAATAAGCTTTCTAACGGGGTATTGAATGCCTTAATTGGGCTTAAATTGAGTGAGTTATTCCCAAATCAGTGAGGGGGAGTCCTGGTCCGCGACAACAACCGCACGCTGATTTGTGGGTCTACTTTGGCCTTGAAGTAAGCCGAATTTGGAGAAGCTTGTGAAATCCAAAATTATTTCTCGTTGTCATATCTTTCCAGGGACTCCAAAATCACTCCAATCCGATATTATTAACTCTGTTTATAGTCTTCTCAAGAGAGAAAGGCCAATGTGAGCCAAAACATGAAAATTAACAATGTTTAGCAATTAAGCCCAATGAAGCCCACTTATGCAAAACTCAGCCAAAACATCAATATTAAGCACACATAGAAACTAATTAGGCCAAGTATAAAGCAATAATGGATGCCTCACAAATGGTCTATCAACCAGCTCTGATATGTGACATCAGGTTTCGAGTTTAGTTTTATTTCCGTAGTTGTTTTCTATTTGTTTTAAAGATTTTAATTAAATATTGTTTTTTTATGGATTACCATTTGGATAATATGGTACTTGCTACCTTTTATGTTAAGTTTTTATTTAAATTATATGATTTATTTATTATTTATCATATGCGGGATAGTGGGTGTCGCACAAGGTAGTGAATGTCCAATTTAGTGGTATTAGAGCTCGATCTGCCCTATATGTTGGGGTATGTGTCTCTTATATATTTTTTTTTCTGTGTACTCTTATATGATTATCTATTCTTAGTGTAGATGATGTTATAGGATTTTAGGTACCTAAATTTCGTTTGGCTTAACTTTCTATATTAAGTGGTTTACTTTGGACGATGTAAGAAGTTATGGCAGGTAGGAATAATCGCACGATTGCTGACGCTCTGGCATTACTGGCTAATGCCACATGGCATAATCAAAATCACAATGATGGAGCTGCTGAATTTCGGGGTTTAGACAAGTTTCTGAGGAATAATTCGTCGTCTTTCAAGGGAGCTTATGACTATGATGGTGGCCATGACATGAACTGATGCGCAAAAGGTTATCTACCTTCATGCTTGTGGAGGAGGCAGAGCATTGGTGGGACAATTGCTGCCAACACCTGGAGGCCGAAGATATAACTATTACTTGGGATGCCTTCAAGGGGAGGTTTTTGGGAAATTATTTTTCCTGTGGATATGAGTGATTAGAAGGAAGTTGAGTTTCTGGCACTGACACAAGGAAACATGTTTGTTGGAGAGTATGCTGCGAAGTTTGAAGAATTATCTCGTTACTATCCGCTTTATCACCACTGCAATGATGACCGCTCTAAGTGTGTCAAGTTTGAGAATGGATTGCATCGAGAGATCAAACAAGCTATTAGTTACCAGAAGATCCATGTTTCCCCCACTTTGGTTAGCAAATGCAGGAATTTTGAAGATGACTACAAGTCTAGAGTTGCTCAGTTCAAAAGTTCTAGTTCTCAAAGCAATAATAAGTCTACTGATCAGGAAAAAGGGAAGCAATACTTAGCGCCGGTCAATCATGGATTCAAGTATACTAACAAGAAGCCGTAACCTGCAGCAGGGAGGTTTCATGGGGGAGGTCCTTCTACACCCAATCCAGTGAAGGGTGGCAAGTATGGTAAGGGTAACTATACCCGTGAGTGCAAGTAAACTGATATCACCCGCTTCAAGTATGGAAAGCCTGGTCACATCAGCCATGACTGTGGTGGGATAAGGACTGAGCCGCCAAGACTCAGAGTTCTCAAGCCAATCGGTTGAGAACAAGTGGAAGGGTCTTCACTCTTAGAGGAGTTGAAGCCTCTCAAATTGAAGACCTGGTCCAAGGTAAGTGTCTCATAAAAAGAACTTCTTTGATTGTGTTTTTGATTCGGGAGCAACCCATTCTTTTGTATTACATGACTGTGTTGAGCAGCTAAAATTGCCTGTTACCCGTCTTACTTATGATTTAGTTGTTGGTACCCCTACAAATAAGTCTGTTATTACTTATCATGCTTGTAAAGGTTGTCCTTTTATCATTGATAATACTTCATAGTTGACCTTGGGTGTTGACCTCTTAAACAGTTAGATGTTATTCTTGGTATGGTCTGGTTATCTGCCAATCATGTTCTTTTGAATTGTTTTGATAAAACTGTCATTTTTGGAACTGTTGTTGATCCAAAGGATCCGAGATTTTTGACTGCTAACCAAGTCAAAGCTTCTTTAAGAGAAGAGGCCTGACAGTACATGATTTTGTCTTCCCTAGAAGTAGGGTGAAACTCATTCTGTCTTCCCTAGAAGTAGGGTGAAACTCTGAGGTTAAGGATGTGCCAATTATGAGGGAGTTTCCTTAGGTATTTCCCAAGGATGTTTATAGTTTACTACTTGAGAGGAAGGTTGAGTTCAACATAGACCTAATGTCAGGTACTAGACTGATATCTATAGCACCCTATAGAATGTCCCCTCTAGAACTAGCCGAGTTAAAGAAACAGTTAGAGGAGTTGCTTCAGAAGGCCTTGTGTGTCTCCGTGGGGAGCGCTTGTGTTGTTTGTCAGGAAGAAAGATGGCAGTATGAGGTTGTGCATAGATTACCGGCAGCTCAACAAAGTGACTATTAAGAATAGATACCCTCTTCCTAAGATAGATGATCCTATGGATTAGCTGATAGGAGCTTATGTTTTTTCTAAGATAGATTTGAGGTCGGGCTCTCACCAGATTCGGGTGAAGTCTGAGGACATCCTAAACGCTGCGTTCAAGACGTGTTATGGCCATTACCAGTACTTAGTGCATTTGGTGTGACTAATGCTCTGGCTTTGATCATGGACTACATGAACAAGATCTTTCATCCATACTTGGATAGGTTTAGTGTACTCTAAGATGACATCTTAGCGTACTCTAAGACTAGGGGAGAGCAAGAGGAACAATTGAGGATAGTCTTGCAGACCCTTAAGGAAAAGCAATTGTATGCTAAGTTGTCTAAGTGTGAATTCTGGTTAGAGGAGGTGAGTTTCTTAGGAAACATCATCTCTAAAGGAGTAATTTACGTAGATCCAGGTAAGGTAGAAACTGTACTCCATTGGGAAGCGCCTAAGTCAATGACTAAAACTAGCATTTTCTTGGGATTAGATGAGTACTACAGGAGATTCATAGAGGGATTCTCTAAGATAGCTTTACCTTTAACCTGCCTTACTAGGAAAGGTCATATCTTTGTGTGGGATTCCAAGTGTGAGGAAAGTTTCCAGAAGTTGAAGGACATGTTGACTAAATATGTCCATTTCATACCTGTTATTATGGAGTCTCCATAAGAGAAGGTGACTAAGTTGTATATCAAGGAGATCATTAGACTGCATAGTGTACCCTCTAGCATAATGTCAGATAGAGATCCTAGATTCACCTCTAGATCTTGTGATAGTTTGCATGAAACTTTAGGGACTAAGCTAAGATTGAGTTCAGCTTATCACCCACAAACTGATGGTCAGTCTGAGAGGACCATCCAATCCTTAGAGGATTTGTTGAGAGCTTGTGTTTTAGAACAAATTGGTAGTTGGGATCAGTTCTTACCCCTTATAGAGTTGACCTATATTAATAGTTTCCATTCCAACATTAGGATGACACCTTATGAAGCTCTGTATGGGAGGAGATGTAGGACACCTTCGTGTTGGTATAAGTCTGGAGAGAATCTTGTTTTAGGACTTGAAGCAGTATAAGAGACTACTAGGTAAGGATGATTTAGGAGAAGATGATAGTGGCACAAAGTAGACAAAAGAGTTAGCATGATAGGAGAAGGAAAACTCTCAAATTCTAGGAAGGAGATCATGTGTTCTTGTGAGTTACTCTTACAACTGGGTTGGTAGAGTAATGAAAGCTCATAAACTTACTCCAAGATTTATCGATCCTTATCAAATTCAGAAAAGAGTTGGTGATGTTGCTTACTAAATAGCCTTACCTCAATTTTTGTCAAAATATATTCCATGTATCTCAACTTCTCAAGAATATTCATGACCTAAGCCATGTGATAGAGCCCAATACTATTCAGTTGAAGGAATACCTAACTTATGAGGCTTTACCACTTCGAGGTAAGGATCGAAGGGTCAAGCAGCTGGGAGGGAAGGAGATTCACTTGTTCAAAGTCGTATGGGGAGGATTTATAGTGGAAAATGCTACTTGGTAATTAGAGAGAAATATGAAAGAGTCATATCCGCAATTGTTTACTCAAGGTTAGTAGAAATTTCGAGGACAAAATTTTTATAAGGAGGTGAATTGTAACACCCTAAATTTCATCCTTATGTTATTATATGTTAATTTATGCTTGTTTTTAATGCCTAAATACATAGTTGGGGTAGAATAGCTTTTAGGAGGGTCTCTTCTACCATAGGAAGGACAAAAACGCATTTCTGAGGAGAAAATCCATTTGGAGAATCGATTTCCAGCTATAGAAATCGATTTCAGCAAAGTGGAAATCAATTTTGGATGGTGGAAATCGATTTCCAAGGGTGTAAAATCGATTTCCATACGATGACAGCTCCAATATGCGCCTTTTGAATCGGTTCGATTAGTTTTAGAAAATGTAGGAATGATATTTTTCGTGTTATGTAAGCTTGACACTACAAAAAAAAAAAGATATATTTTGCGACCGAATTTAGCAACCACACTTAATCAGTCGCTAAATATGAAAATTCGGTTGTTAAATATGGAAATTTGGTTGCTAAATCGATCGCTCAATGGTTCAACGACCGATTTAGGGACCACCAAGCCGTTTAGCGACTAGGCAATCTGTTACCACATTTGGTGGTCAATAAATCGGTAGCTAAATGGTTTAGCAACCGAAATTCCATATTTAGTGACCGAATTTGGTGGTCGCTAAACACCTCTTTTGCGTAGTGTGATATGATTTAAGGACTTTAGGATACCCTTAGACACTTAAAAATGACATGGATTAACCCTACTTAACACTAGTGAAGGTTATTACAACCTAAGGTGAATTGTGTAGTAAATGGCTTAGATGATTACGAGTTGAGGTTTAGTTGAAAGAATCAGATTAAAACAATAATAATGATGTTGTTAATAATCGTTGTTCATTATCATTGTTAATAATCAATGTTATTGATTATGATGGTGAATGACTGGACATGTGTATACTTACATTATTGATGATATGTTGGGAGGAAAGTAAACAATGAAACCCGGTAGTGGAGATCACGATGGATGCATTCCTGGTCTTGAGGGTACGCGAGTCAGGTGTGAAGGTTTCATTATGGCATGTGTTAGCTACCCGTGGTTGAAGTGTCCGCTTGACCAAGCCTAACTACCCTGACAGCCACAGTACGTTATGAATATTAGTGACAGTATTCGGTGGAGGTCCTCTGAGATGATGAGTCATCCATATTGTTAATCGCATATGTACTCCTGATTGTCATTCCTGAGTTAGAGGTTTGGCCACATTCATACGAAGTAGTGAGGTTGCATTGCATTGACATGCATATTTGATATGCTATTATATGATTTGTATGTTTGTATACGCTTATGTGTTCATCTAGATTACTATTTCTAACCAATCACATGTATTCATAAATATGACTTCTCACCTCTTCTTTTTGGTTATCTCTTGTGCATGTATTTTATATATGCTGAGGAGGATGAGCCTGCAAATGAGGAGTGATCACGTGTAGATTGCTTTGCTAGTAGTTAGGAGTTTATTTTCGGTTGTCGTTATGTTTAGTTTTCATTTTTCTGATGTATTGAGTTGAGGGATAGTACTCAGATAATGTGACATTGGGTTGAGTTATTTCTTGTCCGCATTTTATTTTAAGATTAAAAGAATTTAATTTACTCTGTGATTATGAAGTATTGATGATGATTAATGTGATACACATGCCCTTTGATGTTAAGTTTTTATTTTACTTTGATATTATATTAAAGACTTGTATGATTTAATCTGTATTTTATCGAATGCGGGGTAGTGAGTGTCACATGTATTCTATTGGTGCGTTTGATATGCAAAAAAGTAAGGACTGGACAACACAAACTAGCTGTTCCATGTTCGATTTAAGAAGTGGTTAGAGGATAGGACAAAAAAGGGGACAAGAGACAACAAAAGAACACAAATTCTTATTACTCGCCAAACCATAGATAATTTTTTATACCATGGACAAACTACCTAAAAGACAAAAACACTCTTCACTATTTAATTGTACACTATATATATATATATATATATATATATATATATATATATATATATATATATATATATATATATAATATAATATAATATAATACTATATATTACAAAGGTTATCACATTAAATTTAATATTATGTTGTTTGTGATGTCCATTATCCACTATATAATGTACAAGATAAAAAGTTATGCTGTGACTCAAGGGTTAATTTATACTATGCTATCTTGCTTGTCCCGTATTTCAATGCGTATCAAACGCACCCTATGTCTCATTTACGATGTCTATGTATTGATTTGGCATGAGTTAAACCATTTTTTTTTATGTATAGGGCTATATGGCATGTCCTAAGGTCAGGATGTATGCCCAAAAATGGATTTGCTTGTGCATAAATGATGATTTATGCATGCTACATACCTTATCTTTGAGAGGGGGTGATTTGTGACACCCGGACCGACGAGGACAAGGAGTAATCACCATTGCAAAAGATGAAGAATGGACAAAAAGCGGCTCATGGTAGGCTTCTAGGCGGAGGGATAGATGAACGAACCGATTTCACACCAGAACTAGAGGGATCTTGAGACTGTGTAGGTATGAGACTGCATAATCAGGGGATTCCAAGATTGTACAGGTATGAGATTATACAGTTGAGTAAGGCTTAAAGGAATTGATTGATACTACCTATATCAATAAGATGCATCTTCTTTTTGGGAGCGCATCACTTAAGAACTCCAAGGTTAAATGTGCTTGACTTGGAGCAATTCTGGGATGGGTGACCTATTGGGAAATTTTTCAAGGAAGCATGTGAGTGAGGACAAAACATGTCGAAGAGACTCGTGTTGGTTTGTGGGGGTAGTCGACAATTCGTTAAGTGGCATGGGACATTATAGATGGTATTAGAGAGAGACCTCTCCCAGTACGGTGTGGTTCATAGACGAACCAAGTGGAAGCTGATGGGCATGTGCCACCTGAGGCCGACGAGGACAGGAGTCTTTGCCGATGCAAAAGATGAAGCATGAAGAAAGAGCGGCTCCTGGTAGGCTTCTAGGTGGAGGGAGACATGAACGAACCGATTTCACACCAGAACGAGTGGGATATTTAAACTATGCAGGTATGAGACTGCATAGTTGAGGGATTCCGAGACTGTACAGGTATGAGACTGTACAATTGAGAAAGACTTAAAGGAATTGAATGGTACTACCTATACCAACAAGATGCATCTTCTTTTCGGAAGACCATCACTTAAGAACTCCAAGGTTGAGTGTGTTTGACTTGGAGTAATTCTGCGATGGGTGACCTCCAAGGAAGTTTTTCGATGAAGCATGTGAGTGAGGACAAAACACATTGAAGAGACCCGTGTTGGTTTGTGGGGGCAGTCGACAATTTGGTAAGCGGTCTGGGACGTTACATGATTGTTGAGATACCTCCTTATGGGAAGGAAAATATAGATACCTCCTCGGTAGAGGGGAAGACAGATACCTCCTTCTGGGAAGGGGATGACAGGTTACAGATACCTCTTTTTATTAGCAGAAGGTAGTGGGACGCCACTGCAATTTCATGAGCTTATAAACTTAAAACTGGGGTTTACTAAAGGGAATGTGATGATATACTTGATATTGATTGAACATAAAAAAAAAAAAGGTCCCTGACATGCATTGATTGCATAATGATGTGATTGGACTGATGATTCTTGCTATTCGATATAGTATGGTATGTACATAATATTTATTATATGATATGTTACTTTATTTATGAAAATGTATTAAGCTCTGATATTTTGAAAATAGCAAGTATTATGGTCGTTTTTTCGCATACCACGCCAGCTGAGAACATCTTTTCGAAAAACCTTTTATAAAATTGGTGTTTATTAACTGGGATTCCTTATCTTATTAGTGGTGTTGTTTTCAGATCTTGAGAAGGATGTCGTTCATAACAAGGAATCTTGAGAATATGCCAGTTTTTGTATTTTTTTGCATTGTATGGATGTAGAGCTTATGTTTAGTGAGACCTTTAATAAGTTGTTATTTTATTTTATTTTTATGTGTTGGGATATTTGTTTAGTAGACACCCTGTTTTGAGGGATGATGTTATTATGGTTTTACTTAAACGTATTTAAGTATTTTATTCTATCAATGTTATTTTGTTATTTTGAGACTTAATTCAGTTTTTGGATATTTTATATGTTTATTAAATTAATTAGTAGTAATTTGATGTGAATGGGTATTTATGATAAAATAAATATCTATTTAGCGTATTAACGACAAACGTTCCAATTAGGAGGACTAAAATCACCCAAAAAATGGAGGGGCGAATTTAGTCGAAGTAAAAAACTTGAAGGACTAAAAATGCATCTTAACCTAAAAAATCAATTATGATTAAATTAATTTCATTTTTGGATATGTTAACTTCAATTGATTTTAAGATTATATGTTTGATTTAAATTATATAAAATATTGCTATTTTATAATAAAGTCAAAGTAATTCTAGCTTAGATGTGAATATCAGAGACTGCCGTATCATATCACAAGTCATTAATGATCTTCCATGATAAAACATGAGTGTTGTGAAGTATCAATTGATATTCACTAGCATTCATTTGAAAAGCCTTTTAATTGTAAAACATTATTTTTTTTTTTTGTGTTTGCTTCAGATTTTCAACATGTCAAATTTAGTTATTTAGCATAGATATCCGCATATAGAAACAATAACTAAGATTCTAAGCCAGTCATGCAGTCAAGTGATTATTCAACTATAAATATCATTCAAAGCGTCATGCAAATAGGAATAATTATGACATATAAGAATGAGAAGTGCATTTATTGATCATCTTTTCAGAAGCTAAAGAAGCTGATTTTTATGTCTGTAAATTGATTATTTACTTCTACTCAATCTTTAGAAACTTCTTCATCAATTATTCTCAACTCAGATCACATATTCTGAATATTTTCTAAGAGACTGTTTTATTTTGTATCTAGATTGTCTTGGGCTTTTCTCCATTCAGTGAACTTTTCTGCACTCATGTGTTGAGTGAAAGCCCATATTTGATGACATGAACATTCTGGTAATATAGATGAGACGTGGAGAGTTCTATTACATTTCTTCCTTGGCTACGCTTGGGTTTGGGAAGAAACTCTGTTGTTATGCATGATGACACAATAATGAAAAATTCCCTTTAGGCATATGTATAGAGAGTAAAGATATATTTTGAAAAAGGAAAGAGAGAGTCGACATTTTGTTGTGTCATTATCGACTAGCCAAGAAAGGTATACTGAAAGATGGAATTTGGATGAGTGAAGCAGACCCCTTGACAGTGAGAGTGGATTCTTTGTCTTCTGTCGACAGTCCTGAGGATGAAGTTGGTTTGATTATTTGCTCTTTATGAACTGTCCAAAATAAGTTCATGTCATCCTCAATTGGATTATAAGTGTTCAACACCTCCTTTCTTTCTTTTAAAGATAATGCCATCCATCTCCAAGGAAGCATTGTTCCAGTATATATAGGTTTTCTTGAGTTTTCCCTTACCAGCCTCGATTAAGGGAAATCTTGGAGCAATGTCATCAGAAACAATTTTTATGGTAGTGCTTTCTTTCACATCACAAGAAAGCACTGGTTTCCACCCTAACCTTTCTTTCAGTTTTTCTTCACCTTTGCTTTCTGTTATTCTAACTTAAGTAGATTGATGACCATCATATCTTCAATGGAGATCATCATTTTTATTTCATCACAGAGAGAAAGTGGTGGATATCTAGGGAGCAGGATGTGGGGGTTATGGAGTTCTTACCTTTTTATTCATAGTTGTATAGTTCCCCTTGAAGTTGTTCATACAACATTCCATATGTTTTGATGATGACAAATGCCTCTATGTTTAATCTTTGATGCTTATATGTTAATGCATAATTAATTTGGTAATTGGTATGATTACTTAGTGAAAATGTTGAGTTTTTGAATAAGTAATCGACTACCTACAAATAGTAGTTGTAACATCCCGATTTTCATGCTTTCTAATATCAGTAAATTATATAAATGAGTTTATATTTTTATCTGATGTTTAGAGAATGAAATTAAATAAACTAAGACCATAGTCACGTTCTACACTATCGTTGGAAGTTACAGTTAAATTTTGGATCGAAAACTCAGACGGAGCTTGATTTGCGTTTTTCACTGACAATAGTGTTTTACTACTCAAAAGACCTAATTTTGACTCGTGAACAAGACAGTTAGTCTTAGAATCGGATTTCCTACCTTTTTGCTAAAATTGGTTTCGCGCCCTAAAAATCGGAATAATAATAAATTATTCGGGCGAAATCTCAAACCAGGTGACGAACGGAGTTGGATAGGGTTTTACCGGAACCCGCTAACAGATAATCTGGAAGTCATGTCATGTCGCATCACCTAGGAAAGCATGCCAGTGTCATAATGACGTTTGAAA
This sequence comes from Ammopiptanthus mongolicus, assembly GCA_039655645.1. Classification (NCBI taxonomy): domain Eukaryota; kingdom Viridiplantae; phylum Streptophyta; class Magnoliopsida; order Fabales; family Fabaceae; genus Ammopiptanthus; species Ammopiptanthus mongolicus. Next base: position 77,225,181 of record CM077347.1, read on the forward strand.
ATATCTAGACGCAAAAAAACTAAAATACCTTTGGTCTTTCTACTAAATGACATTTTCGTCCTTAAAGGAAAAGACCACTTTGCCCCTGGACAGTTAGGAAAAGACTATTTTGCCCTCACCCTCATCATGAGAACTTGAAAATATCTAGATATTTTCTTAACTTAAGGATGAAAAGGCTAAATTGCCCTTGGTCTTTTATTCTAATTCCAATTTTGTCCCTTGGTGAAATGACCATATTACCCTCAAGTGAACAACATTTGGACCCTTGAGTCCCTCCCTCTTCCACGCCTAAGTCAGCCCCATGGAGGCCATCCACTCCATTTTCCTATAACTCCATCATTCTCTTCAACTTTCCATCATTTTTCTCTAAGTGAAACTTGGCAAATTTTGTTAAGAAATCACTTGATTCTTGGCTCATTTTCTTCCCTTAAAAGGTATAGTTACTTCCCTTGATCCATGAGTACTTTGTTCTTCATTCTTTTCTTGTTTTCCATCTATGATTACATAAGTTTCAAGTTTATGATCCGAACTTCAAAAATATCTAGAAAATTCTAGAAAAATCCTTTTAATGTCAAACAAATTTCTATGAGCTAGTATCATCATCCTCTATCATTATCTAAGAGCATGAGATCAAATAAGCTTCCTAGCCTATTTAAATTAGAGAGGCCAAACCTAGGTAATTTTGGGGGAAAGATGAGTTTTGTTCAATTTTGTGAAACGATTCTTGATTTCACCTTTTTCATTCGTATGATCATTCAATCCAAGTGATTAGAAAACCAAATCAAACTCCAACCTATTTTTATTTATGATGGCCGAACCCTACCTTGATTGGTTGAGTGGGTTTTGGTTCAAATCTTTGACAATTAATCATAAATTATGTCTTAGTCATGCTTAAGGATTATTGATCCAAGAGTTGGTAGGATTTCAATATCTCTAACCTATTTAAATAAATAGGGGCAGCACCCTAGTCATAAATATTAGAAAAGTTTTGATTAAACTGTATTAATTTCTGGTTGTGGTTTGTTGTGAAGGATCCGACGGTGTTCGAACATTCGAAAGCACGCACGATTGACAGTTGCAGAGCCGCAGTCGGAGTCACACGGGAACATTATTAAGGTGGGGGGAAGAACCACAATATCGTCAGGAAGGCAAGATTTAAAATAATATATATATATATATATATATATATATATATATATATATATATATATATATATATATATATATATATATATATATATTGATTCGTGTAGGGTGACCTAAACGCTACTAGAGGTCGTTTGACCGATAGGTTGATTTTATCGTATATTGAGGATGTATGCTTTGTGATGGGATGTTTAATATAATATATGTGATATGTATGTTGTGCCTATTATATGCTTATGGTTACTTAATTATTTATCTGTGAGTTGATTTTATTACCTGTTTTTGGTTGCTTTATGATATGATGTTGTGACTGCTGATGTCTGAGTAGAGATAGGCAGTAAATTATGATAAGTTGGGAGATGAATATGTGATGAGAATGTCGAGGATATATATATGTTATAGTGCTCAACTTAGAGATCCAGTTGATCGGTTTGCATTGTGATTTAAAGTTGATACTCGGTTAAGCCGGAGAAAGTTGGTCATATAGTTGTGTGAGTTGTGGTTGAGACACTAAGTTGTTTATCCGAGATGAGCCAGTGAGGTTCATGTTGCATAGTTGTTGTTCATCACTGTGTTGGCGTACGGGCGATCGATCTTGCTTGTGGGGAGATGATTGTACCCATTAGTTGTGAACGGACGAATGTCCCGACCTGGCCTGCGGGCGGGGGGATATGTCATTACCGTAAGTTGCGTTGTTGATGGGCGAATATTTCGACTTGGCCTGTGGGCGAGGGAATATGTCATATCTATGAGACGAGTTGAGCCTGCGGGCTGTTGGCCGAACCTTGCATTACGGGGAGTGGCACAGAGATGAGCGAGACATCTTGATCTGTTGGGGATGTCGCGTCATGATCGCGTCCATATAGTCGTTAGTTGTATGAGTGTAAGAGACAATAGTTAAGAGAGAACGATTTGGGAGTTGATTGGTTAGCACTGCTGTGTTGTTGAGTGTTGCTATCTATATAAATTATTTTATAGCTGTTTTCCCATTTATGATGAGTTGCTGTTTATTATCCCCTATATTTCCTCTATATCGTATTTTATTTATTCTCAATCGCACGAGAAGATCCTGCTGAGGAGTTGCCAGAGGAGATCGATGGCATACCTGTTGAACTGGATGCTGGCGGGAGAGCCCCGGATCCTAGCATTGGAGGACTGTAGAGCTTGGGGGTTTTCACTGCCCTTGTCATAGTCGTATGGGGATTAGTAGTCTTAGTTGTTAGCCAGTACATGGGTTTGAGCAAAATGTATTTTTGGGACTAGGAGAGGAAGTCGTATGTATTTTATTTTGTTACCATGCTTTTAGTTTGTTTAAGTTGCGTACTCTGAAATTAATAGTTGGTTGTGATGTCGGTTGTAGGCTTTACTGAGAGAGCCAATACTCTTACTTTTATATTTGTATATGTTATTATGGTATTAGTGTGTTGGTTGTTTTAATATTTTCGTATTTTTATATTACCATGCTGCTCTGCAACGTTAAGGATTTGAGTTTGGGTTACCAATGGGACCTCCGAGGAAGGGGTTGTCTCATTTTAGTGGTATCAGAGTAGTTTGATTCTTAATCAGGGACTACTTGGGTTAAGTTGTGATTTCTGGCTGTGTCTAGTTGAACCCGCATTGGGTTTTAACTATGCTTAGAAGTTGGGTAGAGCGTTTGATGTGCAAGTTATCAAGTGTGATAATTGTTTTGTTCGTAAGGCATATGATATATATGTCTGTTGATTAATATTGTATGTTGCTTCTATCTGGCTTGCGAGGCGGGACTTGGTTTCACGCCGTGAGGCCGAGAGGCTGTACTTTGCTGCTCAGGCTGGCCTTCTGGCTCACGAGGCAAGCATCTGGTCGCGAGGCGAGAACCTTGTTTTTGCCTTTTCCTTTGTTTTCTTCTTTTTCTAGCCTTTTCTAGCTGAAAAACTAGATATGCCGCAGGCTTGTCATATGTCTTATGGATCGAAGCATTGTAAGGCATATAATGCATGTATGGGATAATACAGTGTGTACGTCTTACAAATGTGAACTGACAATTTCCTCTACGGGAAATTAAATGGCTCGCGGACGAGGTAGAGGACGTGGTAGAAGAGTCATTGAGGGTGTAGCTGAACTCAAGAGTGGTAATGGAGAGAATTCCCACATTAGGGGTGGGACAGTTAGGGAGCTGACAACGGCAATGCTGCAGCAGAATGTGGCAAAACGCTCAACTGTTGCAAGTGACTATACAGCAACAACAGAGGTAGAATCAGAGAGGTGAAGTAGAGACAGAAGATGCTGGACTGAGTACTTTTATGTAAGGGAAGCCGCCACCGTTTAATGGTAACTTCAATCCGGAGGGAGTAGAACTCTGGATACATGAGCTGGAGAAAATCTCTGCGGCAATGTACTGTCGTGAGGACAGGAGGGTGACCTATGCATCCTTCATGCTGATGGGAGGTGCAGAGCTATGGTGGAAGGGCAAGCAGAGAATGCTTGAAGCAGAAGGAAGAGTTATTAACTGGGGACTATTTCGAAAATGCTTTCTAGAGAAATATTTCCCCAAATTGATGAGTAGAGAGATAGAGCTTGCTATAGATATCGTACCAGGAACTGGACTGATCTCGATAGCACCTTATTGAATGGCTCCATCAAAGTTAGCAGAGCTGAAGAAGCAGTTGGATGACATGTTGGGTAAGGAGTTTATAAGACCAAGTGCTTCATCTTGGGGAGCGCCGATGTTATTCGTCAAGAAAAGGGCAGAAGTTCAAGGCTGTGCATGGATTATCGGGAGCTGGACAAGGCGACAGTCAAGAATAAGTATCCGTTGCCTAGGATTGATGATTTGATGGACCGGTCGAAAGGAGCGATAGTGTTTTCAAAGATTGACTTAATATCTGGTTATCACCAGAATCGAGTTGAGAGGGAGGGTGTATCGAAGACGGTGTTTAGGAGCCGGTATGGACACTAAGAGTATCTGGTTATGCCCTTTGGTGTAATTAATGCTCCAGCACTGTTTATGGATTACATAACCGGATTTTCCGACCGTTCTTGGATAAATTTGTAGTAATCTTTATCGATGACATTCTTATATATTCCCTTAATCGGGAAGAACATCATGAGCATCTTAGGGTTGTGCTTCAAGTGTTAAAGGACTGACAACTTTATGCAAAGTTGTCCAAGTGTGAGTTTTGGTTGGAAGAAGTGCAATTCTTAGGTCATGTGATTAATCGAGATGGGGTAGCAGTCGATCCAGCAAAGGTTGAAGCTGTGGTACAGTGGGAAAGTCCTAAGTCGGTAAGTGAGATACAGAGTTTTCTAGGCTTGGCCGGATATTACCGAAGGTTCATCGAAGGATTCTCGAAGATTACGTTGCCTATGATGTTGGGAATTTGCATATTTCAAAACCAAAAACGCAGCGGAAAAATTCCCACCAAAAGATCCAAGCGAATGGTCATGACTCATGATTGTAGTGTTTACCTCTTGTAGCTCAGACCCTTGATAAAACTTTGTCTATACGAGCACCGCACGGACGATGCCTCTACGGTATCCACACGAGCAGACTTCATGAGCGTCCAGCGTCACGAACAAGAAGCAACCTCCATCTCACAGTGCTAACTACGAAAAACGAGACCTGCAACTCACTATTCACTCTGATGTGCGACTAGGGTGATGTCATGCATGACGGCACAAATCCTTAAGCGGTCTACTTATAGTACCACTATCTTAACCTAAGTGCCATGCACAATGCGCTAGGCCCAATAGAAAAATGAGAGTCTAACTCTCTTTTCAATGTTCCTTTTAATCTACTCTTATGTATGTGACCCTGTAGGTTCCCATAATGTTGGCAGTAATATTAAATTCCATTTAATATTACAAGCAGTAAGCGGTATCTAGCAACACATCACTGCTACCCAAGTAATGAGAATGTCAATGATTTGACATAACCTTATTGTGACCAAATAACCATGTAGTAAATGTCCCGTCGTCTATATGTCTTAATTGAACAAAAGGCATAAATGTGTTATCCTTGTTAAGTTCAATTATTCATTTCTCAATTCCTGAGTAGACATGTAATCACAAATGGGCTCAATATCACATATTGGCCCATTTCCGCGTGGCCACACATATTTCACGTCTTACTCTATCAAGAGGCCCGTGACATTACTCTTGTTATGTAGGAGGGACGAATCCTATCTACATCACTCACATTCCTCAAAATGTTTCATTGCAGGCCCAATAACTACCTTTATGATCATCCTGTTACAGATGACGTTTGATAGCATTAAAGCCTACAACTCCACATGTAGGAATCGTAGTGATTTCAGGTCGAAGGACTACTTCACTATGGTCGTCATTGCAACACCCTTTCCCGAGTGTCACATTCCCGAATGTTTATAAGGCCGAAAATATTTATTAATGCGGAAAATATGATTTTTCTTTTTCTTTTCTTTTCATAAAGATGTAATGGGATTAGTAAAGGTAATAAATAATACTAATAAGTGAACTTAGGTTCACCATGCATTACTAGGACATACATACAGTATTATAATACAGAAAACAGAAATAACAACATTACTATATATAGACATAAGTCTAATGTATGACTGACATAAGAAATACAATAAGTACTAGGAGTCATAGCTCCCAAAAGGTAATACAAAAACTGACATAGTCTGGCCGACAACAAAACTAAAACAGCAAAAGAGTCCACCTCCGAACTCAAAGGGACTACGGAACCGAACCATCGTCGCGTCCATCTGTTCAAGCATCAACAGCAAGTACCAGCAGAAAACATACAGATATGGGTGAGATTCCCGTTCATCAACACAACAAAACAGCAGTAGCAAAAACGGGACGACTCACCGGGTAACAGCGTACCCAACATGCTTACAAAGGTTCTCAGTATAAATCATGTTAAGCAGTTAACAACATAATAGCATGCTAAACATTTAACAGCATAATATAAGGCATCCTTAAACAATACAGCGATGTATAACAGTAAACGTAAACATCAATAGCCATAAACATCAATAGCCATGCAATGCAATGCAATGTATATGACTCAATGTCAATGTCACTGGGTACTACTCTGACCCCTACTCCATGGAGCTAACAAAACATTCGGAGAGAGTGAATGGGAGGACATGTTCCGGTTTCTGCCAGCCATGAGCAAGATGCTGCCATGAGCAATATGCTACAAAATTCGTAACGTGCACGTATCTGGCTTTACGGTAACACTCTCGACCAAACATGAAAAGTACGACATCTAGTAGAGGATATCAGTGTATTGCACGGATTCGCCACGACACAGAAGAATCACCAACTGGTCACATGTCAGCCCTTCCAACCCTGATACCTCCAAAAAGACCATTGAAGATCGTCACCGTAAGATTCGCACCCGCATCAAGGTGTAAGCTCAACTCCTAGGCTCAAGGCCTTACAACTATGCACATGAAATGCCAATGCTTACACAAAGCAGATGCGATAAAGCAATGTTTATCCATTGGATAGACCTCAAGGTTCACTAAGGTTCTCTTCCTTAGGAACTACACACATCTTTGTTTTATAAAACATTTATCCATCGGATAAAACATTTATCCATCGGATAAATATCCCGTGATTCCTTTGGAATGATCCAGACTGCTTTCAGAATCGTCGACTGTCCCCACAAACCAACACAAGTCTTTTCAGCGTGTTTTGTCCTCACTCACACGCTTTCTAGGAAACTTCCCAGAAGGTCACCCATCCCATAATTACTCTAAGTCAAGCACGCTTAACTATAAAGTACTTATGTTCTAAGCTCCCGAAAAGAAGATAAATCTTGTTGATATGGGTAGTACCAATCAATTCTTATATGCCTTCCCTTAACTATACAGTCCCATACCTGCATAGCCTCAGGATTCCTTCCACTGTACAGTCCCATACCTGCACAGCCTCAGGATCTCTCTCATTCCAGTTATCACAAGACAGAAACAATTGAACGATTAACCTGGATCCGAATCATCGGTCCGTCATCGAACTACTGTGTCGAAAACCAAAACGTTTCGTGTTTGTGTTTACGTCTTATGAATTATGTCTCAAGTCCTAAGCATTATGAATAAGGATTGAGAATCCTCTTAGATAAGTCTTTAAGCCTTTCTAAGATATTAATCCCTTGTCTTTCAATTAAGGAAACAAGTGTTGATTTCACTTAAGTCTTATGAACTCATTGATGTACTAAGTCATCAATGGTATAGCACATGGTCTTGTTCCACCACATACCATACTTAATTAACCCTTGTTTTCAACTCTAAGTTAATTACTTAACTTAGGTTTTGCACGTATAAAACTCTTACGATTGAGTTAGAAAACTCCTTTTGTAAACCAAACAACTTTTACAATTAAAAACTCATTTGATTTGAAACAACATTTGAACTACTTACTTCATTTCTAGCATTTTCTGAAACATGAAATTCGCTTAGCGGAATTACATTCGCTTAGCGAAAATGAGGCAGTAATGCCTCCTTTGGAACTCCTCTGGTTCGCTCGGCGAGACACAAATCGCGTAGCGAAATATATTGGATTCGCTTAGCGAATATGATTCGCTTAGCGCAAGTTCAGACGGTTGCACCTCTTTAGAAACACCTCTGGATCGCTCGGCGAGACAGAATTCGCGTAGCGAAACTTCACTTTATTCGCTTAGCGAGAATGATTTCGCTTAGCGAAAGTTCAGACGGTTACACCTCTTTTGGAGACTTCTCTGGATTGCTCAGCGAGACAGAATTCGCGTAGCGAAACTCGCTGGGTTCTCTGGGTTCGCTTAGCGAATATGAATTCGCTTAGCGAAAAATGAGGCAATGATGCCCAACTTAGACTTTCCCTGTTTTTCGCGTAGCGAAAGTAAATTCGCTTAGCGAAAAGTTGCCTTAAAACAAGACATCAACCTTATTGAACCATTTTGATTCTCTTCATGAAACCACTTCTTTTCTCATTTTGAGTTACTTGATTAGCTAGATGAACTAAGGATAAGGTATAAAATATGTTTCACTTTGGTGAAAGCACTTTGAGATTTAATTCCATTTAAAGTCACTTAGGGTTTTCTTTGAAAAACACAAGTTATTGAAAACACTTTCTTTACATCAAAACTCGACTTGTCCAAGAACTATTCATATCCTTCCTTTCCTCAAGGTCATGGCTAATAGCCAACTAGGAATCAATGTGAAGTTTTACTTCATCCACCAATCAAAGTGTAGCTCACAACACTTACACAATCATGATAACCATAATACACATTACTACATCATAATCAAACATCCAAGTCCATCACACATTATGGTCTCATAATCAACAATAAAAGTCCATACTTGATCTAGTGATCAAAGTAGGTTTTCCAACATACATGAAAATGGTTTTTCATTCAATCATCTCATCATGAACATATGCTAAAACACAACACAACATACCAAAGCATAAACTCATCATGACATTCTTGTTCTCCATGAGAACTTAACAAAACATAACAACTAAAAGTGAACCCAAACTAAAGGGTTTCACCCACACATAAGGTAAACAACCATCTTCACCACCACCATCTTGGTGTGATGAGGTTCTTCTCCCCATACCTGTTGAAGAGCAGATTCCCGGATCAAAGTCGGTTGATCGGTTTGTGAACCTCCTGATAGTTGTCACCAACTACAAACAACCAAACAATCAATAATTAAACAACAATCAAACCAAACTCAACAATTCTCACAAATAGGGTTTCGGCCACCCTAAAGAGAATAAAGCTAGGAATTGATCTTGGTTTTCCATTTCATGGATTCAAAGGCATTAGGAAAGCTAAGCATGAAATCAAGTGTTAAAAATCAAAAATTGATGAAAACACTATTCATCATCATCAAGAAGGGTTCGGCCCTAATGTGCTTTTTGAGCTATGATGAGAGTTGAATCATAAGCTCTTGGGTTTAGATAGAGAATGATGAGGTGAGTTCAAAGAACTTGGTCTTACCTCAAAATGATTTTTCTACAATTTCCTATGGATTTTCAAAGTTTTGGATCTAAGAAATGATTTTCATGAAAATGGATCTTGATCTTGAAATAAAGAGATATTCAAGAAGCTAAGAGATCATAGAAGTGATCTTACCTTAAAATGATGGAAGATTGCTCAAGGAATCAAGTGATTCCAACAAGAAACCAAGCTTTTTCAAGAACAACAATGGTGCTTCTTCAAGAGTAACTATGGTGTTCTTCTCTTTTTGAGAGGGCTGTGCGAAAATGAGAGTGTGAGGGGCTGAGTTCAGCTTTAAAACAAGTCACTTAAGGGCAAAATGGTCATTTGCCAAAAGGGTAAAATGGTAAAAGTGCAAAAGACTAAGGTTAGGGGCATTTTGGTCATTTCGCGTCTAGATTTTCCTGATCGTCATGACGACTCTGACATACTCTCCCAAATGTCCTGGGATGTTGTGATATCAAGATTATCTGTTGGCAAGTCTCGGTAAGTCCATATGTGGCTCCGTTCGTCACCCGATTGAGAAATCCGCCCGAACGAAGGTCAGGAAGTTATTTTTCTGAAATTTTTACGAAATTTAACCAAAACGTAGATAATCAAATTCTAAGACTTACTGTCTCGTTCACGGGTCCATCTGAGGTCTTCTGAGCAATAAAATTATACTGTCAGTGTAAAAACGCAGACCGGACTCCGTTTGAGTTTTCGACTCAAAACTTAATCGTAGCTTCCTACGATATCGTCGAGCATGACTATGGTCTCGGAATATTTTATTTCCATTCCTAAGACCTCGAATAAAATAACGACGTTAAAATACTGAAGAATTAGAAAACGTGAAAATCGGGGCGTTACATTCCTACCCCTCTTAAAAGAATTTCGTCCTCGAAATTCCGTGACTTAAAACTAAACCTACTCGGACGCTGAAGATTAAGGAAAGAAATTTTCAACAAAGGAAATTTTTCTTGGTCTTGGTCTCAAAAGAAAGTAAGAACGTATACAAAAGAATTTTTCCAATCTGAAATGAATATAGGAATATCCCGTATGCAAAAAGACTCTTCAGTAGGTTCGTGAGTGTAAAAATGCATAGCTAATACATGTTTACATCCATGACTCTAATAAAGTTCCTTCTTTCATAAGAACCTTCCAATAAACTTTGGAATCAAAAGATAAACAGTCTGGCAAAAATCAGACTGGATCACCTTCACCAAAAGTAAAAGTGATTTGACTAAGTTTCATCAAGAAACCTCCAGTATCAAAAAGTTGTTTATGTTATAACTCAAGAAATAGTCATAACAAAACTTTCAGTGAAATAATACGAAAATGTCCAGACCAATGGACACCATTACCAATTCACTCAATTGTCTAATACACTGAGGAATACGTAGAAGTGTGAACACAAATGTTCCCTTGAGATCAGGCAGCACTAACACAGGTGAAGTAGTCAACCTTCTCTCCAATCCTTGCAAACTTTCCTCACAGGCTTCAATCCATTCAAACACTTTATCCTTCCTTTGAAATCACGTGACCCAAAAACTTTACTTCGTCGAGCCAAAACTCACACTTGGACAACTTTGCATACAGCTGTTTCTCCTTCAGAACCTGAAGAATCACACTAAGGTATTCAGCGTGTACTTCTTGGTTTCGCGAATAGATGAGTATGTCGTCTATGAAACAACGACAAACTTATCTAGATATGAACGAAAGATCCTATTCATGTAATCCATGAATATAGCTGGAGCATTCGTCATACAAAACGGCATCACAAGATACTCGTAGTGCCCATAGCGTGTTTGAAACGTTGTTCTTGGTACATCTTCTGTCTTCACACGAATCTGGTGATAACCCGATCGCAAATCAATCTCGGAGAAAATTGCCGCTCTCCTCAACTGATCCATCAAGTCATTTATTCCCGGAAGATAATACTTGTTCTTAATGGTAACTTTGTTCAACTGGCGCTAATCCACACATAAGCAAGATGTTTCGTCTTTCTTTCTCACCAACAGCACAGGCGTTCCCTATGGCGACACACTGGGTCTAACGAACTGTTTTTCCCAATAAGTCCACCAACTGTTCCTTCAAGGTTTCCAACTCAGCAGGTGCCATATGCTAAGGTGCCATAGACGCTGGTCCTGTTCCTGGTACAAGACCGATCACAACTCGACGTCTCGAACTGGCGGTACACCTGGTACGTCTTCAAGAAAGACTTCCGGAAACTCGTTAGTAACATGTATTCGTTGAGCTCCTCCTCTCAAAGAAACGTTTTCTTGGTTGGCAATCCAAATCCAGAATTATTTGAATCAGGGAAAACTAAGGTTTTGTTTGCACCGTCTAATGGGATATAGTTACAAGATAACCAATCCATCCTTATGATCAAATCCATTTGCGAAAGAGGCAAACAGATTACGTTCTATCCACTACGGAAAATAGAACAGTTCAAACAGACTTTCGCAGTTATAACAGGCTTTGCAGAAAGTGCAAAAATTACCAAATCTAAGGGTAAGGAAAGATATAGATAAGGTTCTACCTTCCACGACGATCTGACCGTGAATCAAATCTTCCCTTTGAGGAGTCTCAGCATCATTCCCAGTATAAACTCCACTCATTGCCTTAGGCTTCGCTGCTTGCACATCGTTGACAGAACGTCTAGCTTTTGATTGCACACAATCGCGTGAAGTATGTCCTGGCTTCCCACACTTGAAGCATATGATCCCCTTGATTAAGCATTCTCTGGTGACATGATTGTTCTTGCCACACTTCATGCACTTCTTTGGGGAGCTTCCAGATTGACTAATATTCCCACTGCTTCCTCCTACAGAACGTTGTTGTTGACCTTGCTGTTTTGCATATGGTTTCCATCGAGACCTTTCATCACGACCATTGGTGCCTTTATGGAACCTAGTCGGTCCAGAGTTACGTTGCCTTCCTCCACGAGTCTTCATCAGATCTTCAATTACGAAGCATTCATCTACCAACACCGAGAACTCTTTGACCTCAAGAGGTAGCACCTTTCCTCGCATCTCGTCCCTTAAACCTTCTTCGAACTTTGTACACTTCCACTCCTCGTCGGGATGAAGATGGAAATACCTCGAAGACTTCAGCAGGAACTCAAAACGATCAGCATATTCTTTGACAGACATTCCTCCTTGACGTAGCTGCAGGAACTCCATGTCTTTCAACTTGTCTTGCACCCGTCGGAAAACACTCGTTCTGAAGAACTCTGATAGCGACAACTTACAAGAAATCAAAAACATTACTACCCTGTCCAATATTATTCCCCTTCAGAAACAATAATGCAGAGAGTAACAAACAATCGTTGTCTTCTTCACAGAAACACAACACAGAAAACAAACAATACAAAAGGATAGACCAAAGTCATCATCCTCCCCAACATTGTTTTCTCTCAGAAACAATAACACAGAAAACAATCAGGGAAAACACAACACAAACAAGACAGACCATAACCTACAAACCCCAAAAAGACTCGGCCAGCTCTGATACCAAATAATGCAACACCCTTTCCCGAGTGTCACATTCCCGAATGTTTATAAGGCCGAAAATATTTATTAATGCGGAAAATATGATTTTTCTTTTTCTTTTCTTTTCATAAAGATGTAATGGGATTAGTAAAGGTAATAAATAATACTAATAAGTGAACTTAGGTTCACCATGCATTACTAGGACATACATACAGTATTATAATACAGAAAACAGAAATAACAACATTACTATATATAGACATAAGTCTAATGTATGACTGACATAAGAAATACAATAAGTACTAGGAGTCATAGCTCCCAAAAGGTAATACAAAAACTGACATAGTCTGGCCGACAACAAAACTAAAACAGCAAAAGAGTCCACCTCCGAACTCAAAGGGACTGCGGAACCGAACCATCGTCGCGTCCATCTGTTCAAGCATCAACAGCAAGTACCAGCAGAAAACATACAGATATGGGTGAGATTCCCGTTCATCAACACAACAAAACAGCAGTAGCAAAAACGGGACGACTCACCGGGTAACAGCGTACCCAACATGCTTACAAAGGTTCTCAGTATAAATCATGTTAAGCAGTTAACAACATAATAGCATGCTAAACATTTAACAGCATAATATAAGGCATCCTTAAACAATACAGCGATGTATAACAGTAAACGTAAACATCAATAGCCATAAACATCAATAGCCATGCAATGCAATGCAATGTATATGACTCAATGTCAATGTCACTGGGTACTACTCTGACCCCTACTCCATGGAGCTAACAAAACATTCGGAGAGAGTGAATGGGAGGACATGTTCCGGTTTCTGCCAGCCATGAGCAAGATGCTGCCATGAGCAATATGCTACAAAATTCGTAACGTGCACGTATCTGGCTTTACGGTAACACTCTCGACCAAACATGAAAAGTACGGCATCTAGTAGAGGATATCAGTGTATTGCACGGATTCGCCACGACACAGAAGAATCACCAACTGGTCACATGTCAGCCCTTCCAACCCTGATACCTCCAAAAAGACCATTGAAGATCGTCACCGTAAGATTCGCACCCGCATCAAGGTGTAAGCTCAACTCCTAGGCTCAAGGCCTTACAACTATGCACATGAAATGCCAATGCTTACACAAAGCAGATGCGATAAAGCAATGTTTATCCATTGGATAGACCTCAAGGCTCACTAAGGTTCTCTTCCTTAGGAACTACACACATCTTTGTTTTATAAAACATTTATCCATCGGATAAAACATTTATCCATCGGATAAATATCCCGTGATTCCTTTGGAATGATCCAGACTGCTTTTAGAATCGTCGACTGTCCCCACAAACCAACACAAGTCTTTTCAGCGTGTTTTGTCCTCACTCACACGCTTTCTAGGAAACTTCCCAGAAGGTCACCCATCCCATAATTACTCTAAGTCAAGCACGCTTAACTATAAAGTACTTATGTTCTAAGCTCCCGAAAAGAAGATAAATCTTGTTGATATGGGTAGTACCAATCAATTCTTATATGCCTTCCCTTAACTATACAGTCCCATACCTGCATAGCCTCAGGATTCCTTCCACTGTACAGTCCCATACCTGCACAGCCTCAGGATCTCTCTCATTCCAGTTATCACACGACAGAAACAATTGAACGATTAACCTGGATCCGAATCATCGGTCCGTCATCGAACTACTGTGTCGAAAACCAAAACGTTTCGTGTTTGTGTTTACGTCTTATGAATTATGTCTCAAGTCCTAAGCATTATGAATAAGGATTGAGAATCCTCTTAGATAAGTCTTTAAGCCTTTCTAAGATATTAATCCCTTGTCTTTCAATTAAGGAAACAAGTGTTGATTTCACTTAAGTCTTATGAACTCATTGATGTACTAAGTCATCAATGGTATAGCACATGGTCTTGTTCCACCACATACCATACTTAATTAACCCTTGTCTTCAACTCTAAGTTAATTACTTAACTTAGGTTTTGCACGTATAAAACTCTTACGATTGAGTTAGAAAACTCCTTTTGTAAACCAAACAACTTTTACAATTAAAAACTCATTTGATTTGAAACAACATTTGAACTACTTACTTCATTTCTAGCATTTTCTGAAACATGAAATTCGCTTAGCGGAATTACATTCGCTTAGCGAAAATGAGGCAGTAATGCCTCCTTTGGAACTCCTCTGGTTCGCTCGGCGAGACACAAATCGCGTAGCGAAATATATTGGATTCGCTTAGCGAATATGATTCGCTTAGCGCAAGTTCAGACGGTTGCACCTCTTTAGAAACACCTCTGGATCGCTCGGCGAGACAGAATTCGCGTAGCGAAACTTCACTTTATTCGCTTAGCGAGAATGATTTCGCTTAGCGAAAGTTCAGACGGTTACACCTCTTTTGGAGACTTCTCTGGATTGCTCAGCGAGACAGAATTCGCGTAGCGAAACTCGCTGGGTTCTCTGGGTTCGCTTAGCGAAAAATGAGGCAATGATGCCCAACTTAGACTTTCCCTGTTTTTCGCATAGCGAAAGTAAATTCGCTTAGCGAAAAGTTGCCTTAAAACAAGACATCAACCTTATGGAACCATTTTGATTCTCTTCATGAAACCACTTCTTTTCTCATTTTGAGTTACTTGATTAGCTAGATGAACTAAGGATAAGGTATAAAACATGTTTCACTTTGGTGAAAGCACTTTGAGATTTAATTCCATTTAAAGTCACTTAGGGTTTTCTTTGAAAAACACAAGTTATTGAAAACACTTTCTTTACATAAAAACTCGACTTGTCCAAGAACTATTCATATCCTTCCTTTCCTCAAGGTCATGGCTAATAGCCAACTAGGAATCAATGTGAAGTTTTACTTCATCCACCAATCAAAGTGTAGCTCACAACACTTACACAATCATGATAACCATAATACACATTACTACATCATAATCAAACATCCAAGTCCATCACACATTATGGTCTCATAATCAACAATAAAAGTCCATACTTGATCTAGTGATCAAAGTAGGTTTTCCAACATACATGAAAATGGTTTTTCATTCAATCATCTCATCATCAACATATGCTAAAACACAACACAACATACCAAAGCATAAACTCATCATGACATTCTTGTTCTCCATGAGAACTTAACAAAACATAACAACTAAAAGTGAACCCAAACTAAAGGGTTTCACCCACACATAAGGTAAACAACCATCTTCACCACCACCATCTTGGTGTGATGAGGTTCTTCTCCCCATACCTGTTGAAGAGCAGATTCCCGGATCAAAGTCGGTTGATCGGTTTGTGAACCTCTTGATAGTTGTCACCAACTACAAACAACCAAACAATCAATAATTAAACAACAATCAAACCAAACTCAACAATTCTCACAAATAGGGTTTCGGCCACCCTAAAGAGAATAAAGCTAGGAATTGATCTTGGTTTTCCATTTCATGGATTCAAAGGCATTAGGAAAGCTAAGCATGAAATCAAGTGTTAAAAATCAAAAATTGATGAAAACACTATTCATCATCATCAAGAAGGGTTCGGCCCTAATGTGCTTTTTGAGCTATGATGAGAGTTGAATCATAAGCTCTTGGGTTTAGATAGAGAATGATGAGGTGAGTTCAAAGAACTTGGTCTTACCTCAAAATGATTTTTCTACAATTTCCTATGGATTTTCAAAGTTTTGGATCTAAGAAATGATTTTCATGAAAATGGATCTTGATCTTGAAATAAAGAGATATTCAAGAAGCTAAGAGATCATAGAAGTGATCTTACCTTAAAATGATGGAAGATTGCTCAAGGAATCAAGTGATTCCAACAAGAAACCAAGCTTTTTCAAGAACAACAATGGTGCTTCTTCAAGAGTAACTATGGTGTTCTTCTCTTTTTGAGAGGGCTGTGCGAAAATGAGAGTGTGAGGGGCTGAGTTCAGCTTTAAAACAAGTCACTTAAGGGCAAAATGGTCATTTGCCAAAAGGGTAAAATGGTAAAAGTGCAAAAGACTAAGGTTAGGGGCATTTTGGTCATTTCGCGTCTAGATTTTCCTGATCGTCATGACGACTCTGACATACTCTCCCAAATGTCCTGGGATGTTGTGATATCAAGATTATCTGTTGGCAAGTCTCGGTAAGTCCATATGTGGCTCCGTTCGTCACCCGATTGAGAAATCCGCCCGAACGAAGGTCAGGAAGTTATTTTTCTGAAATTTTTACGAAATTTAACCAAAACGTAGATAATCAAATTCTAAGACTTACTGTCTCGTTCACGGGTCCATCTGAGGTCTTCTGAGCAATAAAATCATACTGTCAGTGTAAAAACACAGACCGGACTCCGTTTGAGTTTTCGACTCAAAACTTAATCGTAGCTTCCTACGATATCGTCGAGCATGACTATGGTCTCGGAATATTTTATTTCCATTCCTAAGACCTCGAATAAAATAACGACGTTAAAATACTGAAGAATTAGAAAACGTGAAAATCGGGGCGTTACAGTCATGAGAAGCATTTATGACACTTACATAACTATTATGCAGCGTTTGTATAGTGGGTCAATCCAGTACAAATATTGCTCCTAATATTTGCACCTGTGTGTTGACTTGATATCGCATATCCATGACCCGTGAGATGTGGTCATCAGTCTACTCACACAATAGTCTCTATGTATTATTGTTGTCCTAATTAACAGTAATACTTGACTAGGGATATTTTAATAATAGTGTTCTATAGTTTAATGGGATCTCACGATCAAGTCACTTTTGATGTTCCATTAAACGAATTGCCTATTCTAAGGACTTTATTATGTTAAATACTAATAACATAATAAATTAATCCCTTATTCATATATCAAATATATGATCAAAGTCATGATGCAAATGATGATCTATTCAAAATAGATTGGCCACGATGGCTTACACCAACAATCTCCCACTAGCACTAGAGCCAATCGGGCTTCAATCTAGCACCCATCGATCTAGTGTGAGTGTTATGCTACTATTGAGCATGATACTCCATTAGCGGATCATTCAGTGTTGTCATTCTGCACATCTTCACATCTCCTCTATCGATCATCTATCGAATGAGATGAAAATGCCTAAGTATATGTCTGGATCGCTGGTGAGATCAAGTTTTCTTTTCTTATGTGATTACTCCACCATCAACACAACGAGATCAATGGAGTTCGCAAAGTTAGGAACTATGCCTTGTCCATAAATGAACTTTCCGATCCAAACGGCCTCTAAATTTGCATATGAGGCAACTATATACTCGATCTCTAAATTTGCATTTGAAACCTTTTCAAGCTCACAGTGCCACCATTTAAGCAAAACATAAATCTAGACTGCGATCTGGAATCATCTTTATTAGTTTGGAAACAGCGTCGATGTAACACCTTACAACGACCTCTTCCTTACTTTCATTTGTCAAGAATGTATCTTCAGTTCTTGTCATGTACTTAAGAATGTTCTTGACTATAGTTCGGTGACCTTCACTGAAATCAATTTGGTACCTTCCTGTCATGCTCAAAGCATGCATATTTAAAGTGCCTGAGCACTTTGGTAGCATATGTATTCGGAATAAGGTTGAGCATCCTCAGCGATCTATCTCTATAGATCTTGAGTCCTAACACTTAGGAGGTCTCGCCTTGGTCCTTCACCGAGAAAAATTTTCCTAACCATGTTTTTACATTTTGTAGTGTAGGGATATCATTTTCGATAAGCAGTATGTCATCCACATAGAATACGAGAAATGCAATCTCACTCCCGCTAACCTTCTTGTACACACAAGGTTCATCCTCGTTCTTGATGAATCCAAACTGTCTTACAGCTACATCAAAATGAAGATTCCAGCTTCTGAAAGCTTGCTTTAATCCATAAATGGATCTCTGCAATTTACACACCTTTCCAGCATCCTTTGGATCGACAAAAATCTCGGGTTGTGTCATGTACATATCCTCGAGAAGTTTCCCGTTTAGGAATGCAGTCTTGACATCCATTTGCCAGATTTCACAGTCGTAATATGCAGCAATAGCAAGTAGAATCCGAACGGATTTAAGCATTGCAACTGGGGAGAAGGTCTCTTCATAGTTTACACCATAAATTTCTTTGAAACCTTTCGCGACCAGTCGCGCCTTAAAGGTATTCACCTTACCATCCATGTCAGTCTTCTTCTTGAAGACCCACTTGCACCCTATGGGTTTTATCCCTTCGGGTGGCTCAAACAAGGTCTAAACCTGGTTAGTGTACATGGATTCCGTGTCGGATCCCATGGCCTCAAGCCACTTCTCATATTCTGGGCCAATTACGGCCTACTGGTAGGTTACAAGCTCATCTTGATCCATAGTAGCACATCACCCTCCTGAGTCAGGAGAAGTCCATAACTCTCAAGTTGGTGACGTGACCTGTTAGACCTACGCAATTCTTGTGTTACTTGAACCGGTGATTGAACTACAACATCTTGTAGAACCAGTTCTTGTTCCATTGCAAGCGGATCGGTACTTTGTGGCACTTGGATTTCTCCAAGTTCTACATTTCTCCCACCGTCTCCTTTGGAGATGTATTCCTTCTTAAGGAACACTCCAGTACTAGCGACAAACACTTTGTCCTTGAAAGGGTTGTAGAAATAATATCTTTTGGTTTCATTAGGATATCCCAAAAAAGTACATTTATCTGATTTGGGTCCAACTTTATCTGAAATGAAATAAACCCGATAAGCCAAATCTTCATAAATGACTTACTGGTCCTTCGGGTCACCTATATCATATAGGGTGTCATTTTAACCGCTTTAGATGGAACACAGTTAATGGTAAGAAACAGTTGTAAGTAAAGCATATCTTCAGAAAGAGTGATAGAGTTTCGACTGACTCATCATAGATCGGACCATGACTAGCAGGGTACGACTAAGATAGTCATCAAGCTTGTGGCCTTATTATTCATCATTACGATCTAATCGTATGACCTTAATACTCTTGCCTGGTTCATTCTCCGCTTCATTCTTGAATTCTTTGAACCTTTTAAAGATTTCCGACTTGTGTCATACACAAATTCATGTCTATTGAATTCATTAGTAAATGTGATGAAGTATGAAAACCTACCTTTTTGTAAACTTGTTTAGTGGCCCTCATACATCAATATGCATCATGCCATAATATCACCAACCCTCTCACCTTACTGGTGAATGGAGCTTAGTCATATTTTCCAACAAGGAAGATTTACATATCTGAAACGATTCACAATCGGATGAGTTCAAAAGTCCATTTTAGTGGAGCTTGAAAATGCGTTTCTTACTTATATGGTCTAAAAAGATATTGCTAAAGGTATAGAGGCTCCAAATCAATTGATTTGACTCTATTTGCATTGATGTTATATATGGACATATCGAGATCAAGGACACCAAGTCCATATCTCATATGAACACTAGTATAGAAAACATCAGTTGAATAAATGGAACAACAATTGTCCTTTTATTCAACTCAAAATCCTCTCTTGTCTATACAAGAAATGGAAGTGATATTTATATTACCAGCTGAAACTAAATAACAATTATTTACTTCCATCAAGGTTCATAAGGCAAATTCAAACTCAGAGTCAATGTAGCAACTTTTGCTCCATTTCCATTCATACGTCGACCTTTGCCTTTAGTCAACATCCTACTCCCTTTGATCCTTCACATTAATGTGAGATCCACATGCAATATTAAATACCTATAATTTTGAAGTAGGTTGACTTCTACAACACAATGCTCCAAGATGAAGTCATACTTCCTTTCTTCTTCTTATACTCTTTCTGGTACCTTTAGCAGTTTTCAATGTTTTGTCAAACCACAATGAAAACAATTGTCTTACTTTGCAACCCTGGTTATCAACTTCAACATAGAAGTACTGGGCTTTGAACTCGTTCTTGCCCTAGTTCTTCTCCTTGTTTAGCAGTTTTAAGACTTTCCCTTTATAGACCATCACTATAGTCTACCCTTTTCTACTGTAGAGACTCTGATCGACAGTTCTCTAGTTACCAGCAATCTCTGGCAGAGATTTGTCAGAATCATTCATAATGAATTGACTATAATTTTCCGGCAACAATTTCAGGATCATATCACTGGCCAACATTTGGCCTAAGGGAAAACCCAGTTTACCAGATTCTTAATGTACTCAATAGTATGAAGCACATGCTAACTGTCTGGATTTCCCTTCTGCCAGTTAGCATCTGAAAGGGGGTCTGGAAGCCTTGATGTTCTTATGCATTGCATGCTCTCAGTAGAGCATCATGAGGTGCATGATCATATCACGCGCCTCCATGGTTGCAAGCATAAGGCATCCTACATCCAGGACATCGATTTGATGCTTCTCATAAGCATCATTTTAGATCCTAGTAGGAAGTGGTTTCTTAGGAATCATTTGCTTGAGAACATACAACCTTTTCTCATACTTGAAGACAATCCTCAAATTCTTGTACCAATCCAGAAATTTAATTCTGGATATCTTGTCCTTTGGACAATTCGCAGTTAATTCAGTGTAATACCATGGTAATTCTAAATGCAGAAACATGCAGAAGTTTTGTATCATAATAAAACATATTTAATAAGGTCTTTTATTAAATACACCTCCTACTATTTTTCTCAAATCAATGACCCTTACCATTGACTCGGAAAATCCCGTTGGAAGATTTTCTAGCATGATCAAGATCCATATTTCACTTCATTCTGAGTCAGCTTTGGCTGATCACCCAGAACTTGGCTATTTAGGTAGGAAACTCCTTTCCAATTGCATCTCATGCAACTTTTGGATCAGTTGGGTGAATAACTCCTTATTCCAATTTATCTAATAAATTGATGCCCAACTTCTTTGCCTCTAAGCCATTTCAATCCTATTGAATTCTCTTAGTTAATCAAACCTAATGATTGGCAATTGGGTATTACAATTATCCCATCGCGCCTCACCAAAATATAGTAAGGTGCCCTGCTTTGGCAGACCCACACTTATTCGATTTTGGCCTTGACGAGTGCCACGCATCGGAAGGCATTTTCAAACGTGACTTAATATTTCCTTTTGAGGGATTTATTTATAAATTTGATCTCACCATAAGTTAAACTCTTTAACTTACTATATACATACATGCATCACATACATACAAAGTGTAACACACTGCATTTTACCCCTATATATATATGTGTTAATCCTTGCTTATATATATTGTATATATGTTGTTTATGCTTGCTCTTGGTGCCTAAGTTCATAGTTGCGGTAGTTCAGCCTTAAGGAATGGTCAATACATTCGAGTCCAAGAAACCTGTTTTACAGGTTTGTCCATATCTGGAGTTCTAGATGTCCGATTGAGGCGATCTTGGATACGTTGGAAAGCTTAGAAGATTATCCACAAGTCTTATTGTAGGTGTTAGGGAAACATGCGGCTTCTATAGTTTCGCATCGCTAAGGACAATTCGGCTCGTGAACCTGACAGACAGATCCTTGCAGCTCTCTGGTTCGCCTCGCGAATCTGAAGCAGTAGAAAAGTGTTTTTGGGCTTCTAATCAGCCCATAATGACCCTAAATCATATTTGCACCATAAGACTCGACCTAAACCTATTTGATAACTCGAAATAATCTTAGAAACTGTCTCTTTCTCTCCAAACAAGGATTCCTAAACCCTTCCCAAGGATTCTTGTAGGAGCTTTCACCTTTATTCATCGTTCTTTGTTGCCTTTGCTTGAGGAGCATACTGCCATCACAATCCCTCTTCCTCGTTGCTGCTCTTGAACCTATTGGAGGTGTAATCTTGAAATCGAGTGTCGTGAGATCGAGTGTTCGTGAGACGCAACCTTTCCGGACCATTTTCTCTTCTTTTGTTCATTGTGATCGTCATACCAGGTATGGGGGGAAGAAATAGATCATGAGTATGTGGGTTTTGGGATAGGTTAAGATGAAGGGGTTAACCCGTGACCCCTATATGTATGTCTATATGCTTTGTAAATGCCTATGTATATGCTATGAGTGTATTTATGTGTACGTTATGTATATGCCATGTATATGCTTATGTGAATTTTATGTGTACGTTATGTATATGCCTATGGTTCTATGATTATGATTGTTGGTGTTTGTCTTGATGATATGATTGGAATATTATGATATGCGATGAAGGTAGGTACATACATACAATGTGTATTGATGAGAGTGCATTATGTGCGTTGATAATGATGACTTGATGATGATGTGCGTTACAATGACAAAAATAGGATTAGTGAAAGAACATAGCTTTAGGACGTTTGGCACCCCATAACTAATGAGTTGTTATGAGAGGTGAGTTTGATAATATTGGATTAGTTTTGGAAACCTATAGGAATGATTCTTGAGAGAAGGGACGATAGACATGGGGATAACTTAGAGAAATTCCTAAGATTCCCACATCTGTCATGATTCGCCGGCGAATATAAATTCGCGAGACGAGACAAAGGGACCATTCGTGGTTTGACGTGATTCGCCTGGCGGATTGTAATCCGCGAGGCGAATGAGAGAAACAGATATTGGGGCTCTCTAGCTCGCCTCGCGAGCCATGATTTGCCTAGCGAATCTGAGAACCTGTTTAGGAGCTCTAGGGCTCGCCTCGCGAGCCACAATTCGCCTAGCGAATCTAGGTTTCTCACCCAGATTCTGTTGTGAAGGAATAATGAATAAGGTAATAGGAAAAGACTGTGAGATCACAATTCAAGGTTGACAATACAGAAAAGAACGTTACCACTAATATTGACGATATGATAATATTGGCAATGTTAAAGGCAATAACGATGGTTAGCGCCTAGTTGTTTGATGATCATCGTTGATGGTCATTGTTGAGAATCAATGCGATTGATTATGATGGTGGATGGTTGGACATGTGTTTGCATGTTGTTGAGCATAGCATGCATCATACGTTGAAGTTATGCTGGGTGGAAAGCAAACGATGAATCGCGATAGTGGAGGCCACGGTGGGTGTTCTCCTAGCCTTGCAGTATGAAAGTTCCAGGTGACATGGGCTAGCTACCTATTTTTGGAGTGACCTAATGAATAAGCTTGAGTACCTTGACTAGTCACTATACGTTATCAGGATTAGTGAGAGTGTTCGAGGATGGCCCATGGCCTGGCATATCATCCACGTTGATAACCGGACATGTACTCCTAATCGTCTTTCTAGAGTTAGAGTTGTTGGCCACATGCATACGGAGTAGTGATATTGCATTCACATTGACATGCATATTTGATATATATTGATTATATCTGTATTGATTGATGTATGTTGTATACCATCTTAATTACTATTCCATTCCGTTTACATATATTCATGATTGTGTTTCTTACCCCTCTCTTTGTTATTCTTGTGCATATGTTGTGGTATATGCAGAGGAGGGTGAGCATGCTGACGAGGAGTGATCCCGAGGAGATCTCTCTCAGTAGTTATGATTTATGCCTAATATATTAACTACCCTTAATCGCATTATAACCGTTAGCGTGCTTTATCAAGATGAAGCGTAGCAGAAAATTTCGCGCTTGCGGAAGTAAACCAACTTTATACAAGTAACTTATCAGAGTACGCAACTATAAAACATATATCATATACATCAGTTGCCCTATCAGTCCGGCTACAGTATTAATATTTACATGTAGAGTCTCTCAGTACAAACTTTAAACAAAATTATATCAAAAGATGTTAACATAAGACAACACTCCTCAGGCTCGTCCATCGGCCTCAGTCTCGTATGGAGTATCATCCAACTCCTCCGCAGCTGGATCTTCCATGAAGTCTTTTCATATATATATATATATATAAGACATAAAAAGAAAAGATAGGGAGTAAGAAACATGTATCATCATATATATGGGAAAAGGAGCAGTAGCATGGCATACATACATGTATCGCATAACATATAGAAATCATACAACACAATAAATAGTCATCTCCCTAGGCATACATCACATCCATCTCCAAGATATTTCTCTCAGATCAAACCTCTAAGGAAGGATACTAATCCTTACATGCATATATGCATGATCGGCCGATAACGTCCCCAATTAGACATCCCCGTCGGGATCAATAATTCACGTCCCCATTTGGACATCCTCGAAAGGATCAATAACGTCCCTAATTGGACTGCCTTTCGGAGGGGTGTCAATAACATCCCCATTTGGACCGCCTCGACCCGGAATCGAGGGTTTCTCAATAATAACGCCCCCATTTGGGCCGCCTCGTAATCGATGGTTTCTCAATAACGTCCCCATTTGGACCACCCTGACCCGACATCAGGGGTTTCTTAATAACGCCCCCATTTGGGCCGCCCTCCTAAGGGGTTTCTTATGCGGCATGATATGCATGTACAATCATCCATTACAGGTTAATACCGGAACCTCACACCTAGGCACTCAGCCATAACCACGATGCCTTGCATCAACATCAAAATCAATATCATCACGATGCCTCGCATTAACATAAAAATCAATATCATGATGCCATGCGTCCACGAGCCCACAGCTCCATTAAAATCACAACAGTAACAATAGAATCACAACGGTATCAACCCGCACAATATCATAATCTCATCATATGTTCATCAATCTCATCATGTGCTTATCACATCATATCCTTATCAAATTCATTATATGCTCATCAATTATCATATACTCATCAATCTTATCATATGCTCATTCCTAAACATCCAATCAATCACAATAATATAACATAGTAATGAGCATGCCAACATCATCAATTATATATATAATCATATAGCTCACACAGAGCACATAGAACACATAATCATAATTAACTCACATAGAGCATCATATAAATCACATAGAACACATAGATCATATATTCACAATTAATTCATATAGAACACCTAGAGCACCTAATCACCAAGTATATCAATCAATCATCTATCCCATAATTGTCATCTAGCCTAGGGTGTAATCATCTTCATGGTGATAGCCCAAAGATGCCTACACCTAGGGTCTAGGTACTTTGTTCAAGGCTCAACCTCTTGTAGGGTTTAAGGCTCCCCTACACATGTATATAAACTATACTACGCTTGCCTTTCCGATGCTAACACTTTCTTCTCCCAACCTGTAGCAAGGTAGCAATGTCCACAAGCTCACTAACAGCTTCTCACGGCCACAGCCTCGTTCCTCCAACAGATAGCCGCACACACTTTAGAGTACTTGAACACGGTTGGATCCTTCACCACAAATCACAATCACAATTAGTAAAAACACCCAAGACATACCTCGTTCTTCATAAGCTAGGTCTCGGCCCCATAGAGACAAAATTGCTAGGAGTGTTAAAATTTGACAAACTCTTGGATTTATGATCCTTAAGCATAGATAACACTCCTGTAAGTCCTTTGATTCAAGAATTTGAAACACAACTCAAGATACACCAAGCACAGGGTTTCAGCCATGACTTAGAAATTTAGGGTAAGAAAGGTTCTTGATCATAATCAATTGAATTCAACGACATCTAAGTGTGATAGAACTCAAATCTACATTTCTTTAAGTAAAAGTGAACAAAACTTCATGATTTCTCACTATAGAGCATTCGGCCCTCTCTCCCCCCAATGGGTTAGAGAGCTCTTATGATTACAAACTCTTAGATTAATGATAGAAGATCATGAATCTAGATCAAGAAAATTGATTTGACATTAAAATGATTTTTCTACACTTTTTCATGAATTTTAGAAGTTGAAGAACAACTATGAACACATAGAGTTTCCATAGATAGAAATGAAGATTTAGAGCTCAAAGAAGAGAGTCCTACCCTTTAGATGACAGAGAAGATGATTCTAAGCAAGTTTTCTTCACAAAGCTCTTGGAGAATCCTTGAAGAATGGAGAGAAAATGGAGGTAGAAGCTTGAAGGTGTTGTGAAGACTTGAAGTGGAGAATGAAAGGGGAAAGGAGGAGCACGAAAATGAGAGAAATAAATGGAAGAGAGGGGCATGAGATAGATATATATAGGATAAAAAGGATAAGGATAAGGATAGAAAAGATAAGGATAAGATAGACTTAAGGTTAGAAAGGATAATTTTCCTTAAGAACAAAATTGGAATTCTATCAAAATTAACTTGAATACTTAAAGGTTAAGAATGAAATGTGAGAAGGAGAATGAAGGACGAAAATTTCGTGGCCCATATAAAAAGAAAGGATAAGGATATGATAATTATCACTTAAGGTAGAAAAGTAACTTCACCTAAGAACAAAGTTGGAATTGTATCAAAAGTTCTACTAGAACTTGAACACTTGAACTTAAAGAATAAAGTGAAGGAGAAAGGAATCTGAGATGGAACATATATATATGAATGGCGTGGGTTTCATATGAAAGAAGGGTAAGGATTGTATAAAATTTGCTTAAGGGCAAAAATGTCATTTCTTCTTAGGGGCAAAATTGTCATTTTACACTAGTCATCATTACTATGGTGGGTCACACACCCTTTGTAATCATTACTATGGTGACTCACCTAGGTGAGTCACTCATGTAATGATTGCTTAGTGGATAGATGTTGAGGTGTCCCTTTTTGAAAGCGATGTGAAGCTTATCCGTTACCGGTTTTGGTGACCTCGTACGCGGACCGGATTTCGTCTGAATCTTCAACCCAAACCTTAAGCATAATTCTCTACTAGTAACGTAGAGCAAAATAATATCTGTATTGTATCCAAAAAGTGGATACGTAGAGATAAAATCGAACATCGGTTGAGAGACGCGAGTTTTGAGTGTGATGAGTCAGTGGATGAGTCATCACCTTGACTCATCACTATTCATGATTACTCACCATGACTCACCATCATGAGTCACCCATGTCATGATTACTTTTATAAAGTAGTCATGATTACTTCTTCCAAATATCTTGATATTTACAACTTTGCCACGGTGACTCAGATAAATTCATAAAATTCACCAATTTTAGAAAGCAGTGAAAATTGGGGTGTTACGGTTATGACAAACAACGCGCAAAAAAGAATCATGGTTTCGTAAGTGGCTTTGATACCACTGTTGGGAATTTGCATAATTCAAAAGCAAAAACGCAGCGGAAAAATTACCACCAAAAGATCCAAGCGAATGGTCATGACTCATGATTGTAGTGCTTACCTCTTGTAGCGTAGACCCTTGATAAAACTTTGTCTATCATGAGCACCGCAGGAATGATGCCTCTACGGTATCCACACGAGCAGACTTCATGAGCATCCAATGTCACGAACAAGAAGCGGCCTCCGTCTCACAGTGCTAGCTACGAAAAACGAGACCTGAAACTCACTATTCACTCTGATCTGCGGCTAGGTTGATGTGACGCATGCCGACACAAATCCGTAAGCGGTCTACTTACAGTAGAACCTCCTTAAGTGAGTTAGTGACTGCATTTGACCTAAGCGCCATGCACCATGCGCTAGGCCCAATAGAAAAATGAGAGTCCAACACTCTTTTCAATGCTCCTTTTAATCTACTCTTATGTGTGTGACCCTGTAGGTTCCCATAACGTTGACAGTAATATTAAATCCCATTTAATATTACAAGCAGTGAGCGGTATCTAGCAACACATCACTGCTATCCAAGTAATGAGAATGCCAATGATTTGACATAACCTTATTGTGACCAAATAACCGTGTAGTAAATGTCCCTTCGTCCATATGTCTTAATTGAACACAAGGCATAAATGTGTCATCCTTGTTAAGTTCAATTATTCATTTCTCAATTTCTGAGTAGACGTGTAATCACAAATGGGCCCAATATCACATATTGGCCCATTTCCACGTGGCCACACATATTTCACGTCTTACTCTATCAAGAGGCCCATGACATTATTCCTGTTATGTAGGAGGGACGAATCCTATCTACATCACTTACATCCCTCAACATGTTTCATTGCAGGCCCAATAACTACCTTTATGATCATCCTGTTACGGATGACGTTTGATAGCATTAAAGCCTATAACTCCACATGTAGGAATCGTAGTGACTTCAAGTCAAAGGTCTACTTCACTATGGTCGCCATGAGAAGCACTTATGACACTTACATAACTATCATGCAGCGTTCTCATAGTGGGTCAATTCAGTACAAATATTACTCCTAATATTTGCACCTGTGTGTTGACTTGATATCGCATATCCATGACCTGTGAGATGTGGTCATCAGTCTACTCACACAATAGTCTCTATGTATTATTGTTGTCCTAATTAACAATAATACTTGACTACGGATATTTTAAGAATAGTGTTCTATAGTTTAATGGGATCTCACGATCAAGTCACTTTTGATGTTCCATTAAATGAACTGCCTATTCTAAGGACTTTATTATGTTAAATACTAATAAGATAATAAATTAATGCCTTATTCATATATCAAATATATGATCAAAGTCATGATGCAAATGATGATCTATTCAAAATAGATTGGCCACTAGGGCTTACACCAACACATAACGCAGCTAACAAGGAAGGGAATATCCTTTGTATGGACGAAGGAGTGTGAGAAGAGTTTTCAGGAGTTGAAAAGGAGGTTGACTACATCACCAGTATTGACGTTACCAGATTCTTTAGGACAGTTTGACGTATACTGTGATGCATCATACCAAGGATTAGGCTGTGTTCTAATGCAAGAAAGGAGAGTGGTAGCATATGCTTCGTGGCAGCTAAGAGTTCATGAGAGGAATTATCCGACTCATGATTTGAAGCTAGCAGCTATAGTGTTTGCTTTAGAGATATGGCGACACTATTTATATGGAGCTAAGTTTATAGTATACAGTGACCATAAGAGCTTAAGGTATCTGTCTGATCAGAAGGAGTTAAACGTGAGACAAATGAGGTGGATGGAATTCATAAAGGATTATGAATTTGATCTACAGTACTATCCAGGAAAAGCAAATGTGGTAGCTGATGCGTTAAGTAGGAAATCCTTGCATGTATCTGCTATGATAGTAAAAGAGCTGGAACTGATTGAACAATTTAGAGATTTGAATTTAGGTATGGAATTATCTAGGGATAAGATACACCTAGGAATGGTCACAGTAACAAGTGACTTTTTGAAGACGATCAAGGAGAAGCAAGAAGTTGATCAGTATCTTTAGAAAGTGAAGGAATAAGTCGTGGAAGGCAGAACTTCTGAGTTTAGGATAAATCAAGATGGAGTCTTGAGGTATGGTGATAGGATCTGTGTGCCAATGGACATAGAACTAAGAAGGATGATCATGGAGGAAGCGCACAAGAGTAGGCTTAGTTTTCATCCAGGAGCGACCAAAATGGATCAAGATTTGAAGAAAATGTTTTGGTGGCCTGGAATGAAAGACGAAGTAGCAGAATACATTTTGGCTGCTTGGTTTGTCAGAAGGCAAAGATAGGACATCAAAAGCCAGCAGGACTGTTACAATCTTTGGATATGCCAGAGTGGAAGTGGGATGGAATATCTATGGATTTTGTGGTTGGGTTGCCAAGAACTAAGAAGAGGCATGATCCAATTTGGGTAATTGTCGATAGGTTGACGAAGTGTGCTCACTTCTTATCTATTGGTGAAAGTTATACGTTGGAGAGGTTAACCCAAATCTACATCAAGGAAGTAGTAAGGTTGCACAGAGTGCCTTCTAGTATTGTTTCTGACAGAGACCCTAGATTTATATCTAGATTCTGGAAGCAGTTACATAAGGCATTGGGAACTAAGTTGAGGTTGAGTTCTGCTTATCATCCTCAGACGGATGGTCAGTCGGAACGAACAATTCAATCATTGGAAGATCTCTTTATAGCTGGTGTTTTAGAACACACAGGAAGTTGAGATGAGTTCTTACCGTTGATTGAGTTCACCTATAACAATAGTTTTCATTCGGGTATAGGTATAGCACCTTATGAAGCGTTGTACGGCAGAAAGTGTAGAACACCATTGTGTTGGTATGAGACGGGAGAAAGTCAAGTGCTAGGACCGGAAGTAGTACAACAGATGACGGAACAAATCAAGAGGATAAGAGAAAAGGTGAAAGTTACACAGGATAGACAAAAGAGTTATAGCGATAAAAGGAGATGCTACCTGGGGACGCGAAGAAGACATGTAGCAGCAATATCCGAGTTTATTTTAAAAGGTACATCGAATTTCGAGGATGAAATTCTTTTTAAGGGGGTAGTAGTGTAACACCCCGATTTTCATGCTTTTTAATATTAGTAAATTATATAAATGAGTTTATATTTTTATCTGATGTTTAGAGAATGATATTAAATAAACTGAGACCATAGTCACGTTCTATACTATCGTAGGAAGCTACGGTTAAATTTTGGGTCGAAAACTCAGACAGAGCCTAGTCTGCGTTTTTCACTGATAGTGGTGTTTTACTACTCAAAAGACCTAATTTTGACTCGTTAACGAGACAGTTAGTCTTAGAATCGGATTTCCTACCTCTTTGCTAAAATTGGTTTCGCGCCCTAAAAATCGGAATAATAATAAACTATTCGGGCGAAATCTCAAACTGGGTGACGAACGGAGCTGGATAAGGTCTTCCCGGAACCCGCTAATGGATAATCTGGAAGTCACATCAGGTCACATCACCCAGGAAAGCATGTCAGTGTCATGATGAAGTTTGAAAATATCTATACGCGAAAAAACCAAAATAAATGACACTTTCGTCCCTAAAAGAAAAGACCACTTTGCCCCTGGACAATTAGGAAAAGACTATTTTTCCCTCACCGTCATCATGACAACTTGAAAATATCTAGATATTTTCTTAACTTAAGGATGAAAAGACTAAATTGCCAGTGGTTTTTTATTTTAATTACAATTTTGTCCCTTGGTGAAAAGACCATATTACCCTCAAGTGAACAACATTTGGACCCTTGAGGCCCTCCCTCTTCCTCGCCTAAGTCAGCCCCATGGAGGCCATCCACTCCATTTTCCTATAACTCCATCATTCTCTTCAACTTTCCATCATTTTTCTCTAAGTGAAACTTGGCAAATTTTGTCAAGAAATCACTTGATTCTTTGCTCATTTTCTTCACTTAAGAGTTATAATTACTTCCCTTGATCCATGAGTACCTTGTTCTTCATTCTTTTCTTTTTTTCCATCTATGATTTCATAAGTTTCAAGTTTATGATCCAAACTTCAAAAATCTCTAGAAAATTCTAGAAAAACCCTTTTAATGTCAAACAAATTTCTATGAGCTAGTATCATCATCCTCTATCATTATCTAAGAGCATGAGATCAAATAAGCTTCCTAGCCTATTTAAATTAGAGAGGCCGAACCTAGGTAATTTTGGGGGAAAGATGAGTTTTGTTCATTTTTGTGAAAAGATTCTTGATTTCACCTTTTTCATTCATATGATCATTCAATCCAAGTGATTAGAAAACCAAATCAAACTCCAACCTATTTTTATTTATGATGGCCAAACCCTACCTTGATTGGTTGGGTGGGTTTTGGTTCAAATCTTTGACAATTAATCATAGATTATGTCTTAGTCATGCTTAAGGATCATTGATCCAAGAGTTGGAAGAATTTCAATATCTCTAACCTATTTAAATAAATAGGGGCAGCACCCTAGTCATAAGGATTAGGGAAGTTTTGATTAAACTGTATTAATTTCTGGTTGTGGTTTGTTGTGAAGAATCCGACGGTGTTCAAACATTCGAAAGCGCGCACGATTGACAGTTGCAGAGCCGCAGTCGGAGTCACACGGGAACATTATTAAGTTGGGGGAAAGAACCACAATATCTTCGGGGAGGCAAGATTTAAAATAGTATATATATTGATATGCGTATGGTGACCGAAACCCTACTAGAGGTCGTTTGACCGATAGGTTGATTTTATCATATATTGAGGATGTATGTTCTGTGATGGGATGTTTAATATAATATATATGATTTGTATGTTGTGCTTATTATATGCTTATGGTTACTTAATTATTTATCTGTGAGTTGATTTTATTATTAAACATGTTTTTGGTTGCTTTATGATGTGATGTTGCGACTGCTGATGTCAGAGTAGAGATAGGCAGTAAATTTTGGTAAGTTGGGAGATGAATATGTGATGAGAAAGTCGAGGATATATATATGTTATAGTGCTCAACCCAGAGATCCAGTTGATCTGTTTGCATTGTGATTTAAAGTTGATACCCGATTAAGCCAAAGAAAGTTGGTCATAGTTGTGTATGAGTTGTGGTTGAGACACTAAGTTATTGATCCGAGACGAGTCGGTGAGGCTCATGTTGCATAGTTGTTGTTCATCACTTTGTTGGCGTACGGGCGATCGATCTTGCCTGCGGGGTGATGATCGTACCCATTAGTTGTGAACGGGCGAATGTCCCGACTTGGCCTGCGGGCAAGGGGATATGTCGTTATCGTAAGTTGCGTTGTTGAAGGGCAAATATTTCGACCTAGCCTGTGGGCGGGGGAATATGTCGTATCCATGAGACAAGTTGAGCCTGCGGGCTGTTGGCCGAACCTTGCATTACGGGGTGTGGCACAAAGATCAACGAGACATCTTGATTTGTTGGGGATGTCGCATCGTGATCGCGTCCATATAGTCGTTAGTTGCATGAGTGTAAGAGACAGTAGTTAAGAGAGAACAATTTGGGAGTTGATTGATTAACACTGCTGTGTTGTTGAGTGTTGCTATCTATATAAATTATTTTATATTGGTTTTCCCAAGTATGGTGAGTTGTTGTTTCTTATCCCCTATATTTCCTCTATGTCGTATTTTATTTATTCTCGATCGCACGAGAAGATCCTGCTGAGGAGTTGCTAGAGGATATCGATGGCATACCCGTTGAACCGGATGCTGGCGGGAGAGCCCTGGATCCTAGCACTGGAGGAATCTAGAGCTTGGGGGTTTTCACTACCCTTGTCATAGTCGTATGGGGACTAGTAGTCTTATTTGTTATGGCCAGTACATGGGTTTGAGCGAAATGTATTTTTGGGGCCAGGAGAGGAAGTCGTATGTATTTTATTTTGTTACCATGCTTTCAGTTTGTTTAAGTTGCGTACTCTGAAATTAATAGTTGGTTGTGATGTCGGTTGTAGGCTCTACTGAGAGAGTCAGTACTCTTACTTTTGTATTTCTGTATGTTATTATGGTATCAGTGTGTTGGTTGTTTTAATATTTCCGCATTTTTATATTACCACGCTGCGCTGCAACATTAAGGATTTGAGTTCGGGTTACCAATGAGACCTCCGAGGAAGGGGTTGTCTCAGTAGTCGATTACTCTATGTGAAACAAAACCATATAGTCTCTATCAGTACAAAGTAATCGACTACTCGGATCAAGGAATCGACTACTTTGTTCTTTATCAACCTGGATTGCTCAAGAACAAATTAATCGATTACATGCACAAAGTAATCAATTACTTATGTCCAAACAGAAACACGTACTTATTGTCTCAGGCAAGGAATCGACTACTTTTCAAAAGTTGTCGACTACTTTTCGAATTATGAGTCAAAAAAAAAACACTTTGACTCATTTTGACTAGATCTCATGCTTATCATCATCCAAAGTCTCCATGCAAATCAGAATCCATATTCTGAACTTGAAGATTGAGTGCTTGCAACTGCTGAGCCACAAACATCTGAGATGGATCAGTGAACTGAGGAGGAACTGAAGAACTAAAAGAGGGAACAGATGGACCATGCTGCTCAGGAGGAGGTTTGTGCTATCCAAGGCCTGAAAAATGGCATCCATATCCTCAGAATGAATAGGAGATGGAGGAGTAATGGTGCCAAACTTCTATACGCATTTGTCCTTTTTAATGCCCATTTGAGCCAAAATTGCTACTCCAACCTCATTATTATCATCCAATTTAATGGTGGTATTAAGCTCAACAAAATCAAAATGAGTTAAGAACCGGCTAATGATGATAGCAAAGGGTATGGGATCATTCTTTTTCCTTTTGCAATGCAGCATGCGTTCAGTAATGAACCAGGCCAATTCACACACAATCTATGATGTCAAACCGACATCAGAATGATAGCAGACTCTAGTATGGTGGCATAATTACCTCCACGAACATTTAGAAGAAGGACAATGACATAATGAAGCAGAAGTCCTTCCAAGTTCAATTATCCCACATTGGGTTTAGAACCATGAATCATAGAAGGATTTTTCAGATAAAGGCGTAATGCGTCAGTACGGTTATACTCTGGATGTCCGTCAGGATCCTTCAACTTCAGCTTTCGACCTTGATGTGTAAGGCCACTGACCTCAAGCCATATAGCATGAGTAAAAGTGAACTCCATATTAGCCAAGGTGCAGTGAATAATACCATCTGAAGTGATCGTCATATTGCAAATGAATGCTCGAACTAAGTCAGGAAAATGACTAT
Source organism: Ammopiptanthus mongolicus (assembly GCA_039655645.1). Taxonomy (NCBI): domain Eukaryota; kingdom Viridiplantae; phylum Streptophyta; class Magnoliopsida; order Fabales; family Fabaceae; genus Ammopiptanthus; species Ammopiptanthus mongolicus. Next base: position 77,260,045 of record CM077347.1, read on the forward strand.
TGTTCAACCCTTCAAACTGCCACATGCCTTGAGCTTCAACCAACTCATGAAAAAGAAAACCTTCTGTAGTGAAGAATTTGCAGTCCATCCAACGTGGTTCAATGACGTTGCGAAGACTAAATTCACTGCAGAACTTTTCGTATTCATCTGGGGTAGCAAACCAGGAGAGACATCCAATTTGTGAACAATGTCATCTCTGGTGTTAGTGGCAGCAGTAGGGGAAGGAGAATCTTCAGAAGAAGGTTCTTCATCATGTTTTGTGATGCTCTGTTACTTGTGCGAGACGTGCTGGCTACAGTGGGAACGACATTGGAGAAAGCATCACATTTTTGCCTCTTTTATAGATTCACCTTGATGCATTCTAAACAATTCACGTTCATTAGTCAAGGTGTTAACCCTTGATATTTTCACCTCTCTATTTCCCTCATGGGTAACTTGTAACGTGTCCCAAATCTCTTTTACACTTGTTCAATTTGAGATTCTAAAGAACTCATCAACCGTTAAGGCGGTTGTGAGTATGTTCTTTGCCTCAAGGTTAAGTTGAAACTTTCTTGTCTCTTCATCGGTCCATAAGCTTCTTGGCTTATCTTTCTCTTCATTCCCAACACTATGTTTAGGAATGAAAAGACCTTTTTTTTTAATTGCATCCCATTGATCTAAGTCTATGCCTTCAATGAAGATTTTCATCCTTGCTTTCCAATAAGGATATCCTTCAACATAAAAAATAGGAGGAGTTGTTATAAAGATATGTTTATGACCTCTTCTTGAGGTTTGTGCCATTTTAAAAAACAATCTTGAAAGATATTAAGCTTTAAACAAAACCTAGCTTTGATAACAATTTTTGGAATAATGGACAAACTTAATAGGGGGCTAATTGAGTATTTAAAAACTTTCCTTAAAAATGACCTCCTTTTTAAAAGGTGTAATATTAAGGATGTCAATTCTTTAATATTACACCATTTGAAAAAGATGGTATTTTTAAGGAAATTTTTTAAATACTCAATTCATCCCATCTTGAGTGTGCCCATTATTCCAACACCCCTTGACATCGTCAGGCCTAAGCTTTTGTCCTGCATGTCGTTCTTCCTCCTCTCATACTTAGTGGTTTTCCTCTTCAAACCATATCTAGTTACTTTCAGTGCAGGTCCATGCCAGATTTCTACTTCTCTATTCCGATTCCTCATGGTTACACCTCCAATGATCACAGAGGTATCAACTTTATCAGTTGGTTCGGGTAATGAGGACCCTTGAACAGAGGGGGAGACAGTTTCAGTCATCTCTTCATTAGAGTTTTGATCTTGGACAACAACTTTATTATTAGACTTTTGTTTCTAGGTAACACTTCTAATTTTAAACTTAACTAGATCTTGTACCCGTGCGATGCACAGATGTATCATGTTTTTATTTTATTTTTGTATATACTATTTTTTTTAAAAATATAGAAACTAACTCATTAAAAGATCAAGAAATGCGTATTTGTGTAGTATTTGAAGGGTTCAAGACCCTTGTTAACCACCTCAAAGTTATGGATGGATGTTGATGTCCAAAACCAGAGGAAGTGGTCTGTTCGAGTTATGAAAATAAAACCTTTAGGGAAATGGACTATAATGAACAACTCTTAAGAGGACGTTATGGTTTGGTGTATATGTATATAAGATATACTTCTCCGCATGTGATTGGGACGTGATATTTGTGATAACAACTCTAAGGCATTCCAAAAGTAGCCTCTTGGTGGACTATACATCGTATTTGTTTGAATTTAGATGACCGGATCGAACATTGACTTAGATGTCAAAAATAATAAATTAAAATAGCAACAAATAAGTATTTATGTAGTAGCTTAAGCACAAATAGATATATGAAAATTTTATAAGTTTCCTAATATTTGATTAAAAATAAGTATTGTAAAAAATTTGGTTCTATTTTTTCATGATATATACACCAAAAGATGTGTTAAGTACTAAAATCCATTTATTATTAGGTGTTGTATGAATGGGTTTGCCACTTCGCTTATAGAAAGTCACTCATTCTCAATAACTACTTCATAAGCCTTTCTTTCCACATGCAAAAAACAACTTTTAAAATTGCTATGACATGTTGCTTGATAGTAATTAAGCTATCTATACTATAGGCATATTAAAATCGGCAAGGATGTACTGTAATCAATTATAAGGAAGCCCAAAAAAGTCTCTATATTCAAGTTGAATTTGTATAATATATAATATTGAAGTAAAGCGGGCCATGGTAAATTTGAAAAAAAAAAAAACAAAACAAAAAACAAATAAAAATGAAATCTATAGTGATTTACTCCTCACCTTAAAGCTAATCAAGAGTTGTCTTTTCCATTTGCTGTCTTTATTTTTCTGCTTTTTTCAATACGTTAGAGAAGATAAAAATAAAAAATACTAAATGTATATTCTTGCATAATGTTTGCCTACCCACTGTGAAAAACAACTAATAATTACAACACTCTCCTAAAAAGAAATGATCGCTTATGCTTTTTCTTGGAATCATCAACCTAGGAATTAAGACAAACAATGTATATAGAGTCTTACAAAAATGAATACATAGCATTTGAGAATTTTATTTGATGCATTATAATTAATTATTATTTGAAATAAGTAGAAATTTCTTATTCCAGCTCATAAATCAAAACTCCAGCTCACTTGAAGGACTCTACCTTAAAGGTTGGAAAACATTCTGTTGAACAAAGGAAACAGAATATCCATAGATGTATGAAGAAGAAAAATGAAAGAAATTTCAGCAACCAAAGAAGGCCCCTATATCAAGGGCAACATGAAACCAAAAGTAGCATGTTAGAGTGTAGTCACTCCTAACACAAACAACACAGTTGATACCATGGCAAAAGTATTCTGCTATAGCCACTAACACATCAGATAACAGTACCTACATAATAAATTTCCAAGAAAAAGGAACATACACAAAATAAAAAAAAATCATTTAGTTGAAAACTTGAAATTGTTCACGAGACACATTAATTAGATACCACAAACACATGAATCAATTAAATCAGAGCTCTATGCCTCCTCTAAATAATGTTTACATGGCATAAATTGCATTATAATTAATTCCTGGATATTAAGGAAAGCATGTTTCATTGCAGCTCCATGCATGTAGTCAATTAAGCTCAAGCATCCTATATCAACTATCTTTACTGACATTTTTATGAGAAGTTGAAATAAAAAAAAAAAATTCTAAGGATAACAGAGGAATAGACATGAAATAATTTAATTGTTACAATTTGCAAACTTGATAGTTCTCCTTAACAAAAATTTAAATTAATAAGCCATTTGGAATAATTGGACATAATTGTATCAATTGGGATTAAGTAGAATGATGATGAAGTAAAGCTTCAAGCTTCAATATTTCCTGTCTCGTGATTCTTCCAGTAAAAATGTGTGTTTAGAATTACCCCATCAAACACTCCTACGTCTCCCAACTGGAATATAATGTTTCTTTTTCTCACTAGTACACTTCACGTAATGCCTCTCCTCCTCAGTTAAAATTTCAGGATCAAATGTTTCTGTTGGGAATTTAGGCACATCAAATTTTCTTAGCTTCTCAATTAACCATATTTCCATTCGCTTGACCTGTAGAATTATAAGTTAAAATAAAAGACGCTAAGTTAGAAAAGGACAAATTAAGGGAGGAAAGGAATATCAGAGGCATCATAACAGAAAGATATCTATTATCCAAGTGATGTGTACTGTGTCTGTGATATTATACTAATTAGCAAGGTAACTGAGAAACTTTACATCCAAAGTAATAATGCCTTAATGATAAATATAACTTCACAGCAGAAACCTTCCCAAATATAAAATTATGTCCAACTGTTGTAATAGTTATGTAATGTTCAATTAAAAGTATTTCCATCCTAATGGGAAAAAAACTTCGTGGAGGCATTTCAAATGCAAATTCATACGTAGCAACATTAAGGTTATGTTGAATATAAAAAAAAAAAAAAAAATTCTACTTATATTCAATGCCCATACAACAAAGAGAAATGGCAGCACTTTCAATTAGGGATTATCATACTTTAGAACAATGTCAATACATTTATCAGAAAACTGGAGAATCTCCAAAAGCATAGATGATAAAATCATAGAAGTAAACTATTAATCTTAGAATTTGGGCTTTAGACCTAACTTCAACCCCAAAAGCTAGATCAAAAGATGAGGATTGTCCAATCCTTATAAGGACTACTTTGGCCATATCTTTAGTCGATTCAAGATCTCAACAATTAATAACAACAATCAAGCAGCAGCTATAGGAAATAAAACTTTGAAGTAAAAATTACAGTAACGAAGAAATCCAACCTTTTGAAGCTTATATCTAATTCTAACTTCTGGATTTGGAGATTTCATCTTCTTTTTGGCCTTCAAACGATAGAATCTGAGGTCATTCAATTTAGCAACTTTAGAAAGTTTAGGCATGCATATGACATAATCATATGATTTCACTATTTTCCATGATGGGAACTCACAATAGATAGCAGAGGTAAAAACTAAAAACACAACATCCAATCCTACACTCACTTCAACTGTGATATGAATGCTTTTGAGAAACTCCAAAAGAAATCAGCATCTTGGACTTTGGAAGAATTACCTTTGGTTGATGAGAGTCCTTAACCTTGCGTTTTTAAGGTTGGGAAATTGTAATTTGTCACGAAATAAGGGATCTACCTCAATCAACTTTTTGAGCTCAACCAACATGATTACTCTTGCAGACTTCGTATCATCATACTTAGACAATTGTTCGTTTTCCCTATAATACCAGAAATTCATTGTCCGCATCTTACATAAGTTTTAAACTGAAAACTAAAAAAAAAATATTCCTACCTATAGTTCTCCAATGTCAAGAGCTGTATGATTTCCATGAAGAGTTCTTCATTAAATGTCGCAAAGAAGAATACAAAAAAAAAAAAAAAAAGACATCAACAATCAAACAAACATGCCCAGAAAGAAAAGCATTGTTCTATCCACATTAGTTCCAATGTCCAATCCCGTCCATCCAATATTGACTAAGCTCCCAAGAAAAAGCTACTACCTTGCTCAAGTTACTTGTTCTATCAAAACTGAAAAATGTTTTATTTCTATCCTTGATCATAGCAAGACCTTAACATTCTCATCCAGTTTATCAAGTTAGTGCTAGGAACTACCTCTCAACCATTGCACAAAGTTGATCATGAACAACTTTGGCCTTAATCAAATCACCTTTTATTGGTAAACAGTTCAACCATGCAGGAACTACCAGAAAATAAAATAGGAAATTTAGCAAACCCTTTAACGAAACAAAGGCAAGCTAAAAAAGAAAATATTCAACCCCCACAAAGAACAGATCAAAACAGTGGAAGCATTGATTCAGAAGTAAAAGCACAATAGTGGTCATAAAGAGGACATACTTGCAAAGACCCGGGCACAATCAATACTGTCACGATGAAAATATAGAAGTTTCGTTACCTGAAATTTTTCTCAATCTGCATCCGATTCAATTTAGATAACCGAACCGCAATCGAGTTAACCTTCTACTGAAATCCCAAAAAAACGTAATCAAAATTAAAAAGAGAAATTGAGAGGGGATGTTATCTGAGAGATGAAAATAGAACAAAGTTAGCAGAGCCTTGCCTGGAAAAATGACTCGAGTACTCATAGCACCAAACAATAAAATGAATCAGAAACTGAACCCCTTAGTGCCATTTCTTCTATAAAAGAAAAACTATATCTGGAACATCAGATTTGTACAATTGAATATATCAAGACAACAACTCGGAGTCAGAATCTTAAGCTGTGAAAGACAATTTCTCAGAAACACACAAATAAGTAAAACTAAAATTACGAATCAAAACCTCTTAGCCATAACACAGGTCCGTCTCCTCATCCCCCACCGCGAGAGATTCGCGGACTCTTCTCTCAACCGCGAACCGCAGTTTCGTGCAGGCGTCCGCCGTTGCAGTGGCCTCCGAGCCACTCCTCTCCCCTTCGCCGCTAATAGCCGCAAATCATGGTTGTCCTCCCCCATCATGTGCGGCCTTCCTCCGTGGTGCTGCACCGCTTGTGGCCATAAAACTGTATCAATGGAGTGATAAAAATGCCGCGTGCTTGCATATTGCACCATTATCAATTTCCAACGTTTGTAGCTGCAATAATAGGCAAAAATTCTTATAAATAAATAAATAACACATGTATATTGAATTTGAAGCTAGCCTCACCTTTAAGGTTATTTTCTTAATGTCTTCCTCCAACTTTGTTCTTATTTTGAAGAACAATATGGAGATTTTAAAGCTCTTTTTAATAAATAATAAACAGATAATGATGTTATTTATATAATCACTTCAAAATGTGACAGTGCAAGGTCATTACCTATTATTCTTACCTGTTAATATAGCCTTTTTTGACCAAATATAAAGGCAATATTCTTAAAACTTTAACTGCTGTATCCTCCAAATATTTTCTTTAAATACAGGCCAAATACTTTTTGCAGTGTTTTGATCGCTATTCCTGCAGAAAATGGACAAAAAGAAAAGCATATCACTGAATGAGGAAAATTCTTGCTTAAAAATGGGTGCAAAAGGCTGACATGATATGTATGAAAAATGCAAAGTAAGTGGTAACCTGAAATCGGTGTCATCAAAGAGTTTCTGAAGTTTTCAGCATTTGATCGGCCACGTGGACAGAACGACGTTAACGTATTTGGGGGCCCAACTCTCAGCAAAGACATAGGTCATCCCCAAAGCTCGAGCCAAATAAGAGAAAGGTTTCCTAAGAAGGAATAGTGACCTTGAGTTGCTTCAAATTTAGAGCAGAGCATCTAAGAAAAAAAAAATTGATCCGAAATTCAACTGCTATTAGAAAAAGAAACTAAAAATTTAGTTCATTCCACCACTCAGGTATTTCCTCAAACAGGTTGTATGCATATGTACCATAGTATAAATATCATCTAACAAATCCAATCCTCATTACAAGCAAAGCAAACCTCAAAGGGGGAGTATTATGTTCAGCAAAGATGAAGCAAAGTGTTAGCAATGACACCGAGTGAGATGTCTGCTTAGCTCAACTTTAAAAAGCATAGGTATCTCTATACTGATAATGCAAGGGATTCCTCAGTAGCAGCTAACTTCACATTGACCTTTTTGCAAGTACAGTTGTAATGAGTGAACATAATTGTGGAGAAACACTTTATTATAAAGCACTCAAGAATTACCTTAGCAGGTGTAGAACAATTTAAACAATCTTCACTAAAGCCAAGAGACGCAACTGAATGTCGTATATACTGAATCGCTTGTAGATGTTCAAGAGGGTGGATGTCAAATTGATTTCCTCGAGATGGAATAGGTTCAGCATGATATCTACACACTATATGTAGCAAATCATTCTTCTTCTCCTATCAATGGCATTCACGACAAGAAAACATTTGAAATACCAATCAAGCATCACCTCAGTTTAACCATGAAAACAATTAGAATGTAGAATATTAGCACATTTTTTGTAAGCAGCAAATCGGAGAACATGATGACACCAAAAAACAACAAAGTTTCCATGAGAGAGTTCCAAGGCATGGTGGGGAAAGAGCTGATTGAACAAATTGGTGACATTGTAACTGTCGCAATCAACGATGGTCTGCAAAAGGATTAGGGAGAAGTATAAATAAAGATAAAACCAGTGATTCAATCATTCAAGGTAAAGGGGACGGACAACCGTTCGCCACTGACAGCCGCGTCACGCGGTTGTCCCTTTTTCTCCACCCAGCCGCACCGCCATACGCGGTCGTTCGACGCTCATCTCTTCCAACCCCCCACCCACCCTTGAAAACGCGGCCGTCTTTTCTCCACCGCGCGGCCTCCCCCTCCTCTCCTTCTTGCTCTCTCTCTATCCCTCTATTTTGTTTTGTTTCAGCCGCCTCTCCCTTCCCCCTTACTATTCTAAACTTTCTAACTTCTCATAAACTTGAATGCATCGGCCGATTAAAATTTATTGAGGTAGGAAATGACCAAATTACCCCTTATTAGATGGTAATAATACTAAAATACTCCATATTATACTATTTTATATATAAATATAAAAAACTAAAAATCAAAAGTGAAATTACTATATTACCCCCAGCCACTACCTTCCTTTTATATATAAAGATTTAGGTGCCTAAGCTCTTTAAGGAAAGTCCTTGCTTGTCTCCCCGTTTGATAGCATGACAAAGTGATGTTCTGTATCGTTTGGGGGTTGAAGGTTGGTCCTCCACCCTTAGAGATTGATTTTCTATTTCATGAGGCATCCATTTGTTCCTCATTTTTCGTAATTTCTTCTTATTCCTTAAGCTCTCAACTTTGTAATGCTTAGCAAACATTGGCTCCATCTGGGGAAAAGAATATTGATTGCCTAAAAAACAATTAATAGTATTCGTAGAGAGATTGATATTCGAAAAGCAACTGCGAAATTGAATAAAACTAGAATTTGGGGGTATCGAAAGTACACGTGAAACCATGATTCTAGGCTCCTTCTACTCTTGATTTCTCAAACTCTTGATTTCTCTTTAGCCATATCTTATTATTGCTTACTTTATATTATTATTATTATTATTATTATTATTATTATTATTATTATTATTATTATTATTATTTCGTTACTTTACATAGCATAAGGATTTCTCTATTCCAGTACTTACTTAGTCACTTGCATACACACAATTAATCTCTTGGGTACAATAATTGGACTTTCGTCCTATATTACTTCTACGACAGGGTACACTGCCTTTAAGTGTGCTCACACCGCAACAAGTTTTTGGCGCTGTTGTCGAGGATTAATTTGTGATATTGGAAGAAAGAAATCGTAGTTACTTTAGACATTTTTATTAGTATTATTATTTTTATATGTTGATGCCTCGCCAAAGTTTGCCTGTAATTGATCTTATTTTGCAGAACCATGGGAGAGAGAAGAACTCTTGGAGATTATTTCATGCCTACAGTGAAGCTAACAAGTAGGGGTGGCAAAACGGGCCAACCCGCCCCGTCCTACCATTGACCTGCCTAAAACGAGGCAGGACGGGTTGACCCGCTTGTACAGTGTGGGTTGAACCTCCTAATCCACCCCGTTTAGTAGTGGGTTGGTGGGTTGGCCCGCCAAAAAACAAGAAACTAGAAAATGGGTTGAAGGGAGTTGACGGGTTGGCAGGTTGACCCGTTAAAAAATAAAAACAATTATAAAATATGACAAAATAGTCCTAAAATCCTAATTGGGTTGGCGGGTTGATGGATCAACTCGGACCGACCCGCCTCTAACCCACTAAAAATATAATAAAAAATAAAAACAATTAAAATATATATTTTTTTAAAAACCCGCCCCGTCCCGCCTATGACCCGCCTTCTTGGTGGTTAAGCAGGGCGGGTCAAAACGGGTTGGTGAGTTTAGAACCTCAACCCAACCCGCCAAATTTGGCGGGTTAAATGGGTTGACCCGCGGGTCACAACCTACTTTGCCTTCCCTACCAACAAGCAATCCTTGGCCTCATTATGGGAGCAACTCTAAATTGGGCCAATATAATTATGTCTACAAGTCACCTTACTTGTAAAATCAGTGGCCAAGACAAGAAGATCAAGAACTAGAATGGAACGAGATTATTGAGCGGAGTAATAGCCTATTTGATGCTATAGAGGCTCAACTCTCCAACATATCTATGTTGCCATCTCAGTTAGCCCAAAAATCATTAGCCCCTCAAGTTAAGCTCAATCTTGAGGAAGAAGCCCAAGATGTCACTTTTAAAGATACTATCAAAATGAATGAAAAGCTTGAAGATGGGCAGCTCTATCAATTTTGGAAAAATATCATTCCAATTATTGGCGGACAAGCATCCACAGAAAAGGAAGAAGCTCCTGTGGAAAAGAGCCAGTATGGTGGTGAGCACGGCGGTGTACCAGCTGAAGCATGGCCTTGTACCACTCCCAGTGAGTCGGAAAGTGTGTCAGCAGAGATACACGGTCGTGTCCTTGCACATACACGACCGTGTTTAGCTTCCAGTGAGCCAAAAAGGGTAAAAATCAATATTGAGCCATAAAAGATTCTCTTAGCTATTGGTAATGTTGAAATTGAGGTTAAAAAGAGGAAGGTAACATTAAATAGTGGTACTAAAGAGGATGTTTTAAAAGTGTTAAATTCTAAAAATCCCTCTTAATATTTTTCTCCTTTTATTTCTTCTTATTTTGCTAATAATGTGGTTGTTTCTAACAACTTCGATTATGTAAAGACGCAGGAACCTATGAAAGGAAATTGTATCTTACAGGATCTAAACATATTGGTGGATGATGAGAAAGCAAGAATATCATCATCTTTTGAAGCTCATCCATCAAGGGGAAAAAGGAAAAATAACATGAGCCACATGATCAGAAAACTAAGAAGGGGCAATGATTTACAGGCTAAATTTGCACTTGGAGTGCCCCCTGATCATCATTTTTGAGGTACTGTCAAGCTAAAGACGTTAAACAAACGTTTTGTGGGAAGCAATCCAAGTTATTTTATTTATTTTTTTTATCTTTTTTTTTTTTTTAGGATAGTTTATTTTATCTTATTTTTAGGATTGTTTATTTCATTTTATTTATTTTTAGGATAATAAATTTTTTTTTTTTTTTGAGAATCAGTACTTCTCTTCTCCTTCTCTACACTTGCGCTTCATGTTAATTTCATTGCATTAAGGACATTGCAAATGTTAAGTGTGAGAAGGAAAAATATATATCTTTCATGATGTTGCTGCATTCAATTAACTGGCTTAATCCCTCTTTTTTTGATAAAAATAAAGGAAACCCTTTATAAATTTTTTTTGATGAATTGCTTTGATAGTCTCATAAGTTTATTTGAAAAAGTTTGTCTTTTGAAAATTGAAAATTACTAGAAAATTCCTTGATTGAAATTTTTTCATTAGACTTAACTTCTAAATGTGAGACTTTGACCTTTTTAAGGGTAAAGCTACATTACTAAATTATTTGATTTTAATCCCTTTTTCTTTGACGAGTGTGATTTCTCAAGTGAATATGATCTAGAACTTGTCCCGAGACCATCTTTAGGCGAATTTGACTTATGTGCATGTGGAATTCTGGTTGGGGTACTCTTAGATATTTTTATGGCTCGGATTATTTTGTTAAACACTACTTGTAGTTGCCCAATTTGATCCTTATGAAAATATTCTCTTCGGTCCATATTCTACAAAAATTGAAAACTATTTTTTTGGTGACCTCTTACAAGTGCATATTGGAGCATTAGTAGGAATGGGTTATTATGAATCCCTTTTTGAAAATAGAGTGTTAGAAATAAGCTGACAGTAAAAAAAAAAAAACTTCGCTCTCCCTATTCAAAAAGAAAAAAAATAAAAGAAAGATTTGGTGAAAATAAAGTGAGAGAAGAAGTAAGAGAAGAAAAAGAAAAAGAAAAGCTTATGACAAAGGAAATGAAAGGTTGAAGAAAAAGTAGTAAGTTCTTGGAAAATTTGTGAAAAGTGTCAATTGCACTTTATGCTCTTTTATGCTTCAAGTGGTTATTGCTTTGTTTTTGTTGGTTTAGCCTTTTGAATATCCCTTTTCTTTCTCTATCACATCTGGCATCAAAGCCTTGACCTCATTACAACCCATGAAAGGCCCCTTCTTTCTTTTGTATGCATGTGAATCATATTGTGGATATTTGGTCAATGGACAAGCCTATGATAATATATTTATTTTGAGAATCGTGAGTGCTTTAATATCTTTCTCAATACACTGAGAGATTGTGAGTGGAGTAACCTATGGTCTTTTGGAAAGTTTGATTTCAAGGGAAAAAAAAAAGTTTCTAATTGAATAATCTCTTGACTTTCTTTCGGAAAATATACTTGTTTGACTATCCTCGCGATTCTGAAAATTCTGTTTGTTTTGGGTTCCCATGATTTTGAAAACTCTTTTAAGCCAGATAATTGTTTGAACACAAGCAATACTCAAGTGTGGGAAGTTTTATAAACCTCAATTCTGTGCATTTTATAGTGGGTATTTGGGTTGAATTTTGATGCATTTCATGATGGTTATTACCGTATTTCATCCCTTTTACTTAAGTTTGACAGAATTGATGTTTAGAGCTAGTTTGATGAGCATATGATGAAAGATGAAGGCTTTTGAGCTAAAATGAAGAAGATAATGAAGTTCTGAGCTCGAGCACGGCCTTGCCAGACAAAAGCATGCCCGTGCTAGCCCTTCAGATCAACCATCCAAATAAAGCCTTACAAAAATGAATTAAAGCTGACATTTAAATATTGAGCACGCCCGTGCCAAAGTGAAGCAAGGCCTAACTCAGAGAAGCAAAGCCTGACTGAAGCAAGCACGACCTTACAAATAAAGAGCACAACCTTACAAATAAAGAGCGCGGCCGTGCAGAAGGATGAGCACGCCCGTGTTGATGCCCATGCACTATGACACTGATTTATGAAGTTGGTATGCCTTTACAAAACTGAGCACAACCTGACACATAAAGAGCACGACTGTGCTGACTAAATAGCACGCCCCAGTGCTGGCGGCGCTGAAGACCTAATTTTGGGCCCTCTTCTCGTATTTTCCTATATATAATGGCCCTCTACACCACTATGAAGGCATCCTTTGAACTTCTTCCGAATAATATCATCTTTTGTAATAGTTTTCTATATTTATAGCTTTTAATAGTAGTTTATAATTCTAGAGTAGGATTTGCGCTTGGGGGTTAAGTTGGAGACACTTCTTCTTCTTCTTAATTCTTCAGGATGCGTTTTCCTTTGTTGAACTTGATTTTATCTATTATTATGGTAGCTAAATTCACCACTAGCGTTGTGGTGGATCTTGTATTAGTCGAAACCCTTTTTTCTTTGTCTTAACTTTAATTTGAATTCTATTTGATTTCAAAGTTGCGATTTGAATAGTGTTATTACATTGTTCTTCATCTCATACTAGAACTACATATCTTTTGTATGCTCTTAATCAATTGGTTGACCAGCGATCATACTGCAATTAATTGGTAGATCTATAGGATAATCGGGGTTTAAATTATAGCATGATCAAATGTGATTTACTCCTTTTAGTCATTTAACCTCTTTATTTTTTATGCTTTCTAATCATTTAAACTCTTTGCCTGCAAACATTGGGTTCATCTAGGAAAATAATATTGATTGTCTGACAAACAATTAATAGTATTCGTAGAGGGATTGATATTCAAAACGCAACGAAATTGAATAGAACTAGGATTTGGGGGGTATCGAAAGTCCAAGTGAAACCATGACTTTAGGCTCTTTTTACTCTTGATTTCTCTTTAGCCATATCTTATTATTGCTTACTTTATATTATTATTATTATTATTATTATTATTATTATTATTATTATTATTATTTTGGTAGTCTAAATAGCATAAGGATTTCTCTATTCCAGTACTTACTTAGTCACTTGCATATCACACAATTAATCTTTTGGGTACGATATCTGGACTTCCGTCCTATATTATTTCGGCGACAGGGTGCACTGCCCTTAAGTGTGTTCATAATGCAACAGTGACCTTGATGGGATTTGTCCTTCCTTCATAACAAGAGTGATATCTTTGGGGCCCTTGATATAGAGAGACTCTAAATGGCATGACCATGTTGAAATCAGTCAATATGAGATATTGATCTCATTGGTTATTACTATATCTACTTAAGTATCAAGAAAAAAAAATTGAATTATATAAGGATGATACATTCTATGCCCTGTGTTCAATTAATATATATGCACAAAGAGACAAAACTACATAGAAACAATGGTCACCGAAAGGTTACATCAAATCACTAGCATTCTCATTACTTGGGCAGCAGTGATGTGTTTCTAGATATCATTCATTGCTTGTAATATTAAATGATATTTTAATATTTCTGCCAACGTTATGAGAACTTATAGGGTTACACATATATAGCAGACTAATTGGAGCAATGAGAAACGAGTTGGACTTTAATTTCTCACATATATAACGTATGAGGCTTAGGCCAGACACATAGATCTCTTACCCGACTTAAGGGAGAGATACTATAAGTAGAACCACTTAAGGTGTTGTGTCGTATTTGAAAAGCCTTGGCCGCACAAATAGATTGAGGTAATGTTGCAGGTTTCCTTGTTCATAGCTAGCCCCGTGAGATAGAAGCAGACTCCTTTGTCCATGGACGTTGGATGTTTATGAAGTATGTTCTTGTGGATACCATAGAGGCATCGTTCGTGAGGTGTTGGTTATTCATCTCACCATTCTTCTCTTCAAGAGGTAAATTCAAAAAACACAAGTCATGATCTTTCGCATGGATCCTTTGGTGGGAATTTATCCATTGCAGTGTGGTTTTTATGCTCATTTCCCAATATTTTGTCTTTGTTAGCTTGAAATACTTCAAGTTTGATATGATTCATACATTGCAAAGGACTTGAATTGATAACTTTAATCCCTCCCTTCCTCAATTATTCTAAATGCTAAGTCTTTTTTATCTTGTTGTATGCTTGACTGGTCTGAAGCCTTAGATCTTCTGATATTGACAATCAACGTTTGTGATCTTGGTCTAGGACTTGACTCGTATCATCTTCATGGAGAGCTTTGTCGTACCTGACCTTACCTTGATTAATACAATCTTGATCTTCGACTTGAGTCTTATATTTGTTTGTTGAGACAAAAATCCTCTTGAATTAAGGCTTTAATGAAGCAAACTTTGTCAAACAAATTTAAGTTTTTTCTGAAATGAGAAGAACTAATGGTTGTATTTAAGATATAATTAATAAGCACATGAATAAGTTGATTAAATCTGAAAAAGACTCAGAAAGAAATTTTATTACTCAGAAGGCTCAAGCTCAAGCATCAGAAGCTAACTTCCTCAGAAAGGTTAATTCACTAAATAATCAACATTCTGAAAGCCTGGATGATCAGAACATGTCATGAAGAACTATCATCCAACAAGCATGAACATTTATAAGAATGGGAATTTCTTCAGAAGACTCATTCAAGCATAAGAAGATAGCCACTGATCATCAGAAGGTACCATCATAAGCTTCTGGCAACGTTATGCTAATTAGGATTGTCAAGCTTCTGACCATCGCACAACCAACAAGTTTCCAACTTGAGTCATCCAACAACTTATGGCAACATGCTTTTATACTTTGAAGCTGAGAAGCATAATCAGAAAGCTACTCTTTAACCATCAAAAGCTACATCAGAAGCTTCATTAGAAGCTTCTTCAGAAGGGTCAATAAGTCAAATTTGCTACAAAAGGAGAAAAAGGACAAAAAAACCTGTTATAGCTTAATATCGATTTGAACTCATTTCCAACAGTCATAAACAACTAGTTGGGTTTGGATTTCTAAATAAACAGCTCGTAGCTGAATATCAAAGAACTCAGACACTAGAAATCATACATGGAGAAAAGAAAGGAAAAAATTGCAAAGTGAAGAAACTGATATACAAGCTTCTGAGTAATATATTCCAAGTCCATCTCCTTCTTACCACTCTTAGACTTCGGTGTTTATTATGTAAAATCTTAAGGAATGAGTTACAGCTTGGATTTGAAAAGGTTATTCATTCATTAAGTGTTTTAAAAGTTGTTTGCAAGTTTCATCAACCTTTTCATCGTAAACTCTGTTTTTCTCCCAAGCTAGTTAGTGAGAAACAATGCTAGTTTGAGATTGTTGAAAGCAAGCAGAGGCTTGGGTTAAAGGATACCGGTGTTGATTCGGTAGAGGTTGTGTGCAAAGAATACTGGTGTTAGAAGCCTGAAGAGGCTATGAGAAACAAAGAATACTTGTATTCATTGATTGAATAAAGGAAAATCCAACTAGATTTTGGGACTGGACATAGCCCAAGGGTTGTTTGGGTGAACCAGAATTAAATCCTTTATGCAGTATTTTTATTCATTAATCTGTTTATTTTCTACACTTACATTTATTGTTGTTCATATCTATTTTCCTGGTTCAAGCTTCTAAACATAACATGAGATTAAAACAATCTTCTGAACAATTTTTGAATGTTATATTTGATTGTTAAATAAGTTGAGCAAAGTGTCTCCGTATTTATCACTGATTTGACAAAATATTTTTGTCTCATAAGATTGTCCAAAAGCTATTTCTTCAAAAGAGCTTATGAACATTATTTCACCTACTGAATCTTCTGATTAAACTTTTATGTAATAAATACTCTCACTCTTCTTTGAGATATTTAACTTACAATTCAAACTAAGTTGTTCATAAACTTGAGATATTCGGTAGCTTAGTTAGGATTCATATTCATTATTTTAATATATAGATTCAGAAGGTTCTCCGTTCTGAGCCTGCTGAGTGTCAAGTCTTGTTACCAAGCAAACAATCAGAACAATTTTTAATTGTCCATGTTGGAATTTTTAAAGGTTACTATTTAACCCCCCTTCCAGTGACTCTTTGTATGACTTCAGTCTTTCTAGAGCTCCACATGTCTGATCTCATCTTTTTAGTTTGCATCTTTATATCCTTGTCTTGTCTTAACCGTAAGATGTTCATGACCTTGACTTTTCTCAGTGATTTTTGGCTTCTTATTCTAGTCATTGCTTGAATCATCTTATGTCTTCTTGATCCAAACTTAACTCATCTTATATATTTTCTTCTATTTCCAAGATGATGTCTTCGTACGACTTCCAATCTAACTGGTTCATGTTTTTTCCCTAAATATTCTCACCAGACAACCATTAGTAATACAAAAATTAGAATACTTAAAATTTGTATCCGAAAGTTTGTTGTTATTAAAATTTTAGCCATGACTGAGTCTTTGTGTCAACAACATTTCATACCAGGAAGCATCGATTCATATATTGAAAAACAAAGAAAGTATAAAGATTGAAAGCTAAAAATCTAGATGGTTGCGAACCGCCAAGAAAGAAGGGTTGTGCTGCCAAGACTTGCAATTGCAATAGGGTTGATTTCTTTGCATTATTAGCATCCAATTTAAAAGAACCAAATTGGAATCAGGGAAACAAGGTTGCCTTTGTGGCTGGGCCTAAGTGTAACACCCCGTTTTCTTGTTTAAGGTGTGGAAAATTAATTAATTAAGCATGTTTAAGGGCTTGATTATGTTCCTTATGTGTTGAGGAAGCCATGGTTCAAATTTGGGACTATTTGGCCTTGGAACGAGTCCAGAAAGTGGAAAACTGTGAAAGAACAGGTCTAATAAGATCCAACATTTATACATGGAGAAACCCCACGCTCAAATGTTTAACGTTGATGCTCGAGAGTGGGTAGTTGCACATCAAATCTTAGAGAGATTACGGGTGGAGGTGCACGTGTCAGACGCGTGGCAGAGACGTGGCGATCAGGAACCCACGCTCAAGCGTGAAAAAATCCCACACCAGAGCATGCGCACTCTCAAGTGTGGAGTGTTCCCACGCTCTAGCATGGACAGGTTGATAGCAAACTCTTAAGTTCTCCTCTTTCATTTAAAGGGGGACGAAACTTAGAAGATTTCAACATTCCAGGAGCTAGAGAGAAAGGATTGAGGTTCTAATGAGAGAGTTTGATCCCGGACGAAAACGAGGCATCGAATCGTGATTCCGACTACATCATTGTGATCAAGGCTACGAGCACTATAACCTATGCCTATCGATTTTGAGATTTGTCAAAGGTAAGCTCGAACCCTTAAAATGTCGACCTTTCCGTTCTTTGTGTTCTTCGAGCTTTTCCTTTGAATTTCTCCTTGGTTCTGAGATCGTCCTAGGGTTAACGATGTTGTTTACACGTTGATCCTGTGATTGGGGCAAAAGTTCATGATCGTGATCGTGGTTGCAGCTGTGAGCTTGGGGGCTGAGGTACTGCGTGGGGGTAGCGGTGATTTGGGGACTGTGGTGGTGTTCATGACCTCAAGCACGCAATCTTTTAGATGGGGAGAAAGAACTGTTATCGTCGGGAAGGCAAGCATAGTGTAAAATGCATACATGCGTGGGGGAACCTTAAACCCTACTAGAGGTTGAGCCCGTGGCAAAGTACCTAAACCCTAGGTATAAGTATCTTTGGGGCTATCACCACTAAGACAATACCCGAGGCTAGATGATGTTGTTGTTGAGTTGATGTGTTGTGCATGATAAACTGCCTATGTGACTATCTGTTTATCTGTTTATATGATGATGATGTATGTGTTAGCATGCCTATTGCTATGATGTTGTTATCTTGTAATTAGTTGGACTGTTGATGAGAGTATGGCGAGTTTGATGTGTAAGTCGGGTTGATATCGTCGTGGTTCCGACCGTGGAGCTGCGGCTCGTGGACGCAAGGTGTCATGATGATGTTGATGTCAATGTGGATACAATGCATCGTGGCTGTGGCCGAATGCTTAGGCTTGAGATTCTGGTATCAACTTGTGATGGATGTTTGCTGCATATCATAGCATGATGATGTTACACCTGTCCCAATGGGGGATGTCCAAATGGGGACGAGACGTGTACCACCTGTCCCAAAGCGGGATGTCCAATTGGGGACGATATATGTGACGTGATGTGATGAGTTCCACCTGTCCCGTTGGGGGATGTGCATATGGGGACGAGATGTGTACCACCGGTCCTAAAGCAGGATTTCCAATTAGGGACGATGTGAAATGTGAAATGATGTGATGTGATATTTGTCCCGACTATTAAGTCTCCATTTTACCAAGGTTTGTTAAACCAAGGTTTTGATGAAAGCAAACAAAACAAAGATAATTAAACGAACCCGATGAATATTGATGATGAGCTATTTTAAGTGTGCAAAAAAGTGTTTTAATCAACTAATCTCAATATAAATAATAATTTACTTATATACGTCTGAGTTAGTTCACAACCAAGCTAGGACAAATTATAAGACACTCGTCTTATAGCTTCAAGACTCAGCATTAATGATGAAGGAGTCATCATATCGTCATGCTCAAAGCTCAGCACTCGTCTTATATATTGGTTGAGGTCAAAATCAATTGAAGGAGTCTGCTAAAGTCATTCTTCTTACCAAAGGAAGACATGTCTCTCTCTCTCTTTCTCACACACATGTCTGAAGGTTAAAGCATCTGTTTGAAGATTCTCAACAAAAATGATCACATATGCAATTAAAATTCATTCGAAGATTTTGACTTTGTTGAAGCGTCTGATAAATGCAAACAGTCTTAACAGAGATTAGTATCATCTGAAGACTTTATGAGGTCAAAGCTCAAGGACGTGTCTCAACGTTTATTAGAAAAGAATATTATTCAAAATAGTAATATATTCATGTCTCTAGATAAGCGTCTGATCAAAGTAAGCAAGATAGTCAAAGTACAGCTCTCTCATCATATCGTCTTATCCAAAGAAGTGTACAAGGCAAGCTATGGGTATACACCAAGCATCTCTAAGAATGCTATGAAGAACTTTTCGAGTAGCAACGTATCTTATTTTGAATGAATGTTGTATCTGAAGAAAGCAGGCTAGGTAAAAGTCAAAGTTGATAAAGCAAACTGCCATCCTCGAAGATTGAAATATCTCTCTGGATATTACAAAAAGACTTTTTCCTGTACTATCTATAGCTTGCACCAAAATAGCAAAAGATTCTACTACTATAGTGAAAGTCGCTCTTCCCTTTTGATAAAAAAAGACCAACGAAATCCCTCACCAGAAATTATTAGAATGGATCTATTCTGTATGGGAATAGAGAAGCCACTTGAACTTAACGACTATTTCCCAACGGTCTCAATTCGTGAGAAGAATATATATAGCAGAATGTAAAAGGAGAAAAACAGAGAGAAATGTAGCAACATATATATGCTGCAAAAATGTGTAAGCATATCTTGATGCTCATAATGCATACATGAAGAAAAAGCAAAGAGCAACAGAAAAATAGCAAAAGAACAAAGTGATAAAAAGGAAGTCTCTTGAAGAAGACTAGTAAGTGAAAGGAAAAGGATTCTGGTTCAGATATCCTTAGAAGCTATGAGAATGAACAAACCAGACAAAATCACATCATCGTAGCTAGAGCAGATTACTCATATGTCTGATCATTTTGTAAGTATAACTCTTCTGATATTTATAAAATGATTTTATGGATTGCAAAAGGTTTTAGGTAATCACTATTCAGCCCCCCTTCTAGTGTTTATCTTGTAGACCTTCATTGATGGGGACATCCAATTGAGGACGCGATGAAATCGACCAACATGCATATAGGGATTAGTATCCCTCTTAGAGATTTGATCTGAGAGAATAAGTTTTGTGATGAATGTGATGTATGACTCGAGAGATGATTGTTGGAGTGCTGTATATTTTCTATGTGCTGCATGCTACATGTTTACATGTTATACTATTACCCCTCTCCCATATTTGATGATATACATGTTTCTTATCTCCTTATTGTTCTCTGTATATGTTTCCTGTTACTTCATACGCTTTAAGATGACGAGATAATCGAAGATATAAATGGACCCGAGATTTCACCCCTTCATCACGGAGGCACCGTGAATACCGATGCTGGGGGAGTTGGAGATGATCCATCATGATGATAGAGGATGGCGGGTGGATCCCTCCACATTCCTGACGGTCAACACCGGGCCAGTCAGTCTGCTGTTCTGGATTGGGACTCCACCGTACGAGGACATTATAGGACCTTTCAAAGTTGTACAATTTTTGCCTTTTACCCATATGTGGCATCTGCCGAGGCATCACAAGTGGGATTTCATGTGGGCGATGCCAGCGACATCTCACGCATCCAGCAGGAGAGGGTTCGTTTTGCGAGGCCAGCGGAGTAGGTCCGAGCAGTGCCTGTGGACATACAGACGTCATAGAGTGGTGGTGTCTAGTTCCTCTTCTGAGTACCTACCATTGAGGGTTTATCGGCGTACCCACTGAGAGGGACAAGGTAGTTCTAAACATCCACGCCGCTGATGGTATGATACTGCCAGTACGTCTTAGGTGGGGAGATAAGCGGTTTTGATGTATTTTGAAAGATGGGTGGGGCAGTGCTGGTGAGCTTTTGAGAGCTTTATCTTTTGGCTGTATTTGTTTTATCTTTTCGTTTTTCATGGTACAGTTGCATGTATATATATAATACGAGAGCCCTACTGACGGGGCAACTGATGCATGTATATATTTCTTTGGTTTTATGTATTGTGTACTATGATGCATGTGTGCTTTAGTTTAGTGTTCGTTTCTGCTTTTGTAACACCCTAGTTTTCGCTTGCTTGTTATATAAGTGTTGTTATATATGTTATCATTGTTATTATATATATGTTATGTGTTGTATGCTTGCATTAGATGTTTAGGGACGTGTTTTGGGGTAGTTGACCTTAGAATGAGTCAGATCTATGATCCTGACAAGGTGGCACGCCTGTGCTCTATGCGAGCACTAGAAACACGTTTTGGGCTTTAGGTTGACCCATTTCGTCCCAAAACTTTTTATATCTCGTTTGCTCGACCTAAAACTCACAGCCGTATTTAACCTTTCTCTTGGGTTCCCATTGAATCCCTGAGTTTTCCTCAATTCTTGTTGGGTGTTCTTCATCAAGAACACATCCCTGTGGTGTTTGCTGTTGCGTTTGGGGTTAAGCTGCTAGCTTAGTGTTACTCTGAGGCAAAGTAACCAACCTTGTTCATCTTTTTCTTTGAATCCTTTAAGTTTTGTGTTGAACCGTTTTCCCCTTGTCAACCAGACTTCGTCTTTCGTGTGCCAGTGTTGTGAACAACAACTAGCAGATTAGTTCCCCAGGATTCTAATCGAGGTATGTTTATAACCCTTGTGTTAATTCCCTTTTCTTTTCCTTGTTTGGGGAATTAACTTATCCTTTTTGTCTTGGCGTTCTTGGTCAAAGCTCGTTGAACCTGTTGAACCTGTTCGAGGAGTCAAGCGTGGACTTCGGTTTTGTTGGCTCATAGGCTGGAATCATCAAGCCAGGTATGAGGAGAAGGGATTAGTATAACATATAGGTTCTAGGATAGCATAAGATGAGGGTTAACCCATGACCCTATTTGTGTGCTATATGCCTTAATTGCTGTATGAAGTTGTTATGGTTGTTTATACATATTGTTAATTGTTTAAATGGTTTGTATGATCATGGCATGACGTTTATGATGTTGTTTATGATGATGATGATGATATGCCATGATTGTATGAGTTGGTATGTTAGAACTGCTGTTAAATCTATGTTAATAAAAAACATAGGGATGTTAGCGCTAAGCCTAAAACTAGGACTAGTCTAATTGATGTGCATAAAACATAAAGATGTTGATGAGGGGTGAGATTAATGCCAACGGATTAGTCAAGAACCTTAGGATTGATTTGGAGGGTTGAAATCTAAAAAAGCTGCCAAATTCCTAGAACTGAGACGCTGTAACAAAGTTGAGCATGCCCGTGCTCTTCTCCCAGTAAAAGCCAGCACGCCCGTGCTCTCAGTAGCACGCTCGTGAAAAATGAGAAAATTGACGCTATTTAGCAGGCCTGTGCTTTCACACAGAATGCCGGTGCCAGTTGGCCAGCATGCCCGTGCTCAGGCCGTGCCGCTGTCAGAATTAAGAAAACTTCACTGTTTTAAATAAAGAGAGATTTAATACCTTTTTTGGAATAAAAGTATGATACAAAAGATTATAAAATACGACATTGAGGATAGTTAATGAACTAGGACAATGATATGGTAAAATGTAATAATAAAGACTTAATAAAGAGATTAATTAATGAGAAAATGATGTTATTGGTAACGACATACTGTTACCGATGTTGTTGGTTAAATCATTGTTGATGATTAATGGTCAAGATTGATGTTGATAAATCACTTTGATGCTTATTGGTCAAGGTGGATAGCCTGTGTTAATGGTGTTGATGGAGGTGGTTGCCATGTTGTTTGTATGTTAGCATTGCATGCATCATGACATGGAGTTGTTAGATGGACTGAAGGAAACGAGGAGACAGGAAAGTTCACCCGAGAGTTTGGAGGACAGGCAACTCGTGGGATTCATCCGAGAGTAAGGTGAATCGTTACCCATGGGGGTTCATCCGAGAGTAAGGTGAATAGTCAGTGTTGAAAGTTCACCCGAGAGTTTGGTGGACAGGTAACTCGTGGGGATTCATCCAAGAGTAAGTGTAACATTCCGAAAATCTAATACATGTTAATAATTAATTTTATATTCTTGAATTATTTTATTTAGTTTATTGGGTACATTATCACAGTTTATATACTCTTGCAAGACGAAAATATTATGCTATTGTTATTATTATTATTTGTTTAGAAAAATATTATTTAAATAATATGATTGAAAGAAATTATTTTCTAAATTTAATCTATTTGATTTTAGATTTGAAAATAAAATAGTATGGATTTAATCAAAAATTTATTTTGGATCATTGATTCCCTAGGTTGATAAATTCAACCATCAACCTCTACTCTAATTCAAAATTTGAAAATTTAGGTTTGTCTCTCTTTGCTTTTAGATCAAAAGATCAAGATTTATTTGTTGTTTTTGACTCAATTTCAACTATTCATTTTTCACTTATAACTACAAAAAAAAAAAAAAAGAAAGAAAGAAAAGGAAACCCAACACCCCACCCCACCGCCTACTCTCTCCTTTTCTTTTTCTTTTCTTTCTTCTCCTTTCTTTTTCTTCTCTGCTCCAGGACGGCATTTCTCTCGCTCTCTCTAACTTTCTCTTCTTCTCTCTTAATTTCCAGTCAACTCCGGCCACCTCTCACAAAACCAAAATCATAGAAATGTTCCATATCTTCTCTTCTACATTTCTAACCGAACATCTTCGCGAACGGACATCTTTGACGGCGGAGCCATCTTGAAGCCGCCACTGTTTTTGGGCTTTTCCGGCCACCATTTGGCCTCCCTTTCCCGAAATAAATCAACCACATGAAAGGCCGCATCTTCTTCCACGTTTTGAATGAAGCACCGCCACTGCCGCCGCCACCATGCGCTACTGCCAGGACCGCCTTTCATGCTCTTTCTTCCTCCTTAGTAAGAATCCTTCATTTACTTCATTCCTTTCTCTTGACTTCTGATTTCATGAGGAATCCTAATCCTAAATCCCCAATTTGAAACCCTAGCATTTTAATTTCTTGCTTTAAATGGGAAATTGATTATACTTTTATGCAATTGGGTATTTCAATTTCAAGTTCCCTATGTCAAATGTTCAAATCCCCCTTTAAATTCGGATTTCCCCAATTTCACTAAATCTCTAAATCTTTATCTTAATCTAGTCATGAAATTAATTCTGTTTTAGTGCAATTAGGGTAGTTAATTAATGATTTCCTAAGCTAATTTCATATTTCTATGACCAAATTGGTTTTTCCGAAATTGATTTTATTGGAAAAGTAATTATGTTGGATTAAATAAAATATTTAAATCCATTAGGTTATGTTTTTAAATGATGATTAGTTAATTGATATGTTGTTTGGATGTTGAATGTGCTTGGATGTTATCTCTTGGGTTTTTGGTTGTGGCTATGCTTACTTGGGGGAGCTGGATATGCACTCTTGGATTTGATGCTTGGAGTTGCTCATCAAAGAGACTTCATTTAAGGTAAGGGGACAAACCTGAGGAGTTCACATCGGACAGCTATATGCTGCTTTGGTTATTTGTAATGTAAATAAATGTCTGTATCTGATTATTGGTGGATTGATTTATTTACTGTTGTTGATTTACTTATGCATGACATAACTATTGATATATGTGGATACATGATATAATTTTTGAATAACTGTATGGATGTATCGTGTGACCTGCTGTGAGATTTAAGACTTTGGAGGATCTAATATCGATTAGGATCCAACATCGTATAATATAAAAGTTTTAAAAGCTTGAGATGTGGAATTGAGAAAAATAAATATGTTCTATTTTTTCCCAATTTAATTTAAGAGAAAATAAATAATTATCTCTTTTTAAATAAAATAATAATAAATAGCTGCTTTTAAGGAAAAGTTAACTTAAAATGACAAAGCTGTGAAAATGTATTTAATAACGAAAAACGATGTTTTAAGATAAATAGTGTTTTTAGAAAACTTTATTAGCTTTTAGATTAATAAAGTTAACCGTTTGAGCAAAGACGTTTTGAGAAATGTGATTTTCAATCTATGTTTTATCTAAGGAAAATGGTTTTTGCAAACTGTATTTAAAGTTTGAGTTTTACCGATAAACTACGAAAGAAAAGAAATGGTCTTTAGACCAAGTTTTGTTTTATGGAAAACCGATCCCAAGGACTTTGTGTAAGTGTCGGAGATTGAGGTTTTGGTTTTTGAGTTTTTGAGAAAAGTGGTTTTTTAGATTAGAAACTAGAAACCGAGACATCGGGGTTCTCGGGTTCTGCAGAAACACATTTGACTAGATGTCCTATTTTGAGAAAAATGTTTTTGAGGCTTAAAAAGTCTAAGACATTATGGTGGTTGTTAGCGTTGATGCTACAACGGGGAAATATTAATACGACAAAGATCAATTATTGGAAACTAAATAGTTTTCTCATGCATTTATGTGTTGGGCAGACGTGCCGTGAAACGGGGGTCCTTGATAGGTAAGGAGAACCTGAGATGACTTACTGTCATTATGTAACATTGTGCCTTGATGGACAATGATATCATACGTGCCATGTGAGAGCGTATTGTGCCCAGTGAAGAGGACAATATAGTATGACTTATACATTGTGAGTACCACTGACATGCACGTCCATGTATTATTTCCTGGGAGGTTACATACTCACGTTTTGCCGAATTTTAATTCTGCCGTTTGTCATTATTGCCTGCGGGGCAATAACGTTGAGTTTGATCAACTCGCTGTTTTATGGTGATGGGGTTTCCGGAAATCTAGAATTGAATATTAGTTGAGATATATGGAAATGTTCATGCATAGGTTTAGAGAATAACGTTGATTGTGAGGTACGAAACCCTTGTGTTTTTACTGTTAGTACATGGATATATATGTTGTACTATGTGATGCATGATGATATTTGGTGAGATATACTTGTATGAATCTACTGTTTGTGTTTGATTATATGGTTATCGGTTTTGGATTCAAATATTGGTTTCTCACCCTTGCCTGTACCATGTTGGACACCCTGTTGTGTTTTTGGATACATGTACAGATGTTTTATCAACAGTCCTCTGAGTCACTCCGGGACCCTATAGCTTGATTCCTTGAGGTTGACGACGAAGAGGTGTGGTTTGTTGATGACGAGACCCAGTCTTATTGGTATGACTTATGTTAAGTAGTACGCTTTATCGTCCTTAGAATTATTTTTTTAGACCAGCTCTTAAGATTTTTAAATGTGTAAGTTCAGTCTTCCGACTGTGATTATGATTGTTGTGTATTCAGAGACTAGAAGTACGTATACCTAATGGCAAAACTTGAATTATTGTCATATGTGATGAGTGTCATTTTGTTTCCTGTGGTTGTTAGCAATTTCCTTTGGTATCAGATTTCCGCAATTACTTTACTGAGTTCCTTTTTCGAAAAAAGGTTTTAGTTAACAAGGAAAAAGAGATAATTTGCGTTATGAAAGTGACATCGGAAGGAGGGTGTGTTACAAGTGGTATCAGAGCTGGTCGATGTCTTTTGGGATGTAGGTTGTGGATTCATGATGTTTTTGTTGTGTTTACTCTGTGTTTTGTTTTGATAAAGGTCGGTCAGAGTAAGAACACTCTGTTATGACTTGTTCCTTGTGGAATATGAACAATTGGATTGGATGGATCCGATAATCCAGATGTTTTAAGACCTTGTAGAAAGGTTATCTGAGTTACTAAGGTAACATCTAAGATAGGTTTTAAGGCAATTTCTTAGTCAGTACTAGCAAATAGGCTTGAATATGACTTTTACATTATGGGTCAAGGATGTTAGACTCTTAGCTATCAAATAAGTGAGGACTCCCTTATATGTGAAGGAAATTCGATTGTTGGGAAAGTTGAGAAGGAAACGAGTGTGCCTTAGGCAAGTAAAAGAATGCCAAAAAAAATTTTGGAGTAGATATATAGGCAACTAGTTAGAGACCAAAGGCATGGCAAGATAACGATGTGTACTCTAATAGAGTTGAGAGACTGGAATGGAATTCTTGAGGAGCATTAGAAGTGTGGTACCGTGTGAAGTTTTTCCTGTTAGTATTTTAAGAAATAATTAGAGCCTCCGCTGTTTGTGGATGTGATGGATAGGACGTTGTCCCTCTAAGGATAGATAAAAGGTTACGCCTCATAGGTAAACTTGTGATCCATGCTGATGATGGGGAGGAATTCGTATAATACCGAAGTATAATTTTTGAGGGCTACGAATGATCAGAGACTGAGTGAATAAGGATGGAAGAACGATTGTTCACCGTAGAACGAGTGCCCGTAGGATTGGTATTAGTAGGGGAAAGAATTGCCATGAATCATATATGGATGAGAGTATTGTCTTGTTGATAGAACGTAAGACAGATGAGTTTAGACTCGCTTGCAACAACCATTATCGGAGGATATGGTTGTCTCTTTGTTTCGATGCCTTCGAATTTTGAGGACTTGGACTAAGTTTGGTATTAAGTTTGGATTTTCACTTGGATATTAGAATTCTTAACGGCGCATATTAAGGTTTAAAGTGCATGGGAGCTGATTGATTAGACTAAGACGAGTAGTAACGAGGTGGGAATTGGTTTAGGCATCTGACGTAATAATGAAAGTTGATTTAAGTAACCGATCACTAAGGTAATGCTTAGAAGTAAGAATGAAAAAAAGTCTTTCGTGAAGGATTGGTAGTAGGGAATGACTTTCCCGATAATTGATGGATAAGCAAAAGGCTGATGATAAGTTTCAAGAGTTAGGTTTATCTCTCCCAAAGTGTAGGACCTTGTTCAAATTGATTCCTTGACGAAATAATGTGTCCACATAAGGATGTGTATTTTGTTGAGTTCTAATTAGGTTGACACCTTAAGAGAAATCATGTTTCGTGAGTGACACTCATATTCATGTTGACACATCGTTTATCCTTTTGGGACCGTGTCAAATATTGGAATGAGGTGATTGCCGCAGAGGATTTTTAGGAGAATTTTTTGAGAATGTTCCAAGTTTGTGTTGCGAAGGATGTGGAGTTTTCGATTGATCTAGTTTCTAGATTCAGTCAGATCTCCATCGCTTTGTGTAGAATATCGCCTACAAAGCTAACTGGGTTAGACTACATGAAATGGAGTATTCGTCCATTTCTTAATAAAATCGTCATCAACGGAGAAGTTCTCGTTTACTCTAGGAGCCACGAGGAACATGAGGAAACTTTGTGGAAAGTGTTGCATACCCTGCGTGAGAAAAGCTATGATGAAGTTGCATAAGTGCGAGTTTTGACTCGATGGTAGTGAAAATTCTTAGGGCATGCGATCCCAAACGAGTATTTGTACTCACACTCCTACATAATCCTCAGTGTATTAGACATTCGAGTGAGTTGGTTTAATAGTATCCATTGGTCTAGATATTTTCGTATCCTTTCATTGAAAGATTTGTTATGACTATTGCTTGGGTTGTAACACAAATGACTCCCTGATACTGGAAGTTTTTTGAGGTCTAATCACCTTTACTTTTGGTAAATGTGATCTAGTCTGATTCTTGGCTAGACTATTTATTTTTTGATTCCCTGATCCGTTGGGAGATTCTTGTGAAAGAAGGCACTTTATTAGAGTCATGGTTGTAAACATGTATTAGCTATGCATTTTTACACTCATGAACCTACTGAAGAATCTTTTTACATACTAGATATTCCTGTATTCTTTTCAGAGTGGTAAAGTTCTTCTATATACCTTCTTAGGAGGGTGAGACCAAGAAAATTTCCTTGTTGGGAATTTCTTTCCTTAATCCTCAAGGATCGAATAGAGACCGAGTTCAACGGATCACTTTCAACTCGAGTGACGAGTAGGGAAAATGATTTAATCTTTGGAATGTTGGTTGGGAAAAAGTGTAGTATCTACTGCGATAATTCCTTTAATAGGATATATAAGAAGTGATGAGAATTTTATTGAGGTATAGTTGCGACTGGTACAATGTGGATCTTTGAGTTCAATCTCAGTGAGTGAGACAATTATTATCAATCAAGTATTGATCGAGGGAAAATAGTCTCCGAAGAACCTAGGATACTGATCAACATTTATAGTTGAGATTGATGGTAAAGGTTTAAAGAGTTATAGGAAAGTGTCCTCGGTAGTTCTGCCTAAATTAAGTGTAAGAAGGAAAGAAGAGCTCTTGAGTAGAAGTTAAGTTGTTAAAAAAGTTAAAGATGTATGGTATTGAGGAATCCTAGCCAATGTGAATCCTTTGGGTTGTAGTTGCATTATGAGGAGCGGAAAATGGTTCTTTAAAGTTAAGAGGTGTAATACCCCCCTTGGGCATTACATGAAGAACACGTGCGGAATTAAAATTTTAAAAGAGAATTACTGGTTGCTTTCGTAAAAAGGATAATTTACTTTAAGTCAGAAAACTCGAGTGTAAAAAGTTTTCGGGATAATACTTCAGGAAGTTATACACGCATCACAATATACTTGACAACATGCATAAACTGAGTTTATTCATAAATCATAAACCATCACATATAAACCTGACTAAAATTATTTTCATTCTGAAGTCTCCAACTGTACAAAGGTTCTAAAAACCACATACACCGACTTTCTCAACATTATACATTAAAATCCTAAGAGCTGGTTTGATAAAAGAACTCTACGGACAATAGAGCCTACTCCCTAGTATACATTATACCAATGAGACTGGGCCTTGTCGTCGACAGTCCACACATCTTTATCGTCGGCATCGAGAAACACAAACTACAGGGTCCTGAAGTGACCCAAATGACCATTGAGAAGTATCTGTACATGTATCCAAAAACATAACAGGGTGTCCAATATGTACAGGCAAGGGTGAGTAACCAATATATGTGGATTTAAACGCGATAACTACATGCACGACGCACAACACAACATATGAACATACGTAGTATCAACACAGCATAATAGCAGAAGTAGCACAAGCGATATATACCAAGTAATCACATGCTCAATATGCATACCATAAATCGTAATATATTATATTAATCAATTAGCAGCATAAGCCATCTTTGAAAACAGAATAATGATGTAGAATGGTAAATGTCATCATCAACAGCCATGTGTGTAACACCCCAATTTTTCATTGCTTTCTACGATCGATATATGATACGAATCTTATCTGAGTCACAGTGGCAAAGTTGTAATTTCATGGACTTTGCTTTAGAAATTATCAAGATATTTGAGAAAGGTAATCATGACATGGGTGACCCATGGTGGTGAGTCATGGTGGAGTAATCATGATAGTGATGAGTTATGGCGATGACTCATCCACCTATTCATCACACTCATCACCCTTAGGAACTGCGTCTCTCATCTAATGTTTGATTTTTTTCTCTACTTGTCCACTTCTAACTCCAACCCAGATCTTGTTTTACTTTACATTACTGGTAGAGAATTATGGTTAGGGTTTGGGTTGACGATTCAAACGAAACCAGGTCCATATACGGGATCATAGGAACCGGTAATGGATAAGCATAAGGTCGCTTTCAAGGGGACACCTCACCTTATCTTATCCTTATGCAATTATTACATAGTGACTCACCTAGGTGAGTCACCATGATAATGATGGCCAAGGGTGAGTCACATATGTGACTCACCATAGTAATGATGATGGTGTAGAAAATGACAATTTTGACCCTAAAGGAAATGACAATTTTGCCCTTAAGTAACTTTTATACAATCCTTACCCTTCCTTCATATATCTAACACGCCATTCATATATACATATCCTATGTCATATTCCTTTCTCCTTTACTTTATTCTTTAAGTACAAGTGTTGAAGTTTCTAGAACAACTTTTGATGAAAGTCCAATTTGGTTCTTAAGTGAATGACCATTCTAACCTTGAGTAAATTTTATCCTTATCCTATCCTTATCTTTTTCCCCCCTATAAATATGGATCTCATGCCACTTTTCTTCCATTTCTTTCTCTCATTTTCGTTCTCCTTCTTCACCTCAAGCATTCATAACATATTCAAGGCTTCAACCTCCATTTTCTCATCATTCTTCAAGGTTTCTTCAATACCTTTGAGAATCAAAGTTGCTTAGAATCATCTTCTCCATCATCCAAGAGGTAGAGATCTCATCTTTGAGATCTTAATCTTCAACTTCATCCATTGAAATTCTATGTGTTCATGGTTACTCTTAAACTTCCAAAATTCATGAAAAATTGTAGAAAAATCATTTTGATGTCAAACCAATTTTCATCATTTAGATTCAATGTCTTATTTCATAATCTAAAAGCTTGTAATCATAAGAGCTCTCTAACCCATTTGGGGTGAGATGGCTGAAACCCTAGGTTAGTGAATCCATGAAGTTTTGTTCAATGTTTTGCTTAAAGAAGTGTTGAATTGAGTTCTATGACACTTAGATGTCCTTGAATTCAATTAATCATGATTGTTGTATCTAGTGGATATTCAATGTTGGTAGTTAGTTAGTTATGTTTGTTAGCCGAGTGTTAGTTACTGTTTTATCCATCTTGTTAGTTAGTTATTCGGGTATGGCTTGTAACCGTTTGGGAACTAACTTGTATAGGGGTAGCATAGGCTATATAAGTCTTGGCTAGGTGCTTTTGTAGGCACATGAAACAATTTACTTGTTGCTGAGTTTTTCAGATAGATTCTTTTGAGTGATAAACACTGTGAAGTGTGTGATTCGGTTGAGCCATTACTCAACCAAATTCTTGTATCTCTGTGTGTTTTGTGTGATCAATAAGAACGGCTATCTCAGTGAGGACGTAGGAGATCAATTGCTCCGAACCTCGATAATTCTTGTGTTCTATTTTTCTGCTGCAACCAGTTTTCTGCAACTGGTTTACTTCTGCATCAAGTCACTGCTCTTGCAGTGGTGTTCTTACCAAGTTTCTTGTCCTGTTTCCGCATAACAAGTGGTATCAAGAGCTAGGCCCAAGAAAGAGAATCTTGATTCTCGATGGGAGGAGCAAAGTTTGATGTTGAGAAGTTCACCGGTGACAATGACTTTGGGCTTTGGAGGATCAAAATGAAAGCACTGTTGGTTCATCAAGGGCTTGAAGAGGCATTGTTGGGAGAATCAAAAATGCAATCCACCTTATCTGATAAGGAGAAGAAGAGCATGTTGAGCAAAGCACATAGCACGATTATTCTCTCATTAGGTGATGAAGTTTTGAGGGAAGTGGCAGGCCAAGACACAGCGGCTGCAATTTGGTTAAAGCTTGAGAGTCTCTATATGACCAAGTCTTTAACAAATAAACTCTATCTGAAGAAGTCACTGTATCAATTGAAAATGAAGGAAGGCACTTCGATCAAAGATCATGTTTCTTTGTTTACCAAGACTGTTCTTGATCTAAAGAGCCTGGATGTCTTAATCAGTGAAGAAGATCAAGCCATTATGCTCTTGTGCTCTCTGCCATCTTCATTTGACAATCTGGTAGATACAATGATGTTTGGTAGAGAGACTCTTACATTAGAAGATGTGAAGGTGACTCTGAATGCCAGAGAAATGAAGAAGAAAATCAATGATATCAAGGAAGAAAGTCCTGATGTTGAGGGGTTATTTGCTCGAGGGAAAACTGAAAAGAAGAATGGCAAGAACAAGCAGAACAACAAGTCAAAACCAAAAACCAAGAAGTTTTGTTTTCATTGCCATAAGGAGGGACACTTCAGAAAAGATTGTCCAGAGAGGAAGAAACAGAACCAAGGTAAAAGTAAGGAAGACAGTGATGCTATAGTGGCTGATGGATATGAAGACAGTGATGTTCTTTCAGTTACTGCTGATGCTTGCTGTGAGGAATGGATTCTTGACTCGGGTTGCACTTTCCATAAGACCCCGAATCAAGAATGGTTTGATACCTATGTCAAAACTGATGCTGGTAGAGTTTTGATGGGTAATAACATAGCCTGCAAAGTTAAAGGGATAAGCACTGTAAAGATTAAAATGGAGGATGGATCCATTAGAATCTTCTCTGAAGTCAGGCATGTTCCTGAACTTAAGAGGAATTTAATATCCCTTGGAATGCTTGACCAAGCAGGCTGCATAATCAAGGCAGAAGGTGGTGCTCTCAAAGTTTTCAAAGATTCAAAGCAATTCATAAAAGGTATCCGAACAGGAGGCTTATACAGATTACAAGGTACGACTATTATCAATTCTGCAAATCTAATTTCTGATGCTAATTGCATGTCTACAAAACTATGGCATTATAGACTTGCACATGTTAGTGAAAGGGGGTTAGAGGAATTGCATAAGCAAGGGCTAATTGGTAATGGATCTTAAATAAATTGGAATTCTGTGAACATTGCTTATATGGTAAACAAAAGTGGGTAAAATTTCAATCTGCTGCACACACTACTAAAGGAATACTAGAATATATTCACTTTGACATTTGGGGGCCAGCAAGGGTTAATTCTCTAGGTGGAGCTCGATTCTTTATTACCTTTATTGATGATTGGTCTAGAAAGGTATGGGTGTATTTGTTGAAGCACAAGAATTAGGCATTCAAGAGCTTCAAGCAATGGAAAACACTGGTGGAGAATCAGACTGGAAAGCAGATTAAGGTACTAAGGACTGACAATGGTCTTGAATATCTTAGTGGTGAGTTTGCTGATTTTTGCAGGGACAATGACATAGCTAGACACAAGACTGTAAGGCTGACACCTCAACAAAATGGGTTAGCTGAGAGGATGAATCGAACCATCCTTGAAAGAGTATGGTGTATGCTGTCAAATGCTCAACTAAGCAAAGGGTTTTGGGGTGAGGCAGTGTCCACTGCTTGCTACCTAATAAATAGGTCACTTTCTGCAGCAATCCAATTTAAAACTCCTGAAGAAATGTGGACAGGTAAGCCTCCTAACCTTGATCATCTAAGAATATTTGGCTGTAATGCATTTGTTCATGTTAATGAAGGGAAGTTAGAGCCAAGGTCATTATTCCTAGGCTATCCTAAAGGTATCAAAGGCTATAGATTAAAGAAGATTCTGGTGGAAAGGCAGTGACAAGCAGGGATGTTATCTTTAAAGAAGATGATTTGCTTGAAGGTCAAGTGAGTGGATCAACTAAGGTACATTCTGAAGAGCAACAGGACAAGGGAGCTCATGTGGAGGTGGAGCAATCACCTATCAGAAGTACACCTAAGAAGGTTAATCAAACTCAGTCAGAACCAGAAATTCAAGTAGATGCAAGTGAAAATTCCTACTGCCTTGCCCGAGACAGAGAAAGGAGAAAGATCAGGCCACCTGACAGATATGGCTATGCAGATTTCATTGCATATGCTTTAAATGTTGAGTTGGATGATCATTGGACAAATCCTATCAGTTATAGGGATGCTGTCACATGCAAAGAAAGTGAAGAATGGAAGGCTGCCATGGAGGATGAGTACAATTCACTCATGAAAAATCAAACCTGGGAACTTGTTGAAAAACCTGATGAACAAAGGGTCATAGGCTGCAAGTGGATCTTTAAAAGGAAACCTGAGATCCCTGGAGTTGAGAAGGGCAGATTCAAGGCCAGGCTAGTGGCCAAGGGGTATTCACAAAGGGAAGGAATCGATTTCAAGGAAATTTTTTCACCTGTTGTGAAACACACTAGCATAAGAGTAATTCTTGCTCTTGTGGCTGTAAACAATCTAGAATTGGAGCAATTAGATGTGAAGACAGCATTCTTGCATGGGAATTTGGAAGAAAAAATCTTCATGAAACAACCAGAGGGTCATGAGGTTGCTGGAAAGGAGAACATGGTGTGTTTGCTTAGAAAATCACTCTATGGACTTAAGCAATCACCTAGACAATGGTATAAACGATTTGATTCCTTTGTAATTTCTAAAGGATTCAAGAGAAGCCTCTTTGATAGCTGTTTATACTTCAAAAGAGAGGGACCTGCTAGTGTCATCTACCTCCTCCTTTATGTAGATGACATGCTCATAGCTAGTGAAGACATCAATGCCATTAATAATCTGAAGAACTTGCTGAATTCAGAATTTGATATGAAGAATCTTGGCCCTGCTAAAAGAATCTTAGGCATGGATATCATCAGAAACAGGTCTCAAGGACTCTTGTATGTGAGTCAGTCCAAATATGTTGATAAA
This sequence comes from Ammopiptanthus mongolicus, assembly GCA_039655645.1. NCBI lineage: Eukaryota > Viridiplantae > Streptophyta > Magnoliopsida > Fabales > Fabaceae > Ammopiptanthus > Ammopiptanthus mongolicus. Next base: position 77,295,112 of record CM077347.1, read on the forward strand.
GTGTTGAAGAAGTTTAATATGCAAGAATCAAAAGCTGTGTCTACTCCCATAGCAGCTCATTTCAAGTTGTCATCAGCACAATGTCCTAAAACTGATGAGGAAAGGCTGCACATGAAGGACATACCCTACTCCAATGCCACGGGTAGTGTCATGTATGCTATGATCTGCTCAAGGCTAGATATAGCATATGCTGCCAGCATTGTTAGCAGGTTCATGAGCAACCCTAGGAAGGAACATTGGGCTGCTGTGAAGTGGCTATTTTGATACCTTAAGGGAACCAAATCAATTGGTCTCACTTATGGTAAGTCTAAACCTGGAAAAGGTGGGCTGATTGGTTATGTTGATGCTGATTTTGCAGGTGATTTAGATAAAAGAAGATCTATATCCGGTTACTTATTCACTTTACATGGAAGTGTTGTAAGTTGGAAGGCAAACCTTCAAGCTATTGTTGTTCTATCCACAACTGAATCTGAATACATTGCTTTGACAGAAGCAATTAAGGAAGCAATTTGGCTTAAAGGATTAGTTAATGAGCTGGAAGGCAAATCTGAATCAGTGAATGTTTGGTGTGATAGTCAAAGTGCCATATGCCTCTCAAAGAACCAAGTGTTCCATGGAAGGCATAGTGGATGTAAAGAAGGTTCCAACAGAGAATAATCCTGCTGACATGTTAACAAAACCAGTTCCTTGCACCAAATTTAATCATTGCTTAAGTTTGGTGAATGTAGGAACTTGTGACAACTAAAGTTTCTTAGACTTTGAAGCATTTCTAACTATGGCCTGAAGATTGAAGATCCAAGGTGGAGATTGTTGTCTCTAGTGGATATTCAATGTTGGTAGTTAGTTAGTTATGTTTGTTAGCCGAGTGTTAGTTACTGTTTTATCCATCTTTTTATTTAGTTATTCGGGTATGGCTTGTAACCATTTGGGAACTAACTTGTATAGGGGTAGCATAGGCTATATAAGTCTTGGCTAGGTGCTTTTGTAGGCACATGAAACAATTTACTTGTTGCTGAGTTTTTCAGAGAGATTCTTTTGAGTGATAAACATTGTGAGGTGTGTGATTCGGTTGAGCCATTACTCAACCAAATTCTTGTATCTCTGTGTGTTTTGTGTGATCAATAAGAACGGCTATCTCAGTGAGGACGTAGGAGATCAATTGCTCCGAACCTCGATAATTCTTGTGTTCTATTTTTTTGCTGCAACCAGTTTTCTGCAACTGGTTTTCTTCTGCATCAAGTCACTGCTCTTGGAGTGGTGTTCTTACCAAGTTTCTTGTCCTGTTTCCGCATAACAATGATCAAAAACCTTTCTTACCCTAATTTTCTAAGTCATGGCTGAAACCCTATACTTGGTGTATCTTGAGTTTTGGTTCAAATTCTTGAGAAAAATGACTTACAAGAATATTCTCTATGCTTAAGGATCATAGATCTAAGAGTTTGTGAAATTTTAACACTTCTATCATTTTTACTACATAGGGGCCGAAACCTAGCTCATAAGAACTAGGGGAGATTTGTTTGATTTTACTAATTTTGATGATGATTTGTTGTGAAGAATAAGAACGTGTTCAACTGCTCTAAACGGTGTCCAATTACCAGTTGGAGGAGCGAGGCTGTGACAGTGAGAACGTGCTCGTGAGTTCGTGAACGTTGCTATCATACTCTTACTATTAGGTGAGGAGGAAGAAACTACATATATCTGGGAATGGTAGACATAGTATATAATTGTTAATATATGTAGGGATCCTCAAACCCTACTAATGGCTGAGCCCCGATAAATTACCTAAACCTTAGGTTTAGTTTATTTTGGGCTATCACCGTAGTATTGATCTATGATATATGTTGATTGAGGATGTTTGTTTATTTGTGATGATTGATAATATGATTAAATGAGATGTTTGTGGTGATAACATGTTTAATTGTGTTTTGGTATGTTTATAAGAATGCTATACTGCTATGACATGTGATGTGTTTGTGATTGATATGATCTTGGGTGACTTTGGAGATGATTGGTATGTTGTTAGGGATTAGAGGATGACTATTGGTATGCTGATCGGATTATAGGATAATGAGTATTGATGGAACTAAGAATGTGGATCTATGTTGTAAGTGGCTCTCATAGTTGGAGAGCGGCATCCTCACAGTTGGAGGATGTGGGCTTTTGTTGAAATGATGGATGCATAATCATAACATTTACATTATTGTGGTGGAAAGCCGCGGGATTTACTGCAACAACTGTCTAAACAGTTATCACACGAGGTGGATTACTTGTGACAATTGCAACAACAGTTTGAGTGGTTGTCACAAGGGAGCTATATGACCAACTGCAATCATATATGCTGGTACACAACTGCAACAGCAGTTTGAGTGGTTGTGTATAGGGTTACGTGTGTGTACTTGCCACAGAAGCTTGCCAGCAGTGATCACGCGAGGTCGGGACTTGTGACAATTGCAACAGCAATTTGAGTGATTGTCATAAGGAGCTGTATGAATAGCTGCAACAGCAGTTTGAGTGGCTATCATATTGTACCTGTATACAACTGCAACAGCAGTTTGAGTGGTTGTGTGCAGGGAACCGTGTGTACAGTTGCAACAGCAGTTTGAGTGACTGTCACACGAGGTCGAGGTGGACGTTCTGGGAGACGTCCTGGGAACCAGTAACCTGGACTACCGACTCTATGCCCTTATAGTTGGAGGGTGACTTCCTACCTTGGAAAAGGACTACTTCACAGTTGAGTTGGAGGACAGTATTTCCAAGGGCCAGGAACTTAGTTATGCATGTAGAAGAGGCGATGATCCCTAGTTGTGATACTTTGAGGTTGACTGTTGTAGAATAGGCGATGATCCCTAGTTATGATAATTTGAGGTTGATTGTTGTGCTGAACTCGAGAGATGGATGTGGTTGTTGATCGTATGCTATTGTACATGTTGGTATGTTATATGCTACGTGATTTCCCTTTGGCATGATATTGTAACGTTTCTTACCTCCTATATATGTTTTCCCATATTTCCATGTATATGGTTGTTCGGGTCGTGATCCGAAGGCGGAGGTGCTGATTAGTTGTCGGAAGCACTACAGCGGGTGAAGCTGACTAGGGGTGGACTCTATTGTGAGTAACACGTTTGGCGTCAACACTTCTCGAATAGAAAGAGACCTCAGATGTATCTTTAAAGCTCTTGTGAGTTGTACCACGGCCAGTGGAATGTCTATGTTTATTGTTGTTATGTTTTTACGCCATGACTTCCAGGCGAACTCTGATGTAAAATCTTGATATAATATGTTACTAGCTGCTTAACTTGTAAAATGAATATGAAATATTCGGCTGTGTTTTATGGTATCAGAGTATTATGATCTGAAACTAATGGGATTATCCTATGTAAGTGGGGTCGTCTCAATGCGATGCAATGCAATGTACATGACTTAATGCCATATGCCACAGGGTAACACTCTGACCCCTACTCCATGTAGCTAACAAATCGTCGGAGAGAGTGAATGGGAGGACATGTTCCGGTTATTGCCAGCCATGAGCAAGATGCTACAACATTCGTAACGTGCATGTATCTGGCTTTACGGAAACACTCTCGACAAAACTGAAAAGTACGGCATCTAGTAGAGGATATCAGTGCTCGGAGGATTCACCACGACACAGAAGAGCTACCAACTGGTTACATGTCGGCCCTTCCAACCCTGATACCTCCAAAGACTATTGAAGATCATCACCGTAAGATTCGCACCCGCATCAAGGTGTTAGCTCAACTCCTAGGCTCAAGGCCTTACAAACTCATGCAATAAAATGCCAGTGCTTACACAAAGCAGATGCAATAAAGCAATATCTATCCATCGGATAAACCTCAAGGTTCGCTAAGGTTCCATTCCTTAGGAACTATACGCATCTTTATGTCTTTGTATTATAAAACATTTATCCATCAGATAAATATCTCGTGATTCCTCTGGTATGATCCGGGTTGCTTTCAGAATTGCTGACTGTTCCCACAAACCAACACAGGTCTTTTCAGCGTGTTTTGTCCTCACTCACACGCTTTCTAGGAGATTTCCCAGAAGGTCACCCATCCCACAATTCCTCCAAGTCAAGCACGCTTAACAATGGAATTCTTACGTTCTGGTCTACCGAAAAGAAGACGAATCTTGTTAGTATAGGTAGTACCAATCAATTCTTATAAGCCTTCCTTCAACTATACAGTCTCATACCTGTACAACCTCAGGATTCCTTCAACTATACAGTCCCATACCTGCACAGCCTCAGGGTCCCTCTCGTCCCGATCATTGCAAGACTGAAACAATCGAACGACTGACCTTGATCCAAATCACTGATCCGTCATCGAACTATTGTTTCAAAAACCAAAACGTTTCATGTTTGTGTTTATGTCTTATGAATCACATCTCAAATCCTAAGTATTATGAAGAAGGATTGAGAATCCTCTTAGACAAGTCTTTGAGCCTTTCTAAGATATTACTCTTTGATTTTCAATCAATGAAATAAGTGTTGATTCACTTAAGTCTTATGAAGTCATTGATGTACTAAGTCATCAATGGTATAGTACATGGTCTTGTTCCACCACATACCACACTTAATTATCCATTGTCTTTAACTCTAAGTTAATTACATAACTTAGGTTTTTCACTCGTAAAACTTTACGATTAAGAGTTGAAAACTCTCTTTGTACACAAAATCCTTTCTATTTGAAAACTCATTGATTTGAAAGAACTTTGTTACTTGATTAAGGTAAAAACCCTTACTATTTTGAAAAGGATTGTCCTCCTAGCTTATTGTAAAACCATGATCTAAGTTAGTGTAAAGGAAATCTAATCTCATTTAATTTTCTAAATATGATTCAATTAATTCAAACTTGAGGACAAGGTCCTCTTTACACTTGAAAGATTGAATGTTAACTTTCATGAAACCACTTCATTATTTCTCTTTTTTTAAAACACTTAGTTAATTATCTAACTATGGCTAAAGTAAAAAGACATTTTTCACTTCGGTGAAACACTTGAATTTTGAAACTTTAATTGATCTTTGGATCAAAATCACTTATTGTTTTTCTTTGAAACATAAGTCTTTAAAGCACTTTTATTACTCCATAACTTTGATTGTTCAAGAACAACAGATGTTCTTCCTCATTTTAGTCACTAAGGCCGCAAGCCTCCTCAAGGTAAAAGTGAAGATTTTGCTTTACCAACTAGCCAAGTTATAGCTCAAAATGCTCACATAATTATGACAAACAATAATCATGCATCATTGTATCATAATCAAGCATAAAAATCCTTACTTGATCTAGATATCAAAGTATGGTTTTTCAACATACATGAAAATGTTTTTCATCCAATCAACATCATTATAAACATATGCTAAAACTTACTAAAGCATACTAAAGCATGGAACATTATTACAATCACAACGAAGCTCAAGTAGAGCTACACAAATCAATCATGGTTAACATATAGTTATCGAAAAATCCCTAAAGCAAACTCCCCTTATCCGTTGAAGTTATCCTCCAAGTAAAAGTCATCCGATCAGCTCGCGAATTCTCTCGATTCTTCGTCCGATTACTTAATCACAACTACATGCACATAATCAATCCAAACATCAATATTACATAACACAAATCTTCCTATTCCTACCTATATAGGATTTGGCCATGGAGCTATAAAAATAGCTAGGGATGTCCAAAAATTCCTATTTTTTGGATTTCATCCTTATTTGGTGTGGTAAGCCTAGATCAAAGCCTATTACACCAAAACTTGAACCAAAATCCCATCCATCAACACATGGAGGTTTCGGCCAAGAAAACTCATATGACCTAGGAAGCTCATTTGGTTTCCAACTCTTGGATCAATGATCCTCAAGTATACACAACACTAGATTAAGTCTTAATTATTACTCAAAACTTGAATAAAAAACTCAACCTTTCTTACCATGAAGGTTTCGGCCACCTTAAGGAGAAATGGCTAGAAAACTTATTTGATTTCATGCTCTTGGATAATGAAAGAGAATGATGAAACTAGATCATAGAAATTGATTTGGTATTAAAAAGATTTTTCTACACTTTTTTTATGAATTTTCAAAGTTTATGAATTAAAGTTGGATCTTCATGAATCAAGAGATTCAAGAGATGAAATAGAATGATTAAGAAAAGTAGGATGGAGTCAATACCTCCTATTGTTATAATTTGGATCCAGAAATATCCAAATTTCAATCATATGGTTGAATTACGTGATACCCACTTTGAATACAATAATGTGAAAATAATTTCATTATTATTATAAATGAACATGTTGGCGTGCAACTTGAGGGCAATAATTGACAAAAATTAAATTGGTTGCCTGAACCAAGTCCATAATTCAATAAGGGATGATAAATGTGATTTGTCCAAATCATAGTGGACCATTAGCGTTCAGTATTTTGATTCTGGGTATCCGAAAATTATGATTCTTTTATTTTGTTACAATGACAATTGAGATTCTATTCATTCAATTATTTATAAATGCCTACGTCACTGACACTCTGTTATTGCCTAACTGGTTCATGGTCCATATTTCTATCACTATTATCTTAGATGGGATGGAATGCGAAGATTTTTATTTGAGTAAGGCAAAGAATAATAATACTTTATTTGGAGAAATTAAAATAAAAAATATATACTTTTTACAACAATCTTATAAATAAAAAAATTTGATTTGTAAGAAAACTTCCTAGCGCCGGTCGTGGTGGTATCATGAATCTGGATCCTCTTCAGTCATACCCTCTCCATTTCCTCTATATCTCTTTTAATTCTTCTTTTTTTCTCTCTATCATCGTCCATCTTTCTCCATTCACTCTCTTCTCCCCACTCTCATTTTTTCTACTGGAAAGGGATGGATGCAGGAGACAATCCAAGTTGTGGTATCATGGGTGTTCGTTTTTTTTTTTTTTTTTTTTGTATAATTTTATTATTTGAATATTTAGATCATATATTACAATTAGTATATCTCTCATATTCGTATATAGACATTTAAATTCATCTCAAAAATATGATATAGTTTAATATTTGTCACAAATTCACAATAGAACTATCTATGGTGCCCATATTAAATGTGAAAAGCTTGAGTTGAGGGTGATCTTTTTCTTTTTACCCAAACGGGACTAGTGAAAGCATGTTAGGTCCGTAAGATATGATGAATGTGTATATAGGGATACTTTTCAGTAGAAGGTCTTTGGTTCGTTCGCCATCTTATGCAAAATAAATCTCTTGGAGATATATCTTATCTAGACCTCAGAATGGTCGTTCATTTTCTATCATTTTTACATAAATTAAAAATAAAAAGGTTTCACCAACACTCATCCTTGCATATCCATTGTTTGATTTCAAGACATATTCGCATTTTCATGGTTGGAGGGAAGGCAACCAAGTGGTTGATTTCATAGCAATTATGCTCTTTTGGGTTTTGCATTATTTAGACAACCTGCCCGTGGGGTGTAGTTATCTATTATTTGAGGATATTGTAGGAGCCCCTTTTGCTTTAAGGTCTCTTGTAGTCTTGTGTAGTTTGGGTTTTGCCCCTCTCATAATATAAAAAAGCATATTTTATTTTTTATAATAAAATTAGGCCTACAATATATGCCAAACGTAACTTCGACATACGGTTGTTCTGTTCTAGAACTTCTACTACCACTACTTTTCCATTGCCATTATCTTCTTTCGGTTGTCGGCATCAGACCTTGTCCATTAATATCTTTGCCCATTCTATCACGTAAGCAGTGAACACAACAGAAAGCAGTGTGAAAGCTTCTCTAACAAGAAGATTGAGCAGACAAGAAGACTTCTCTAACAAAGCGGCAATGCTCTTCCATTCACGAAGACTCATCTCAAATTTGGGGCAATGAACATAATATAAGGCCTTGTATCCTCCAAATAGTACGAGACAAATCATGTCACCATTATAATGATTGTGAAATGACTGCTAGTAGTACTGGTAGACACCCTTTTGGCCTTTCTTTACTATATGCCTAGATTGGTACATAATTAGTTAGGGTAGTTTGTTTTAAATTTTGATAGAATTAATTTTGAAAGAATTGATGTTAAAATAATTGATTTTAAAAATATTGAGGTTCAAAAAATTGATTTGTGTTTGGTAATTATATTTTAAAAGTGAGTTTAAAAGAATTGGTTTTATTTGGATGATAAAGTAAAATCACTTTTGAAGTGTAAATATAAAGAATTTTGTGAGTCTCAGTCTCACGCCTAGAATCAATTCTACTTAACAGAAAAGCTATAAATTCTTGCTTATCTTAGAATTAATTCTACTCACCCCAAAATTGATTTTATTGGACACAGTTTTGAAAACAATCACCCCCGGTTATTGTCGCAACTGGATTTTGGGGCCACAATGCTAGTCAAAAGCTGGTTTGGCGCTACAACAAAATTGACATATAATATAACGTCCATTTAATAGAGTTTGAGAGTGGAAACGCTATTTAAAAATGCATGGAGGAAATGTTTAATAGTGCTTCCTCAAGGAAGCTCTATTAAAGGGGTCACCTTTAATAGCGTTTCCTTGAGGAACCGCTACCTTTTCCTGTTTTAAAATAATAAAAAAACGCCCAACCTTTAATAGCGCTTCCTTGAGGAAGCGCTATCTTTTCTTGTGTTTTAATTCCTTAAGCGTGTTGTCTCCCTGATCTTTCCCACTCTTCACTCCTCCTCTCATCGGCAGAGAGAACTCTGAAACCCTTACTACACCAGCAATGTCCTTTTCCTTCCTTTATTTGCCTTTCTCTCACTACGGTTTGGAGCCTCGCACCAGTTGGGTTTTGGCTCTCTTCTACAGTTAGGGGTTTCTCTTCTTTTGGTTTTCGGTGGTTCATCTTCACATGTATGTTTTCGTGACATCCCTCTGTCATTCATGGTTTTTGTTATATTGTGCCCTCTGATTCCATTTGATTTTCGTAGCTCATGCATTAAGTTTCAGATCCAAGTAGGGATTGGGAGTTAGGGCCCATCAATGGTGGCAGGGATTGGGAGTTAGGGTTTAGTGATTCATCAATCGCTTTGGTAGAGTTAGGGTTTTCTTTGTTTTTTTGGAAGAGTTCTCTTAGGTGGCTATTTGCCATAGATGATAAATGTCGAGTGGCATGGTGGGTGTAAGGAAGCTGATGTATGACGGTGAAAGGAAGAAATGGAGGGCAAGGTAAATGTTGATGGAGGTTGGGTCGTTGGTCGAAGGCGCAAACTAGGAGGAAAGGAATACCCCCTAAGATAATGTTTGCTGGAAGAAGCGTTATCTTAAATCCCCTAAGATAGCGCTTCAAAAATGCTATCTTTAGTTACAAACTCTTTCAATAAAGAGAAGATAGATAACGGTTTTAAGTGCTATTAAAAACCACACAGAAGCACTATTAAAAGCCTATTCTAGCATAATGTTAACTTGTATCCAAACAGGCACTTAAGCATTTATCCTTAACTCAACATGTGCAGTGCAATAGTTGTTGACTAACGCATCAAAATATAATACAGTTTACGAAAAATGCTAGCAATTGTTGATGCATAAGAGATTTTAATGTAAATTAGTATTTTGTGTTATGTAATATTTTATGGAATTAATTGGTATGCGCTATTAGTGTAAATATTTTTTACACTGTCAACCATTCATAAATTGCCACATAATTAAACATGTTTGACTCTTATCATAACTATATTAAAAGTCACATATAGGATGATTTGTGATTGATTGACAGTATAAAATCTATACACTAACAGTATATCAAAAATAAATTCATATTGTATTATGTATTCCATAGTTGTTGGATGATTTTTGTCTAAATGTATGGTGACACATACCTTATTGAGTATCTTTAAAATAAGTTAGAGAAATGTGGTAGAACTCCATACTTGGTTATTGTTAAAGTTTGTTGTATGTATTATATTAGAAGCTGCGGTTTCATGTTGTTAAATACAATTAATGTTTCGGATCAATTTTCGAAAGCTTAGAAATGGTATCAAGAGGATTATGTTCTTGCAGGACCCGTGAGAGAAAACTTGAGACAAAAACTAGAAAACCCACTAGAAGCTAAAACTAGGGAAAAAAACCCACTAGAAAACCCAACCTTGTCGTGATGGCTTCAAACAATATCTCATTACTAACACCTCCTATTTTCAAAGGAAACAATTATGAAATTTGTACTGAGAAGATGATGGCTCAGTTAAGAGCCTATGATCTGTGGGATGTGGTGGAAACTAAGGCTGAATCAACACCTTTGCAAATAAATCTCATTGTTGCTTAAATGAGATATCACGATGAAAAAGTTGCCAAACAAGCTAAGGCTCTTACCATCATTCACTCAAGTGTGAATGGTGATGTTTTTATGAGATTCTCGAACTTGGAGACAACAAATCAAATTTAGGAGAAGCCTGAGTAGGAGTTCTTTGGAAATGAGAGAACCAAACAGATGCTAGTTCCTAATCTTAAAAGAGAGTTTGAAGCCTTGAAGATTAATGAAGCTGAAACCATAAAGGATTTCATGTACAAGATTATGAGGGTTGTGAGTCACATCAGATTGATGGGAGAAGAACTTCCAAACAGCAGAATTGTAGAAACAGTCTTGGCGGTTTTATGTGAAAGGTTTGAATCCAAGATTTCTTCACTTGAAAAGTCAAAAGATCTTTCTAAGAAAGCTTGACAAAGCTTATAAATGCTCTTCATGCACAAGAACAAACAAGACTTCTTAGACAGCAGGAAGCAGTAGAACAACCCTGCAAGTCGAGCATAAAGGTAAGACTATAATCACTAAAGGTGAAAAGAGATTTGTCGGAAAGCATTATGCAAAAGAATCAAAGAAGAAGGAAAGATCTCCAAAGTGCAGAATCTGAAAAAGAACTAGTGAATGGAGAGTGATTGTTGGTAGAAAGGGAAAACACCAACCACCAGTCCAATGTAGACACTACAATAGCAATAGCCATGTTGATAGGTTTTGTAGATTGAAGCAGCAGTAAAATCAACAAAACCAACTACGTCAAAAGGCAAATGTCACCAAAACTTAAGATGATGAACTACTATTCATGGCCAAGACTACAAGGAGTTTAGAGGATGGTGACACTTAGTTCATTGATAGTGGTTGTACTTAACACATGACAAGTAAACCAGAATTTTTGTCAAAGCTGAAACCCGCTACATGATCAGTAAAAATTGCAAATGGAGACAAAGTTGTTATAATTGGCAAAGTAAATTTGGGGATTCATACTGCAACAAGTATCGAATATATTTATGATGCTATTTTAGTACCTGAACTTGATCAAAACCTATTGAGTGTGAGTTAAATAATGTAAAACGACTACTGCTTGTTGTTTAAAGAAGGAATTTGAGTGTGGTTACTAATGCTGATAGTCATGAATCATTTGAAGTAGAAATGAGAAAAAGAAGCTCTCTTGTAAATTGGAATTAGTTATTGAACATGAGTGAAAAATTACAAGAGTGAATTTGGTTCTAAGGTTTGGCATATGAGGTTTGGCCACAAAAATTTGAAATCCATTCATTTTGCTCAAAAGTAAGAGTTGGTCAAATATTTCACTACGCCATAAACGACCTTTAATAGCGCTTATTTAATAGCTGTTTCGGGAGGAAATGCTATAAAAAAATTTGTTGAGGATTATAATAACGTTTAAAAGGAAACACTATTAAAAGATTTACTTTTAATAGCGTTTTCGCAAGGAAACACTATCTTTATCCCATGTGTTTTTAAATAAAAAAACGCGCTCCAACTTTAATAGCACATTTTCAAAGAAGAGCTATTAAAAGATATACCTTTAATAGTGTTTCCTTAAACAAGCATTATTAAAGTTGTAAATATAATAGCGCTTGCTTAAGGAAACGCTATCTTTCCCCCGTATTAAAACAAAATCCTCTAGGTGACCAACTCCTTGCATGGTAGTTGGCACAGTTCATGAACGTACAATAAACCTCTGTACAGAAAATCCGATATTCAACCTTCAATGCATATAAAATTATCCATAATCAATTCTTCCTTAACTCTGTTGAACTAAACTCTCCTATAAATAACTCTTCTCTGTGTTCTCATGCTTCACACTACAAATTTTATAAACTCACTGTCTTCACAATAATCTTCATTTCTGGAGCTCTCTTATGACTTATGAGTCTCATATCTTCTTGCCTTCTGTCATGACTAATGTCCAGAAGAGGGCAGACCCTCCTAAATGTCATGATAAAAGATAGGAAGATATGAGAATGTTGGTGTCTCTCATCTCTCACCGGAGCAGTGGCATGTGAGTTCTCCCAATACGTCTTCTCTAGTTACTCCTGGGTTATAGAGAAGTAGTAACCAAAGAGGTCTTCCACTCCTAGGTTATTGATAGTCAGGTACCGAAGAGCTCTCCCAATGCACTCATTGCTCCGAAAGGCCACATTGGTGTCTGCTCTCCCACCGGTGACTGTGTGAGACGAAGATGCCCATGAAATGAAAGGGGAAGACTCAAACACTGCTTTAATTCTCTAATCCTCGAAGGATTATCAAGAAGATAGAGATATACATGATTGAACATACGAGCCTCTAAAATGTCTCACAATACTACATTAAAAACAGATAATGTCTCATGCCTATGTTTGCCTCAAAACATGGCCGTCTAATATACCGAAAAATAAAATAAGACAACACTAATACTAAGGTCTTTAAGACTCAAAGAATTTCTCAAGTCGTTGTGTTATCTCTAACATCACCTATGAACTCTGAAAGGCAACACCACTGATGAGATTTATAATCTCAGTAAGCAAACACAGTTCTAAAAGGTTTTCGAAAGATGTTGCTTTCAGTCGACGCAGTGACCATAAAAGCAACCATGGTAATTCTCCATTTTCATCAAAACATTATTAAACCATAACACTAAAAATAATATCAATCAACACATTCACGCAAATTAGCAAAACAACTAAATATATGTTTCCTTTTTATTGTCACTTATGTACATGAGCGCTTAAACATGCAATGAAATCTCATTGCATTCTCCTTGTAGCAGTGCCATTGTCATTATCTCGCATTAGGCCAATCTGTCATCGCTACTACTTAGGCCCGTTTTCCACCTCTATGAAGGAGGTATTCATGACCTTGTAATGTCCCACATTGCCTTCTCCGTGTAAGAGGCCCTTTGCCATTGCCTCACATTAGGCTAATCTGTCATCGTTATGAGTTATGCCATTTTCCTTCTTTACGAAGGAGGTATCACAACCATGCAATGCCTTCACGTTGCCTTTCCCTTGAGGAGACCCTTTGCCATTGCCTCGCGTTAGGCCAATCTGCCATCGTTACAAGTTAGACTCTTTGTCATCTTCTCGAACGAGGTATCTAACTCAAACATACCCATAACATAGGGTACTCATACATCAATATAATTTTAAGAAAAACATTAAGTACAACAATTAAAGCATATTCAATGTACTATAATCTGATAACGAAATATAGAAAAGTACCTACTTGGAAAAATTATAAATTTGACCATTGTCCATGGAAAATATATTGAATAGAATGATCCATTTGCATTAGAAAATGAGAGCAATGAATAATATTAAGAAAATAAAATAAATGGGTTTATATAGCACTTCTTCAAACAAGCGTTGTTAAATGGTCTATCTTTCCTAATTATTTATTAAAAAAGATGGGATATTGATATAATAGTGTTCATGTATCTTTAATAAAGCTTCCTCAAGGAAACGTTATTAAATGTATTTAGATATAATAGCGTTTCCTTGAAGATGCGCTAAAAAAGGTTTTATTGGATTTAGATACAATAGAGTTTCCTTGGAAACGCAATCTTTTTCCCCATTTTAAAATTAAAATTTTTTCTCTATGACCACTGAGACGACCCCACTTACATGAGGTAATCCCATTATTCCCATTTAAGTATTAACTACACCTTAACTATATTATAGCGTTAACCCGTTAGTATAGACGTAGCAAAAGCGGTTAAAGCATACAAGCATAAATGGAAAAACATGAAAGCGTACAACATATCAGAGTGATCACGCAGTTATAAAAAGATAAATATATACAGAAACATGCGTCATTTGCCCCATCAGTAGGGCTACAGTAATATATACATCCACTGTACAATAAAAAGGTAATAGAAGCAAAGATACATCAAGGGACTCTGAAAAGTTCTCAAAAACCTCACTAGCTCTCACCCGCCCACTCTCAAAATACATTAAAAATAAGCTCACGGCTCATACCTAGGACGAACGCACTGGCAGTATCACGCCCTCAGTGGCGTGGATACCTCGAGCTACCCTCACCCTCGCCATATGTGTGCCAGTAAACCCTCTGGGCACATAGTCTGACGAGGAGCTGGATACAATGATCCTCTATCTCTTGCGGGTTCTCAGGTACTGCTCATTACGTCGTATACGTCCTCGCCGGACAAAACCTCTCCTGTTAGTTACGTGGGAGGACTCCGGTATATCCCACATATAAGCGTGGATGTTGGGCCGTGGCGGATGCCACATTCGAGATAACGAGAGGAACTGGACGACTCGAAACGGTCCAGTGATGTCTCCAAATGTAACGCTCCAAATCTAAAATCGTATACTGATGGGTGCAGTTTACAAGGTGAAGAAGGTGGCAGGGTCCACCTGCCAGCCCTTATCATCATGGTAGATAATATCTAGATCCCCCTAGATCGGGATCCATGGCGCTTTGTCCAAAAACGGGTGTCTCCTCAGATCCATCCGCTTGTGTCTACTCATCATCTGCTCAGTGAAGAATGATAGAAACGTACAAAGAAAATAGGGGGAGATAAGAATGTTACGCATCATAAACAGGGATAAGGAAAAGCAGTAGATATAACAAACATAGACATCTCCTAAGTGTACTGGCACTATTATCGTCTCCTAAACTAGATGCACATATACTCTTTCCATGCATGTCGGACGATACTACACGTCCCCTTCAGACAAATATCAAGTACATCCGCACATCAGACAAGTTAGGCTGTTCCGATAATCCGTTCTGCTCGCTGTGACCCATAAGAGTGCATTACCACTCCATTGTCCCTGACAGGGAGGGCTATATGGACCTCATCAGAAGATCCACCGGCAACTGGAAAGATTCAGGGTCCAGTCGGGATAACCATACTTAGTTAGGACTACCATGACACGATAGGCGTTACCATACCGGTCCCATGTGGGCACATCTGTGACCAGTATATCCCCGAGATCTCACAGATCTTCCCTTTCGTTTTCCGCATCCACAAACGGTGCACTAACCTCGTGTGTCCCATTCCACACGGCTCGCCACTTGACAACAATGCAAATGCTATGCATGACAACCATCTTTCTGAGCTGATATCGTACCATATGCAAACTCAACACTTGCGCCTAGCGCAACTCAACACAAAGACATCGCGAGCACCTCTAGACATTTATCGATGTAAACATACTGAATGTTACGCATATAATAGATATCATCTAGACACATATCAAGCAACATACACATTCTCCAAGTCAATACAAGTTAGCTAACCTAGGGTGTCAATTCAGCGATACTCGCCCAAAGTGAACGAAACCTAGAGTTTAGGCACTTTGTGAGGGCTCAACCTCTAGTAAGGTTTAGGGTTCCCCTACACAACATTAAAACAACTAAACACAGAAATATAAACTACTCTTCCTTCCCCGACGCGTGTAAATTCTCTCTCCCCACCTGAAACTGTTGTGCGCACGTTCTCCCGTACAAGCTCCCGACCGCAGCTCCGTGACTGGTACTCTCACAGTACTCCCAACAACTCACAACACTGCTAAAGATACCCCTGGCATGTGCATTGGGCCAACAATGGCCCCGAGCACACACATGAGGTCTTGAAAGAGGCAGAAAATCGATAATCAACAACAAACTATCGTAGCGTTCGAATCAAGGAATCAAAAGAAACAACCCACAAAAATCGAAGGTGAAACTCACCAAGAACAGTGGCTATTCCTCGCTGTTCAGATCCGCCACGAACCCTAGCACGACTCCTCGAACGATCAATCGGAGGAAAAGACTCGTAAAACCCTAATGTTTTAGCCAACCAATATTAGGTCGAAGCATGAAGGAGAAAAGGATAGAAAAGAAGTCAAACACTAAAAATAACTTAGGGTCGACAATGTCGGTACCTCGACTTACCTCAACAAAGCTCGAAATTAAGGTCGCACCCTAGACGAGTCCGAAGCTACGAGTGTAGATATGTAATCGGATTATGGTTTCGACGAACGATCGGACCGGAAACACTCCAGAACCTTTGGAACTCTCTCTGTAACTCTCTCACAAGGTAGAAGACGACGAAACTTGGGTAATTTCGTGTTTGATTGAAATGAGATGAAAAACATATGGCAAATACACAACACACTTAAGCGTGCAGAAACCCAACGTTAAAGTGTGCCCACACTTGAGCGTGGGATCCTTCCATGCTTAAGTGCGACACATTGTCCACTCCGCCTTCTCCAAGGCATCACACGTGTCTAACACACGTCAAAACTCAGAACAACTGGCGTCAACGCACTCAACGCTTGAGGGTGCACTTTGCCACGTCTGAGCGTTGGCATGCTTGAGCATGCACCCTTCCCACGCTTGAGCGTGCTGCTCAGCTAGGATGATGCTCCTAAACTTCTGATCCCCCCCCCTGTTTCTCGTGTTACACCTTAAGCACTTCCAACATGATTCAAGCTTAGTCCTAGGCTTCCAACTAGACTTAAAACTAACAAACATACACATAACCAAGCAAACACCTGATCAAGGTTATCCACCTCAATTAGGGTTACAAAAATCAAGGATGTCACACCACTTTCTCACTCACCGCGGAAAGCTCTTTCACCGCCAAAACCACAACTCACATAACTGTCAAGCGTTTGGAGGAAGGAACTTCATCTCTGTGAGGTATTTCTTGTGTCCCTCTCTTATTCACTCCTTCACTCACTATGTCCAGTTCTAACTCTTTGAATGTGTTAAGGCGGTTCGTGTTAGGCGTTCAGCACTATGAGAGCAAGATAGCAACTCATTTTCAGGTATTTCTCTTACTTTCATCCTTTAGTTCATAACCATTAGACGTATTTTTTCTTTTTATGCTGAAAATCTCTTACACAGACAACTGGTTGCACACTCTTTGGACCTTGTAAGCATTTGGTGTTTATTTCTCGTGTTAGGCTTTTGGGTATTTCTCTTTTTTCATCTTTACCTTCAGACATGCTTGTTTTAATTTGTAGACATACATTTATCTTAGTTCTGTGTTCAAGAACAATTTTTATATTGTTTTCGGCACAATATACAAGTTGTTCTTGAATTTTCCAAAAATGGAAAGTCTAAGATTGGAAATTCGTATTTAGTACATTATTGTATGTTCATTGGTTCGTATTTCCCATTGTTCTCTAGGTACACATACCTAATCTGAATGATAACACCACCTAGATTAAGTCGTGTTCTTGGAGAACTAAGGGGAAATGTTGCCGAAAATTTCTTAGATAAAGAATAAGTCTCACGCAATAATATAATGAGAATTTGACAATTTTGGATAAAATAGGAAGCCTAACCTTTATAGTAATTGCTTTAATAATTATTTTGTAGATCGACAAAGTATGGATCAAAAATAGATGTCTGCAAATGGTTTGTTGAAGGAATATGAGGACGGAGTGAAAGAGTTTATTAGCTTTGGAGTTGAGCATGCAGAAAATCCTAGTAGAATCACTTGCCTTTGTTTATAATGTTTTTATGCAAGACGAATTAGTGATGATGAGTTGGAAGATTATTTAGTGTGTAATGGAATTGATTAAAGTTATACATGTTTGACAAAAAGCATGATGAGACAAGACATGAGTCTAGTGATGATTTTGAGAATAGTGTGAGATATGCATCAAATGATACTGACACAAATACATATGAGGGCAACCATTTTGAAGAGTTTGAAAATTTGGTAAGTGAATCTTCAAGATTGTCCTCTAATGTTTGAAAGCTTGATAAGTGGTGCAGAGATACCGTTGTATAGTGGTTCTACTAAATTCTCAAGATTGTCAGCGGTGTTAAAGTTGTATAACTTGAAATCGGACAATGGATGGACTGATAAGAACTTTACGGACTTACTTACACTTTTGCAAGATATGTTGATGAAGGATAATGCGCTTCTAGTCGAACATATGAGAGAGATGAATAGTCAACAAGAAGTGCAGAAGTTTATGAAAGAGATGAAAAATTAGTTTGGAATATCGGGCTTTGGAGAAATGAATTATTTTCTAGGCTTAGAAGTGCATTAGTCTGAGAGTGGGATTTTTCTGAAAGATAAGTATGCTCACGAAGTGTTGAAGAAATTCGTAATGGAAAACTGTGAATATGCTTCTTCTCCTCTTATGCAGAATGTAAAACTCTCAAAGGAAAATGGAGCTGATAAATAGATGCTTCTCTTTACATAAGTTTGATTGGAAGTCTGCTTTATCTTACTGCATCCAAATATGATCTTATGTTTGTTGCTAACTTGCACTCAAGGTTTATGCAAAATCCTAGTAATAAACACTTTGTAGCTGCAAAGAGGGTGTTTAGGTACTTGGGAGGCACTACGCAGATTGTAATCTAGTATAAGACAAGTGAAAATGGAAGTTTGTTGAGATATGTTGATAGCATTGGGCAGGAATCTCGATGACATGAAGAGTAGTACCGGTTGTGTATTTTCCTTAGGCTTTGCCATGTTCTCTAAGAATTCATAGAAACCAGAAATTGCAGCTCAATCCATTGCTAAAATTGAATATGTCGGAACCAAAGTGGTTATCATCCATAACTCCTTAAAGATTTTGATGATTGACAAAGTACTAAATTATATGAACAAAGATGTGTTACACTACTACAGAAAAGGGATTTACCAGCGTTTATTTTAGGCCTTCAGCAGCGCTTTCGGGCGCTGACTATTTATCCGCTAGCGAAAGGGGAAAAATTTCGCCAGCGCTTAAGAAGCGCTGGTAAAGGTTCACAATTGCCAGCGCTTCCTTTAATAAGCGCTGGTAAAGGTTAAACAATTGCCAGCGCTTCCTTTAACCTTTACCAGCGCTTCTTAAGGAAGCGCTGGCAATTGTGGAAGCGCTGGTAAAGGTTAACCTTTACCAGCGCTTCTTAAAGGAAGCGCTGGCAATTGTTTAACCTTTACCAGCGCTTATTAAAGGAAGCGCTGGCAATTGTGTAACCTTTACCAGCGCTTCTTCAAGGAAACGCTGGCAATACCCTTTTTTTTTTTTATATATATATATGATTACTAACTATTCCCCCTGTTTTCCATTACAATTTGCTCAACACAAGCAAAACCAGCAATATTCAAAACCAAACAGGTTATATATATATATAATAGCAAAACCTCAACAATTAATATGTTTATATATATATATAACAAGAGCAAAAAAATCTTGGACTATCACAGTAGCTTAATTGATTGAAGAAAGAAGAAGCCCTCGATCAATCTTAGCACAGTATATTCATGTACATATTCATACAGTTAGGAAAACCAACAATATGTTATATATACAAGAGCAAAAACCAAAAAATAATCCTAGCTAGTACTAGCTTGATTGAAGAAGCCCTTGATCAATGAATCCTTTGCTTTCCCTTCAACAAAATCCTTGCTCCCCTTCAATAATATCCAAATAAACATTGTTAAGTTCAAAATGGTATATAAACTCGAAATGACTACAATAGATCACACTTACATATACCTTCATTCGATAAAATCAACAATATAACGGCACCACTCTTGCTTGAGTGCGGTAAGTTGATCATCAGAGTATACCGGACATTTACGTTCTGGATAGTACTGCGAAACAAAAATTAAATCAAGTTTGTACATTTTCAATATGGTCAAATGTGAGAGTAATTAAATATATAAACTGTCGGGAAAAGGGAAGAAGAAATCCACACACACTACTGAAAACAGAGTATTTAGAGAGAAAATATATATGCTGAATAATACTCAAAATTAACTCTTTATTGAATTCATATACCACTGCACTTACAGTACTTTCATGCACACATTTATAGATCTGCTAGACCTCTAATTAACTAATAAGTCTAACTAACTCATCTAACTCAGAGCTAACCACTTTTACTGTTATAATCATCAACAGTTCATAACTACTAACCACTAACTGACTTTGAAATACTCTGTCAACACAACCACCTAATTCGAAGTTCACTCAACACACAAGATATGCTAATTTAGCATCACTATGGAGTCTAACATTCCAACTAGGTTGGCACCTAGACTCCATCTATCATTTGCTGCACATCAAGTTTGAATCAATTCTCTTATTGATACAAGTTTCAAAAAACTCCTTAGCTCTTTGAATCTCTCAATTTTCATAGGCTTGGTCATGATATCTACTTTATGAAATTCAAATCTCCTGCAAAAGCACAATTGCAGTTTCCCTTTATTCACTCACGCAAGAAGTGAAATTTGGTCTCAATATGTTTACTCCTCCAATGAGCCATTGGATTTCTTGCCAAACTGATTGCAGATTTGTTATCACTGGATTTCCTGCAGATTTGTTACTAGGTCACAAGGAAAGAAAGATCATGAGCAATTTGTTTGCAGAAGAGGTAACAAATCATTTTACATTGACAACAATATGTACACTTTAGCACATTTGTGTTGAGCAGCTTTTGTTTGGTTTTGTAGGGTTATTTTATATATGAATCTTTGCGATGGCCACTGGTCTATACTCTTTAGTCAAGAAAAGCACATCCAAGGGCACACTTCAAAATCTGAGATTTACTTTGTTGAGCAAAGAAACTTGATTTTTTTCTTAAACCGTAGTGAAACTTTGGCTAAACAACGGTACCAATATATATGCTATAAAATTATAAAATTTTAGATATAAATATTATTGCTTGTTAGATTTTGAATGTCACCGGAATCACGCCATTTGGGTTCCTACAACCCGAGTTATGCGCATTGCAACCTAGGCTGTCCAGAACTAGCACAGCAGAAAAAACTTTTCTGCATAATGGCCTACTGGGAATTCATTTGTTGACCAAAAAATATGAATTTTCTCCATCATTAATGTTTGCGTCTTAGCTTTAAATAGCCACCGGAATTAGGTTAAAAGGATTTCGGTAGCCCGAGATATGCATCTTGAAATTCAGGCTGTCGAGAATGGATTCTGCAGCACATGAGTCAACTTTGAAGTTTAAACTGTATCTATCCATAAGACTAAATTCAGAAATTTCCATGGAGTGAAGGTATTTGTCTTAGGTTTCTAATTTCTCTGACGGCATGCAATTTCAATTATTATACATAGAGTTATGCATTTATAACTCTACACTGTTCAGAATCTTATTTCTGCAAGATTCTGCAGAAATAGAACCGTTTTCAAAGAACTATTGAGAATCATACAATGATCCATAATTCTTGAAATTTTCACCAAATGTGGCCTTGGATCTTATCTTTCAAATGACACTAACCTTATACCTACAGGAGGTCCCTACCCCGAGATATGCACAAATCTTCGCCTGCTGTTCTGCTAGGACAGTAGGGAGTTCATAGAGTTGATATTTGTGTTTTTTTTTTCTTCAAAAGCAGATGAGTTGATGAAATTCATCATGTTAGGGCTAGTGAATACATTCTTAGTTGTGTTGGTATTCAAATGCATGTAGAAGAATGATATACGAAGGACTAGGGTGTTCAAACTCCTTGTCATCCTTTTATGCATTATGAATTAAGTTCAGTTGCAAAATTGTATTTTAGAATGGTACCATTGTAGCATCAGCAGCATGGATTTGAACTTGAAAGGTTCTGTTCTGAGCAAGAGGAGGCTTCAGAATTCTTCTATTGTGAGCATCAAGAATCTCCATGTGTTCATGCTGCATGTGCATCGTGAATCCCTTTTCAAGCAACTAGCCATTATTGAGCACTTACACTTCACAGATTTATAGATGTAGCCAGACCTTTAACAAAAGGTCTAAATAAATCATCTAACTAGCTCAAAGAGCTAATATTTACTATTATAACTGTCATCAACAGTTCATAACTACTAACCACTAACTGACTTTGAAATACTCTTTCAAGATAAACTAGAACGAAAAGTACATACCAATGATGGGATTTGAGTTTGGTTCTCAACGACGATATCCTTCAAAAACTTCATTACATAGTAGCCACAGTCGATGTCGTTGGGTTGACGGGGGCACTATAAAAGCTCAAATAATAAATTAATTGTTTTCAGTTTTTAATTTAAATAACTGCATATATAAGATAGAACTTTTAATTTGTAAATACGTACATCCATAAATATCCAGTTAGTCTTGGATGATGAAGAAAATCGGGACTTGCCTCCTCTGCTCTGGGCATGATGAATTTGCAAACCCCTAAGTGCAAAATCAAACAATTCATCAAAGTATATAATTTGAATCATCATATATATTAAGATAAAAATAAATGTGTATACTTACTTATTGTATTGATCCATCATTGGTTTGCGATAGGTATAAGGGACATGCAACGGGTCAAAATAGTACACAATGTCTTCATGGGGATTGATTGCTAATAATACCCAATGTCCCCTACAAAAATGAACAGAGTTGGCAAATCCTAAGCCTAGATAATCACATTTCACAAAATTTATAGAAGTTAATTAAAATGACTCACCCTACGTTGCAAGGTGACAAAAACAATGACTCAATACCAGGTTCAGCTAATGCTAAGCGATCGGCTATATATTGTTTTTGCCCAGTTATTGACTTGTGCAAAGCTGTTTTATGTGCGCACAAAAACACGAACCTCCGAGTCCGTTCTTCTGGGATCAATATCTCATGATACAAGTACCTTAAATTAAAACATGTAAACAAATTAATGGATAAACTATAACCGTACTTGAGATAGAAAATATAAGTTCGATGTAATACCTGAGATATACTGTAATAACAGTCTGAGATAGTATCTCATGACGAAGAACTTCCTTGATTTCGAAATGAAGGCCGAGAAACAAAGTGGTCTCATAACCCAGCAGTTCTGGCTCCAATGGCACTGTAACATCTGGTGCATTCATATTCCCTAACATATAGGCTTCAAGATAAGCCATATAATCTGCACCATGAGCCGTAGGAGAACGGGAGACCTGAGAATTGCTCTGGGGCTGAGATTTGCTCCCGTTCTTCACTAGGGATGTTATTGACCCTTTTGTTTGCCCCTTGCTAACTATAGGAAGGGAAGGTCGGGATTTGTCAGTTGTGTGCTCCGACACTTTGCCCTTACCATTGTCCTTGGCTTTGGATTTTGAGGGTACCTGGATATTTTGCATTGCAAATACATTAATTAGTTAGTGAATGATTTTATGATAATAAATCATGCATGTTTATTAACTTATATCATGTTACTTACAACTACGAGGCTGATTGGCCATGCCACATAGGTGCCTATTGCATCTTCCACAGTCAACACATCTGCCTCCTCAAGTGGTACAGGCAATGATGCATTCCCTTCAACCGCATGGTCAACTCTAACTTTCACATGACCGGGAGGTAATGGTCGGTTGTGCAATAGTGTTTGAACTGTTTCGTTAAACATTATCCCCTTACCAACCATTCGACGAGTTGGGCTTGACAAATATAGGTTGCATGCAGAGGTGTCCTGAATAAATGATAAACAAAATATTAATATTTAAATTGTAAATGGATTAAATACGTTTAAGTAAAAACAACGTATGAATTATTAATTACCTCGGGTGACAGCATAGTGCAACCATCTCTGGCGCTATATGGGGTAGGGGTAGGGAAAGCAGGCTCATGCGCCTCCACTGGATGCCTGTCTTGCATGGTGCTTCTCAATTCATCTACTTCTTTCCGTAGACAGCGTATCTCACGCATCATCTCTTCCATTCTATCATTAGTAGCACGCGTTTGTGGTCCGAAAAGAAGGCTCGAAGTGACACCAAATCCCGTACCCCTTAGGCGACCAGGGTACTCTTTCCTTGATAAGGCTCGGGCAAGGATGTCTTGACGACCATCACAATCTGTTATATCCCCTTGTGATACAGACTGTGATATGCTATCCTGAGACACAAATGAAAATGTTAAATATTATCATAAGAAAGTTAAAAATGAAAACGCTTGTTAACTAATGCTTTCATACTTACAATTTGTTCAACCACTTGCCTAGTGGTGGGATCAACAATTTCTCCGTTCTCATCTCGACGACTTTCCATCCACAAAATATGGCGTTGAACCATTTTGTTTGTAACATCGTCCCCTGCCGCCAACAACTATACATTTGAACAATCAAATATTAGTAAACATTAGCAAATTATAACCCAATTATAAGGATATTGTACATACCAACTTTTCCTCAATGCCGGAATACCCCTGACTTCCACCTCTATAAGGGTATTCAGGATTTGACGCTCTCTGCCGATTTTCATTGCTAAGCCTCTACATAGACACAGAAATATATATATATATATATATATATATATATATATATATATATATATATATATATATATCAATGCATGCATGGTTAATTAATGTCATATATACAAGTCATAAGGATATTTATTGTACATACCAAAAATTCTTCATCTGTTGTGCGTCTTGCTACAAAAGCTCTCCAAGCATCCAGTGAAATGTACTCTGCATATTGAGCTGGAGGCTCAGGTCTGACATTCCCTTCCTCATCTCTCAGGTACTTCGTCGTCAATTCAGACCGGAATGATCGGTGCATATTTCCGGCCATCTGAATTATCATTTTTTGCCGACATTTATCAACATCAAAGGTCGTCTGCAAAATTAATGTCATAGTATAAGTATGTTTACATAATTAAGAAACACTATAACTAATCAATGTTAATTAATTTACCTCTATATTATGCCAGATGTCTTCTTTGACACGGTGCAAAGAAGAATCCCTCCAATCATTACAGGTAATTGGGACCGACTGCCGCACTAAGGTCCCAATGTAACTCTTCATGTCTCTGCTGACTTTACCAACGGGCTGGCCTTTAACATTCCATTGAACCTGAAAAAATTGAGTAAGTGTATAAATTTGTATAACAAACAATAAAATGAAACAGTTAATTATATATATTTATATATATATATATATATATATATATATATATATATATATATATATATATATATATCTTACCAAAGGTCTCACTCCTTTACTCCTTTGTCGAATGACATTTTTCTTAACTGTCGGTCCGCGACGCCTCACATTTTTCTTCGCCTCAGGACTATCATGAGATGGAGATGCCATTTACCTGCAAAAAAAAAATTAGACACAAGTAAAAACATTATTTCATAATCATATATGCAAAAATCGATGAATATAAATTTAATTAGCCTGGAACTTCAAAAAACACAATCACTAGCTATACTTACATATTTAAGACAATCTTTTCCTTTTTCTCGTTGGATTGAGACTTGTGTGTCCCTTATTGGTACGAAATAATGGATTGACCCAAATTCCCTCATCATGATCATTTCTAATATACATATCTTCCTCTCTAGTTGGATTACCCTCAAGTGAATGTGATGTCCCAAAGAAAGGATCGTCCTCCATATTGGCATCTTCATGTGTTTGATGATCATCAATATCATTAACAACCATTTTGTTAGACAATAGAACAATGGACCAATTTGTATCAGCTGGATCGGTGACATAGAACACTTGTTGAGCTTGTGATGCTAAAATAAAAGGCTCATCTTTATACCCCACCTTATTGAAATCAACGCGCATGAACCCCAACTCATCCATCTGTACACCGTTATTATTGTCAACCCACTTACACCGGAACACAGGCACCCGAAACATTGTGTAATCCAACTCCCATATACCTTCGATGACCCCGAAGTATGACATATTCGCTATAAGAGTCACCCCACTATTTTGCACTGTACTTCGATCATCTTGTTCTTTTGTATAGAATGTGTACCCGTTCATCAAATAACTGGTGTAAGATAAAACATGTAGACTTGGACCTTTCGCTAACCATCTCAATCTTTCTGAAACTGAGGTAGGATTTAGAGCATACTCAACAGAAATGTGATCTTTTAGCCACGTTATAAAACACCGAATATGTTCTCTTTGTAACCAATTTTGATTCTTATTTGGGTACAAATTCTTAAGTATGTCCTTGTGTTTTACAACATATGACTCAACTTCATCGGCGTTGTGTAGAACATACAAGTGTGCTTGCTCCCATTCTGTTCTTGGTATAGTCAATATTTCAATTCCAGAAATCCCTTGCCCTATGTTTCTTCCTGTGTGATGAGACTTTGGCATCCCTGTGGAATGTTTGACATTGGATAAGTATTCGGTACAAAATTCAACAGCTTCTTCAACTATATACCGTTCAACAATACAACCCTCTGGTCGTGATCGGTTTTTCACATACCCTTTTAATATTTTCATGTAACGCTCAAACGGGTACATCTCTCATATAAGCTGGCCCACACAATTGTGTCTCTCTAACCAGATGAACGGTTAGATGAACCATTATGTCAAAGAATGAAGGTGGGAAATACATCTCAAGCTCACACAAAGTCACAACTATTTCTCTTTGCAATGCTGGCAACTTTTCAGGGTCAATCACTCTGCTGCAAATTGCCTTGAAGAAGAAGCAAAGTTTAGTTAAGGTCTCCCGCACTTTGTTGGGCAAAATGGACCGTATACCGATGGGTAGCAAACTCTCCATAAGAACATGGCAATCGTGGGACTTTAGACCCTTCAACTTGAGATCTTTCATCGACATGAGGCTAGCAATGTTTGAAGAGTACCCTTCTGGAACCTTCACTCCATGAAGAAACTTACAAAAAGAAATTTTCTCTTTTCTAGATAGAGTATGAGCTGCTGGTGGTAGATATGTACGTTTCCCTTTCTTCACCGGTCCCAATTCTCGTCTCAATCCCATACTAACCAAGTCCAACCTTGCATTGATGCCATCTTTAGTCTTCCCTGGCACATTGAGTAAGGTACCAATGACACTATCAAAGATATTTTTTTCAACATGCATCACATCAATGAAATGTCTTACATATAATGACTTCCAATACGGCAGCTCAAAGAAAATCGACTTTTTCTTCCACCCTCGTGTCACAAGCTCTCCGGCAAAAGGCTTCCCAAATTTGATACTCAAATTTTTTACCTTTTCAAACAGTTGCACACCCGTCAACGGCAAAGGAGCTCTACGTTCTTCTATATTCCCATTGAATGCCTTTCTCCATAACCGATAATGATGACTTGAATGCAAAAATCTACGATGTCCAAGGAAGACATTCTTCTTACCATGTTCCAACCGCATCCAATCTGTATTATCTTCACATATAGGGCATGCACATTGACCTTTGGTACTGTATCCTGACAGATTACCGTATGCTGGAAAATCATTAATTGTGCCGAAGATCATAGACCTCAAGGTGAAACTTTCTTCTTTATACCCATCGTACACCTCTACACCTGTCTCCCACATTTGCTTCAAGTCTTCAATTAAAGGAGCCAAGTATATGTCGATATCATTTCCTGGTTGTTTGGGCCCAGAAATTAACAGAGACAGCATCATATATTTGCGCTTCATGCATAGCCATGGAGGTAGGTTATAAATCACCAAAATCACAGGCCATGTACTGTGAGAGCTACTCTGAATACCATGCGGGTTAAATCCATCAGTAGACAATGCAAGTCGGAGGTTTCTTGGATCTTGCCCGAAATCGGGATAATCATGGTCAATTCTTTTCCATTGAGGAGAATCTGCCGGGTGCCGTAGCTTGCCATCTTTAATCCTTTCATCCTCATGCCATGTAAAGTGCTTTGAATCTTCTGAACTACTGTACATGCGCCTAAATCTAGGTATTATTGGGAAATACCACAAAACCTTCTCTGGAGCTGATTCTTTCTTCTTATATCGTGAGGCATTACATTTAGGACATGTATTTAACGATGCATGTTCATTCCGAAATAAAATGCAATCGTTAGGACAAGCATGTATCCTCTCATAGCTCATGCCAATAGAGCGCAACATTTGTTTAGCCTCATATGTCCGACTAGGAAGCACATTATCCTCCGGCAACATAGATTTCAATAGTGTGAGTAAGTCATTAAAGCTCTTATCAGTCCATCCATTGCCCGATTTCAAGTTAAACAACTTTAACATCGCCGACAATCTTGTGAATTTAGTACAACCCTCATACAACGGTTTCTCTGCATCACTTATCAACTTCTCAAACATTTGAGGACAATCACGAAGATCTTCTTCAACCACGTTTGCCATCTCTTCAAAACGATCGCCCTCATATGTATTTGTATTGGCATCATTTGACGCATATTTCCCACTATTCCCCATATCACTAGATTCACCTCTGGTCTCACCATGCTTTATCCAACAAGTATAACTTTGATCAATTCCATTGCATATTAAATGTCCTTCCAAGTCAGGTACACTAACTCGTCTTGTATAACAACAACCTAAACATGGACATATGATTCTACTAGGGTTTTCTGCGTGTCCAACTGCAAACCTAATAAAATCTTGCACTCCGTCCTTATATTCCTTCGACAAACGATTGGCAGACATCCACTTTCGATCCATATTTTCCCGATCTACAGCAATTATTTTGAGTTTAAAGAGGTTGACATCTACATTCAATAGTACTACATGCAGGCATGATGCATGTCTACTTCATACTAAAGGGTGGGGTCCTATCCTATCCAAGATTGTAAACTTCGCATTATATTATTGTATATATGTCTTAATTACTTCTTGTTCTAAGAAAATTTCGGCAGCATTTCCCCTTAGTTCTCCAAGCACACAACTTAATTCAGGTGGTATTACGACCCAAATTAGGTATGTACACAGAGAACAATGAGAAAATACAAACCAATGACATTCTTAGATCAAGAAGCTAATGATTAAGACATACAATAATATGGATTGAATACGATTTTACATTCTTAGACTGTCCACTTTGGACAATTCAAGAACAACTTGTATATTGTGTCAAAAACAATATACAAATCATTATTGAACAGGAAACTAAGGTTAATGCATGTGTACACCGATAAAAATAAATATGTCTAATGATTATACTGCTTATAAGAGATTAAAAAAAGATAAATACCTGGTAGGAGTAAGAAATCTGTGGTAGACAATAAGAAAATCAAGACATGACCAAAACTGCAGATTATCAAGTGACAAAGATAAAGTAAAGGTAAAATTAGACAAAGAAGGTGAGACCAAAAGCAGAACCACGGACAGCATGAAAGAGAAGAAAACTAACCTATTTCGATATGTGAGAAATGGGATGTCCCTATCACTCCATGAACGAATTTCTTCTAAGTGATTCCCGCTTGGTAATGTGCTGCTTCAATTATCACATGTTAGAATATATAAATGAGAAACAGAAAATAAATGAGTTTAATTTTCATTATATCACATGTCACATTATTATTAAATCAGTTTGACTATAATAATAATCATTAAATTCAAGAATATTTGGGTTTCCATTAAATTTTCTCTGCAACCAAACAGAATCTTTTTCACAGTTAAAATTCATCCAAATCAAATAAATCACAGTAAACCAAAAAATTAGATCATGAAAGTTTTTTTAAAAACAATTGACAAAAAAATGCAACAATTAAGAGTTTTATCGAAACTAACTCTCCAATTCAAACACCTACTCAATTCCTAGACTAAAATGTATATTTCATTTATAATGGGAGTATCATGACCAATTAGCATGGCAATAGCAGCAGCTCTGCCATTACAATCAAAAGGCTAGCAGCAGCTCCGCCATTACAATGAAAAAGTATCCTACTTTCAGTAAGTTCATGACTACCAGGTCTTAGGATACTCACAGGGTCAAGGCCCCAAACAATTAATCAATTCCTAGACTAGAATGTATATTTCATTTATTAGAGCACAAAGAATAAGTATACAATCTACTCTCAAGCCTAAAAGTAAAACATGAAAATGAGGTATGAAGAACAATTAATCAATTCCATGACTAGAATGTATGATAGGATTGCCATTTCAATCAACAAAATGGCAATTAAATTTTAAGTCTGTCATTCTTCAACTTCTACTAATGCAATTTAATCGAACAATGTATATAAAGGACTAACAAGAAGCCATTCCAAAACCCTGAAAAACAGTAAAGAAAATGAAAATTAAAAAAAAATAATGGTTTGTGAATCATCAAGCCTAACAAAAAATTCGAAGTTCCAAATGAAGAAAGTATGATCCAGCATATCAAAAAGTGTCATCAAAATGCAATCATTCATCATCAATTACCAATCCACTAAATCCAACGCGTTATGCTATAACATCATCAAGCCAAACCAAAAAAATTAATTTAGCATGCTCTCTAAATGGTTATGCAATGTACGAATTCCATGCAGCAGCTAAGATAAAATTAATTTAGCAACATGGAGCTGGAGCAAGTAAGATACAAAAATTCATTATTCTTCTATGAAATTCTGACATTCCACCTGATTACTAAATATGTAGCATAGCAATAGTGAAGAACCTTAGAATGTGTGTGGATTGTCACCATATGGCAAAGCTGGTTTCAGAGGCTTACAGTAGGGAACTAATAGCTAGGGATAAAACCAGATTCCATCATTTCAGGCATGGTTCATGTTCATGTAATAATTTCTGGTGAGTGGTGAACATTTTAACAAATAAAAAGATCCTAAAAGAGTAGCCACAAGTAGTTAATGTCAATTTAGATATTCATTTAATCATTATAGAAATGGAATTCTCCTGGGTTATATGCATTTTATTAGTTGCTAAGGTCAAAACCACATGCTAATCTTGATGGAGCTAGTCTATAAACAATGATAGAGGTTCCATTGCCAAATCTGAAGGGCTTTAATCTGGAATACTAAGAGCTACTTAATGTACATAAACAAGTCCTTACACTTGTGGATTACTTGCCGAATTAAGTAGAAGGCCACTTGTTGCAATAAAATTGAAGATAACTATAAATTTTCTATCTTATCATCACACAGACATTTTCTCAGTAAAGCAGAACCACAAATGTACAATACATATGCAACAGAGCTTATCTACACAATTGTGACACAGTTTTTTCTTTGATGAGAAGTTGATCCACTTATAAGTCCACCTAGGTTCCAAGCTTAGAAAAAGATTTAGAAT
Organism: Ammopiptanthus mongolicus; assembly: GCA_039655645.1. Classification (NCBI taxonomy): domain Eukaryota; kingdom Viridiplantae; phylum Streptophyta; class Magnoliopsida; order Fabales; family Fabaceae; genus Ammopiptanthus; species Ammopiptanthus mongolicus. The sequence continues at coordinate 77,326,258 of CM077347.1, forward strand.
TTGCTTGAAAACTCTTGAGTGAAAGTTAAAATCCATTTAGAATTCTTGTGCTCTTAGAGCCGTAGTTAATTAGTAGCCTAACCTGCCTACAAGGCTAAGACAATGAGAAGTCAAGTTTCATTAAGGATTCAAACAGAGACCTAACTCATATACAACATTCCATCCCAATTAGAGATTTGGGGAAAACATATTAATTTGGAAAGTCCAAGTAAGTAGAATTCAAAAACTAAGTTCTAATTAACCTAAAATTCTACCTTGATTAGGGAACTAATCTAACTTAGACTCTAAAGTTTATGTAAAACCCTTTTGGTCAGTAGCAAAATCCAAAGGGACCTACTCCATCTTTTGGCAAATTAAAAGAGTAGTAGAAGATGCAGTGCAACATGTAGAGTAAACACAAGTTGGATAAAAATGAACATATAAGCAATTATCCAAGAGATGGATATGTTCCAAAATGCATGACTGACCCCACAGAATAATAATGAATATGCACCCAAAATGTATGCTTCAATGATGGGAATACATCTGTTGAGAAGAGGGTTTGAGGAGAGAACCGTGAGGTTTCGCGGAGGTGCTGAGCGTGAGTGCTTAGGTCGTGAGTGCTGAGCGAAGAGAGAGATTGATCTAAAGCTGCATCAATTTTGTGGTTGTTTTGTTACTTTGTTGTTCTCTGTAAACCACGCTAGCTGGAAGACTGAAAATTAAAAAACAAAATAAATAAAAAATCTGAAAAGCTTGGATAATTTGTTGGGAAAGCACGAGGTGTAGTTCAGCTCACATGGCAACCTTCGTTCTCACCGTGGAGGAGAGGGTTGTGGACGCGCGGTTGTGGGGAGCGGATTGAGGGTCGCTGTGGTGGAGGAGAGGGGTTGAGTTCGCGGTTGTGGAGGAGATGAGGAGGGTTCAGTTCGCGACTGTGAAGAAGATGAGGAGGTTTGAGTTCGCGGTGAGAGTACTGTGCATGTGAAGAGCGCGCGCGCGAAGTGAAGATAGCACACTGATCAGTAATATAAATCAAAAAATTATACTTATATAGAAATTGAGTATTGCCAGCGCTTTTCCAAATAAACGCTGGTAAAGGACAAACATTTGCCAGCGCTTCCTTAGGAAAGCGCTGGTAATACTATTACCAGCGCTTTCCTAAGGAAGCGCTGGCAAATGTATTTGTCCTTTACCAGCGTTTATTTGGAAAAGCGCTGTCAATACTCAATGTCAGAGATTTGCTTGCGCTTAGTTAAAAAAGCGCTGGTAAATCCCAATAATTTGCTAGCACTTACCAAAGAAAGCGCTAGTAATACTTCTCCGCCTCATATTTTCTAGCGTTTTACGGGAAAACGCTGGTGAATGTTGCGTCAATTTTTCCCTATTTTGGTGTAGTGTTATGGCCTAACAAATTTATCTTAAGTGTGCAGGTATACAAAGTCCAAAGACTTATTATCAGACCATGAGTGTTATCGCACAGTCCATCATTTTGCTGTAAACGAAAATTGTACGAAGTCCTTCTTGGTTTGAGAACCTTTTTTAGTAACTTATCTGAATCCAAAGACTCATTAGAGTAAAGTATATGTGCTTTTAAATTAAAAGTCCAATGTAATTGTTTATCGTTACTTTACGGGACCATGTTCAAAGCACGCAAATGTAAAAAGTTTATTAAGTTCAAATTATTATCCTTCGTGTAAAAGGAGAATATCCCTTAGACAATAATACACCATTTCTTAGTACTCTGGGAAGCATAAAGCCACACTGTTCCTGACACATCGTAGTTGACTCTACTCAACAAGGAAAGACAAAAGGTAACTTTTGGGCACAAGGAAAAGCTGTTAGTGCTACTTTCAGCTATCATTCTCTGATAGTCTACTTTGCTTTTTAGAAGCTCTCCACAAGCTATCAGACTCAACGGGATTATGCATTTAATACTCATCATAACGACTCTCTAGCCAACCATTGAAGAAACAAGTTTGCTCAAGACTGAAGGCTATAAATACCCTCATCCTTGAAGAAGCAAAGTTACCGAACTTGAACAAAAATGATACAAGCTTACAAGCAATCAAGAAAGCAAAGAAAACAAAAAGCTCACAAGCTATCTCTGATCTTAATTTTCTTATCACTTTTTGTGTAGAGTTGTTTTTCAGATTCTGCACTTAAATTTCATATCCTCATACATAATGAGTTAAATTTAAACTTAAAACTCTTTTAAAACCATTCTTGGTTGAGCCTGAAGAGGCTTGTTTGTAAACGAATACTTGGTTGAGCCTGCAGAGGCTTGTCTATAAAAGAATACTTGTTGTTGCCTGAAGAGGTGGTGAATACTTGAGCCCGAAGAGGTGTAGAATACTTGTTGTAACAAGGTTTTTGTTATAGTGGATAAAACTCTCACGTAGAAGGGACTGGACGTAGCTCTTGGGTTAAGAGTGAACCAGGATAGTTTCCTTGTGTTTATCTTCCCTCCTTTATCTTTGGCTCTAATTTATTTATAACTAACATTTGGGATTGAAATTGCTTTCTTAACGTTCTTTATTAAGAAAACATTTTAGCGTGCGTCCAACAGTTTAGCTTTCACACTTTTAGCGACTGCTTATCCTCTTTGCACCCAAAGGCTTACGAAAAGATCTATGCTTGCGAAAAAGTTTTCAAAAACTTAAGAAACACAATTCAACCCCCTTCTTGTGTTTCCAACAGGTTCCTTTAGAATAGATAGCAACATCTACCGCAACAAGCCAATCTATCTGGTTGAGGAAAACTCTATAGGATTTGGGAGTGTGTCAGCTGGAAGCTACTGAGGTTTATTGTGATAGAAAACCAATAATTGCTATTGCTGAAAATGTAATTCAACATAGAAAGACCAAACATATTCAAGTGAAGTTTCATGCATGCTATACATGAAGATGTTGAGAGGTTAAGCTAGTTCATTAATTTTTTTGATCTTCAAGTAGCTGATATAGTCACTAAGGTTCTTTCAAGAGCTAGACTTGAAAGACTTAGAGGGTTGCTTGGAGTGTCCATAAAAAATATCGAGGAGTGTTGATGCAGCTGAGATTTGTAATGCACACCAGTATTTTATGATCTGTAATGTTTTATTATGTATTAGGTAGTCGTTATACGGGTTTTTGTCTTAGTGCTTGGTGACCCATTGCTTATTCAGTGTCTTCAAGATAAATTAGAGAAATGTGGCAAAACACCATACCTAGTTGTTGTTAAAGTTTGTTGTATATATTGTATCAGAAGCTGTTTTATGTTATTGAATACGATTCATGTTTCTGATATTTTAAAGAGCTCTGAGCAACACTCTTTTTAACACTATCTTTAACACTATTTTTGGATGAATTTATGTGGATTCACTAAATCATATCGATTCATCTTTATTTAATGGGTCCCATATAAACTCCACCCAATAATAAAGAGTATGTTGAAAAGTAGTTTAAACGCAATTGTAAATCAAGTACATTATTGTGCTCTTCTAGTAGAAGAATTTGACTCAAACCATCTGCTTAAGAGTTAAGCTAAACAACTGTGAACTTGTACACCACAATATACCAGCCATGAGGTCAAAAGATCTGTTTAAAAATTCAGGTGAGTATTTCATTTGTAATTCAGTGATCTGGATGTACAAATTAGGGCCATTAACAAAGGGAAGCAAGGTGCAAAAAAGCAGTGAGAATTTTACAGCTATCAAATTTACACGAGAATTTTACAACTAGCAAATTTACACATATCTATCATAGTAGCAAATCTAGTTCCTTTACAGAAAGTAATGTCATTGCTAATAGCTGCACCAATGTGGTTAAATTCACACGCCCTATTATCTTGTAAATACTAAGAATCAAAAGACTCTTGTGTCTGAATTAGCCTCAGAGACACAGAAATGAAGTAAACAACTAAAAGCCCTCCTCCTAAGAGTCCATCAAGCTTCATATCTCTTCTTATCAAAACCACAAGTGCCCAAACTAATCCAACCACCACAAATGCCAATGTTTCCCAGAGATATGGATCTCTAGGGATCACAACAGGTTGTGGATACTCTGACCATGTAGTGCATACAAGAGACAAACCCAATCCAACTACAGTATTGAAGATAGGGCCAGCATAGCAACCTGATATAGCTATTTGAGAGCCCTCTGGTCCACCATTTAAAGCCATGGTTAAATTTGTCATCAAATCCCCAAGTGAATCACCCCAGGCAAGAACTGTTAACCCCAGTATTGAAGGACTTATTCCACATATGTAGCCAATTGAAACCAGCAATCCCACCAACTCCTGTGCTGAAATGTAGCTCCATGTTACACTCATGATAAACCCTCCTGCATGCCAAGGAAATAAGTACTTCTTTGGTGGCATTGACAATTCGGTTGTGAAAAATGCAGATACACCAAATATAATTCCAACCGAGAGTCCAATTCCATAGATAATAAGGTTTGTGCTGAAGAAATTGTTTATCTTGTAAGGGGTCCATAGGACAGATAAGAGAAGTGGTGCTAGTATGACTGAAGAAACTGCGTAGGGCTTTGACCATCTTTCTTCACAGACAACTGGAATTGTTAACCTCCTTGGCAAGTAAAGGGGCATCTCCAGGACATAAATTGACATCTGACATATTGAAGATCTCAAACAACAGCATCTCTCTTTTATATTCAGGTCATATTCTTGAGCTCCATTTTCTACCGAATCAATCAAACCTTTCTCAATCCCACTGAGAAGAGGCACACTCAAGTCATTGCCATGACTTGAACTGCCATCCCTTTCAGCATTATCACCATTGGCACCCTTCCATTTTGTAGAAGAGACATATACAATAAGTACATACACCACATACATCAAAGAAAAACCAATTGCTCCAACAACATTGATCTCACCAATGAGCAAAATAATAAACAAGCACAAAAGAACCAAAAGAAGAAAACAAACATCTCTTACAAAAGCAGATTTAATGACTTGAATCCCCCTGTGGCGTACTGCAATGCTCACTAATCCCACCACAACACAGGTTACAAAGGAAACACCCCCAAGTATTGTATTGAAGCCAATGCTGTGGGTCCCACTACCCTGGAAAGAGACAAGGCTGGAGAAAACGTCACTGGCACCATTACCAAGAGAGAGGAGGGTGACTCCAGCAATTGTAGGTGACAACCTCAGTAATTTGGACAAGTTTTCAAGGGAAGGACAAAAATATTCAGAAGTTGTATTAGCCAACAGATAAAACAGGACTAGGAGCCAAAGGAATAGGAGACTGTGTCCCAATAGAGGGAATTTCCCAAATTTACAATAGAAAAGGTAAAGGTAATCAATATAGCCCTGAGAGTCACAAGGGTCATTGGATTTCAGGTACAAGCACTTGGCTTTGTAGTCATCCAGGGTGTGTAAGCTATTGCAATCTTGCTCACTATTGCCATTAAAGGCATAGTGGTTGCTCACAACAACAGCTTCTGGTTCTGAAGAGTGGAAATGAATAATAATGAAAGAACAAACCACCAGGAGGAAAGAGGTGTTCAAGAACAAGGTGTAACCCCTGCGTTTGGACAAAGAAACTTTGGTAGCCATATTGAGAGAGAAACACTCAAACCCCAGTTTTAATTACAGAGAAAGATGGTAACTTGATGATTAAGGAAACCACCCCAAATGTGAACATGAAGCAAAATAAGTAAGATAAAATTCCCAGGATATAAAAGAAGCAAAAAAAAAAAAAAAAAAAAAAAAAAAAACAAGGCAAAACCTGCTTAATGTTTACTGCTTGAGAGGAACCGAACTTAGTTTACTGCTTAATGGTTTTCTTTTTCTGATTTGGATGAATTAGTCTTCTTCTTTGGCTTTTACTTTGTGAAGACAAGACAGGAGAATGAGTGAGAATATGGCAAAGCATAAACAAATTGGAATTTGTATAATAATGATGAGTTAGTACATCAACAAATGACTGAGCCTGCAATCAAATACTAGCAGGAGTTGCTATCACACACGTCTTGTGTGAGGGTGGTTCTTGAATTGAGATTTGAGAATGGTAAAAGGCAAATATAAGGGGTGTGCATGGATGAATTTGGACGAGTTTGATTTCAAAATATTTGGACTGACATGATATATATATATATATATATATATATATATATATATATATATATATATATATATATGTATAAATTTAAATATTATATATAGTTAAGTTATAAAATATATTCACGCGTGTATTTCAAAATTAATAATATAAAGATAAATATATTATCATATCTTCAAGAACTCTTATTATATATAATTAATTGTAAAAAAATATACTAGTTTTGAAAATGTGATACTGGATTAGTTTGAGATAGTACTAAATATAATTCATCAATCCCAAACTCATAAGTCATAACAAATTGGATTTAATTTTTAGAATTCCAAAATGTTTAATTAGCTTCAATTTTCCGAACACTTCGCGGACATGGGGACAAGGAAAGCTTGGATGGACCAAGTGCACACGTGGCAGTAGGAGAGCAATCTCATTCGGTGTTGGGTGAGTTTGGACTTAAATATTCCATTAACAATTTAACATGAGAAGCAAGAACCAAGATCCCCCCTGTATATATATCTTAACTTTCACATCAAGTTTGTGTCCCATAATTCATGACCCCCATTACCAATCGATGGGAACTTTGGTGACGTATTTTTCTTTTCCTTCGTCACTTACCCCTTCTGTCTTTTTCATTTTGTGGAAATTCAGTGTTGCATAACGTCATTCATCTCCCCTAGACTCCTAGAGTGAAGAGGCAAACAGATTTGTTTCGCACTGAGTTGCGGATTTGAACAAAAAAAAAATATTAAAAAATTTTAGGAACGCTTGCGAAAGTATATTTTGTATGTTTCAGTTCAGTAGTACGTTTTAAAGATGGCTTTATATCATAGAATTCAATTTAAATATTGCTTTGAGCCACGATCTTGGAAATGGGCTCGATACACCAACCATTGACATTGGGCTGAATAACAACCCAACACCAATTGGGCTGGCTGACTGTCCAATCCCAACAAGCGCAAGAGGATAAGTAGGCTTGCCAACCTATTTCTATCATATTGCTATACTCCTGTTGAAGGTACCTGTTAGAAACACAAGAAGGGATTGAATTATATTTCTTAAGTTTTTGAAAACTTTTTCACTAGTAGATATCTTTTTGTAAGCTTTTGGATGCAAATAAGATAGACAGACGTTGAAAGTGTGTAAGCTTATCTTTTGAGCGTACGCTAAAATGTTTTCTATAAGAACGAACGTTAAGAAAACAATTTCAATCCTAAACGTTAATTATAAATAAATTAAAAGGCAAGGATAAGGAAGAGAAAATAACACAAGGAAGTTATTCTGATTCACTCTTAATCAAAGAGCTACGTCTAATCCCTTCTACGTGAGAGTTTTATTCACTATAACAATAATCTTATTACAACAAGTATTCTACACCTCTTCAGGCACAAGTATTCACCACCTCTTCAGGCAACAACAAATATTTTTTTACAGACAAGCCTCTCTAGGCTCAAGCTAAGATTGGTTTTAAGAAAAAGTTTCTTAGACTAGGTCTAAGCTCACTGTGTGAGAGTATGACACTTGAGATCTAAACCTCTGAACAAATAACTCTTCACAGAGAGTGAATATGAAAGTTTAAACTTAGAGAAAGCTTAGGCTTCCCTTTGATTTGATTTCTTGTTTGCTAGAAGCTTGTATATTTTTGTTCAAGTTCCATTTTTTGCTTCTTCAAGGATGAGGGTATTTATAGCCTTCAGTCTTGAGCAAACTTGTTTCTTCAATGGTTGGCAAGAGAGTCGTTCTGATGAGCATTAAATACAAAAACTCGTTGAGTCTGATAGCTTGTAGAGAGCTTTTGAAAAGCAGGATAAGCTATCAGAGAGTGATAGTTGAAAGTAGAACTGACAGTTTTTTCTTGTACCCAAAAGTTGCCTTTTGTCTTTCCTTGTTGAGATAGTCATCTTCATGATAGGGACAAACTGGCTTTAGATTTCGAGAGAATTAAGATACAGAGAAATATTCTCTAATGGGATATTCCCTTTTACATGAAACATAATAATTTGAACTTATTGATTTTTTAAATTTGCGCGCTCTGAACAAGGGTCAGTAAAGTAAAGATAAACAATTACATTGGACTTTAATTTGAAGGCATGTATACTTTACTTTGATGAGTCTTTGGACTCGGCTAAAAAGATACTCAGTCCAGGAAGGACTTCGTCTATATATCGTTTACAACAAAACGATGGACTGTACGATAACACTCAAGGTCTGATACGACTTTGGACTTTCTATTCTTGCACACTTAGGATAAATTTGTTAAACCATAATAGAATCTTTGTTCTCCTAATTTAGTTCTTTGTTAACATCAAAATTTTAAGGAGTTATGGATCATAACCGTTTTGGCTCCAACAATCTCCCCCTTTTTTATGATGACAAAATATGCTAAATTTGATTGAACAAAGTTTTTCTAAAGAGCCCAAAGGCTCCCCTTACGAAAAAGTGTCTATCAATGATAACATTTATCAACATTTGAGGTATCAGAGCATAAAACATATAACATAAATTAAAAAAGCAGCAAATATGTAAAAGCATAACACTTAAGAATGCATCAAATTAAAACAAACGATAAACTTTAATCCAGCAAACAATCAAATTCCCTTTCTTTCTCCCCCTTTTTGTCATCAGACAAGAGGTTAAGGAAGAACATCATTGTCTTTAAAAAAAGACATAATGAAAAGAATTTAAGAAGAGGGAGGAGGTGGAGAGGGCTCAAAAGGTTTAGAAAAGAAGTTTTGCATTATGGAAGCTATCTGTGCCAACAGTACTTCGTTATTCGCTTGAATGGAATTTTGAACAAAATCTTGAAGTTCTGGAGGGATGGTTGAGACGGTGCTTTCAGCACTAGCCTTGGTCGCTTCTGAATTTGCATTGTCCGGAATCACACTCAAGGCCATAGAAGGAGAAAGATCAACTGGATAGATGATGGAAATAGGATGAGGCTGAGTGCTTGGACGATCAGATGCATTATGCTCAGACTCTCCTATTTGCTCTTGCATAGCAGATGGCTCAACTTCCTCGGGCTTTTGAACATGCTCTTGATTTGGTGGTTCAATCCAAGGAATCTCATTGACCTCAGTGCAGAGGAATCCTAAAGATGTCGTCCAGAATCATGAATGTGACATATGAGTTTCTGTACTTCCCATGGATGGTAGGAGTCTCAGACTTATCTTCCTCAGAATGACCAGACGATGCAACTTCAGTAGAACATTTTCAGATGTGCTTTTCCCAAACAATCCTTGCATCAATATCTCCAAGCTCCAAAGAGTGTTTCTGCAAGATACTTGGAAGGATAAGTACATCATCATCAGGAGGTCTCTGCCAGAACAAAGGATCAAAGGCAAGAGGATATGGCTTCACATCCTTGGACCATCTTTTTCTAGCATCCTTATCTTTGCTCATATCCAACATCGGGATACAAGAAAAAGCACGTGGAGGAGCCACTCCCATACTTGTCTTTGCAGACTTCTTCCAAAAGCTTGCGAGAAGATTGTGATGAATCTTCGCCTTCCTGGGCATCTCAAGCTCGTTCTTGTAGGCATAATATGGCAAGAAATCTCTGACATCAGAATATTCTTTCCAGTCTGAGGGATGTCCAGGAATGAACTTGATAGCATGGTCCATGATGAATTAGGGTCGACCAAAAGTTCGTGACCTTAGCTACTCAATGATCTTCCAACCTCTCTTATGCTCATGAGGTGGAATGATGTGGCATTCCATATTGTAGTGACACCATTGGAAAGCTTTATCCATAATGAGATTTAGATAAATCTTCCTAGGTGGGAATCTCTTCTGTTCTGGATGGACAAGCAAAGGTCCATTGGAAGTAAACCTTTCACTAGGAAAGGGCTCTCCAGACGGTTGATAGGGATGAAGTATATAACCGACGGAGGTAGGAAGAGATTGGGGCTCATATTCATATTATGGTAAGGGGAATGGTTGGTGAGACAACCCCTTCCTCGGAGGTCCCATTGGTAACTCGAACTCAAATTCTTAACGTTGCAGCGCAGCGTGGTAATATAAAAATGCGGAGATATGAAAACAATCCATACACTGATACCATAATAATTTATACAGACATAAGAGTACTAGCTCGATCAGTAGATCCTACAACAAGCGGCATTAAAAAGTCTCAGAGTACGCGACTTGTAAATAAAATGAAAGCATGGTAGCAAAATAAAATACATGTGACTTCCTCTCATGGCCCCAAAAATATATTTCGCTCAAACCCATGTACTGACCATAACATCTAAGACTACTAAACCCCATGCGACTATGACAAGGGTAGTGAAAACCCCCAAGCTCTACAGTCCTCCAGTGCTAGGATCCGGGGCTCTCCCGCCCATCCGGTTCAACAGGTATGCCATCGATCTCCTTTGGCAACTCCTCAGCAGGATCTTCTGGTGCGATCCAGAATAAATAAAATATGACATACAGAAAATATAGGGGATAAGAAACAGCAACTCATCATAAATGGGAAAATAGCTATAAAATAATATATATAGATAGCAACACTCAACAACACAACAGTGTCAATCAATCAACTCCCAAATCATTCTCTCTTGACTACTGTTTCTTACACTCATGCAACTAACGACTATATGGACGCGATCACGACGTGACATCCCCAACAGATCAAGATGTCTCATTCATCTCTATGCCATCCCCCCTAATGCAAGGTTCGGCCAACAGCCCGCAGGCTCGACTCGTCTCATGAATACGACATATTCCCCCGCCCGCAGGCCAGGTCGAGACACTCGTCCGTTCACAACTAATGGGTACGATCATCTCCCCGCAGGCAAGATCGATCGCCTGTACGCCAACACAATGATGAACAACAACTATGCAACATGAGCCTCACTGACTCATCTCGGATCAACATTTAGTGTCTCAACCACGACTTATAACAACCACGACCAACTTTCTCCGGCTTAACTGGGTATCAACTTTAAATCACAACGTAAATAGATCACCTGGATCTCTAGGTTGAGCACTATAACACACACACACACACACACACACACACACACACACATATATATATATATATCCTCGACTTTCTTACCACATATTCATCTCCCAATTTATCAAGATTTACTGCTTATCTCTACTCAGACATCAGCAGTCACAACATCACATCATAAAGCAACCAGAAACAAGTTCACTAATAAAATCAACTCACAAATAAATAATTAAGTAACAATAAACATAGAATAGACACAACATACATATCACATATATTGTATTAAACATTCCATCACAGAACATACATCCTCAATATACGATAAAATCAACCTATCGGTCAAACGACCTCTAGTAGGGTTTAGGTTGCCCTACGCATATATATATATATATATATATATATATATATATATATATATATATATATATATATATATATATATATATATATATATATATATTATCTTAAATCTTGCCTCCCCGACGATATTGTGGTTCTTTCCCCCACCTGAACAATGTTCCCGTGCAACTCCGACCGCGGCTCTGCAACTGTCAATCGTGCGTGCTTTCCAATGTTCGAATACCGTCGGATCCTTCGCAACAAACCACAACCAGAAATCAATAAAATTCAATCAAAAACCCTCTAGTCCATATGACCTGGGTTCTGCCCTTATCTGCTAAAATAGGCTAGGGATGTTAAAATTCTACCAACTCTTGGATCAATGATCCTTAAGCATGACTAAGACATAATCTATGATTAATTGTCAAAGATTTTAACCAAAACCCCTTCAACCAACAAGTTAGGGTTCGGCCATCATGGATAAAAATAGGTGAGAGTTTGAATTGATTTTCTAGTCATTTGGATTCCATGATCATAGAATGAAAAAGGTGGAATCAAGAATCATTTCACCAAAATTGAATAAAAAAACCCATTTCCCCCAAAATTTAGTAGGTTCGGCTCTCTCATAACCATATTGGTTAGAGAGCTCTCTTGGTTACAAGCTCTTGGATTGGGGGATAAGAGGATGAAACTAGATCATAGAAATTGGTTTGACATTAAAAGGATTTTTCTACAATTTTCTAGAGATTTTTGAAGTTTTGGATCATAAACTTGATCATAGAGAAAACCCCAAGATTCAATGGAGAATATGGAGATTAAGAGACCAAGGAAGAAGTCTATACCTCCTAGCTGATGAAGGTGAGCAAGGTTGTCAACTTTGCTTCACAAATTTCTCTAAGGATTGCTTAAGAAAAATGGAGAAAGTAAGGAGAAAAATGGAGAAATGAAGAAATGAAGAACAAAGGTGATGGAGGGATTATGAAGGGAAGTGGCTGAATGGGAAAGTGAATGGGAGGGTATGATTGTCCAAAAATTCTCACTTAAGGGCATTATGGTCATTTCACACAAGGACGAAGTTGTAATTGTTAAAAAGGTCAAGGGCGTTTTGGTCTTTTCACGTCCAGATATTTTGAAAATCCATCATGACACTGGCATGCATCCCAAGGTGATGTAACTTTATGATTATCCGTTACCGGGTCCCGATAAATCTATATGTAGCTCCGTTTGTCTCCCGGTTCAAGTTTTCGCCCGAATAGTTTATTATTATTCCGCTTTTTAGGGCGCTAAGCCAATTTTAGAAAGATGTAGGAAATATGATTATAAGACTAACTGTCTCGTTCACGAGTCAAAATTAGGTCTTTTGAGTAGTAAAACACTATTGTCCGTGAAAACGCAGACTGGGCTCCGTTTGAGTTTTCGACCCAAAATTTAACCGTAACTCCCTACGATAGAGTAGAGCATAACTATGGGCTCAGTTTATTTTATTTTACTCTCTAGACCCTCCAATAAAATACAAACTCACAAATACTGTTTATTAATATTAGAAAGCTTGAAAAATCGGGGTGTTACAGTTGGCGAGGGGTAGCTGTGGTACTTGTGGTTGAATGTCTATGAAAAAGAAGGGGCCAAGTTCGTATAACGTTTAAGAGAGTTTCAGTTCGGCTTTCTAAGATGGGGGTGAGATCAGTGTATGGAAAGGTTTGTCTATGGTATCTGGGTGTAGGGTAGATTGCTCCATAAGGCATGAAGGGTTTATCACCACAAGGTGTGAACCAGTCTTGAGGTTCAGACATTGATGGTGAGGGTTGTGAGGTTATATCTAAGTTTTGTTTCGGTGAGGATAGGGTTATGGGGTCATATGGTGAAGGTGAGTGATGAGATGAGGTTTGTGGTGAGAGGTGAGGAGAGTTTTTTGGGGATTGGTGAGGATAAGTTTGTGGAAGGGGTGAAGCTTGTGTTTGAGGGGAGGGTGAGGTGCCTAGTGAATGTTGTTATTCAGAGACAATCCTTTCAACCACAGTGGGTTGATCAACAACAGGTACCAAAACTGAACCAGAAAGAGGTAAAAGTTCAGTAGTACCTTCACAAGAAGGAGCAGAGCTCTTTGTCCTTGAAGACCTTGGCCTTTTCAGAGGAAATTTTGGCCTTGGTGCTTCATCTTGAGCTTGGTGCTTCTGACCCTTGATCACCTTGGTGTGAATAAGATTTCCTTCTTAAACTTGGCTGGGTTTAGATGATGACAAGATTGCTGATCAAAAAGAAGAAAAGCCTCCGATAGATCAAGTCAAAGATTCTACAGAGACTTTAATTATGTATTGTCAATTCTCTGTAAGTATGGTTTGTATCTTTGACATATTACAAGCTGAGATTATATAACTTAGATGTGCTCAAACAAATCATTCCTTAAGTTTAAAACTTAATCTAAGTTATTTTCAAAGTTAAGTGTTGAAGCAATCCTTTTGAAATCTCAAGAAAAAACTTTTTTTAATTGCAGTAATCGATTACCTCAAAGTTGTAATCGATTACCTAAAGTCTCGGTGATGTGGATGTAATAGATTACCTAAAAGGTGTAATCGATTACATAAACTAAATTTTTGAATAGCTGATTTTCAACGTACACATGTAATCGATTACCACAACGACGTAATCGATTACCACTGCTTCAAAATCAAATTTTCTGAAACGTTATGATTTCAAATGGTGTGTTTTGGTCCCTGGAAAGTTGCCAAACGATCACCTTGCTTCAGACACAATCTGATGATTATATATATACCTTTCTTTTACATTAGAACGTACACAACTTTCATTCTTTCAATCATAAGAGTTCAATATCATTTTACAAGCTCTAAACCTTCAAAACTCTCTTGCGTAGAACTTTGATACTATTTTCATATTCTGAAAAAGTTCTTGAGCACTAAGTTGTATAGTTACAAAGTGATATTGATCTGATACAGCCATATGCTTTACCATTCTTCACAATTATTAAACTCATCCTTGTGTTGGGTTTTGGTTTGAAAAGATAGTGGGGTGCTATCTTGTTGTATAGAGATTGTTAGGGAGCCTTGGGGTGAGGCTTGCTTGTAACAAGAATTTCTATCATAGTGAATTGCTCTGCAGGTGTCAGAAGAACTGGATGTACCCAAGTGGTTAGGGGAACCAGTATAAATTCTTGTGTCTCAATCTTCTTCCTTATCCTTTTACTTTTGTTTATCAATCAAACTCCGTCTATCTATCCATAAAACAAAAGAACGAAAAATCTCTAAAAGTCACTCGAAAATCGTTCAACCTAATTCACCCCCCTCTTAGGTTGTATACCAGACTTACACTTGGCAATAGGTTGATCATCATCATCTTCTTCCTCTTGAACCGTCTGAAGAACCACCTTCCTCTTTCTCTTTGTTTGGACGGTAGGGATAGATGGTTGAACAGATGGTTGGACTTCAGCAGATGGACGAGCTTGCCTAGATTTACGTCCAGAAGCCAACGGATGATCGCCAGATATTTCTTTCGTCTGACCTTTTTTTCTCTTCCTTTGTTGCTCTTCCTGGAAGTCTGTCACCGTATCCAGCTTCATCTTCATCAAACTTTGTTTCCCAGACACAGGTTGAACTAGTCGTTCAATCCCATGAACTCCAAAGTATTTCAGCTTCTGTTCTAGAGATAGAGTCTTTAGATCATTGTAGACCAAATGCTTCTCAAAGATTTTTTTTATAAGAGAACAACATAGGGAGTGATTGTGTTTTTTCCAGACCCCTAAATAGTGGCTTTGAAGCTTCCAAAAAGAAGATAAGGGAGGTTTACTTGCCTATTCAACAAGAGATGAACCAGGCAGAACTGATGAGCCTTAGAGACTGAGTCTTTGGATCCTGCCTTGTGAATAATTAACTTGTTCAAGATTTGATGAAGAACCCTAGCCATGTCAGTCATATTGGACCCAATCAACTTGTCAGTGATGTTCTTCAGTAAACATCCTATGATAGCCTCTTCACATCCCGAGTTTTTTTCCTGATTATCCTTGTACGTTATCCCTGATTGAGCGCAAACAGTGGCATTAAAGATGGTTGCCTCTGATACTATTACTTCAGTATCCATAACCATGCTTTCGGATTTCCCTTGCAGTGATGGTAGGGTTTGTCCAGAACTCCCTTATCAGAGCTGGGTATATTATTAGAGAACCTTCGAAGAAGCTCACCCAACCAGCAACTTGAATGTGGGATGAGACATCGATTCCATGATCAACAAAGAATTTGAGATCAAACTTGTACTTCATGAGAATCTCAGCA
This sequence comes from Ammopiptanthus mongolicus, assembly GCA_039655645.1. NCBI lineage: Eukaryota > Viridiplantae > Streptophyta > Magnoliopsida > Fabales > Fabaceae > Ammopiptanthus > Ammopiptanthus mongolicus. Next base: position 77,341,874 of record CM077347.1, read on the forward strand.
TTCTCAACATTAAAAGTCTTTCATTTTCCCTTTGCAGAACCAGAAGCAGACATTGATGCAGAGTAAATGGGGATAGAGGTTTTTCGTAAAGATCTTTTCAGAGAGTTGGAAGGTTTTGAAGAAGAAAACACTTTGTAAAGGTTTGATCTTTTAAAGTTTTGAACTTTAAAACATCTCACATTTTCTTTTCAGAATAAAAATAAAATAAAAACAAAAGGAAAAAGAAAGCTGAGGAGAAATGAGCATTAAATGCCCGACACACGTTACATTCTTGAAAACCATAAAACAGTGGTTGTAATTATGAAAACGAAACTGACTCAGTTAAGGGAATATGGCATAAATTTGCCTTCCGATAAAGCTTTAGTTCATTAAATGTTATGGACGATTAAACATAAACAAGCAAAGCACATACATTGGACTCACATTCATCATACTCTATCATGTATTGGACAAATTAATGCATTGGACTTATGATCAGTCTATGAAATGCATGTTCAAATGCTTTCTTATGAGTGAACATATCTTCAGCTAGAGGTTTGGTGAAGATCTGTCCACTGATGGTCAGTATCCACGAATTGAATCTCAATAACACCTTTTTACACATAATCTCTAATAAAATGATGTTTAATCTCTATATGCTTAGCTCTAGAGTGCAATATAGGATTTTTAGAGAGATTTATGGCAGCAGTATTATCACACATGATAGGTATGTTACTTACAAACACGTTGTAGTCTTCCAACTGATGTTTGATCCAGAGAAGTTATGAGCAACAACTTGCAGCAGCAATGTACTCAGCTTCAGAAGTTGATAAGGCAATTGTGCTTTGCCTTTTGCTTGACCAGGAGACTAAGTTTGCTCCAATGAAGTGGCAACCTCCACTTGTGCTTTTTTGTTCTATACGGTCTCCAGCATAGTCAGCATCGCAAAATCCAACCAATCTGTACTCATCAAATTTCTTATAAAGCAAACCCAAATTAGTGGAACCTTTGAGATATCTAAAAATGCGTTTAAATGCTGGGAGATGAGGCTGCCTAGGATCAGATTGAAAGTGACCACAAATACAAACACTCAACATGATATCAGGTCTGCATGCAGTTAGATATAAGACGGAGCCAATCATACCTCTATATAACTTTTGGTCTACCTTTTTATCTTTATCATCTTTGTTCAGTATGGACGTTGGATGCATAGGAGTGTTCATTGGTTTGCAGTCATCCATTTTGAAGCGTTTTAGAAGCTCCTTTGTGTACTTCGTCTGATGAATGTACACACCGTCCATTGTTTATTTCACTTGTAGTCCAAGGAAGAATTTGAGTTCTCCCATCATGCTCATTTCAAACTCTCTCTGCATAAGCTTAGAAAACTCTTGACACAGATATTCATCAATTGCACCAAATATAATATCATCAGCGTAAATTTGAGCAACAATAAAGCTTTTTTAACATTTTTCCTAAACAAGGTTGTGTCAACCTTTCCTCTAGAAAAACCTTTCTCCATTAAGAAGGTACTGAGTCTCTCATACCAAGCTCCGGGAGCTTGTTTGACCAGGAGCTTGTTTGAGTCCGTATAAAGATTTTTTAAACTTATATGCATGCTCAGGATGGGTTTGATCTTCAAAACCCAGTGCTTCCATCCCAAAAAATTCTTCATTAATTAAACCATTTAGAAAAGAACTTTTTACATCCATTTGATATAGCATGATGTTATGAAGTGCAGCATATGATAGCAGAATGCATATGTTTTCTTATCTAGCTACTAGAGCAAAGGTTTCAGTGTAGTCAATACCTTCCTCTTAAGAATATCCTTGAGCAACTAACCTTGCTTTGTTCCTAACAACTTTGCCATCTTCATCCAGCTTGTTTCTATATACCCATTTCATTCCAATATCTGATTTGTCATTTGGCAGTGGGACCAACGTCCAAACATCACTACATTGAAACTGGTTGAGTTCCTCTTGCATGGCAAGGATCCTTCCTTCGTCCATCACGGCTTCGTCCACTGACTTTGGTTCCAACTTAGAGATAAAGGCTGAATCAGCTTGTTCTCTGTTGGTTGACCATGTCCGAACTCTATCACTGGGATTACCAATGATTTGCTTGTGAGGATGATAAGTCCTGAACTGCCGAGCACGTTGGGTATTGTCCACTTGCTGATAGATTGATTGAGACAACCCGCTTTTGTCCCATTAAAGAACCTAAGGTATTAACTAACCTTAATCGCATTATAAAGGTTAGCGTGCTTTATAAACCAAACGAAGCGAAGTGGAAAAAAAAGTAAAAGCGGAAACAAAGCTAAACTAAAGCACACATGCATCGGAGTACACAACACATGAAACATAAAAGAAATATATAAATGCATCAGTTGCCCCATCAGTAGGGCTCTCGTACTGTATATATACACATCACTATACAATGAGAACCGAAAGAATAAAATAAATACAACCAAAAGATGAAGCTCTCAAAAGCTCACCAGCACTGGCCCACCCATCTCTCAAAATACATCAAAATCACTCATCTCACCACCTAAGACCCACTGGCAGTATCACACCATCAGCGGCGTGGATACCTGCAACTATCCGGTCCCTCTCTGTGGGTACGCCGGTAAACCCTGAACGACACGTACTCAGAAGAGGAACTGGACACCACCACTCTATGCCGTTTGTACGTCCGCAGTACTGCCCGGACCTCCTTCGCTGGCCTTGCAGCACAAACCCTCTCCTGCTGTATGCATTAGATGTCGCTAGCACTGGCCACGTGAAATCCCGCTTGTGACACCTCGGTGGATGCCACATCTAGGTGAAGGGCAGGAATTGTATAACTCTGAAAGTTTCTCTGATGTCCTCGTATGGTGGAGTCCTACTTAGGAACAACAGACTGACCGACCCAGTATAGACTGTCAGGAATGTGGAGGGATCCACCCACCACCCTCTATCATCGTGGTACATGATATCCAAATCCCCCAGCACCGGTATCCGCGGTGCCTAGGTGATGAGGGGGTGTGATCTTGGGTCCATCTGTATCCTCGATCGGCTCCATTAACACATCAACCTCACCATAGTCTCATCAATAGTCTAACCAGTCACAAGATAACAACATCATAGCAACAGGCATGCCAACATATACATCATCATATAGACAGATAAACAGATAGTCACATAGGCAGTTTAGCATACACATCACATCAACCTTAATAACAACATCGTCTAGCTTAGGGTATCGTCTTAGAGGTGATAGCCCCAAAGATACCTATACTAAGGGTTTAGGTACTTTACCACGAGCTCAACCTCTAGTAGGGTTTAAGGTTCCCCAACACACACACACACACACACATATATATATATATATATATATATATATATATATATATATATATATATATATATATATATATATATATTCTACACTACGCTTACCTTCCCGATGATAACAGTTCTTTCTCCCCACCTGAAAGATTGTGCAACCGCGATCACAAACACGATCATGAACACAACAACACCACAACCACCACCACGCAGCCTCTTTCTCCATCACAGGTTGACAATTGCGGCCTCCTTGCTCCCACGAGCACTGTCACGACCTCAAACATTGCCATAATCACGGGAACAATGTGTAAACAACATCGTTAACCTTAGGGCAATGCCAAAACCAAGAAAGATTAAAAGGAAAATCTCGAAGAATATGAAGAACATGAAGAACGTCGAGGTCGACGTGTTAGACATTCGAGCTCACCTTCGGGAAATCGAGAACTCAAAGCCCTGATCATAGTGTTGAAGTCAGAATTATGATTCGACGCCTCTATCTTCCTCAAACTTCACTTTCTCACTCTATAACCTCAGCTCTCTCTCTCTCTCTCCCATGTTTCTGGACTTAGGAAATTTTCTAAGATTTTCCCAAGTGAAAAATGAGAGAAGAAACTTAAGGCACGCTATCAGACTGTCCATGCTTTAGTGTGCAGGCCTAGAATGCTCAAGCGTTCCTAAGCTTTAGCGTGGGGTTTTTCCACGCTTGAGCGTGGCCTCCTGATCACCACGCCTCTGCCACACGTTGCATGTGCGCTGACACGTGCACCTCCACGCGTACCCCCTTCCACGCTCTGACGTGCAACTACCCACGCTCGAGCGTCAACGGTAAATGTATGAGCGTGGGGTTCCTCCACGTCTAAACAATGGATGCTAATTAGAACTGTTTTTTTTTTTCATGTTTTTCCACTTTCTAGACTTGTTCCAGAGCTAAATTGTCCAACATTTGAACCATGGCTACCTTAACACATAAGTAACATAATCAAGCCCTTAAATATGCTTAATTAATGCTCCATACCTTAAAAAAGAAAATAGGGTGTTACATTACTGCCCCCTTAAAAAGAATTTCATCCTAGAAATTCGGCGTACCTTTAAAATAGACTAGGGTACTGTTGTCGCATGTCCTCCTCTCTTTCCTAGATAGCGTCTCCTGTTGTAGCATCCCATATGACCTTGACTAAGGGAATTTGCTTTCCAAGAAGTTCTTTCACCCTCCTGTCCTCGATCCATACATGTAGTGTCTATATTCTAAGTTCTATCTTATCTGTATGACTCGGGCTCTATTTGTTGGTGTAAGTCCTAGTGGACAATCTATTTATTAGATTTGTATTTTATATCATTACCTAGATTTAAATATATTAGATTTACATATTTATATATAAGACATTCATTTATTATGTTATTGTTATAATCATATATATATATATATATATATATATATATATATATATATATATATATATATATATATATATATATATATATATAGCATAATAAAGTCTTTAGAATAAATGATTCGTTTAATGGAACATCAAGTGTGACTTGATCGTGAGACCCCATTAAACTATAGAACGTTATTCTTAAAGCATCCGTAGTTAAATATTATTATTAACTAGGACAATAATAATACATCGAGACTATTATGTGAGTGACTTGATGACCACATCTCACGTGTCATGAATATGTGATATCATGTCTTCAAATAGGTATAAATATTGGTTGAATACTTATCCTGGATTGACCCGCTATGAGAACGCTGCATAATAGTTATGTAAGTGTCATAAGCTTTTCTCATGTTGACCATGATAAAGTAGTCCTTCAACTTGAAGTCACTACGATTCCTACATGAGGAGTTGTAGGCTTTAATGCTATCAAACGTTATCTGTAACAGGATAATTATAAAGGTAGTAATTAGGTCTGCAATGAATCATGCAGAGGGATGTGAGTGATGTAGATAGGATTCGTCCCTCCCACATAACATGAGTAATGTCTATGGCCACTCGATGGTGTGAGACGTGGAAATGCATGGCCATGCTAAGTTGGGATAATAAGAGATATTGGGTGCAAATGATAGCACGTCTACTCCTTAATCGAGAAACATATAATTAGACTTAACAAGGATTATACGTTTATGGATTGTGTTCAATTAAGACATTGTGACAAAGGAACATTGACTACACTGTATATATGGTCAAAGATAAGGTTGTATCGTATCATCGATATTCTCATTGATTGGGTAGCAATGATGTATTGCTAAATGCCACTCATTGTTTATAATATTAAATGAGATTTAATATTATTTCCAACTTAATGAGAACCTATAGGGTCATATGCATAAAGCAAATGATTGGAGAACTAGTTAATTGATTAATTAAATGTGATTTAATTCATAATTAAATAATGGGCTTGTAGTGTACAGGAGCCCATTAGGGATAAGGGTAAGTGAGTGATAGCTTATATAAAGCTATGCACTTCACTTAGACACACAATAGAAACCAACACAAGTTACGTAAGAGTTGCTAATCCCGGTGGCCGCTTTCCTTGTGTGTGTCGTGCCCTCACCCCTTTCCTGATAGCTAGCACTAGGCTTTCTCCGATAGTGGTTTGCTCGCGTAGACTAAATATAGGTGCTTCTACCTTGCAGCACTTGGTGATAAAGTTATTCATCATCTTCTTCCTCTCGTGGTGGGTATAGCCGCGAGGTTGATCAAGGTGCTGCCTTGATCATGATTGTTTGTGATCAATCAGTGTACCGGTCGCGGTCACAGTGTTCATGGTAAAGCTTCGCTTCAAAGGTAAACCCCTTTAACAATGGTCATGCTCATTCGTTGAGATTCTTAAATGGAATTTTTGTTTTCCACCAATGAGTTATAAACTGTTCATCTCTCGTGAATTCCCAACAGTGGTATCAGAGCCGGTCTGCGAAACCATGACCTTGTTTTGTGTTTATCTATCATATGCATGAATATGCTTAGAACAATATCATGTTTTCAGATTTGCATATGAATTCGTTGTGAATTTAATTTGATATATATGTGATATATATGTTTAAAAGCATGTTTGCATGATTTATATGTGATATGAATCTGTTTAAAATGATTATATGCTTGGTTATGCTCTTGACATGCTGGGTTTCGCTTTTGGAAACCCTGCTGTGGCGCGAAGCACGACCGTGCATGTTTGAATCTGTGTAAGCGAATGCGAAACACGACCGTGCACCATTGTAGCACAACCATGCTACTTCAAACAGCGTCAACGAACACTGAGCACGGCTGTGCACATGTTGAACAATGTCAGCAAGTTTTCAGAATGGCCATGCTCAGTGAAGCAAGGCCGTGCTATTGGACAAAATGTTGATTTTGTCTGCTATGCACCTTTATAAATTGTTTATTAAATGTGCGGTGTATGGTTGTGGCCCTAGTTTTGGTGTTTATTTTATTTGGTAAATACGGCCTACGTGTCGTGGTTTATTTTATAAATATGGCCTATATGTCGTGACTTTTATATTTTTTATTTTATTTTAAATCTTGTAATTGCTCGGGTTGACATGGAGGCAACACCAGATGATGCCGCCAGTGGGAGAGACTTGTGAAGTTTGCTCATGGGTCAAAGATTGTATAATTAGTTATTTAATTATTGCATATTAGGAGACCATAATCATATTACCATGTTGTATGTTTATGTATGCGATGCATGAGATATATTTTTATATGCATGTATATCTTGTATGCTTTATATATTAGTTGAATGTATGAAAGCATGTATGCTATGAGAGACGTTTGTATTCGATAAAAAATCCGGTGATATTACTTAATAAAATTCCCTCAATTAAATTAAGTTTTAATATGCCTCCCAATGTGTGGCACTCGTCAAGGCCGGAGTCGTTGAGTGTGCGTCATGCTAAAGCTGATCACCTTGATTTATTCTTGGTGAGGCATGAAAGGTGAAATATCCTACTGCCAACCATTGGGTTTGACTTAACTATTTATTTCAATAGGATTGAAATGGCTTAGAGGCATGGGGTTGGGCATTGATCCATATGATGGATTAGAATAAGGAGTTATTCACCCAATTGATCCAAGAATTACATAGGGATGTAATTGGAAAGAAGTTTCCTACCTAAATAATTGAGTTCTGGGAGATCAGCCGAAGTTGACTCAACGAGGTGAAATATGGATCTTGGTCCTACTAGAAAATCTTCCAACAAGATTTTTCGAGTCAATGAGAAAGGTTATTGATTTGAGTAAAATAGTGGGAGCGTATTTAATAAAGCCTATTAAATATGTTTTAATAATCATTATAGTTATATTTTGATATTTTATGTAGATAACCACGGCACCAAACATGACAAATAATTGGCACACATCACTGCGATCGATCCTTGAGAAGGATAAGTTGTCCGAAACAAATTTTCTGGATTGGTATCAAAATTTGAGGATTGTTCTTAGAATTCAGAAAAAGCTGTATGTTTTAGAGGAGCCTGCTCCTGAACTACTCGAGGATGCATCTAGGGTTGACAGAGATGCTCATAAGAAGTATCATAATGATGCCCTAAAGGTTAGCTGTCTTATGGTTGCCACCATGAGTTCTGAGCTACAGCAGCAACATGAGAACATGGAGGCGAAAGAGTAAGACCACATTGATGGTTGATTCAGGAAAAGGCAAGCAATCCAAGAAGCTTAGCAATAAACAGAAAGGAAAAGGCAAGTTCATGCCTGGAACTTCTGGTTTGAAGCCTGTAGGCGGAGTAGCTAAGGAGGGCACTTGTTTCCATTGTGGCCAAGCTGGGTATTGGAAGAGAAGAAAGGAAGTGAGACTCCCAATTCAGGTATTTATGTTATTGAGATTAATTTATCTACTTCAACATCTTGAGTATTTGATACTGGATGTGATGCTCACATTTGTAATAAGGTGCAGGGGATAAGAAGTAGCAGAAAATTGATCAAAGGCAAAGTTGACCTGCGAGTAGGAAATGGAGCAAAGGTTGCTGCATTAGCTGTAGGAACTTATGTATTGACTTTACCTACTGGGCTTGTTTTGGGACTTGATAATTGTTACTTTGTTCCGGTAATTACCAAAAACATTATTTCTATTTCTTGTTTGGACAAGAAAGGTTTTTATATCATGGTTAAGAACAAATGTTGTTCTCTTTATATGGATAATGTTTTATTTGCTACTGCACCTTTGAGTAATGGGCTTTACGTCCTTGATCTTGAAACGCCCATATATAACATAAATTCAAAAAAGGATAAAACCGGATGATTTAAACCTTTCATATCTTTGGCATTGTCGTTTAGGCCACATAAATGAGAAACGCATTTCCAAACTCCATGAAGATGGATTATTGGACTCATTTGATTATGAATCTTTTGAGGTGTGCGAATCTTGCTTATTGGGGAAGATGACTAAAGCCCCATTTACCGGTAATAGGGAAAGGGCAAGTGATCTTTTCAGTATAATACATAGTGATGTATGCGGACCACTAAACAATTCTGCTAGAGGTGATTTTTCTCACTTTGTTATATTTAATGATGACTTCAATAGATATGGTTATGTGTATCTAATGAAACACAAATATGAAACCTTTGAAAGTTCAAAGAATTCAAGAACAAAGTGGAGAACCAACATGGCAAAAGTATTAAAGCCATACGATCAGATCGTGGTGGAGAATACCTTAGCCAGGAGTTCGATGAATGCCTGAAGGAGTGTGGGATAGTATCCCAACACACATCTTCTGGAACATGGCAATGGAATGGTGTGTTCAAAAGGAGGAATTGCACCTTATTAGGTATGGTACTATCTCTGATGAGTCTTTCAGAACTTTCAGACTACTTTTGGGGATATGCATTACTTACAACAACTTTCACACTAAACCGTGTTCCGTCTAAGGCGGTTGATAGACTCCATACGAGATATGGATGGGCCGAAGGCCTGGTCTGTCATTTATGAAGATTTGGGGTTGTGATGTCTATGTGTAACGTTTAATTATGGATAAACTTGGACCTAAATCGGATAAATTTATTTTAGTGGAGTATCCTAAGGAAAGCAAAGGGTACTATTTTTATAACCCCTCTGAGGACAAAGTGTTTGTCGCTAGAACTAGAGTGTTCCTTGAGAAGGAATACATCTCCAAAGGAGACAGTGGGAGAAATATAGAACTTGGAGAAATCCAAGAACCACAAAGTACTGATCAAACTACAATGGAACAGGAACTGGTTCCGCAAGGAGTTGTGGTAGAACCACTAGTTCAAGTAACACAAGAACCACGTAGGTCAAACAGGACACGTTATCAACCTGAGAGATATGGAATATGTAACGTCCCGATTTTCGAGTTTTATAATTCTTCAATATTTAAATGTTTGTATTTTATTGAAGGATCTAGAGAGTGAAATAAAATATTCTGAGACTATATTCACACTCTACGTTATCGTAGAAAGCTATGGTTAAGTTTTGGGTGAAAACTCAAACAGAGCTCGATCTGCGTTTTTCACGGATAGTGGTGTTTTTCTACTATCAAGACCTAGTCTTGACTCGTGAACGAGACAATAAGTCTCAAGATTTAATTCTCTACAAATTTGTTAAAATCCGTCCTGACGTCCAAAAACTGAAAATAATATATTATATTCAGGCGTATATTCGAATCGGGAGACGTTTGGAGCTGCAAATGGATTTAACGGGACCCGCGAACGGATAATTTTGGTGTCCCATCAAGTTGAATTTCATGGCCTTGTCATGATGGCATTTCAAAAATATCCGGACGTGAAACAACCAAAATGCCCTTGGTCTTTTAAGGAAATGACCAAATTGTCCTTTGGTTATTTACAAGTTTGCCACAGGATGAAAATATCTATATTTCTCTCACTCTCTCACTTGGCCTTTCGGCATTCCTCTCTCTCTCTACTATCTCTCACTTGTTCATCCAAGTTCTCCAAAGTTCATAAGAGTTATTCCTTTGTACTTCACAAAAACTACCTTTGATCTTGAAAAAGTTGAAGTTTTTTATTGAAAACTTGTTTCTTTTCTCATTAGTCTTTGATTCTAGGAGGTATGATCTTCTTATTAACTCTCTTAATCTCTCTATTTTATCTCTTGAATCTCTTGATTCATGAAGATAAAAGTTTTGTTCCAAAACTTTGAACATTCATAGAAAAGTGTAAAAAAATCCTTCTAATACCAAATCAATTTCTATGAACAAGTTTCATCATTTTCTTTCATAATCCAAGAGCATGAAACCAAATAAGTTTTCTAGCCTTTTCTTCTTAAAGTGGCCGAAACCTTCAGGTTGAAAAAGGTTGAGTTTTTGATTCAAGTTTTGAGTAATAAGACTTGTTTTAGTGTTGGGAGTACCTAAGGATCATCCATCCAAAAGATTAGAATTTTTAGACATCTCTAGCTTATTTTTACATAGAGGGGCCGAACCCCTAGTTGGTATGAATAAGAGATTTTTGTGTTGTTTGATGTTTAATATTTGTTTGATGATGTTGTTTGTAGTTGGTGACGAGTAATCAGGAGATTCAAAAACCGATCGGAGGAATTTTCATCAACAGGTATGGGGGGTGAACTTCATCATACCAAAGTTGGTGGAGGTGGGAATGGTTGTTTAAGTTTGTGTGTGGGTGAAACCCATTGGTTTGGGTTCACCACTTTATTTATTAAGTTCTCTTGGAGAACAAAGTTTGTAATAATGATAGTTTATGCTTTAATATGTTCTAGCATATGTTTATGATGATGTTGATTGGATGAAAATCATTTTCATGTATGTTGAAAACCTACTTTGATCTCTAGATTAAGTATGGATTTTTATGCTTGATTATGATGCAATGATGTGTGATAGTTGTTTGCCATAATTTTGTGAGCATTTTGAGCTATGACTTGTCTATTTTGGTGAAGCAAAATCTTCACTTTCCTTGTATGTAGGCTTGCGGCCTTAGTGAGAAGAAAATAGGAGAACATGTGTTGTTCTTGAACAATTAGAGTTTTGAAGTAAGAAAAGTGTTTTAATGGCTTATGTTTCAAAGAAAAACAATAAGTGATTGGATCCAATGATCAAATGAAGTTTCAACTTTTAATTGTTTTCACCAAAGTGAAACATGTCTTTACTTTAACCATAGTTCATCTAATTAACCAAGTGTTTTAAAAGTGAAATAATGAAGTGTTTTCATGATGGTTAACATAGTTTCATAAGACATTACCCTTATCTTAGAACCAAGATAATGTTCCTTTTTCAAAACATAATGAAGATCTTTATCCTTAAGTTGATTAAAATGAATTATAGTTAGAAGATTAGATGAGATTACATTTCCTTTCCATTAACTTAGAACATGGTTTTACACTACGTTAGTAAGGAAAAACTCTTTTCAAATTAGTTAAGGTACTTTGCTTTAAGAAAGTACAAAGTTATTTCAAATCACATGAATTTCCAATTAGAACGATTTGGTTTACAAAGAGAGTTTTTCAACTCAAATCGTAAAGTTTTACGCGTGAAAACCTAAGTTAAGTAATTAACATAAAGTTGAAGACAAGGGATAATTAAGTATGGTATGTGATGGAACAAGACCATATACTATACCATTGATGACTTAGTACATCAATGACTTCATAAGACTTAAGTGAATCAACACTTATTTCATTAATTGAAAATCAAGGAGTAATATCTTAGAAAGGCTCAAAGACTTATCTACAAATCCTTATTCATAATGCTTACGACTTGAAACATAATTCATAAGACATAAACACAAACACGAAAGGTCTTGGGTTTTGAAACAGTAGTTCGATGACGGACCGGTGATTCGGATCTAGGTCAATCGTTCAATTGTTTCAGTCTTGTGATGACTCGATCCCTGAGGGATCACGAGATTTATCCGGTGGATACAATTTTTCTATTTCAAAGACGCGTATAGTTCCTAAGGAAGAGAACCTTAGTGAACCTTGAGGTTTATCCGATGGATAGGCATTGCTTTATCGTATCTGCTTTGTGTAAGCATTGGCATTTCATTTGCATGAGTCATAAAGCCTTGAGCCTAGGAGTTGAGCTTACACCTTGATGCGTGTGTGAATCTTACGGTGACGTTTTAAATAGTCTTGGAGGTATCAGGGTTGGAAGGGCTGACATGTGACCAGTTGGTAGCTCTTCTGTGTCGTGGCGAATCCGAGCAATACACTGATATCCTCGACTAGATGTCGTACTTTTCATGTTTGGTGCAGAGTGTTTCCGTAAAGCCAGATATGTGCACGTTACGAATGTTGTAGCATCTTGCTCATGGCTGGCAGTACACGGAACATGTCTTCCCATTCACTATCTCCGATGTTTTCTTAGCTCCATGGAGCAGGGGTCAGAGTTTTACCCTGTGGCATATGGCATTGAGTCATGTACATTGCACTGCATTGCATGGCTGTTGATGATCACATTTACTGGTTGTACATCGCTGTTCTATTTTTTTTTTAGAATGCCTTATTTTATGCTGCTAATTGTTTAACATGATTTATATTAAGATACTTGGTAAGCATGTTGGGTACGTCGTTACCTGGTGAGTTGTCCCGTTTTTATTTCTGCTACTTTGTTGTGTTGATGATCAGGATCTCACCCATATTTGTATATCTTTTCTGATGGTTTCACTGTTGCTGCTTAAGCAGATGGACGCAATGACAGTTCAGTCCAGCTTTTGCTATAAGTTCGGAGGGGGACTCCTTCTGCTGTTTTGTTTTTGGCCAGGCTGCGTCAGTGTCTGTAGTACCTTTTAGAAGCTGTGACTCCTAGTACTTATTATATTCCTATTGTCAGTTATGCACTGAACCTATGTCTGTATACAGTACTATTTCTGTTTCTGCATTTTAATTCAGTATGACTTCTAGAAATGCATGGTGAACCTAAGTTCATTTATTACTACTCACCTTTAGTAAATCCCATTACATCTTTGTGAAAAGAAAAAAAAATGAAAATCGTATTTCTGCATTAATATTATTTTCGGCCTTATAATCGTTTGGGAATGTGACACTCGGGAAAGGATGTTGCAAAATCCTCCTAAGTCAAGAAGGTGGTGTACTACTCATGGATCAAGATGAACCTGTGACTTACCAAGAGGCCATCATCTGCCTAGAGTTTGAGGCTAGAAGGCATGGGATCCGAAATAGAATCCATGTACACTAACCAGGTATGGACCTTGGTAGAGCCACCCGAAGGGGTAAAACCCATAGGGTGCAAGTGGGTCTTCAAGAAGAAGACTGACATGGATGGAAAGGTGTATTCACCTTTAAGGCGCAACTGGTTGCAAAAGGTGTCAAGAAAATTCATGGTGTTGACTATGATGAGACTTTTACCCCAGTTGCAATGATTAAATCTGTTTGGATTCTACTTGCTATTACAGCATACTACGATTATGAAATGTGGCTAATGGATGTTAAAACAACATTCCGTAATGGGAATCTCCTTGAGGATGTGTACATGACACAACCTGAGGGTTTTGTAAATCCAGAGAATGCTGGCAAAGTATGCAAGTTGCAAAGATCCATTTTTGGATTAAAGCAAGCTTCCAGAAGCTGGAATCTTCATTTTGATGAAGCTGTAAGACAGTTTGGATTCATCAAGAATGATGATGAACCTTGTGTGTACAAGATGGTTAGCGGGAGCATAATTGTTTTTCTCGTACTGTATGTGGATGACATACTACTCATGGGAAATGACATTCCTACACTGCAAAATGTGGAAACATGGTTAGGGAATTGTTTCTCAATGAAGGACTTAGGTCGAACTTCCTATGTATTGGGAATCAGGATCTATAGAGATAGATAGCTGAAATTATTAGGCCTTAGTCAAAGCACATATCTTGACAAAGTGCATAGACGCTTTAATATGCATAACTCCAAAAAAGGTCTCTTGCCTATGTCACATGGCGTGTACCTGTCCAAGGGACTGTCCTCTGCTACATCTGATGAGAGGGAACGCATGAATAAGATTCCATATGCTTCTGCAATTGGATCGATTATGTATGCCATGATATGTACTAGACCAGATGTTTTGTATGCTTTGAGCATAGCGAGCAGATACCAATTTGATCCCGGTGAAGGTCACAGGACGACCATCAAGAATATCCTAAAGTACTTGAGAAGAACTAAGGATACATTGTTAGTCTATGATGGTGAGAAGGAGCTTGTTGTAAAGGGTTACACTGATGCTAGCTTCCAAACCGATAAGGATGACTCAAGATCACAGTCAGGATTCGTGTTTTGCCTTAATGGTGGCGCTGTGAGCTGGAAGAGCTCAAAGAAAGAGACAGTTGCTGATTCTACTACAGAGGCCGAGTATAGTGCTGCTTCCAATGCAACAAAGGAGTCTGTTTGGATCAAGAAGTTTATCACTAAGTTTGGTATAGTTCCTAGTGTTGCGGACCCGATTGATCTCTATTGTGATAACAATGGAGCAATTGTTCAAGCCAAGGAACTTAGATCTCACCAGCGATCCAAACACATACTTAGGCGCTTCCATCTCATTCAAGAGATTATCAATGGAGGACATGTGAAGATATGCAGATTTGATCACCAGTCAACATTGCAGACCCACTTACGAAGCCTCTTTCTCAGGAGAAGCATGACGCTCACACTAGGTCAATGGGTTTTGGATTTATGCTTGATTGGCACTAGTGCTAGTGGTAGATTGTTGGTGTAAGCCCTAGTGGCCAATCTATTTATTAGATTAGTATTTTATATCATGGCTTGGATTTAAATATATTGGATTTATATATTTATATATAAGGCATTCATTTATTATGTTATTGTTATGATCATATATATAGCATAATAAAGTCGTTAGAATAGACGATTCGTTTAATGGAACATCAAGTGTGACTTGATCGTGAGACCCCATTAAACTATTGAACGTTATTCTTAAAGTATTCGTAGTCAAGTATTATTATTAACTAGGAAAATAATAATACACCAAGACTATTATGTGAGTGACATGATGACCACATCTCACATCTCATGGGTCATGGATATGTGATATCATGTCTTCACATAGGTATAAATATTGGTGGAATATTTACACTGGATTGACCCTCTATGAGAACGCTGGATAATAGTTATATAAGTGTCATAAGCATTTCTCATGGTGACCATGATGAAGTAGTCCATCGACTTGAAGTCACTACGATTCTTACATGAGGAGTTGTAGGCTTTAATGCTATCAAACGTTATCTATAATAGGATAATTATAAAGGTAATAATTGGGTCTGCAATGAATCATGCAGAGGGATGTGAATGATGTAGATAGGATTCGTCCCTCTCACATAACGGAAGTAATGTCTATGGTCACTCGATAGTGTGAGACGTGAAAATGCATGGCTATACTAAGTTGGGACAATATGAGATATTGGGCCGGAATGATTGCACGTCTACTCCTTAATAAAGAAACATATAACTAGACTTAACAAGGATGACATGTTAATGCCTTGTGTTCAATTAAGACATTGTGACAAAGGGACATTGGCTACACTGTATATATGGTCACTGTTAAGGTTGTACCGTGTCATTGATATTCTCATTGATTGTGTAACAATGATGTATTGCTAGATGTCGCTCATTGTTTATAATATTAAATGGGATTTGATATTATTACTAACTTAATGAGAACCTATAGGGTCACACACATAGAGCAAATGATCGGAGAAATAGTTTAATTGATTAATTAAATGTGATTTAATTAATAATTAAATAATGGGCCCGTAGTGTTCAGGAGCCCATTAGGGGTCGGGGTCAGTGAGTGATAGCATATATAAAGCTATAATCCTCACTTAAGCACACAATAGAAACCAACACAAGTTACATAGGAGTTGCTAATCCTGGTGGCCTCTCTCCTTGTGTGTGTCGCGCCCTCTCCCCTTTCCTGATAGCTAGCACTACGTTATCTCTGACGGTGGTTTGCTCGCGTGGACTGAATAGAGGTGCTGCTACCTTGTAGCACTTGGTGATAAAGTTCTTCATCATCTTCTTCCTCTCGTGGTAGGTATAGCCGCGAGGTTGATCAAGGTGTTACCGTGATCATGATTATTCGTGATCAATCAGTGTACCTACCGTGCTCACAGTGTTCATGGTAAAACTTCGCTTCAAAGGTAACCCCTTTAAAAATGGTCATGCTCATTCGTTGAGATCCTTAAAGGGAATTTTTGTTTTCCGCCAACGGGTTATAAACTGCTTATCTCCCATGAATTCCCAACACTATCACGTTTGATGGATCAGGATGGTATTTTTTGAGTTGGGATACATGGAATACGTTATGAATATTGGATAGATTGGGCGGTAAAGCGATTTGGTAGACAACTGGACCAATTCGACGAAGGATTTGTCACTATAGCTTTTCTGCCGATCCCATGCGACTTTCATCTTTTCCCGAATCTTCTGCACTTGCTCCATTATTCATTGCACCATTTCTGGACCCAACAACTGGTTCTCTTCAGTTTCGTACCCATAGAGCAGTGTCCTGCACTTTCTTCCATACAGTACTTCATATGGCGCCATGCCAATACTCGAGTAGAAACTATTGTTTTACGTGAACTCAATCAGTGGAAGGAAATCGTCCCAACTTGTTGTTTTTTCCAAAACACATGCTCTTAGAAGATCCTCCAAAGATTGAATCGTTCTTTCACATTGACCATCCGTCTGTGGATGATAAGCTGAACTCATCCTAGCTTGGTTCCCAAAGCACTATTCAAACTTTGCCAAAACCTGAAAGTAAATTTTGGATCCCAATCCCAAATTATACTTGAAGGTACTCCGTGCAACCTTATAACTTCCTTGATGTAAATATGGGTTAATGTCGCGATCGAACCCGCTAAGGAAAGGCGAAAAAAAAGAGATCTTTTAAAAAACATGTAGAGTCGCCACCAATTTTATTTACTTTAGGAAAAAAATTGGAAAACCTTTTAAAAAAAAAAGCTTTTGAAACCAAAACTGAATTCGGGAGCCGATTGCGCATAGGGAAGGACGAGGACTTAACCCCACAGCACCCCTAATGCACCCATAAAAACGGTTACCCAAATTAATTGTGCAAATAATTAACAAACTTTAACATACTTATTTTACCCCAAAAAAAAAAAAATTTACGAGAATATAAAAAGAACAATGAATCAAACTTTACAAAAATAAGATAAAAGGTTGAGGAGAAAATTATTTCATTACGTTATCTATTTTAGTTTTTTATTGATTTTGTATTTTAAAATTTACATTGACAGATTCATAACGAGGTTAAACATGATACATAAATCCACAGAGCAACCTTGAATCTAAGGGATTGAGCATGATACTGTTCATAGAACAATCCCAAAAAGCAGATTTAAATGTTTTAAATAATAAGACTCAAGAACTAAAATAAGAAATTGGATTTTCTCTTGTAACTTTTTTATTTTGAATTTATTTATTTTGAATTTATTTTATTTCTAATTGTTAAAGGTTGGAAAATCCTAAGTGAGGTTAAACATGGCACATAACCATAGGGTAACCTCGAATCTAGGGGATTGAACATGCCATTTTAATCCATAGAGCACCCCTAAGTAACATCGGTTAAATTATTATTTATTTCTAACAATTGAGGATGGAAGTACTATATTCCACCAGTAACCATGCCTAATATCAAACAAAATTTTTATCCTCATATATCTCAAAGTGAAACAACAGCTATTTTATATACAAAAAATCAGCACCACCTGATCTATTATACCCACGCCTCTAATTTGTACTCAGCCAATGCACCAGTCATGTACGAAGGCAAAAGTTACATCATTTACTTGGAGAGTTCAATCACCAAAGGAACAATACACAACTCACAAATGAAGCATGTCAGTAGAATGATAAAAGCAACGCATGAATCACCAAAAATATCCAAAATAGTGAATACTATTAAAGCAACATATCAGGAGAATAAACTCAAATTTTTTATTGACTTGATCATATGAATCATAAGCAGATCATCCCTAAAAGAATACCAAACTTCATGTTATAGCCATTCAAGCTTTACATCAAACATCATATTTTCATTATTTTCCATACCAATTAGATTGACGAGACAGGGCAATCAAAATCTCAAGAAACCTCATACATCTTTGATCAACACTATACTTTTCCTCAATGAGACCTTTCTGCTATTCAACAAAGTCACAAAGAGAATAAAACAAGTAACAGACGCCCCTTAGAATTGATTCAATTGCCTTAACAGTCCTATACTCATGCTCAGCCATCAACAAGCATCATCATATGATAATAAACTAAGAATCACCGTTAAATAAATCGATGGTTTGAACATTACATCAAACAGAATTAAGGCAAGAATATTCAGTGATCATTGTCAATCCAAACAGGTTTAATACAGATTAAAAAAATGCCACTGTGATTTACCAATGCTACGAACAACCATAAGAGTGCTAAATCTTTCCCCAATCAGAACTGCGCTCCTCCTTATCAGATGTTCAAAATTCGGGCAATCTCTTCCTCAATGTGTATGGGTCTCCTTCGTTCTTCTCACTGCCCCTTCGCTCCTCCTTCGTTCACCTCTCAGTGTGGGTGTATCACTCTTGTGCTCCGTCCTCTGTTTGGGTATGCGCTTCTGCCGTCAGTGTTTCTTTGGTGTGAGTTAGTTCCTCAGTCCCCCTTCAATCTCCCTCAAATTGCTCTCTGTATCTTTTTTCTTCCCCTCTCTCGGTCCTCTCCCCCTCTATTTATAGAATTCGAACCTTTATTCCCTGCAAATCAAAATAAATGCAATCAGTTCTTAATTTGAAACGAAAAAGGAAAAGAATGATGCATACCTCGCGTGATTGAGCGCGGATGGAAAAGAAAGGGAGAGATCGAGATTGAACGCGATTTGATCAATGCGAGCGAAAATCTCATCTTGGATCGAGCGCGAGATTGGCGCTGGGGAGAGTTGCTTGTGCGGCTAGGTTTGAGAAAGGAAAGAGGGGTGATGAGGAGAGATTGATGGAGGGGAAGAGGAAGATTCGGCTGAGGGAAGGGAGAGGAACGAAAGAATGGGGGAAAGAGAGAGAGGGCTGCGGCTAGGGTTCTTTCTTGAGAGGGAAGAGAGAAACGGGTTATGGAGCAAGGGAAATGGGTTCTGGAGCAAGGGTATGGGCTGAAACTTGGTTTATTGGCCCAAAGACATTTTTCTTCTTATTTTTTCTTATTAGTATTATAAACAAGACATAACTTAAAAATAACAAAATGTTCCATTTTTATTTCTTTATCTATAAAAGAAACTGCATTAACAAGAAATTAAAATATTTTTGTGATTTTGATCTTTTATTTTTTAGATTTTTTTCTATATTTTAAATGCAAGCAAAAATAAATAAATGAAGCTCAAAATATTTTTGTGATTTTTCCTTTTATCATTTTTTTTTGGATTTTTATAAAAAGACTTTTTTATGATCTTGACTCTTTTCCATTTTTTTGGTAAATTTAAGTAAAAAATAAAAGGGATCCGGTCAAAATGAGGTGTTCACAGTTGCCCCTCTTTACTTGTTGCTTTCTAGGAGACATGTGATTATAGTAAGCAACGAGTAAAGAAAAAGAACACACATTTTGTTCGGGAATGCATGTGATTATACAAAGATATTTAATGCAAATGATGCAGGCATAATAACAAATGAAAGAAACAAAGTGCCATGGGCCTCTAATCCCAAAAATTAAATGATCATGGGACTCTGAGCTCGCAAATTAAATGACCGTGGGCCTCTGACCCCAAAAATTAATGACGATGAGCCTCTGAGCTCGAAAATTAGATAACAATGGGCCTCTGATCCCAAAAATGAAAATGAGCCTCTGAACTCGAAAAATGAATGGTAATGGGCCTCTGATCCCAAAAATTAAATGGCAATGAGCCTTTGAGCTCAAAATTAAATGACAGTGGGCCTCTGTTCCCAAAAATTAAACGACAATGAGCCTCTGAGCTCGGAAAAATAAATGATAGTGGGCCTCTGATCCCAAAGATACTAAATTGCGATGAGCCTCTGAGCTCAAAAATTAAATAACAATGGGCCTTTGATCCCAAAAAAAAAATAAAAGACAAAGAGCCTCTGAGCTCGAAAAAATAAATGACATTGGGCCTCTGATCCCAAAACAATGAGCCTCTGAGCTCTAAAATGGTGATGGGCCTCTGATCCCGAAAATTAAATTGCAATGAGCCTTTGAGTTCAAAATCAAACTTTCTCTTTATTTCTATTTTACCTTTTCTTTAGACAAACTGGAACCAAACGCTTCCCAGGAAAACTTCGACCAATCATACCCTTGTTCACTAACACCTTTGAGTTGAAGCACCATTTATTCCCTTTGATGACATGGTTTCTTTTGTAAGAGGCGCAGTCATGAAGAGATTTATTCTGGACTGTGACCTGTGGAGACTTTCCTTATTCTTTTAAGTCCCCCACTCGGTGTGCACTGTCATCTTACTTATTGACTTTGAAGTGCTGAGTCTTTGTTGGTCCAAACCATTCATTAAAGTCACTCATATTTACTTTGATTGAGACATAATTTTAATGCATAAAACATGATTTGAGCACAAAGGGGTCATGAATAAACTTTTGCATTCACATGTGACTTTGGATTATACATAAGGGAATCAGAAAGGATAACATGGGGAGGGGAAGTGCAAGGGGAACACAAAGGATAAGAGCGAATAAGAGGAAAGAAATAAAATATGATAACCACATAAAAATTTGCCCCAGTATCGGTTCCTTGATCCTCATCCAGATGATTCCCATCGGCCACTGACGTCGCAAGCCCTGGCCTTAGTCTCAACTTCTCTTGATGTGCATTCCTCCTTTAACCCTCCAACAATTTTCTTTGCACCCATGTACCCAATCACAGGCAAAATTGCCTCAGTATGGTGGCCTTTGTGCTATTTTCTTCACTTAAGCGTTCCTTGCAGGTTTTCAGCCCGAGATTTATTTTCTTTGCCCTAATTTTTGCTTAGGTTGCCCTTTACGGGTTTTCAACCTAACGGACATTTTTCTGCCCTAACTTTTGCCTAAGCCGCCCTTACGGGTTTTCGACCTAGCGAGCAAATTTTTTTTTTTTTTATCAGGCATAAAACTTTTTCACAGCATCAGAGTTTATGGGCCTTGGTAACTCTTGCCCGTCTTCATCTGTTAAGATCAATGCTCCGCCTGAGTATGCCTGCTTTACAACATATGGCCCTTCATAATTGGGCGCCCATTTTCCTCGAGCGTCTTCTTGATTGGGGAGTATCTTCTTTAGTACCAAATCGCCTGGTTGAAACTTCCTAGGACGAACTTTCTTATTAAAGGCTTTAGCCATTCTTCTTTGATATAATTGTCCGTGACAAAGGGCCACCAATCTTTTTTCTTCAATCATGTTCAATTGATCATACCGAGCCTTCATCCACTCGGATTCTTCCAAGTCTGCTTCCATCAACACTCTTAATGAAGGGATTTCAACTTCTATGGGGGAGACAGCCTCCATTCCATACACCAATGAGAAGGGTGTTGCCCCGGTACTTGAACGTATATTGGTGCGATACGCATGCAAAGCATAGGGTAACATTTCATGCCAATCTTTATAGTTCACGACCATTTTAGCGACAATCTTCTTGATATTCTTGTTGGCCGCTTCTACCGCACCATTCATTTGGGGCCTATAAGGAGCAGAATTATGGTGTTTGATTTTGAAGGTCTCGAGCAACTTCTGTACCTCTGCCCCATTAAGATTGGAGGCATTGTCCGTAATGATCCTTTCAGGTATTCCGTACCGACAAATGACATCCCTTTTGAGGAACTTTGTGAATACCTTTTGAGAGATACTGGCATATGATGTTGCTTCTACCCACTTTGTGAAGTAATCTATTGCCACCAAGATGAAACGGTGCCCGTTTGAAGCCTTAGGATTGATTGGCCCGATGACATCTATTCCCCACATAGAGAAGGGCCAAGGGGACACCAAATTGTGTAGTTGGAATGGAGGAGCTTTGATTCGATCTGCATATATCTGGCATTTATGGCATCTCCGGACATACTCCAAGCAATCCGTTTCCATGGTCGACCAGTAGTAACCACTCCGTAAAATCTTGTGTGCCATCATATGACCATTGGCATGTGTTCCACATATCCCTTCATGTACTTCTGTCATGACAGTTCGGGCTTCACGAGCATCAACACATCTTAAGAGGACCCCATCATGGTTTCTTTTATATAGAACTTCTCCGTCCAGAAAAAGGCCATGGATAACCTGCGAATAGTCTTCTTGGTCCCTTCATTTGCTTCAGCTGGGTATGCCCTACTCTGCATATACTGTTTGATGTCATGATACCAAGGTTTACCATCGGGCTCTTCCTCCACATGGGCACAATATGCCGGTTCACGCTGGACCTTCACTTGGATAGGCTGGACGGTGGTACAAATGTCCAGCTTGGTCATAGCAGCTAACGTGGCTAAAGCATCTGCGAACTGATTCTTGTCTCAAGTTAAATGCGAAAAGGTAATATCATCAAATTTCGCAATCAACTGAGTCAAGTACTTCTGATATGGAATCAACTTGGAATCTTTGGTTTGCCATTCGCCATTGACTTGATAAATAATTAGAGCTGCATCCCCAAAGACCTTCAATTTTTTTATTCCAAGGTCAATTGCTGCTTGTAATCCACTTGCACATGCTTCGTATTCCGCGATGTTATTGGTGCATTCAAATTCAAGCTTAACGGCCACTGGGTACTGCTTGCCATTTGGCGAAACCACTACTGCTCCTACACCTCTCCCGTGCATATTAACTGCTCCATCGAAATACATCTTCCACACGTTCTCATTTTCGGCCTCATCTTCCTCTAATGACAATATTTCTCCATCCGGGAACTCGTACGTAACTGGTTGTCCACCCTCGAGAGGGTTTTCAGCTAAATGGTCAGCAATCGCACTCCCCTTGATGGACATTCGAGTTATGTATTTAATATCAAACTCTGATAATATCACTTGCCACTTTGAAACCCTTAAGGAGATGTGAGGACTTTCAAAGATATACTTCAAAGGGTCCATTCGAGAGATTAACCAGGTAGTGTGATACAACATGTACTGCCTGAGCCTCTTGGACGTCCATACCAATGCACAACAAGTCTTCTCAATTGCCAGATATCGAACTTCGCAGTCATTAAACTTTTTGCTCAGATAATAAATCGCCTGTTCTTTCTTGCCAGATTCATCATATTGCCCTAGCATTGCCCCCATTGAGGTCGGTAATATAGTGAGATACAATATCAGTGGACGTCCTCAAATCGGTGGCAACAACACCGGAGGACTAAGCAGATATGCTTTTATCTTGTCGAAGGCTTCTTGGCACTCCTCATTCCAACTTCCAGGATTATTCTTCTTCAGGAGCTTGAAGATCGGCTCACATGTGCTAGTCAGGTTAGCAATAAACCGTGCAATGTAATTCAACCTTCCCAAAAAACCTCTTACCTCCTTCTCATTCTTGGGAGCGGGCATGTCCCTTATCGCCTTTACCTTGTCCGGGTCCACTTTTATTCCTTCTCTACTAACAATAAAACCAAGCAACTTCCCAGTTGATGCCCCAAACACACATTTTGTAGGGTTGAGTCTCAACTTGTACTTCCTCAGTCTCTCGAATAGCCTCCGCAGAACTGTTACATGACTTTCTCCTTCCTTGGATTTGGCCACTATGTCATCCACGTACACCTCTATTTCTTTATGCATCATATCGTGGAACAATGCTACCATAGCACGTTGGTAGGTGGCCCCGACATTCTTCAAACCAAAAGGCATTACTTTGTAACAAAAAGTTCCCCAAGGAGTGATAAAAGTTGTCTTCTCTTTGTCATCAACGTCCATGAGGATCTGATTGCATCCAGAATACCCATCCATGAAAGAGAACCTGTGGTTCCTTGCTGTACTGTCTACGAGGATATCGATATGAGGGAGCGGGAAATCATCTTTTGGACTGGCTTTATTCAGATCTCTGTAATCCACACACATCCTGACCTTCCCATCTTTCTTTGGTACCGGCACAATATTAGCTACCCACTCCGGATGTCTCGACACTTCCAGAAAACCAGCTTCCAGTTGTTTAGTTACCTCTTCTTTGATCTTAAGCGACATTTCTGGATGCATCCTCCTCAATTTTTGTTTCTTGGCCACCATATCTGGGTACAATGGGATTTTATGTGATGCTATCTCTGGATCTAAACCTGGCATATCTCTGTAGGACCATGCAAACACATCCAGATACTCTTTGAATAGTGCGACCATTTCTGCATGCTCTGGGTTATCCACTACCTTCAACTCCTTTTTGTCTTCCTCGGTCCCCATATTAACCACTTCTATGACCTCATCATTCAAAGTGAACCCTTTTTCAGAGTGTTCCTTTAACTTGGAGAACTCCTCAATTGCTTCTTCTTCATCATCAGACCTAGGATCACCTTTGTTCACAGCCGCAAGGGAATCAATAAATGAGGCTTCAGGGTTCCTTTTATGAAGCAAACTTTCAGTGGGAGGGAGATTCCTGAAAGCAATTTTTTGCAATAGGCACAATA
The DNA here is from genome assembly GCA_039655645.1 of Ammopiptanthus mongolicus. NCBI lineage: Eukaryota > Viridiplantae > Streptophyta > Magnoliopsida > Fabales > Fabaceae > Ammopiptanthus > Ammopiptanthus mongolicus. The sequence goes on from CM077347.1 coordinate 77,366,705, forward strand.
TAGACAAGAGTTTTATTTGTTGAAGAAGGTGCAAGCAATATAAAGCAATGAATAGAGGAAGTAAAAGAGTGGAACAATGAGAAAACATGCTGGAAAATCATGCTAAAACATTTTATTCATGTCTCAATTAAAGTAAACACCAGTTCATTTCTTGTACAAAGAGATAATTACTTTATGGAAATAACATCAACAAATGGTTCAGACCGCCAATTGCTAAGAACTTCATTGTCACCAGAGAGATAGATAACATGGTTTCCTTCTTGCTCTTCTTCAAGTGCACTGATGGTGAAATGAGGGGAGATCAACTTTTCTGGCTTGATCACTTCAGCTGGTGTTGGGAAAGTCTCCTTTAGATGGGGAACATACTTGTTTTCTCCCTCTCCTTCTTTTCTTCCTCTGAGAGTCGTGATCTTCATTTTTTCTGCCAGAGAAGGCTCATACCCTAGTCCATACTTTCCCTCTCTGGAAATGGCTTCGATCGGTTGTGGGATCCCTTGAAGCTTAGACCCCAAGCCTCTTCCCTTCTGGTATCCACTCCTCTCCATAATACGAAATATCACTTCATTCACATTCTTTATTGGTGGCTCTTTCCTCTGGATCTCTGACCTCAAAATTTCAAAATTGTGCAAAGAGTTATCCTCAATTTGCTCTATATTCTCTATATAAGGTACTGAAACGGGCTTTCTCAGCATGATTTCCTCTTCACCACGAATGGTAATTACTGCCCCATTGTGGATGTACTTCAAGCACTGATGTAATGTTGAGGGAACAACTCCAGCGCTATCAATCCAAGGCCTCCCTAGAAGCATAGTATATGCTGGTTGAATTTCCATGACTTGGAATAGGACAGGGAAATGACTAGGCCCTATTTCAAGTGGCAGAGTTATTTCCCCTAAAATTCCTCTTGTTGTTCCATCAAAGGCCCGCACAATCATCTCTTGTGGTGTTAAATCTGTTATACCCATGTTCAATTGCTCCAGAGTAGACATTGGAATCACATTCAATGCCGAGCCGCCATCTATGAGTACCTTCGCAATCACAAAACCTCTGCACTTTAAAGTAATGTGCAGGGCTTTGGGCCCACTACCCTGCCTGGGAACCACCTCATCTTCCGAAAAGGTAATCATGTTGACGCGCTTCACCGGATCTACCATGTCTACCACATTTTCGGGAGTGACATCAGGCTTGACATAAGCTTCACCCAACACCCTCAACAACGCCTTACGGTGCAATTCTGATGTTAGAATAAGTAATAAGAGAGAAATCCTGGCTGGAGTCTTCTTTAACTGTTCTATCACATCAAACTCACTTTGCTTCATGATCTTCAGGAACTCTTCTTCCTCTTCCTCCACAGCTTCATTCTTCTTTTTATCTTTGGGATTCTTCTTTATTTCTTCTTCTTCAGGGCCATAACATCGCCCACTCCTCGTAATACCCCCGGTCCTTATCACATTAGCAACTTGGGCCTTCGAAGTATCTCCTACAACCGTCAGCTCAACTTTTGTTTCATAGTTCCATGGTACAGCATGAGTGTCGTCATAAGCAAAAGGAACTGGCTTTTTTACCCTTAAGATCACTTTTTCTGGTGTCGGGGCCTTATTAAGGGGTGGCACTCGAAGTACAATCTTTTCGACTACGTTGATCCCCTCAAACGTACCTCGCCTGGCTTGTATCACTCCGAGGGTTAGTAGTCCCTGAACTCGGACCTTAAAGTCCCAACAACTCTCAATGTCATGTCCTGCCTGCCCATGGTGATAAACACAATTCAAAATTCCATCATCCTTTTGTTCTTCTTCTTTTACCCCCGGTGCGACGGTGTCATACCCTGCTTTCTTTAGTCCATCAAACACCTCTTGCATAGGCGTTCGTAAGTGGAGGACCTTCTTGACTTGATACCCCTCTACTTCCAAGCTATTCACCCTGTTTTCTACATTATGGCTTGGGATTGGATTGTTAACAATGCTAGGCCCCGATTCCTCTTCAAACCCCAATCTTCCACAAGCGATTAGTTTTCTCACTGCTGTCTTAAAGGCTTCGCAATCTTCAATGGAGTGCCCTGAGACATCCATGTGATATTTGCAGGCCAAGTTTGGATTGTACCAAGCAGGGAAAGGTGGTTGAAGGGGACGTACAGGGTTCCCAGCAATCAAATGACGGTCGAACAATTGTTGGAATAATTCTGCATTGGAAATGGATAGTCTAGGGAAAGGTGGCAGGTTTGGAGTGGTGGGGTGTCCTTGATTCTGGAAATTTGGTCGATTATAGGTTGGTCGATATGGTTGGAATGCAGGGGGATAACGTGCGTATGCAGGGCGAGTAGGGTTATATGGTTGAGGTGCGGGGACATTATTTATCTGGTTTTGTGGTTGAGTGGTGCTTGGCAAGGCTTGTTGAGGTGGGTAAAGTGGTGTTTGAAGGTATGGGATGTGAAGGTTCGGGTTATATGGTGCTTGGTACGTTGGGTATGAGGGAACATGTCGAGGTCCAACATTCTGTTGGTGTTGTACATAATTCGCCTCAGCATCCTTCTTCTTTGGTTGGAATCCCTTCTTAGGTGCACTACTTTCTGCATCAACCGGCAGTTTCCCAGCTCTAGCTAAAAATTCAATTCTTTCTCCTGCAGCTATCAAGTCGGAGAAATCCCTGTAAGCCGCTCCTGCCATTGCCCCTATAAAAGGGGTCCCGAGAGTTCCCAAAAAGTATGAGCACATTTCTGATAATGTCAACGGGGGCTGAACTTGTGCTGCTAAACTTCTCCACCTTTGCGCATATACTTTAAAGGATTCCTCATTTCTTTTCTGCATTGAGGTTAGTTGTTCACGGGTAGGAGCTGCATCCAAATTGAACTTATACTGGTCCATGAACAAGTCAGCCAATTCCGTCCATCGCGAAATCTTAGAGTGGTCTAGCTGAAGGTACCATTCTAACGCAATACCTGTCAAACTCTCATGAAAGAAGCTAATGAGGAACTTGTCTTCCTTTGACCAGATGGCCATTTTGGTGGCATAGCTGATAAGGTGAAATCGAGGATTCCCACTTCCATCATACTTTGAAAAATCAGGGATCTTAAAATCCTTAGGTATCACCACGTCCGTGGCAGGACAAAGTTCTTCTATTTTTAGAAGGCCATAGGTACTTGATCCTTTTATCGCTTTTATCTGTTCTTCCATCTTTTCCATCCACTCATCTTTCACCTTATCCTTCTCTACCTGAGCTCCTATGAACGGTCCAGGGATGGATATATGGGGTTGCTCCCATGTGGGTCCTGCATAGCCAGGAGCTTCATGATAGGAATTCTCAAAAGGGCGGTATCCTTCTCCGATGGGAAGTATTATTGGTGCTGTGTGTTGCTGTTGTTCATGGGCACGCATTCCCTGAGTAAGACCTGTGTTGATGCTTGAAAACATAGGTGCCGATACTGTGGAAAGGGCTGGCTGTACACTCACATAGGGATCATCTTCATTTGCACCTCTATTTGCGCCAAGCCTATTGAGAGATTCTCTCATATCTTGCAATATCGCCTCCAGCCTTGCTTGGGTTTCAGTCATCTCAGCTACTCTTCCCCTTACTTCATCTAACTCTAAGCTCAAATTTCTTCCCACTTCGGCATTATTATCAGCCATTCTAGTCCGAGATCTGGTGTTGTGAACTCGGGTTTGATTGGTGTCGTCTTTCCTGGGTCGCGCAATGGTTCCTGAATTTTCTGATTTTAACCTATACGAATACATTAAGAAATTTAATTAGTAAAATCAAAGTTACGTCTATCTCATTCACACTATTAATTCTTTTTGTCAAGGAAAGACCGTCTCTGTAGCAAGAAATTTCCATCCCATGCGCAACTCTAGGGGTACGTCCCCCTTAGATTGTGCATGGTTAATGACATATCCATGAGGGCGTGCATCTCTCAATGGATCGCATCACTCACTAGCAATGCAACCATGCAGGCAGACTTATAACACAAAGAGGAAAGTAAAGGAGAATTCATCGATGGACATAACGTGAAAGATAACTTTTATTTGACTGAAGAGCAGTACAACGTCCGACATTTAACAAAAATTACATCAAAAGTTTCGAGGTTCTCTTTTTGAATCCACTAGCAAGACTTCTACAATACTTTATGAAGCTGGCTACTTTTGGAGGTATTAGAGATTCAGCGCTCATGTGAACCTGAATGGACGCCTCCTCGAGGCGATCTATGAATCGAGAAGCATGGTATTGCAAGCTTCCCGACAAGTATTCATATCTTCTCTTCCAAGCATTTCTATCAGTCTTCAGTTTCTCTGCCACTACATGCCAGTCTTCTAACCATTCTTCTTGCTGATGGATCTCATCCTCATATTGCTTTTTCTCTCTTTCAAGCTTTCGTATCTTCATCCACAGTTGGTCTTCCTTCTCTTGTGCCTTTGCCAATGATTCGCGATACGTTGTAGCTGCATTCCAACCTTGATCAGAGTAGCGCTCAGTATGGGCAAATGCCTCTTGCAAGGATCCTATTCTTTCCTCCAATATCTTTATCGTTTGGACATGTACCCCGACGTTTGCCTCCAACTTTTCTTTTTCTTTGAGAGTTTTTGTCAGTGCTCTTTCTTGATCTTCTACCCTTGCTCGCAACCCTCGGACTTCTGACCCTTTTACATTCTCTTTCCTCGCCCTCTTTGCTGGACCGGCGGCTTCATATGCATCCGCACATTCATCTCTCAACCGTTCTACCTTCATGTTTAACTTATGGACTTCATGTTGAAGTGTGGCAATGGTGATTCGAGCCGTTTGATTCACCTCCTCTAGCACCCCCATCTGAGCCATCAAAATCTCAGTCTTCTCTAGCAACTGTGCTTCAGTCTGAGGAATCTCGTCATGGTGTGGGATCGGCTCAGGATCGGTGATGTTCTCTCTCCTTGCTTTCCTCCAAGCGAGGTAGTTTCTAGTGTAAGCAATGATTTGCCTCCCCAACTCATTTGATCCCACTATACAGATATTACTCCAAGCCAATCTAATCGCTATTGATGTATTCTTGACAACTTCGCAATCTTGGAATAAGAAAAAGATCCCACCCATCACTTCTTCAGGAGGTTCACGTTGAGTCCACTTCAGTTGTCGAATCACAAGTGCTGGAGAATATGAAACACAACCTCTTGGCCCCATCAAGGGGACATTCGAGAAATTCCCACAGCTGAAAATAACAGTATCTCCTCTATACCATGGACACATCCAATTAAAGGATTCTGAATCAATCTCATCAAACTCTCGCTTCCATTCATAGGATTTATTTGGCTTTACTGGTATGCGGTGGAATCTCTTCAAAGGGTCATCCGTCTCGCTAATGTGCTTGCGAGCATACATATGAGTCACGATCCAAACATACATCAATTGTGTGCAACATCGCAATTTACCTTGCTGACCCTCGTGGCAAACTTGTAGTGAGAGGAACGTTTCTGCCAAAATAGCAGGGACGGTATTCATAGCATACTCTTCAACTTTGTAGAAGACATTCATAGCTGCATAATCCACCATGTCCGGTATAAAAGGAAACAACACCAATCCATAAACGGTCAAAGCTAACACTCGATTGAAAACAACCCAATTTTGTTGTCGAGCCAATTCCCTGAGATAAACCTCGAGGAATCTCCTCTTCAAGCCTTTGACGATTCCTTTTTCCATTTTGTCTGATGGCTTCGGTTGAACTCCTAATAATTCTGCCACCTTCCCATCACTGACATGTTGGCCATAGTAGAGGTAAACACGAAGCTCCTTCGGAAGAGGTATCCTTATCATGTAAGCATATTCTTCTATAGTTGGTGTCGTATCCAGATTTGGCAACTCAAAACATCTCAGAGTAGGATTCCAATACTGGGCCAAAGCGCTCAAGCCCGCAACATCTATAGGAATATACAACAAGTCCAAAATTCACCCATATTTGCTTGCAAACGCTGAATGTGTCTCTCTTGGCATCAACTGACTGATTTCTATTAAGGTCTTCACATCATTTACCTTCACATCAATCCTAATGTTCCTCCTTGAGCTGATTGCATTGCTAGAGTGAGATCTTTCCATTACTTGCTACGTGGATTGTAACGGGATCTTTCCTTCACAAAAGAACTCACCTGTTAAAAAAATAAATAAATAAAAAAATAGAAAAATGAGAAACTAAGCACAAAAATGTGATGCTAAAAGGAGTCCTTATAGGGTTGTAAACCCAAAGGACATGGGACGTCTAATGCATTGTCCCTCTTGTGACCCATTTCAATGGATCATTTGGGCCCAAGGCGATGGGAACCCATTTACCTTTTTATCTTCTATTCTTTTTTTCATTTTTTTTTAAGAACGAAATAAAACACATAATCACGAATAAGAAAGAAGAGAGAAGATGCACGCCTCCAATTGTCCTAAGAGGGAGGTCCTATAGTCAAGGGTACCTATGACGACTCTTAAATTAGGCAGCCACTAGGTTAATCTATGAGTGCAATGGTGGTTCTAGACTTCTAAAGGTCATGGCTCCCAGATTGTCCCAATCACGAAAGACCGGGACCCAGCTCATGATCCTAGCCACAAGTAGGGATAAACCCTCCAGGATGACTAATCCATGATACTAATAACAATCTGAGTGGTGAATCAACAAATATCAGAGGGGCACTAGGCCTTCCAATGACAGTGTTGAGGCACCGCCTACTCCTAAGGCTTCCACAAGCTCGGGTATAGAGCTGAAAATGTGTGACACGAGTGATTGTGATGTGTGTGCTGGAGGCATACAAACCTGTAAAATCCTAAAACTAAAAAAAAAAAAAAAAAACCTGCAAAACAAAGTCACACATATATATACAAAAATCAAAATGTCATCTATCCTAGAGTTCAAATAATATATTCCAAGAAAAAAAAAAATCCTCTACCCTAAAGTCGAAAAAACAATCAACAAGATTCATCAACAAAATACACAGAGAAAAATAAAACAAATCAAAACAAAGTATATTCTCACAAAACAAAACAAAGCAGAGCATATTTACATATAAGTCATGCTATTTTTCATCTTTTCCAATTTTGTTTTATATATATATATTTTTTTTATATTTTGAGATAGAGAAAAAAAAAAATCAAAACACACAACGAACAAAAAAAGAGCAAAACATATATCAAAAACACAAAAGACTTTTTTTTCATTTTTTCTCTCTTTCAAAAAATTTTTTAATTTTCATAAAGGATAGAGAAACAAAACATAACAAGAAAAAACAAAGAAGAAAGAAAAAAGAAAGGGTAAAACAAATAAGTTAAAATTTATTAAAGATTTGCACAATTAATTTTAATGGGCTTGACTCTCTAAAATTTTCCCCAGTGGAGTCGCCATCTGTCGCGATCGAACCCGCGAAGGAAAGGCGAAAAAAAAAAAGAGATCTTTTAAAAAACATGTAGAGTCGCCACCAATTTTATTTACTTTAGGAAAAAAAATTGGAAAACCTTTTAAAAAAAAAAGCTTTTGAAACCAAAACTGAATTCGGGAGCTGATTGCGCATAGGGAAGGACGAGGACTTAACCCCACAGCACCCCTAATACACCCATAAAAACGGTTATCCAAATTAATTGTGCAAATAATTAACAAACTTTAACATACTTATTTTACCCCCCAAAAAAAAAAAATTTACGAGAATATAAAAAGAACAATGAATCAAACTTTACAAAAATAAGATAAAAGGTTGAGGAGAAAATTATTTCATTACGTTATCTATTTTAGTTTTTTATTGATTTTGTATTTTAAAATTTACATTGACAGATTCATAACGAGGTTAAACATGATACATAAATCCACAGAGCAACCTCGAATCTAAGGGATTGAGCATGATACTGTTCATAGAGCAATCCCAAAAAGCAGATTTAAATGTTTTAAATAATAAGACTCAAGAACTAAAATAAGAAATTGGATTTTCTCTTGTAACTTTTTTATTCTGAATTTATTTATTTTGAATTTATTTTATTTCTAATTGTTAAAGGTTGGAAAATCCTAAGTGAGGTTAAACATGGCACATAACCATAGGGTAACCTCGAATCTAGGGGATTGAACATGCCATTTTAATCCATAGAGCACCCCTAAGTAACATCGGTTAAATTATTATTTATTTCTAACAATTGAGGATGGAAGTACTATATTCCACCAGTAACCATGCCTAATATCAAACAAAATTTTTATCCTCATATATCTCAAAGTGAAACAACAGCTATTTTATATACAAAAAATCAGCACCACCTGATCTATTATACCCACGCCTCTAATTTGTACTCAGCCAATGCACCAGTCATGTACGAAGGCAAAAGTTATATCATTTACTTGGAGAGTTCAATCACCAAAGGAACAATACACAACTCACAAATGAAGCATGTCAGTAGAATGATAAAAGCAACGCATGAATCACCAAAAATATCCAAAATAGTGAATACTATTAAAGCAACATATCAGGAGAATAAACTCAAATTTTTTATTGACTTGATCATATGAATCATAAGCAGATCATCCCTAAAAGAATACCAAACTTCATGTTATAGCCATTCAAGCTTTACATCAAACATCATATTTTCATTATTTTCCATACCAATTAGATTGACCAGACAGGGCAATCAAAATCTCAAGAAACCTCATACATCTTTGATCAACACTATACTTTTCCTCAATGAGACCTTTCTGCTATTCAACAAAGTCACAAAGAGAATAAAACAAGTAACAGACGCCCCTTAGAATTGATTCAATTGCCTTAACAGTCCTATACTCATGCTCAGCCATCAACAAGCATCATCATATGATAATAAACTAAGAATCACCGTTAAATAAATCGATGGTTTGAACATTACATCAAACAGAATTAAGGCAAGAATATTCAGTGATCATTGTCAATCCAAACAGGTTTAATACAGATTAAAAAAATGCCACTGTGATTTACCAATGCTACGAACAACCATAAGAGTGCTAAATCTTTCCCCAATCAGAACTGCGCTCCTCCTTATCAGATGTTCAAAATTCGGGCAATCTCTTCCTCAATGTGTATGGGTCTCCTTCGTTCTTCTCACTGCCCCTTCGCTCCTCCTTCGTTCACCTCTCAGTGTGGGTGTATCACTCTTGTGCTCCGTCCTCTGTTTGGGTATGCGCTTCTGCCGTCAGTGTTTCTTTGGTGTGAGTTAGTTCCTCAGTCGCCCTTCAATCTCCCTCAAATTGCTCTCTGTATCTTTTTTCTTCCCCTCTCTCGGTCCTCTCCCCCTCTATTTATAGAATTCGAACCTTTATTCCCTGCAAATCAAAATAAATGCAATCAGTTCTTAATTTGAAACGAAAAAGGAAAAGAATGATGCATACCTCGCATGATTGAGCGCGGATGGAAAAGGAAGGGAGAGATCGAGATTGAACGCGATTTGATCAATGCGAGCGAAAATCTCATCTTGGATCGAGCGCGAGATTGGCGCTGGGGAGAGTTGCTTGTGCGGCTAGGTTTGAGAAAGGAAAGAGGGGTGATGGGGAGAGATTGATGGAGGGGAAGAGGAAGATTCGGCTGAGGGAAGGGAGAGGAACGAAAGAATGGGGGAAAGAGAGAGAGGGCTACGGCTAGGGTTCTTTCTTGAGAGGGAAGAGAGAAACGGGTTATGGAGCAAGGGAAATGGGTTCTGGAGCAAGGGTATGGGCTGAAACTTGGTTTATTGGCCCAAAGACATTTTTCTTCTTATTTTTTCTTATTAGTATTATAAACAAGACATAACTTAAAAATAACAAAATGTTCCATTTTTATTTCTTTATCTATAAAAGAAACTGCATTAACAAGAAATTAAAATATTTTTGTGATTTTGATCTTTTATTTTTTAGATTTTTTTCTATATTTTAAATGCAAGCAAAAATAAATAAATGAAGCTCAAAATATTTTTGTGGTTTTTCCTTTTATCATTTTTTTTTTGGATTTTTATAAAAAGACTTTTTTATGATCTTGACTCTTTTCCATTTTTTTGGTAAATTTAAGTAAAAAATAAAAGGGATCCGGGCAAAATGAGATGTTCACAGTTAATCTCTCCAGAGAATATCTTTGGTTGATCGACAAAAAATGAGCACATTTCGTAAGCCTATCCACCATCACCCAGATTGCATTACACCTCTTTTGTGTTCTTGGCTATCCAGACACGAAGTCCATTGCAATGCAATCCCATTTCCATTCTGGATGTCCAGTGACAGACCAATTAGGATTGGATATACTCTGCTACCTCCTTTTTCATCCCTGGCCACCAGAACAATCTTTTCAGATCTTGATACATCTTCGTAGCCCCTGGGTGAAAACTCAGCTTGCTCTTATGTGCATCTTCCAAGATCATCTTTCTGACTTTGTCATCCCTTGGCACACATATCCTATCCCCGAACCTTAAAATTCCATCAGTACCTCTCTTAAACTCGGAAGTCCTACCTTTTTCCACCATCTGGTTCATCTGTTGTAGATACTAATCTTCTCCTTAATTCTTCCAGATTAAGTTCAAGAAATAACTGGTGACAGTGACAATTTCTAAACTCATCTTATCTCTGGATAGCTCCATATCTAGATTCAGATCTCTGAACTGTTCCAATAGGGCCAACTCCTTCACCATCATTGCGGAAATATGCAAAGATTTCCGACTCAATGCATTCGCTACCACGTTGGCCTTTCCTGGATGGTACTGTAGATCAAACTCGTAATACTTTATGAATTACATCCATCTTCTTTGCCTTATGTTTAACTCCTTTTGGTCGAACAGATACCTTAAACTTTTCTGGTCGCTAGACACGCTAAATTTAGCGCCATAGAGATAGTGTCTCCATATCTTCAATGCAAACACTATCACAGCCAATTCTAGGTCATGGGTCGGGTAGTTCCGTTCATGCACTCTTAACTGTATGGAAGCATAAGCCACTAATTTTCCTTCTTGCATGAGTATGCAACCCAAACCTTGATACGATGCATCACAGTACACATCGAACGACGTTGATGGACCTAGTAGAACTAGTACATGATATGTGGTTAGCCTCCTTTTCAGCTCTTGGAAACTAGCCTCACACTCTTCTGTCCATTCAAACGCTTTTCCTTTTCTCACCAACTGCGTTAGAGGTAACGCAATTTTCGAGAGTCCTTCGATGAACCTCATGTAGTATGCTGCTAGCCCAAGAAAACTTTTGATCTCACTTAACGTCTTAGGGCTTTCCCATTTCACTATAGCTTCCACCTTCGTAGGATCTACAGCTATGCCATTCTTTTTTATCACATGTCCAAGGAATTGTACCTTTTCCATCCAGAACTCACACTTAGACAACTTGACATAGAGTTGCCTATCCTTAAGAACTTGAAGTACAACCCTCAGATGAACTTGATGTTCTTCCTTGTCTGAGGAGTAGATAAGGATGTCATCGATGAAGACAACGACAAATTTAACAAGGTACGGTCTGAAGATCATGTTCATATAGGCCGTGAACACTGCTACAACATTAGTCACATCGAAAGGCACAACTAGATACTCATAGTGCCCGTACTGACTTCTGAAAGTTGTCTTCGGTACATCAACCTCTTTTACCTTTATTTGATGATATCCGGATCTCAAATCAATCTTTGAGAACAACATTGCTCCTCTTAATTGATCAATAAGGTCATCGATTCTTGGCAACGGGTACTTGTTCTTGATCGTTACCTTGTTGAGTTGCCAGTAGTCCACACACAACCTAGAACTACCGTCCTTCTTCTTGACGAACAACATTTGTGCTCCCCACGGAAAAACACTGGGTCTTATAAACTGCTTTTTCAACTTGTCGTCTAGTTATTTTTTCAGCCCGGCTAACTCTGTTGGAGATATTCGATAGGGTGCTATCGAAATCGGTCTAGTTCCAGGCACAAGATTGATCGCGAACTCTATCTCCCTCTTAGGTGGCAACCCCGCCATATCATCCGAGAAAACATCGGGGAACTCACGCACCACTGACAAAGCATCTAGCCTCGGAGCCTCCTCGGCTTCTAAAGAAAACAACACCATGCATTCTCCTGATTGTACACCTCCCGACACACCATCACTGGCAGGTAATGATCTATATTGCTCGAAAAAGAGGAGGATCTTATTTGAATAGTCTACCACTACATGGTTGGTCGAAAGCCAGTCCATGCCTAAGATAACATCAATCTGCTGCATAGGTAGATATACTAGGTTTACAAAGAAAGATTTGTTTTGTATAACAACAGGTCATTTTAAGCAAACGAATAGGGTAGTTAAGGAATCACCCGTGGGTGTAGAAACAGTTAAATCATATGGCAAAGATGAAACTGGTAAACCTAAGTGATCCATACATGCTAATGATATAAAAGAATGTGTAGCCCCTGAATCAAATAAAACAGATAAGAGTCTCCCAGCCACTAGGCACTTACCTTGTATCAAGTTCGGGACATCGACAAGCTTCAGATCCTCTCACAGCAAACACTCTCCCGATTATCTGTGGTCTACTCTGCTAGCTCACCACTTGTTGTCCTGCTCCAGCACTCTGAGCTCTTGCACTTTGTTGCGAGGACTGTCTCCTCTTATCATTTCCCTGCCTACAGTTTCTAGCATAAAGGCCCACCTTGCCACAGCGGAAACAGTTGGCATTGGGTTCTTGGGTACAATCTTTGATCAAATATGGTCCCCCGCATCAAAAACACTTTGAAAAGCCCGGTTATCCTTGACCAGTACTTCCCCTTCCATAATTTGTTGTTTGATGACTTTGACGACTGTAAGGCTTCTCCCTTGGTCGGAACTTTCCTCCTCGACCCCTCTGGCCAAAGTTTCTTACAGGTCCACCACTTCTTGCTTGTGCTTGTACAACTCCAGCTTGATCGTGCCCTTCTAGTACTGTGCACTTCTCTATCAGTTCTGGGAATGATCGGATGCTTAGAATTGGGAGAATTTCAGCAACGCCTCGAACCTCATGGCGTATTCTCCCACTCACATCTGTCCCTACTTCAGATGCAGGAACTCCTTCTCTTTCTCCTGTTGGACATTCCTTGGAAAATACTTTTCCAAGAAGCTCTCTCTGAATACCTCCCAAGTTAACAGTCTTCCTTCAGTTTCTAGCAGTCTCTGCTTCTTCCTCCACCATGCCTCTGCTGCTCCGACTAACATGAAAACCGCATAGGTGACCTTCCTATCCTCTCTACAGTGAATAGCGACAAAGACCTTCCCAATGTCTTACAGCCAGAGCTCAGCAGCCTCAGGTTTGTATTCTCCGTGGAATTGGGGAGGATTTCCCTTCATGAACGCATTCAGGCCGATGTCCACCATCTCGTCTCACCTCTCTAGGTGTAACTGTTGTTATCTAGCGTCCCTCTCTTCTTGTCGTTGCTAATGCTGAGCATTCTGCAGCGTTTGTTGCAGCATTACAGTGGCCAAGTCCCTCATGGCTCTCATTGCTTCATTATGATCACCACCGCTTCCGATTCCATAAGTATCACCATTATGGTTGTTGTCCCCGGTTTCAACTGGTGAACTTGCTGCTCTGGTTCGCCTCTTACTATTTCCTCTAGCCATAACTTTCTGTAAAAAGGAAATATTAGCTTCAATTCATAAGACATACAATACAATCAACAGATATACATATTATATGTCTTATGAATAAAACATTCATCACATTAGATAACCTACGCATCGGACACTCTTCCTCATCTCTAAACATAGTCAGTATCCAATGTGGATCTAACTATCAAGCCAGTACACTCCCTAGACCACACAATCCGGATAGAACCGAATTGCTCTAATACAACCAAATGAGACAACCCTCTGTCCCGTTAAAGAACCTAGGGTATTAACTAACCTTAATCGCATTATAAAAGTTAGCACGCTTTATAAACCCAACGGAGTGAAGCGAAAAAAAAAAAAGTAAAAGCAGAAATAAAACTAAACTAAAGCACGCATGCATCAGAGTACACAACATATGAAACATAAAATAAATATATACATGCATAAGTTGCCCCATCAGTAGGCCTCAGATACTGTATATATACACACCACTGTACAATGAGAACCAAAAGGATAAAACAAATACAACCAAAAGATAAAGCTCTCAAAAGCTCATAAGCACTGCCCCACCCATCGCTCAAAATACATCAAAATCGCTTATCTCACCACCTAAGACGCACTAGCAGTATCATACCATCAGCGGCGTGGATACCTGAAACTACCTTGTTCCTCCCCATGGGTGCGCCAGTAAACCCTCAACGGCACGTACTCAGAAGAGGAACTGGACACCACCACTCTATGTCATCTGTACGTCCGCAGGTACTACTCGGACATCCTCCACTGGCCTCGTGGAATGAAGCCTCTCCTGCTGGATGCGTGAGATGTCGCTGGCACCGTCCACATGAAATCCCACTCGTGAAGCCTGGGCGGATGCCACATATGGGTAAAAGGCAAAAATTGTACAACTTTGAAAGGTCCTATGATGTCCTCGTACATGGAGTCCCACTCCAAAACAGCAAACTGACTGGCCCCGTGTTGACCGTCAGGAATGTGGAGGGATCCACCCGCCACCCTCTATCATCGTGATAGACGATATCCAAATCCCCCAGCACCGATATCTGCGGTGCCTCCATGATGAAGGGGTTCGATCTCGGGTCCATCCGTATACTCGATCGGCTCGTTGTCTTCTAGCGAACGATGTAACAGAAAACACATCAACAAAAATAATAAGGAGATAAGAAACATGTATATCACAAAACATGGGGGGGCAATAGCATAGCATATAAACATGTAGCTTACAACACATAGAAAACATGCAACACTCCAACAACCATATCCCGAGTCATACATCACATCCATCACAAATATTGTTCTCTTAGACCAATCATCTACGAGGGATACTAATCCCTATATGCATGTCAATCGATTTCATCACGTTCCTAATTGGATATCCCCATTGATACAAATACATCACGTTACATCATTTCAAATCGTCCCCAATTGGACATTCCGTTTTGGGATAGGTGGTACACATCTTGTCCCCATTTGGACATCCCCCATTGGAACAAGTGGAACTCATCACATCACATATATAGTCCCCAATTGGACATACCGCTTTAGGACAGGTGGTCCACGTCCCATCCCCATTTAGACATTCGCCATTAGGACAAGTAGAACATCATGCTATGATATACAACAAACATCCATCACGGGTTAATACTGGAACGTCACGCCTAAGCACTCGGCCACATCCACGATGCATTGTATCCACATAAACATCAACATCATCACGACGCCTCACATCCACAAGCCACAGCTTCATAGCCAGAACCGTGACGGTATCAATCCAATTAATACATCAACCTCATCATACTCTCATCAGCATTCTAACGAGTCACAAGATAACAACATCATAGCAACATGCATGCCAACATATACATCATCATATAGACAGATAAACAGATAGTCATATAGGCAGTTTAGCATGCACATCACATCAACCTCAATAACAACATCGTCTAGCCTAGGGTATCGCCTTAGGGGTGATAGCCCCAAAATACCTATACCTAGGGTTTAGGTACTTTACCACGGGCTCAACCTGTAACAGGGTTTTAGGTTCCCCTACAAATGTATACATTCTACACCATCCTTGCCTTCCCAACGGTAACAGTTCTTTCTCCCCAGGTGAAAGGTTATGCAACCGCGACCACGAACACAATCACGAACACAACAACACCATAGCATGCAGCCTCTTCCTCCACCATAGGTTGGCAGCAGGGACCTCCTTGCTCCTACGAGCACCGTCACGACCTCAAACTTTGCCCTAATCACGGGAACAACGTGTAAACAACATCGTTAACCCTAGGGCAATACCAAAACAAAGAAAGATTCAAGGGAAAAGCTCGAAGAATACGAAGAACACAAAGAACGTCACGGTAGACATGTTAGATATTCTAGCTTACCTTCGAGAAATCGAGAATTCAATCAGTGAAACTCGTAGTACTTGAAGCCCGGATTGTACTGCTGAAGTCGGAATCACGATCCGACGCTTCGATCTTCCTCAAACTTCACTTTCTCACTCTAAAACCTCAGTTCTCTCTCTCTCTCATGTTGCTGGACTTAGGAAATTTTCCAAGTTTTTGCCAAGTGAAGAATGAGAGAAGAAACTTAAGGCATGCTGTCAGCCTGTCCACGCTTAAGCATGCAGGCCGAACGCTCAAGCGTGGGAACGCTTGAGCGTGGGGTTTTTCCACGCTTAAGCGTGGCCTTCTGATTGCCATGTCTCTGCCACGCATTGCATTAGTGGTGATACGTGCACCTCCACGCGTACCCCCTTCCACGCTCTGACATGCAACTACCTACCCTCGAACGTCAACGGTCAACATTTGAGCATGGGGTTCCTCCATGTCTAAACGTTGGACACTGATATGAACTATTCTTTCACGTTTTTCCACTTTCTAGACTAGTTCTAGAGCCACATCGTCCCAAATTTGAACCATGGCTTCCTCAACACATAAGGAACATAATCAAGCCCTTAAACATGCTTAATTAATGCTCCACACCTTCTAAAAGAAAACAGGGCGTTACATTGATGCATCTAAAGCATTCTGTTTTGCGTCTGATAAATTGTCTTCTTTGATTGTTGGACAATCACCCACGTCATTCAGACTCATATCTGCAAAAGATTCATCTAGCTCTAATAATTTCTTATCAGGCTTCTTGTCATCAAACTTAACATGAATGGACTCTTCTACAATTAAAGTTCTAGAGTTATGTACTCTAAAAGTTTTGATATTTCAGAATATCCTAACAATATTCCCCTATCTATGTTAACATCAAACTTACCAAGTTGATCTTTGGTGTTTAGAATGAAACATTGACATCCAAAAGGGTGGAAATAAGAAATGTTGGGCTTGCGTCCTTTCCACAATTCATAAGGAGTGTTATTCAAGATTGGTCTTATGTATATTCTGTTCTGAATGTAGCAGGCAATGTCTATAGCTTCAGCCCAGAAGTGTTTGGATACAGAATTGTCATTGAGCATCGCCCTAGCCATCTCTTGAAGAGATCGGTTCTTTCTCTCAATAACACCATTTTGTTATGGTGTTCTAGGGCAGAGAAATTGTGATGAATACCACCTTCATCGCAAAACCTTTGGAACAACTCATTTTCAAATTCTCCTCCATGATCACTTCGGATTAAGTTTATACATATACCTTTTTCATTTTGTACACGTTTGCAGAATATAGCAAAGACCTTGAATGACTCATCCTTGTAAGCAAGGAACATAACCCATGTCCATCTAGTATAGTCATCTACTATCTGGCTTTTACGGAAACACTTTACACCAAACATGAAAAGTACGGCATCTAGTCGAGGATATCAGTGTATTGCTCGGAGTCGCCACGACATAGAAGAGCTACCAACTGGTCACATGTCAGCCTTTCCATCCCTGATACCTCCAAGACTATTTAAAACGTCACCGTAAGATTCGCACCCGTATCAAGGTGTAAGCTCAACGCCTAGGCTCAAGGCCTTACAGACTCATGCAACATAATGTCAATGCTTACACAAAGCAGATGTGATAAAGCAATATCTATCCACTGGATAAACCTCAAAATTCTCTAAGGGTCACTTCCTTACGAACTAATCATGTTATCATTGTTGTAAAACTTTTACCCACCGTTTAAATCTCGTGATCCGTCCGGGATCGAGTCATCACAAGACTAAAACAATTGAATGACTTTCTTGAATCCGAATCACCGGTTCGTCATCGAACTGCTGTTTCAACCCAAAACGTTTCATGTTTGCAATGGTGTCTTATGAATTTATATCTCAAGTCCTAAGTGTTATGAAGAAGGATTGAGAATCCTCTAAGATAAGTCTTTGATCCTTTCTAAGTTAGAGATTCCCTGAGTTTTCAATTTGTGAAATGAGTTTTGATTCACTTAAGTCTTATGAAGTCATTGATGACCTAGGTCATCAATGGTATAGTGTATGGACTTGTTCCACCATATCCTATACTTAGTTATGTCTTTCCTTTTCCTCTAGCAGTTTCAAGTGGGGAGAAAGAACTATTATCGTCGGGGAGGCAAGTGTAGTATAGAATGTATACATGTGTAGGGGAACCTTAAACCCTACTAGAGGTTGAGCCCTGGACAAAGTACCTAGACCCTAGGTGTAGGTATCTTTAGGCTATCACCGCTAAGATTATACCCTAAGCTAGACGACGTGATTGTTGAGGTTAACATGTTGAACTTCTTATTTGATTATTAGTCTATCAGTCAACGTGATGATATCTATATTGGTATGCTTATTGCTGTGATATTTTATTCTTGTGATTGGCTGGATGATTGTTGATGAGAGTATGGTGAGATTGTGGTGTTGTTCGGTTTGATACCGTCGTGGTTATGACCGTGGAGCTGTGGCTCGTGGGGCAAGGCGTCATGTTGATGTTATCATAGATGCAATGCATCGTGGCTGTGGTTGAGTGCTTAGGCGTGAGGTTCTGGTATCAACCTGTGAGGGATGTTTGTTGCATATCATAGCATATTTGATCCCAATGGGGGATGCCCAAATGGGGGCGAGATGTGTATCACCGATCCCGAGGCGGGATGTCCAATTAGGGACGTTATTGATCCTTACGAGGGTCCAACTGGGGACGTGATGTATTGATCCTTACGAGGATGTCCCATTGGGGACGTGATCTATTGATCACGACGGGGATGTCCAATTGGGGATGTTATTGATCCCGACGGGGATGTCCAATTGGGGACGTGATGAAATCTACCGACATGCATATAGGGATTAGTATCCCTCGTAGAGGTTTGACATGAGAGAATGACTTTTGAGATGGTTATGCTGTATGACTCGAGAGATGGTTGTTGGTGTGCTGTATGTTTTCTATGTGTTGTGTGCTACATGTATATATGTGTTGTACTATTGCACCTCTCCCATGTTTGATGATGCATGTTTCTTATCTCCCTGTCTTTTTCTCTGTGTATCCTTTATTTTGTGGGAAGATCCTGTGGAGGAACCAGTTGCTGAGGAATTAGAGGGCACCCTTTACAAACCTGATGCCGGTGGACAAGCCACAATCCCTAATCTCGAGAGGTTTTGAGTTTCCGTACTAGAGGAGGATGCGAGTTCCTCATTAGAGTATGTGCCCTTAGGGGTCTATAGGCGCATTTATGGTAATGGACAGAGTAGGTCAGGACATCGCCGCCGTCGGTGACAGAATGCCGCCAATGCGTCTGCATAGGAGTGACATGTGAGGACTTTTTGATGGATTTTGAGCGGGGGTGGTGGGTGCTGTGAACACGAGAGTCTTTCTCTGTCTTTTGATGTACTTTTGTTTATGGTCAGTTTGAGGTACTCTGTATGTATACATTACTATTGTAGCCCTACTAATGGGACAACTCCTGCCTGTATATATCTTATATTTTATAGTTGTGTACTCTGATATGCTGCGTGCCTTAATTTAGTTTCGTTTCTGCGTTTGATCTTTCCACTTCGCTTCGTGCTAATAAGGCACGCTAATGTTTATAATACGGTTAAGGTTAGTTAATATCTTAAGTACTTTAATGGGATGGCGGGTCATCTCACTAAACTTGCTTAGGATCGAACTCACCCTCGAACTATGGTGGGTACCTACGGAGGAATTCATCCAGTCCTCTACCCCTAGAAGCTCTCTCATCACGTTGAATCATCACAACAGCCATCTCCCATATGACATTCACAGCAGCATTCAGGTTTTGAGCAGCCATTGCTACCTACAAAACCAGAATTGTCAAGCTCAAGGGACCACGGCATAACCAAAACAAACAACATTATCTTCCTTGCGGAGATAATAACATAGAAACACACAGTACAAACAATACAGACCAAAACCACAAACCCGAAAGACTCAGCCAGCTCTGATACCAAACAATGTAACACCTTTTCCCAAGTGTCACATTCCCAAACAATTATAAGGCCGAAAATAAAATTAATGCGGAAAATACGGGTTTTTTTTTTCCCTTTTCGTAATGATGAAATGAGATTTGCCAAAAGAGTAATAATAACCATGCATTTCTAGGGTTCATACAAAAGTAAAGTGCAGAATTAGAAAAGTACGGAATACAAACATAGGTCCAAGCCTAACTGTGAAATTAAAAACATAAACACGTACTTGGAGTCACAGCTCCTCCAAAGGTACAACTGACAACCGGACACATCCTGGCCAAAACAAAACAACAAAGGGACTCCTTCTCTGGACTCAAAGTGCACGTTGAGCTGAGTCGTCATTGCGCCTATCTTTTCAAGCAGAAACAACAACACAAGCAGAGAAGAGATACAAATATGGGTGAGATTCCCAATCATCAACACAGCAAAACAACAGAAGTAAAAACAGGATGACACACCAGGTAACAACATACCAATCATGTATACCAGACATCTCAATATATCATATTAATCAATTAACAGCATAAGACATCTCCAAAAATAGGAATATGATGTATAACAGTGAAATGTAATCATCTACAGCCATGCAATGCAATACGATGTACATGACCCAATGCCATATGCCACAAGGGTAAAACTCTGACCCCTACTCCATGGAGCTAACAAAACATCAGAAAGAGTGAATGGGAGAACATATTCCATGTACGCCAGCCTTGGGCAAGATGCTACAACATTCGTAACGTGCACGTATCTGGCTTTTACGGAAACACTCTACACCAAACATGAAAAGTACGGCAGGATATCAGTGTATTGCTCGGAGTCGCCACGACACAGAAGAGCTACCAACTGGTCACATGTTAGCCTTTCCAACCCTGATACCTCCAAGACTATTTAAAACGTCACCGTAAGATTCGCACCCGCATCAAGGTGTAAGCTCAACTCCTAAGCTCGAGGCCTTACAGACTCATGCAACATAATGTCAATGCTTACATAAAGCAGATTCAATAAAGCAGTGTCTGTCCACCGGATAAACCTCAAAATTCTCTAAGGGTCTCTTCCTTATGAACTAATCACGTTATCATTGTTGTAAAACTTTTACCCACCGTGTAAATCTCATGATCTCTCCTGGATCGAGTCATCACAAGACTAAAACAGTTGAATGACTTTCTTGAATCCGAATCACCGGTTCGTCATCGAACTGCTGTTTCAACCCAAAACGTTTCATGTTTGCATTGGTGTCTTATGAATTTATATCTCAAGTCCTAAGTGATATGAAGAAGGATTGAGAATCCTCTTAGATAAGTCTTTGATCCTTTCTAAGTTAGAGATTCCTTGAGTTTTCAATTTGTGAAATGAGTCTTGATTCACTTAAGCCTTATGAAGTCATTGATGAGCTAGGTCATCAATGGTATAGTGTATGGTCTTGTTCCACCATATCCTATACTTATTTATATCTTTCCTTTTCCTCTAAGTTAATTACTTAACTTAGGTTTTTCGTGCGTAAAACATTACGATTGAGTTGAAAACTCTTGATTAAAGACTTTATAAACCAAAAACCTTTCTAGTTGAAAACTCATTTGATTTAAAAGAACTTAGTTACTTACTTGAAATAAAGTACTTTAACTATTTTGAAAAGGCTTTTCCTTATTAACTTAGTGTAAAACCGTTATCAAGTTAGTGTAAAAGAAATAGTATTTTATTTAATTTGAAAACTATGATTTAATTAAGTCATAACTTTATTATAAACTTCTAATTATAATTCTTGAAAGTCAAATATTAATTTTCCTTAGTCCTTAAAAGAATTTGACAATAAGTTAGACTTAAGGTAACATTAGATTAATCTTACCTTCATGAAATTTCTTTTTACCATTTTCCTTAAAACATTTATTTAATTGATTAAACTATGACTAAAGTAAAACTCATTTTTACTATAATTAAAAACACTAAGGGCCGAAACCCTAGCTGATATTTGGATCAAAACTATTCCTTGTATGATTTTGAAACAAAGGTCTTTAAAACACTTTCTAGTCTCCAAAAACAATGAAGTTCAAGAACAAATTCATGTTCATCATTTTCTAATAACCATGGTCGAATGCTACACCATATAGGAGGGGAAGATTTTGCTTCACCAACGTGTTGAACAATAGCTCAAAACGATTACAATAATATGATGAACAATAATCACACATCATTCAATCATAATCAAACATAAAAATCTTTACTTGATCTAGAGATCAAAGTATGGTTTTTAACATACATAAAAACATTTTTCCATCCAAGCATATATCATCATAAACATATACTACGCATAGAAACATTATTACAAACATGTTCTCATTGAGAACTTCACCAACAAAGTAGTGAACCCAAACTAGGGTTTCACCCAAACAAAACATAAACAACCATTTTTATCCTCCACCAATTTTGGTGTGACGAGGTTCACTCCCACATACCTTTAGTGAAGAGGTTTAACTGAAAGGAAACTCCAAGCTCTCAAAACAAAGAGGTGGCCAAACCTAGAGGAGAGAAAAGGTGAGATCTTGAACTTGTTTTCATGAAAATAAAGAACTAGAAGATGACTACTCAAGATAATAAGTAAGGAAATGAAAATAAAAAGGATTTAGAAGCTCACCAACACAAGAACAACTTCAAGGTTTGGATTATGTTCTTGAGGTTGAAGAACAAACTTCTCCAAATCAAGAAACTTCCTTCACCAAAGTTGATCCTTAGACCAAGACAAGGTGAAGTATGATCTTAGAAATGGAAAAGGAAATTTTGTTAATGATTTAGTAGGTAGAACCGAATGGATGAGCGAAGAGAGAGAAGAGGGGATTTTTGAAAAACTTGAGAAATGAGAGCTTTGATCTTTAGGAATAAAATGTTAAGTGATTTTGGGTGTTATGATAAGGTAATGGCCGAATGGACTTAAGGTTGATTTACCAAAATTTTGGTTAAGTGTGATGGAAATTGGTGTAAGAAAATGAAGGGTTAAGATCTAATGAAAGTACATAGGTGTTGGCACCATATTGAAAGTTGTAGAGATTAACCAAAACTAGGTAGTTTAGCTTTAACCATAAAAGAAAAAGTTGACAAAGGTGAAAGGTTGTCATGAATTGACAAAAAGTAACATCTCCTCATGAAACGTGATAAGCAGACATAAACTTCTCCGACTCTGGGCCAGAGTAACCTCCCGGCCCCGAGCCCGATTACTCCCCAGCCCTGGCACGTTTCCCAAGATAAAGCGGTCTCGATTAAAATAATAATATTTCTACCGGTTCCGACTCAAAACAACATAACAAGCTCAAAACAATATCTTATGATCATTAAGCTCATAATTGAAATTCAAAATGAGAATTTCCAATTATTAACTATTTTTACAATTATAATTAATCAGATTGTATTCTCAGTTAAGTTATTCACACAAACAGTTAAAAGGCAGATACAGGAATTTTGCGATGTTACAATAGATGTGATATGACTAGTTTTACCACAGATATTTCAATAAATATTGGACGCATGATTTTTGATTTCTTTTGGACATTGATAAAGCATAGGAACCTTGTGAGTTAGTTTAGATTTTGATACTTTGTGAGAAACTTCTTGCTTCTCTTTGTCACAGCCTAAGCCAGACTTGTCATGAGATGATCTTGTATACCTTAGTATCAGGCTAACCTTTTCTGATCCTTCTACTAACTTAGATATGCTCTTTGTTAGATCAGATACTTCCTGCTTCAATCTTACAACTTCAGAAGGAGCAGTGGACTCAGAATTGTGTTTATCAATTAGACTGACATTCTCTACTTTTAGCTTATTATTTTCTTCAATAAGCTTTTGATTTTATTTATGCATTGATTCATGTTCCTTAGTTATTTGAGAAAATCTCTTCTTCAGTTGTCTATACTCATGATATAAGACAGAGGAATTGCTTAATAATTCATCAAATGCATCTTGCAAAGAGTTAAAGTCAGATAGAAGGACTCCTTGGCCATCAGGCAGAGATTGGATGCAAGAGGAATCCTTGGTCTGTAGAAGACGTCTAGGATCTCCAGCTTTTCTTTTGCAGTCTGAAACTACAAATAAGACACTCCCTAGTATCTCATTATTTTAATAACCTGTCATAATATTACCTATCATCATTCTACATGCAGTATTAGGTTATATATATGCATATACATGCAAAGTCATGACCATGGCCCTCTAGGCTCAAACATAAAAAAAAACAAACATCAACCAATCATAACTCCTAATTAGAACTCAATACCTTTATAACCTTTTAGTAAATCATATACATAATCCATTTGATAACAACCAAAACCCAACGCTCACATTTAGTATACAAAACTTATTACCAACGTAAAATAAGACTTTCCAGAGCTGGTCCAAGACACCTGTGCTCTATGCTTTCCTCTACGTTCCACCTAAGAATCTTCAAAAGATTGTCACCCTTGTGGATGACAATGCGGTCCCAAAGATTGGGAAAAAGAGCCTGTACCATCATCTGTACCAAACAACAGATCCAACAAGCAACAAGCACACAAAGGGAGGTAAGATAACTAATTCCAAGAATAATGGCAATAGAGTATATTTAACTTCTTAGGTAAACAAGGTGAAATCAAATATCAATCGCATCAATGACATGAAAATAAAGCAGATATTCCAATCATCAATTCCTAAGTTTACATTATGCCATAAATCAATAGTTTCATACGATGTTAAGAATGCATGATGTGTATGGGGTGAAAATGTGCATGTGTGAGTCTCAACCCGACTCGACTCCATGGAGTGACATCATTGGAGGAGTGATCAGGAGTACATGTTCCGTATCACTAGCCCAATAAGTGCCATCAAATCCAAATGCGCGCTAAATGACTCACCGGAACACTCTACTGATCTCGAGTAGTTTAGGGTCTGGTCGAGACACCATTGTGTTCGCATCGAATACCACGGCTCGAGGGAGCTACCACCCGGCCCCCTGTGGAGTATCGCATCATGAGTGTCCCCTAGGTCATCTCAATCTTCCCTATTGTACTCTCACCTGCACTCAAGGTGTAGCTCAACTCCCCAACATCATGCTGATGTAAATACCAAATTCATGCATGACCCCACCAAAATACATTTCATATCAATTTGTTAGACCGTTAAGTCATTCCATTGGCATTTGTTCCAATATATCCTTTGGGATTGAAACTCATACAGGAGGAATGTCTTTAACGTCTAACTTCTTCAACATTCTAGGGTCATGTTTGACTCAATGCACATGCCACATGCAACAATGCTTCATGACCAATGTCTTATCAATGTCATCAACCATCAAGATTATGCATGTATGGTCAAGTAAATATTCTTTCATCATCATGCAATCTCATGATAGACCACTTATAGGTAATCCATAATTCATGTAGACTCCAATACACAACAAGTTTCATCCAAAGCACATAATGGTACAAGTATAGTTTATTCACATCAATATTCATCCATAGTCGTTTTCATCTCAAGTAATGGGTCAAGCCCAATAGGGTATAAGGGAACATATATTCCAAATGTCCCTAAGTATGTCCAATTATCACAAGTACAATAAGTCAAAATAGGATTATTTGGGCCTTATGGGCCAAATTGCTCAAATTGGCGTTTTTAAGCCCAAAATCCCACTTTTGTGTCTTTAACTACATGGATTCTAAACTAATTTGGTTTCTTTAGTTGCTTAAGAGAAATGTAATTATTCTCTTCGCATTGAGTGGAAACTTTGTTAATCAAGTGGTTACTCACCCAAGTTTAGTTGACTAACCAATCTAGTTAGATTTAGGTCTAAGCTTAGCTTCTACTTAAAGTATATAAGATCCATACTTAACCAAATCCTTTTAAGCTAATTCTTTTCTCTCCTCTTATGCTCAACTCAATAATTTATCTTAACAAAATTGCTTTGCATCATGGAGCCCAACCTCAAGCCTCATTGTTGTGGGCCTTAATGGATCAAGAATAGTGGTTGTTGTTGGTTCTTATTGATCCAATGGTTTTTGGGTCCAAGTTAAGAACTTTGGGGACCATTTTGGTTTATATCATTCCAGTCTAAATCACCTAAGATTACATTTCAAAGTCCTCTAATAACATATGGATAAGAAACAAGCTAAGTTCCCTATCTTAGTCCTTGGTCCAATTTTGCATAATTTAGTTAACCGAAGTATTAATCTAAGATTGATGCATCATATAGAGCCTTAGGAGGCCAAAGTTATTACTTGGGAGGAGAGTATGATAACTCACTATGGGCCATGTTGGCTAAATTACCTAAGTCCCAAAAGGATCAAATGTTCGTTTCAAAACCTAACCTAATACATAATGTGTGTAATTAGTGTTCAATTAGTAAACTATGGTTCAAAATATCTACCATCTTCAACATGTTTCAAGACCATTTAGGTTAGGGTCTTTAAAAAGCCCAATCAAGCATCAAGATCAAAATCAACAAATTCATATAAAACCATGATCAAGAAAGCATATAAAACTATGGTTGAATGGATTTTCAACCTCCTTCTAACTATTATAAGAAAAATCCGAAAATCACCAATAAATCAAACAAATCAACAAAAATAAAAATCAAATAAAATAAATATAAATGGAGTAAAGGGAATGGGGAGTTCCTCCTAACAGAAAAATCTACTCAAACCACTTAGAAGGTTAGTCTTCCTCCCCCATCTTGTTTGATTTTCGGCCACCAACAAAGTCACCCACCAAGTTTATTTTTTTTGCTCCTTTTAGCCTCTAAAAAATAAAAACAACCAAGAAAAAAAAATGAGGTCTTGGTTAGAAAGAAGACCAAACCGAAAATGGAGTGAAGGAGCAAGGAAATGATAATACTTGTTTTTTTTTTCTTCACCTTTTACACGAAAATGATATGAGATTGATAAAGATAATTTTGTTTTACTGTAGAAGAAGAGAAATAGAGGTCAGAGGCGTTTTTAGATTAAAGAAGAGAAGAAGATGGAGAAAAAAGAAATGGAAGTGCTAAAATGAGTGTGAAATTAAGTGAAAATGAGAGTTTGGCGAGGGAAGGGTCGTGCAAGACCAGCTTGGGAGAGAGGAAAAAAATCTGGTTCCTTTATTTTGAATGAAGGGCCAAGATTTCATCTCATAAAATTGATCCAAGGGTCATAATCTAAAGCAAAAGGAATGATTCCTATTGATCCACATATAAGACAAATAGGTACACCATGATCGAAGAGAGAGAGAGAGAGAGAGGAGTGCACGGCTAAAAAAAAAAAAGTGAGGGATATGTGAATTTTGGTGGAAATTGTTCCTTATTAATACTGTGTTCCATCTGCGCAGTATAGGATTTTTTTACTTCCAGTTCAATTTAGACCCGAATTTTGGGATTAAACTAAGGTGATACTTTAGAAGTTGGATTTAGCATCCGGACTCCAGTTTTGACACGAGATTCGATACCGATGCCGAATCTGACGAAAAAAGCGGATATTAATTAAAATAATAATATTTTTTTTATTATTGATTTTATGCTTTTTTTAGGATTTGGACATAAAGCTCAACATCTAAAAATTATTCTAACTCATTTTATTTAGTCAAGTCGTGATTTTTAATTCCCGATGTTCTCACTAATAGTACCGGTTAATATTATCAGCAGTGACCAAACTCGGTCGAAAATCGAATTTTTATGCGCCGAATATCTTCTTTAATTATTTCCAACATAATTAATTAATTATTTTCTATTTTTAATCACTTTGAAAATTTAGGGCGTTACAATAACACCATCTCCATTCTTGATCTGTCCAGAGCACACATGAGGCACCAACGGGCAGGAGCATTTAAGGAGTATCTCCTAACGTCGTCGTTAGTCCAATCAGCTTCAGGCTTGGACTCTGTTGAGCCATCCTCAAGGATTATAGTTGGACGATAGTCACCATTAATGAAAACATCCCAGAGATCAAGGTCCTCTTGAGCTCTGACGTATGTTTCAAACAAATTTCTCCAGTGAGGATAGTCAGTTCCATTGAAGACAGGTGGAACGTTTAGAGAGGAGCCTCGAACAATTCTTCTTTCAGGAACAGCTTCCTTAGAGCTGTCAAAATAGGTTCTGGCCCGTGAGCCAACCCGGCTCAACCTGGCTCACTCATGAGTTGGGTTGGAAAAAACTAGGCTCACTTTTACCCCAAGTTATTTTGATCCGGCTCACTTAACCCATGGGTTAAACGGGTTCAAGCCGAGTTGCCCGTTCCCCCCTTTTTTTAAAAAAAGTATAAGTTAATGGCCCACTGGGTTTGGCTCAAAAGTAAAGGGTGGTGACTGGTGAACCCTAGTATCCTCTCAACTCAACCACATTCCCTCTCTCCAATCGTAGTTACATTGCTCCAGCCAGACCTGAGTCCAGCCTTCATCGTCGCCGCTTGTCATCGACTCGTCGCACCGCCGCTCGCCGGTCTCGCATCTCGCTATCTCTGCCACTCGAGCTGTGTCAATCTCCACTGCAAAGTTTGTTTGCGATGAGAATTTTGTCCCTTTGGATGTAAACCATTAGTGATGTTTACTTGACCAATACGATCCACATACTTTACAGGGACACTATGCATATCTGATGGTGATATTATTGGAATAAAATACCTTTTAAAGCTTTTAGTATTTTATACTTAAAAATATCATTTCACTTTTTTTTTTCTTGAACACTTTGATTATATTTTTTTGAAATGGGAAAAACAAGGATGGTTTTGAAAATAACCATACGTGATTTATTTTTTGTCAATGACGTAACATGGCAGAATTTTGTGAGTTGATTTTTATTTATTTATTTTTTATTTTCTAATTTTTTTATTTTCTTTCAATTTATAAAAAAAATTTAAATTTTCTGTGAGCCAACCCATTTAACCCACCAACCCGGGGTGGGTTGAGTCGGGTTGGTTATTTCCTGACACACCAAAAAAGTGAGCCGGATTGGGTTGGCTCACTTTTTGCTTAACCCGTGGTGGGCCAATCCGGGTGAGCCAGGTTGGCTCACTTTGACAGCTCTATGCTTCTTGAGGTCTTTCTTTAGGAACAACAAGTTGTTCATCGTCTAAAGAGTCTTCTCCTTGCTCAGTTGACCAGAGACAGAGATTAACTTCTTCCTTGGCTTCTTCATCTTCCTTAGAAGACTCAAGATCTTCCCAAGTAGCCATGAAGTTCTTCTTCTTTTTCTTGAATAACTTTTTCTTGTTGTTCAGCAAAGGACACTCCGCTTTTAAGTGGCCACCTTTTTGCATTCGAAACAGACCATTAGACTCTTGTCCTTAGACTCACCATGATCTTTAAAAATTTTCTTTTGAGATAAAGGATAACTCATCATCGTGTGATGATTTGTTTTCCGTCTGTTCAGCATCATTACTTGACTCATCAACTTTTAAGGCTTTTGAGCTACTTTCATTTTGAGATTTCAAGGCAATAGACTTGTTTTTCTTTGAGGGGTTGTATAAGATTCCCACCAAATCATCTAGAGTCAAAGATGAAATATCTTTGGCCTGGGTGATTGCAGTTATGAGTGGCCTCCAGTCCTTAGGAAGACTCCTAAGAATTTTAGTCACATTTTATTTAGTGGTGTAGACTTTACCAAGGGATTTCAGATTGTTGATGATTGTCTGAAAGCAACCCATCATGTCCACGATGGACTATCTTTCTATCATAGTGAACAGTTCATACTGGCCCACTAGCATGATTATTTTAGAGTCTTTGACTTTTGTAGTCCCTTTGTGAAGATTGGACGGAGTGTCCCAGATTTGTTTAGTAGATTCACATGCATGAATCTTTTGAAACTCATCAGGACTTAGAGCACACATCAAAGCATATCTCACTTTGTGATTTCATTCCATCTTTGCTCTTTTAGCATCAATGCACTCCTCTTAAGTTTTGTTAGAACCATCATCATTGAGACAGACGTTTGGACCATAGAATTGAGTTTGTGCTCAGAATGAAACCCTTGAACCCCTCCTTCCAGTAGAGGTAATGAGTTCCATTGAAGAACGGTGGTTTAGTTATGGAAATGCCTTCCATAACTGGTTGACTCCCTCTTGGCATGCCCTGACCTGCCATTTCTGCTTGTAAGGATCTTTCCTCTAACACGGTATAGTGCTCAACCCAAAGGCTGAGCTCTGATACCAATTGAAGAAACCTGTTGGAAACACAAGAAGGGAGTTGAATTGTGTTTCCTAAGTTTTTGAAAACTTTTTCGCAAGCAAATATCTTTCGGTAAACTTTTGAATGCAAAGAAGATAGACAGATGCTGAAAGCGTGTAAGCTTATCTTTTGGACGCACGCTAAAAATGTTTTCTTTAAGAACGGACGTTAAGAAAACAATTTCAATCTCAAACGTTAATTATAAATAAATTAAAGCAAGGATAAGGAAGAGAAAATAACACAAGGAAGTTATCCTAGTTCACTCTTAACCAAAGAGCTACGACCAGTCCCCTCTACGTGAGAGCTTTATCCACTATAACAAAAACTTTGTTACAAAAAGTATTCTACACCTTTTCAGGCTCAAGTGTTCACCACCTCTTTAGGCAATAGCAAGTATTCTTTCACAGATAAGCATGTTCAGGCTCAAGTATTCACCACCTCTTCAGGCAACAACAAGTATTCTTTTACAGACAAGCCTCTCCAGGCTTAACCTCAGATTGGGTTTAAGAAAGAGTTTCTTAGACTAGGTCTTAGCTAACTATGTGTGAGAGTATGACACTAAAGATCTAAAACTCTGAATAAATAACTCTTCGCAGAGAGTGAATCTGAAAGTTTAAACTCAAAGAAAGCTTAAGAGTTTTTGTTTGTCTTTGCTTTGATTTCTTGCTTGCTAGAAGCTTGTATATTTTTGTTCAAGTTCCATCTTTTGCCTCTTCAAGGATGAGGGTATTTATAGCCTTCAGTCTTGAGTAAACTTGTTTCTTCAACGGTTGGCAAGAGCGTCGTTCTGATGCGCATTAAATGCAAAAACCCGTTGAGTCTGATAGCTTGTGGAGAGCTTCTAAAAAGCAGGATAGGCTATCAAAAAGAGATAGTTGAAAGTAGCACTGTCAGCTTTTCCTTGTACCCGAAAGTTGTCTTTTGTCTTTCCTTGTTGAGATAGTCATCTTCAAAGTGACAGGGACAGACTGGCTTCAGCGTTCGAGAGTACTAAGATATAGAGAAATATTGTATAAGGGATATTCCCTTTTAAATGAAAGATAATAATTTGAACTTATTGATTTTTTTTACATTTGTGCGCTTTGAACAAGGTTCAGTAAAGTAAAGATAAACAATTACATTGGACTTTAATTTGAAGGCACATATCCTTTACTCTGATGAGTATTTGGACTCAGTTAAAAAGATACTCCGTTCACGAAGGATTTCGTCCATATATCGTTTACAGCAAAATGATGGACTGTGCAATAATACTCAAGGTCTGATAAGACTTTGGATTTTGTCTTCCTGCACACTTAGGATAAATTTGTTAGACCATAACAGATGTTTGTTCTCTTAATTTAGTTCATTGTTAACATAAAAAATTTAAGGAGTTATGGACCATAACCGCTTTGGTTTCAGCACCTGTCAACTCGCGTGTCATTGTCACTTTGTTACTATATATCAATGGAGACACAACGCCAACAAAAGAAAGGTACAAACACACGGGTGTTCTACAAACTGGCTAACACGAACTACTCCGAAGAGTCCTCCTCTGAATCCTCGTCATTGGTTGAGACACCAAACCAGATAGGAGGAAATGGTGTCCTAACTCTCATCCCGGCAACGACTCATCCAGGACAAGGTCGAGGTCCCACTGTATGCACTATAGTAGGAGCCATCGCGGGCGCTACTACTAGCGTTACGGCAGGAGCTGCCAAAAGAACTACATCAGACATAACCCTACTGCCCTAGGACATGCACCTCCAAGAAAAAGTAACGAAATATTCCTGTGGCCCATTCGATGGTCCTCCCACATATTATCCTCCCGCTGTTACCACTCGATATGTTTACAGGGGCCGAGAAGACAAAGAGAATTCGTCTACCCCGTCCTTGGCGGAACGTGAAGGTGACAATCCCCTATTTACTGAACGTGTCAGTCGACGTATTAATAATCCATGTGTCCACTCCATCAATGAAGTCAATGAAGGTGTAGGTTAGCACCGCCGAACGAATCATAGGCCTTACGGTCTTCATGGAGGCAAGCAGAAAATAGAAATAGAAACATAAGTAATACATAACGAGGTGAGATTCCAAACATCATACAACAGATGAAAGACAAAAATAGTACAACTCACATAAGTACACATCACAGTAAAGTCACATTGTCATGAATCATTAAAATAAATGATACACGGAAATCAATGATGCTAGTCCAAAGTCATACATCACAATAAACTTAATATAATAAATATGCACATCAGTATGACTCAGACCCCTACTCCATGGACTAATACAAAGTCGGAGAGAGATCAGGAGGACATGTTCCGGTATAACAGATCCCTAGATCCTGCAGCCCCCTCGAATGCCGGTACTGGGGGACCTTGAGCCAAAGTACCATGACAAAAACGGGCGAGGGTGGCAGATTGATCCCTCCTCCTTTACTACTGGATATACTAGGACCACTAGTATATATTTTCGTTTTGCTGGCGCACCCAGATCTAGCTTTGTCGGGGTCTTTAGAATTGCTTAGCGATTACCTTTTGATCAGATGTGGTTTCCTCCTCATGACTTTCATAGTAAGTGAGATTACCCTCAGACATCACACGCAGACAGCCGTCATGGCTTTGTGTATAGAGGTTCGCGTGCACGGAGCATGCAGTACACATAAATGTGTCGATGCAAACTGATGTCGCGTAGCTCTTCATCAGAGTGGTAGCCTCTGCGGGTCTATAGACGTAGATACAGGGAGGGAGAGGGTAGCTCTCGGCCACTGTATCCATATTGATATCAGTGGCTGGCCGGTGCGTCATAGGCAAGTATGAGCGTTTTGAGAGTTTTTGATCTTTGATGTATTTTGGAGAGGAGGATGGGAAATCTGGGATAGTAGCGTGGAGAGTCTGTACTTTACGTATATTTCTTTGTTATAACCCTTGAGAGATGGTTTATACTATTGTTACTATATACCTGTGTGTGTGTGTGTGTGTTATGTGTATGTGTGCATGTTTGAAATACCTGTGTATGTTTAAAGTTCTAATTCTTTAGTATCTTCAAATCAATGCTTAAATAATAATATAAATAATCGGGTTATTAAAGCTAGATAATTAGGTTTACATTAATGAGTCGGGACGTCTCACACCAATTTTTTCAGCTACAAGGTCTTGGATGATTACCATTGGTACACCGTTTACTTGGCCAATGATGGATTCGTCAGCGTTGATACTAGCAAATGACCAAAACTCCCTAATATCAATAAATTGGATAGACGTGCACAACTTGAAGAACTCAGACCATCCTTGAGCCGCAATCTCCCTAGTTCTGTCTATTCCGTCCTTTTTGAGCTCTTCAAGATTAATGGTCATCATATTTGTGATGGGATGAGCTTTAGCTTTCACCATTTTGGAAGACATGGTTTCAAGGAAAGGTTTTTCCGGGACCGAAAGGTTTTTTAGAGGGAATGGTTTACTTTATGACTCTTATGGTTCTTTTTATATGGCTCCAAAGAGCAGTCACAACGTTAGTGGAGAAGACGAAGATGTGTAATCTTGCATTTTCAGAAAGAAACTGCATATAGAAGTTACAATGTTAATGGAGGAGGCGAAGACATGCAGACGTAGCTTGTCACTTCAAATTCCCTCCAAAAATGTGTTATAAGATATATTAGCGTTTCTACATAAAAGCATTTTTAAATGTATCACTATTAATATCGTTTTCTTTAGAAAATGCTTTAAATATGTGGTCAACCTCTAACAGCGTTTCCTAGAAAAAAAACGCTATTTAAAGTTATCTTTTTAATAGTTCTTTATTGAGAACACAATATTAAATATGAAAAAGTTAATAGCACTTTTATGAGGAAACATTATCTTTTTCCAATTTTAAAAAACAAAATCCCCCATTGTGTGCTTAATTATGTGTTGTTCCTGCACTCTGCTTTAATTTCATCTATATTTGCTGCATTTTGTATTTGATATTGTGTTGCCATTTGTCTAGGAGAAGTTCTCTGATGAAACTTCTTGATTCTGTGGATGGCTAGTGTTGCTATGTTGGCTTAAACTTTTCCATTTTATCGAGGGTTGGATAAATAAGAGTAATGTTATTTGTACACCTGGATTCTGAACACTTAATGACACCTGTTTTACATGATTAACGCAGTTCAAATATGTGGTTAATTACGTTCAGTGGATAGTTAATGAATATAACAAGGGGTCACAACTCATTAACCATCCACTGAACGTAATTAACCACGTATTTGAACTGCATTAACCACGATTTTCAGTTGTTGAACTGCGTTCAGTGAACGTAATTAATCACGTGTTTGAACCTGAAAATCGTGATTAATGCAGTTCAAATATGTGGTTAATTATTTTCAGTGAATGGTTAATGAGTTGTGACCCCTTGTTACATCCATTAATCATCCACTGAACGTAATTAACCACGTATTTGAACTGCGTTAACCATGTAATTAACCAACCATGCATCCTATATGGGTGCATGTTATTTTTTTGTACACCTTCAAACTTGATTTATAGTGTTCACAATTATGGTTAATGGTGTCTTGAACTTGATTAATCGTACAAGAGATCACAATTCGTCGTTAACCATCTACTAAACGTAATTAATCACGTATTTAAACTGCATTAATCAAGTGTAGTAGGTGTCATCCAGATGTCTCGAATCCGGATATACATATAACCTTACTCGATAAATAAACGAGGCTTAGGAATTTGTGAGGACTTCGAATGAAACATTTTTTACAATTGTTGACAGAGGACAAGTATAACATGCTGACCCTGTATTTAGCGACACAATTCAATGGTCAAGATGTGACATCTACTCATTGCTAGACCATGTTTTATTGGTGACCATGTTTTAATTGATAACTGTCATTGCGGGCTGGTAATATGATGTCCAAAAATTGGGAGGACGAGTTCATCTATGACCCGAATGATTTGCGTCACTTCTTGGAATTTTGTTGTGCCATTAAATATGTAGTTTTTGCTTGGTATTGCTTGCTACAACTCATATTAACTTATTCTTTTATGGAACATCAAGGAGTGGATTGTTATTATATCTGGTGTTAGAGCCTCAATTGCCTCTATCAGCTTTGTCTATTATACATACCCATTGCCGTCCTAGCCAAATTTTGCCGGTGTCCAATTTGTTTGCTAGTCTATATTATTGTAAAATGCATAAGAGCCTGCTAGTAAAAATAGAATAAAAGAACTATCATAGATTGATAGGGAACTCGAATTATCGAGATTTATCACAAAATTAGACCTGTATTTTCATAGCAAAATTGTTTTTCCAACTATGTGATTTGCATCAAATTATCTTGGCGGTGTTATACCCTTCTGAATTTACTGTTCCAAATGAAAATTATTTTAATGTTTTCTAGGATTGAGATCTATGAAGCTGCTCCAAGCGTACTGGGATAGTAGAGTCAAATTGAGTGCTGTGTGGGTTCTCTGCATAAGCAACATAGTAAGCAGAAACACATGCTTGCAGCCATGCCATAGCCAACCGAAACTGCAGAACAAATTGGCACCATAGTGAGTTTCTCTAACACAGATGGAGAAGTCATGACAAGAATAAAATTTAAGTATAAAAATGGGTGAGGAATAAAAGCATTGCAGTTGTCAAATGCAGCTGAGTTCTTAGTTCTTACCATGAAGTACCCAATTAGGAATGCATAAATGGATACTTCTGTTGCATAGCTCTTGTACATAACAATGCTCCAAATTCCACTCACTAGGCTACAAATTGCACCCCCTGCCACCCCACTAAGGAAACAAAACGACCCTGTGAGATCTGAGTCTATAAGTTGTACCAAACCAACTCTATTGAACATGTCCCAGGTATCTGAGGATGCTTGCACAAACCCCTTGTTATAAACTCCAACATGCACAAAACCCCATCGGTTCCCACTAGGGGTGTTCAGATCCAAACCGAACCGCTACAAAACCGCAAACCGATCCAAATTAACCGAAAACCGATAAAAACCGATTCGGTTTGGATTTTTTTGGATGATATTTGATGAGAACCGATCGGTTCGGTTCGGTTTGCGGTTTGCTTTCCTGAAACCGAACCGAACCGCAACCGAACCGATTCATGTAATATATCGTTGCGCTTTACGTTTACTACCCACACACACGCACATCACTGGTCACTCACTGTAGTCTAAAAATTTCTTTTTGGACCATCTTTATTCTTTAGGTGTAACTTAGTAACTTTTCATTTTCAAAAGAATCAAATATATAGAATTCAGTTTTTCTAAAATACTTATTGCTTGATATAGAACGTGTTCGTATGTACAAATATTTGTCTAAGTAGTAAGATTATTGTCTTCAACAAAAGACGCACTGTTTGCTTGATTTATGGCTTTGTGCCTTTGTAGTATGAAATAAATTAAAAGAGTGGAAAGAGGGCAAACCACATTTAATTGACCATGTTTATTTTTACCAAACCGAACTAACCGAACCGATCCAAACCGCATTTAATTGGATCGGATCGGTTCGGATTTTTTTAAAGAAGCAAACCGAACCGAACCGAACCGCATGATATTTTATTCTTTGGATCGGATGGTTTTTATACTTAAAACCGAACCGAACCGATCCGCGAACACCCCTAGTTCCCACAGGTCACAAGAAGAGATGCAATCCTTATATAGCAACTAACACAGGAAAACATGAACTCGTTAATATCTCCTCCAACCAGACTTGTTGACCTTGCAAAACCCCTAAGGAGTGAGATAATGGGGACAAGGATGGAGCCAATGGAAACACTTCCACTCAAGTACTTGACTGTGTCATAAAATGCCACCCTTGTGTCCATGTATACTCCACCAGCTAATTGCATGTACTTGACCCTTGAAATGGTGACTTGCAACACATTCTTCAGAAACTGCATGGTCCATCCCAGGCTCAGCAGAATCACCAAGCTAAACAAGGCAGCTAATTTGGTTCTGTTTTCAATAACTCTAGCTCCTCCTATCCCAGAAATTAGAAAACAGCAATACAGAATGCCAGTGAGGATTGATGAGAAGTCCAACCTCTTGCTTTTAGTAGGAGGATCAGCTATTGAAACTGACAAGATTCTGGTGGCATATTCAAATCTGGGACTGACCCAACAACCATAAAGGGATTGAATTAATGCAGAAACCAAAGCAACTACACCAGCTCCAAGACTTACAGCAGATTCAATGTACACAAACAGAATACCCATTGAATATGTAAGCAAGGGACTCAGCCAAAATGCTGCTCTGATGGCCTTTGTATGATTCCTGGCAGTGATCCATTGCCATGTGAAACCAAGAATTCCAGCACATGCTGCTGAAGTGAGTAGTGGAGGGTACCACTTCATTGGGTGGAAATGGTGGCTTTGAGATGCTGAGACAAGGCCATAGATGTTGAGGAAAATAACCAAGATGGCAATTAGGAACAAGTGCAAGTAGAAAATAATATGGAAGACCTTCCTCACAATTTGACCCACCAATGTTCTGTTTGGAAAGCTTGGATCTTGTGCCTGCACAAGAAAACACCAAGTTGACATGTAAATTTTTCAATCAACATGTGTATAAAATGCAGTGGCTATAACTTACATTATGAAAATATTTATATAGAATATGAGCACATCTCTGGTCCAATTCTTTGATGCAGAAACAAAGAAGACAAGAGAGTTATACAATAATTGATGTCTAGGAAGCAGTGAAGCTTGTTGGGTAAGAAAACAATAAATGGACAAGAAATGAAGCAAAAGAGGGGGACTTACTAAGAAAAAACTTGATGAAGAAGAAAGAAACAGATATGAGAAAGAGATATAAAACCTTGATGGATTTTGTGGAAGGAAACCAGTCTTGTTGAACTTGAACTTGGATTCTCTCTACGTCTGTGACTGTAGTCACATTAAAGTTCTTCAAACTAGCCATGTTTTGCTTATTTTATTATTAAATATGCTCAGAATTCCATGCGGAGTTTCTTGGATTTTCTTTCAATTTCTTGGCCCTCGCCAACGATGGAAATTTCTCAGAAACCTTATAAATGTTACTCCCAACAATTGTTGCTCGAATATCACACTAGAAGCAACTGGCCAAGTCCATGTCTTTCTGAAATCTCTCAAATATATTTTCTCTGCCTTCAACAAAAAAAAAAAAAAAAAAAAAAAAAATATATATATATATATATATATATATATATATATATATATATATATATATATATATATATATATCAATGGTTGTTGTCCACGTGACACCATAAGATGATTTCCCAGGGAAAACGTTTAGGCTTTGAAAGTTCTACGGGAAAAGTGAAATAAAGCAATCGACTTTTTAAAAGAGGTGCATGTTATTCACTTCACCTTCTAACTGACTTTTAGTTCTTATCCAATATTAGTTTTGTTTGACCATGGTGGATATTTAAAATTCGTTATCCGTCAGACTTCGTTAATTTGTTTTATTAAGTTAGATAATATATGGAAAGAAAATTCAAGTTCAATATTATTACACTTACAAATAAAATCACATCAATATATTTTTTTTTTTTGATAAATTTATATTATCTAATAGTTACCTGTATTATCTCCTCTCTTTCTCTCGTCTCCCTCACACTCTCAGAGACGGCAGCATTTTGACCTAAAATCACCCATTTACTTCATTTTTTTTCTCTTCTTTTCTTTCCATAAGTGAGTTTTTCACATAGATCTGATTCTTTTGTATAGGTTTTCCACATAGATCTGGATCTTTTGTGTTTTTTTCTTGTTTTTCGTAGTCTTGGTGTGGCTTTGTTTGGTTTCTCGTCTTGGTGCTGTGCTGTTTGATTCCCGTCTTGGTGTGATGTTCGTTTGTTCCAGATTGACAGATCTGCTTCGATCCATCACAGATTTGATTAAGACTTGGGTCTTAATGCTACAGATCCGAAAGCATGGGTATTCTGGTGACTTTGTTAGTGTCATTTTGTTAGGCAATTTGACTTTGCTATTTTATGCTTTTAACCTGGATACTGTGAGTTTGTTCGCAGTTTCATCCTTTTCAGTTTTTAGCAATTTTGAATCTTTATTGTCATCGATATACTCTATCAATTTGAATGAATAAATATTTTTCCTTATAAAAAAAAAATAGTTACCCGTATTATAGATGCCGAACCAAACCATTTATCTTTTGGCTTATGACGTAAGTCATCTTATTTTCAGCTCAAGGCTCATTCCATTTATATTTTGACATTTGCTTTTTATACTCTATTATTACTATTCTTACCTTTTCTATACATTTTTATCTAATTAAATCCCATAAACACCTTTCAGATCTTCTCACCCCTTTTTTCACAATTAATTTTTTACCTTCCGTAATGTATTCAATACAATTTTTAATACATTACGTAATGTAAAAATGTAAAAAATTGAATACATCCGTAATGTATTCAAGTTTTTTTACATTACGAAAACTAACTACAGTTTTCATAATGCATTCAAGTTTTTTTACATATGTATTCAAGTTTATTTACATTACGGCAACTATAGTTTCCATAGTGTATTCAATTTTTTTAATACATTAATGTATTCAAGTTTTTTTACATTACGGAAACTATAATCTCCGTAGTGTATTCAATTTTTTTAATACATTAAGGAAACGTAATGTATTCAAGTTTTTTTATATTACGGAAGTATTCAAGTTTTTTTACATAACGGAAACTATAGTTTCCGTAGTGTATTCAATTTTTTTAATACATAATTTATACAATTTTTAATACATGTATTCAATTTTTTACATTACGAAAACTATAGTTTCAGTAATATATTCAAGTTTTGTACATTACGGAAAGTATAGTTTTCGTAGTGTATTCAATTTTTTTAATACATTAGTTTCCTTAATGCATACAATTTTTAATATATAGTTTCCGCAATGTAAAAAAGTCTAAAATTTTTTTACGTTACGGAAAGTATAGTTTCCGTAATGTATTCAATTCTTTTACATTACGGAAACTATAGTTTTCGTAATGTATTCAATTTTTTTTAATATATTACCGAAATTATAGTTTCTGTAATATATTCTATAATTTCCGTAATGTATTTAAGTTTTTTTACTTATAGTTTTCGTAATGTATTCAATTTTTAATACATTACGGAAAGTTTCCTTAATGTATTCAATTTTTTTTACATTAGTTTCCGTAATGTATATAATTTTTAGTTACGTAATCAATTTTTTTACCAATTTTTTACCTTAACATTACGGAAACTAATGTATTCAATTTTTTACATTAACATTAATGTAAAAAAATGTAAAAAATTGAATTCATTAGTGTATTCAATTTCTTTACATTAATGTATTTTATTTAGAACAACGTACCCAAATTTTGGTACAATACGAAAAATGATAGTGTAATTTGGAAAAACCTCTGAATCCTTGCGCAACATGCATAAAAAAAATGAATCCTTACACGCGTTCTCTGCCGAAAAAAATATCACTGTTGTGCTCGTTATCTTATTGGTTTGCTCCCCTTTACAGCTTTCCCGAGGTGACAATGGGGTTTGGTGAGATTGGGTTGGGAGTAAGAAAATAAAATATGTGTAACGGCCCGGACTGCTTTTAAGGATTGCGGACTGTCCCCACAAACCAACACGAGTATTTTAAGCATACTTTGTCCTCACTCACACGTTTTCAAGGAAACTTCCCAGAAGGTCACCATCCCACAATTACTCCAAGTCAAGCACGCTTAACTATGGAGTTCTTCTGTTCTGGGCTCCCGAAAAGAAGATGCATCTTGTTGGTATAGGTAGTACCAAACAATTCTTATAAACCTTCCTTCAACTATACAGTCCCATACCTGTACAGTCTTAGGATCCCTCTCATTCCGATGTGAATCGGTTCATTCATGTATTTCTCCGCCTAGAAGCCTGTCAGGAGCCGCTCCTTGTCCATGTCTCATGCACCGGTGATTACTCCCCGCCCCGTCAGCCTCGTGTGTTACATGCCCACCAGCTTCCGCTTGGTTCGTCCCCGAACCACACTGTACTGGGAGAGGTCCGCTCTGATACCATTTGTAATGGCCTGGACTGCTTTTAAGGATTGCCGACTGTCTCCATAAACCAACACGAGTCTTTTAAGCGTATTTTGTCCTCACTCACATGTTTTTTGGGAAACTT
Source organism: Ammopiptanthus mongolicus (assembly GCA_039655645.1). Taxonomy (NCBI): domain Eukaryota; kingdom Viridiplantae; phylum Streptophyta; class Magnoliopsida; order Fabales; family Fabaceae; genus Ammopiptanthus; species Ammopiptanthus mongolicus. Next base: position 77,407,859 of record CM077347.1, read on the forward strand.
CCCGAAAGGTCACCATCCCACAATTACTCTAAGTCAAGCACGCTTAACTATGGAGTTCTTCTGTTCTGGGCTCCTGAAAAGAAGATGCATCTTGTTGGTATAGGTAGTACCAATCAATTCTTATAAACCTTCCTTCAACTGTACAGTCTTAGATTCCCTCTCATTTCGGTGTGAATCGATTCATTCATGTATCCCTCCGCCTAGAAGCCTATCAGGAGCCGCCCCTTATCCGTGCCTCATGCACCGGCGATCACTCCCCACCCTCGTCAGCCCGGGTGTTACACCTTCACGCATGTGAAGCACATGAATCTAGTGACCGAGACGTCGGGCTAAAGTTCTGTGAATTGAGCACTCGGACGACATGTCCTGTGTTTTGAAATGAACGGACTTTGTGTCCTATATACGAGTCTAGTGTCCGCGACGTCGGCCTATTACCTCGTGGATTGAGCACCCGGACTTTGTTTCCTATGTTTTGAAATAAACGGACTTTGTGTCCTATATGCGAGTCTAGTGTCCGTGACGTCGGTCTAGTATTTCGTGAATTGAAACTTGGACTGTGTGTCCTATATTTTGAATGAACGGGCTAAATGTCCTTTAAAATGAGTCATGAGCTGTGTGCCTTGACAAGAAAGAACGAACGAACGAAAAGGAGAACAGAAAACCATGAGTTGCATATATGAGTTGGCCGACATGCCATTTGAAACGAGCTACAATCCAAGTGGTTGAGAATATGAGCCAGTTAAGACCACTAGGTCTATAGGGAGATCCTATGTTCGAGACTCCACAAGAGGCTGGAGGCATCGCGACCTCGTGCCGTGGTAATCGGCTGCCTAACACGGATGAACTCGATCAGAGACTGGACTATTCATGATATGGTTATGACGTGATACCCTTGAACAATTGGAGTACGGACCTAAATTGAGAGGCCGACTCATGAGGACAATTGTGTTATGGGAGTATTACGGCCTATCGCTCAATGAAGGGAAGTTAGGAATCTCCGGAGAACATGAATTAGAAAGTTGATTGAAGTCTTATGCATTTCTTTTAACTTATCTTGATGAATGGGCGTGGTCCCATAGAGTGAAATTATCTCGTTGTGATATTACGCTGAATGTTGATATTCTATAGCATGACTGTGTTGTATATCGATGTATTATTTGTAATTGTTTTACTTGTGCGGTTATTATGATAAACTTGTGAACGAGTATCTCATCCTTGCCTATACATATTGGACACCCTGTCATGTTTTTTGGAAACATGTACAGATATTTCTCAACGGTCCTATGGTCCACTTCGGGACCCTGTGGCTTGAGTTTTCTTGAAAATGATTACGAAGATGTGTGGACTGTTGACGACGAGACCCAGCTCTTTCGTTATTAGAGTTCTTTTATCAGACCAGCTCTTAGGATTTTTGATGTTTACTCGACCGTTACTAACTATGTTGTGTATTAAGAGATTGAAAAGATGTACACCTTATGGCGAAATTGAATTACTCTTATAGATGATGAGTTTCATTCTGGTAGTTAAAGTTTTCTTTGGTATCAAATTTCAGCAACTACTCTATTGAGTTATTTTCGAAAAAGTTTTTAATTAACCGAACAAGATAATTTGGGTTATGAAATATGACACCGGGTTGGGGTGTTACAATATGAGGAGAGAGAAGAAAAAGAAGAAATAGAGGGGGTGGGAGGAGTTTGATCACAAGTAGGAAAGTCAAGGCATTTGCTTTTAAAATGAGGAGAGGGTAAGAATAGTAAATACTTGGGTATGAAAAGCAAATGCCGAAAGTTAATTGTGGAAAAAGGGGTTAGTATAGGGTGAAAGGATAAAAGGTTATTTTAGGAATTTATTTGAGAAAAAATAGGAAGGGGGAGATAAAAATCGTAATAAGTGGGGCATCAAAAGCAAATGCCATATATTTTTTTGGCTTAAGGCCCATGCTTTCAACCTTTTGGCTCATGGTCTACTTCATCTTTTCTTGGCTCAAGACCCAATGCATAACATGTTTTGGCTTATGGCCCAATACATGTTTTTTTGCTCTCGGCCCATTTCATTTTGTTTTAGGGCTCTTGAACTATTGCATAATGTTTTTTTGCTAAAGGCCCATAGCATTTAGTTTTTTATGGCTCAAGGACCAATTCATCTAGTTTTTTTATGGTCAAGGCCAATTTCATTTTTAGGCTCATGGCTCATTGGTTTTCCAATCCCACTATCGTTTAATTTTCGGGCCTTAAGTTAGTCCATTGACTTTTATTTTTGTGTTTTAACTTACAGGCCTTAGGTCAGCCCATTGCTTTCTTTCTGCTTTTAATTTTCATGCCTTAGGTTAGTCCATTGCATTTTAATTTTCGAGCCTTAGGTCTGCCGATTGCTCTTAATATTTCCACACAATGCTTTTACTCTTTGCTTAAGTATGTGCATTATCTCATGCATTCCTAGCCAAAATTTGTTTTCATTTCTTTACTTATTCCTTTCTATGACCACAGGGAAAATTGGTCCTTCACGATCTCTAGTAAGTAACAAGCAAAGATGAACAATTATGAACGCCCCATTTTGATCGAACATTTTCTTCCATTTCAAGCAATATAAATTAAAAAACAACAATTTGGAAAATATAAAAAAAAAGGGCAAAATTTAAAATAAAAATTAGAAAACTTAAAATTTAAAAAGTAAGTGATTCAATTAGAGTGGATAGTCAATATGGGTGGATATGATTTTAATGAGAAATACATGATTTGTTTCCTTTTAAATTTACAATGATGCAGATTTTGAGAATAAATATTGAAGATTTGAAACAAACTTGTTGAGATCATTTTGAATCAATTACCATGAATTTTCATATAGGGATTCTCAGTTAAATCTATTAAAAAACCTCTTTGGAACAACCTATCTCCATTCCCTTCCTTCCATCCACAGCAACCGCATAAACTCCATCAACTACTTACTCAAGCAGAAGCTTCATCACTAAAAGGACCATTAATCACACCATGAGCCCATAAATCATCAAACAATAACTCTCCTTACATAAAAAAGAAACACAACAGCCACGATCCCTTCTTCTTCACCTTGAAAACTAAACCCACTGCAACCACTCATTGCTCCCCAGGTGGATTTTATGGTGGTGCCATTGGTTTTGGGCACCATTGATAGTGTCCATTTTTTACCTGTTATAGTGGGTTGAAATTGGATTGATAGGTAAAAATACTAGTTACAAGAACTTATTTGTAATAAACTTAAAAGGAGTTAATTGAAATTTACAAAATAATTTTGATGTCCCTGGAAAAACATTAAGGTTAGGTTCTCCCCATCGAACTCTCTCCCTCTCTCTCTCTAAACACAATCGGAAGGAAGGAATTCTTCTACCGACGGTTAACTAACTTCCTTACAACAGAGAGTATTCCATCATTTACCCAAGGCAACAGTTCCTCCAAACCTTCCCAATCCTTCACTCCATGAGACTCAACCATCTCCTCCATTGATCTCCTAAAGTCCTCATATGGATCCTCAGACTCCATAGCTAGCACCACACTTTCTTTGAATGGAAACCCAATAGCCTTAGCCTTATCCAAGATCAAGCTTGTGTCACTTGGTTCGAAAAAACAGCCTCTTTGACCTAACCCCGCGTACCAACATCTCCAAAGATTAAAGACTCCCCATCATAGTAGCAGTACTCCTCTGACTCAGTTGAGAAGCTTCAAAAGAGGTTATGAACCATGACTTAGGAGTTTCAACGTTTCTCTCTGAAGGTTCAAAGAATACAAATCGAGTTAACTGTCATGAGAGAATAACACTAGGTTAGAATTTGCTCAAGACCCATTTGTCCGTTGTTTGTGGGTTCCATTCTGTTTTGCCCCTCTTTCCTTTTTTCTTTAAGTTTCATCTGTTTCAAGTCTACCTCACCCTTTGCAAGACTACCGCATTCCTGGGTAGTTCTAAAAATTTGTCGCTACCTCACCAATCAAGTCGCTAGCTTTCGAATTTGATGGTGGATGAGGAGGGAGATGAGAACTGTTGGTTGACTGGAGTCAGTGAAAGAGTGAGGACGAAGGATTTAGAAAAAAATAATAATTTAAAATGACAACACTTATAAATAAATATCATCTTTTATTATAACCTTTCATTAATTTATAAAAGGGACTTATATATAAATAAGACACTTTACAAGGACTTGTAACATAAACTGTAAAAGCACTTTTGACTTAGAATGTCAAAGGTTTGACAATTTACAAATCATTGCCTAATAACCGTTGATTTAAAAAGTATGCATAATCAATGATCATAAATCAGGGAAGCACCGGTGGTGCCCATTTAATGGGGACTACCATAAAACTGGCCTGCTCCCCATACACCATCATCTATAACCATGACAACCCAAAAATTGCTCCGTCCTTCAATGCACCACCAAACTTCCACCGCACCACTAAGGATGGCAATCGGGCGGGACAGGTGCGTGTAGTGCTTCCCCCACATCCATCCCCGTCAATATTCATGAATATTTATGTGGATAGCGGGTATCCATGGATATCCGTGAATATTTAAGAGTCTAAAATAAAATAAAAATAAAAAAAGATAAAATTATACAATATAATAAAGCAATATATTATATTAACATTATATAATATACAATATATATTTAACAAAATTTATTATTATGGGTTTAACCACTAAAAAATATGAAATAATAAAGAAAAGGCAAAATAGGTTTATTGGTCCTACACGTTTATTTAATTGTTCACATCGGCCCCATAAGTTTTTTTTTTTCAAATTGGTCCTACACGTTTCATTTCATTTCTACGTTAGTCCTTTCCGTCAATTTTGACCTAACGCCGTTAGTTTTGAGCTGACGTGGCACGATATTAGTGCAACACGTATCTCTTTATTTGACGGCGTTAGATCGAATATGACGGAAAGGACTAACGTGAAAACGGAATGAAACATGTAGGACTAATTTGAAAAAAAAAAAAAACTTATAGGACCGATGTGAAAAATTAAATAAACGTATAGGACCAATCAACCTATTTTGCCTAAAGAAAATAAAGTTTATTTCATCTCAAAGTGATAAAAATTGTAATAATATATATTATATATTTAATAAAAAATATTTATTATGAATATGCGCACGGGTATCCGTTGTCGCAACCACATCGCGACAGAAGCGGTGAACCAAAATTAAAAGTATCACGTAAATGGAGTCACCACCAAAGTTTATTTATTAGGGAAAACATTGGAAAACTCTTTTAAAAATATGGTCTTAAAAAACAGAGTTAGAGTTCGGGAGTTGATTATGTGCAAGGAATGTATTAGCATCCCACAACATCCATTTTAAAAAAACAAATTGTTACCTATAGTTAATTGTGCAAAATTTTGTGTTATCTTTTAAAATATTTATTTTATCCCTTTTATTAAAAAAAAACTAGTTTTTGGGCTTGACAGGGATAATCCCGCTCCTACGTATCCTCAGGTACAATGAGGAATTCAAAGTTACGTAGTTCTCTTTGCACAAATCGTTAAGTATCGGGGAGTTTTAGAAGGAAGCAATTCCCTTCTTAGATTTCTAACAAAAATCTAATTTTTTTCCTTGACCGGAGTATATGTAAATCAACTGAAGATAGCATCAATTTTTTGAACATTTTCCTTTTATACTTAATTTCTTATTACTTCTGTCAAATTTGGTAACCTTTGTTGTTTCCTTTTTTAAGAGTTCTGTAATTCAAGTTTTCCAACATAAAGAAAGTGGCAATTGAAACCTAATTGTCTTTTCCCTTTCAAAGGACACCAAAGTTAAAATCTCACATCCTACCTACAACTACAGCACTCTTGTTGATCCCTAAATTATTAAAAGAAAAAAAAAAGACTCGTACGTAAATGCTTCAATGATAAAACTAAATAAGTATGGCTGATTGAATGTCTCTTTCCATGGATTAAGGAAACCTAATACGTAGGTTTGCAACTCACATGAGTCATGTGCAATATCCACCCAAACAACGCTCATAAGTTCCACAAGCTTGTGAGCATCTCTTAAAATAAAAGGTGGGTGATCTTTTCAATTTTATACAGAAAAATGACAATATTATTATACATCAACTTTATGATAAGTATTTTTGAATTGTATGTCCAATCAACCTTAACTCTTAGAAGGAAATTCAGAAACATGTGTGCAAGGGAGAAAAAAATTAGAGGTAAGAAATTAAGGTGAAATTCTAACCGGGGCACAACCCAAGTGTTATCGCTAATTTTAAATTAATAACTTAAATTTATATAAGTTTATTTAAAATGGATAATAAAGATTCTTACTTAAACATATATTTATTGTACTTTAGGAGCAAGCAATTATCTCGAAATAATCGATGGCAGGTGCAATATAGGATTTTTTACTTATGAGCGCTAAGACTTTTTTGAGCTTTAATATAACAATAATGTCATACGGCAAAGTTTGGAGAAGTGTACTCAAAATATAGCTTGCACAACCAGGTCGATAACTAGTCAAACGCCTGAAGATGTTTTCATCGTTAAGGAGGGAGTAGTAGTGTATCGAGGTATCCTCATCATCATTCATCAAGGCCAAAATGAATTGGGTGAGGTATAATACTTGCAAAAAAAGGACTGAAACGAAATAAGAAACTGTCCTGGTTTGGCCCAAAACACAATCTTCTAGCCAGCCTTCTTGAATATGGGCTTAGGTTGTTCTCGAGGGTTGGTAACTGGAGCCTTACTTTGAATTGATCTGAGCTGCTTCACCTCTTGGACCAAATGCAGGGGTACCTGTGAAGACACTCCGATGTCTAAGTCAACAAAGGAGAATGCAGAGTGTGACAATGAGATGAAAAGTGAACTTACCGTTCCTTTTGGTCTAAGGGCTATTTATAGAGACCCCTGGTTATGGTGGGAATGGGCTCCTGCCATAATTGGGGTGGTCCCCCATATCTCCTTAGGCAGTACGTACTGCAGTCAGCGCTTTTTCAGGCGGCGGGGGCAGTCTGATTGTGATTTATGGAGCGGCCCTAACTGGAGGCGCCGAAGTGACGATGTCTCTAGGGGTATGGCCTCTCGCTTGGACCGTTTAGCCCCGAAGCTTCTACAAATGGATCGACCGAATGGGAAGATTGGTCGTTCCACCCATGTTACCCATCAGGACCGGTCAAGTCCAAAGACGTGGACCGTTTCGCCCCAGAGGTTTTACAAATGGACCAACTGAATGGGAACATTGGTCGTTTGGTGATGGTTATGTAAAGAGATTCTTGACAAAATAACTTTCATATTCATTCCAAAATAGTGAGTGGTACATCATAGCTGCCTTCTCTAACTGTAGTATTTTCATAACTTTGTCGCATTCCAGTACCGCGGGATCTTACTCCTTGATAAGGTTTCGAAAGCGTATGCTCATTTACTTGTGCATTCGATTACTCGATATGGGCCTTCCGAATTCGTTGCGAGTTTTCCCTGGGCGGCTTTTTTGTTGCCTATGTTCGCCCTTCTTAGCACTAAATCAACCCCTCCGAAAATGCCTTGGGACCACCCTTGTGTTGTATCTTGCCGCGATCTTCTGCTTCATGGAAGCTCCCCGTATGCATGCCATTTCTCTGGCTTCCTCGACCAAGTCTAGGTCTCCTCGGAGTGATTGTTCGTTTGGCTCTAACCTAAAGTTTTCTCTACACCAGGATGGCTCTCCTACTTCCACTTAGATAATAGCTTCACATATGAATACCAAGATAAAGGGGGTTTCCTTAGTGGTGTTGTGTGGGGTTGTTCTGTAGCTCCACTGCACATGGTCTAGTTGTTCAGCCCATAGCCCTTTAGCTTGGTCAAACCTGGTCTTAAGTCCTTTGAGGATTACTTTGTTTGCCACCTCTACTTGGCCATTCGTCTGCGGATGTTCCACCATCGTGAAGTGCTGGTGGATGTGAAGTCCGGCCAGTAGCTCCTGGAACTTTATGTCTGTGAACTGTGTTTCGTTGTCAGTCACTATGGATTCGGGAATTCTGAACCTGGTGATGATGTTTCCATAGGTGAACCTTTGAATTCTAGTCGAGGTGATTTGTGCTAGTGGCTCGGCCTCAATCCACTTGGTGAAATAATCCACCGCTACTATCAAGAATTTCAGTTGACCGAACGATGTAGGGAAAGGCCCGAGTATGTCCATTCTCCAGTGGAAGAAGGGCCATGACGCCGTTAGGACTTTCAAGGTTTTTGGGGAGCTAGGTGCAAGTCCCCGTGTTGTTGGCATCGTTCACATCGTCTGACACAGTCCATGGCATCGGCGGTGAGCGTCGACTAATAATATCCTGCCCGAAGCACTTGTTTTGCCAACCCCCTTCCTCTTATTTACCGATCGCAGCTTGCTTCCCGTATCTTTGCCAGTACGAACGCCGCTCGGTGATTCGGCAAACACTTTTGTAAGGGAGTGGAAATGACCCTCCTGTAGAGCTGTTTGTTATACATGCCGTACCTGGCCGCCTTCCGAGCCATGCTTCTCAATTCTTTATCATTTCTCGGCCGGAAACGATTATGTATGTAATCTATGATCGACTTTTGCCAATCATTCCCTTCATCCTTCGGCTCTTCTCAAACCTGTAGGACGTCCTCTATGATGCTCGGTCGGTGCAAATTAGCTTCGATGACAAAACGATTATTGCTAGGGCTCTTTGTGCTTGCAATTTTGATAGGATGTCTACCCTGGCCTTTTGTTCTCTAGGGACATGTTCTACTTGGACTTGTTCAAATAGGGCCATTTCTTCTCTTACTTTCTATAGGTATTTCTATAAAAGAGGTTCTCTCGCCTGGTATTCTCCTTTTATTTGTGATGCCACCAATTGGGAATCTGTTGACATTTTCACTCTTGTAGCTCCTTGTTCTCGGGCCAAGTACAGTCCAGCTAGGCATGCTTCATACTTCGCTTGATTGTTAGAAGAAGGAAAATCGAACCAGAGAGAGTGTTCGCTCGTGATGCCTCCCTCGTTCTAGTATGATTCCCACTCCACTTCCTTTAGGGTTGGACGACCCGTCAACAAGCGCTGTCCAAGTCTGTGAGCGCCTTTCTCAACCAGGTTGGTGAGCTCCGCTACGAAGTCAGTCAAAACTTGAGCTTTGATGGTCGTCCTGGGTTCTTACGAAATTCCGTATTCTGATAGCTCTATGGACCAGGCAATCATTTGGCCCGCTAATTGTGGTTTGTGGATCACTTGCTTAATTGGTTGGTCCGTTCAAACCATAATTGGGTGACACCAGAAGTATTGTCTTAGCCTCCTGACGGTGAGCACCAGGGCTAAGGCTACCTTTTCAATTTTCTGATATGTGGACTTCGTTTCCTAAAGGAGGACCTTGCTAATGAAATTGACATGCTTTTGGTTTCCTTCCACTTGGCGGATCAATGCCGAGCAAATTGCTTCATCCATGACTGACAGGTAGACAATCAAAGTTTCCCCTGCCTCTGGGCGAGTCAGGATTGGGGGTGAGGCAAGGTCGGCTTTTATTGCGGTGAACGCTGCCTAACATTGGTCCGTCGATTCGAAGTTTTTTCCATTTTGCAGCAATCTGAACAACTGCAGTGATTTATGGGCGGATTTTTCCAGGAACCTGGTTAGGGCCGTTATTTTTATGTTCAGTCGTTGGACCTCTTTTACCGTGCTGGTACTGCGCATTTCCATAATCGCCCGGCATTTCTTAGGGATGGACTCAATTCCCCGGTGAATGAGCATAAACCCGAGGAATTTCCTCGCATGTATGCCAAAGGCACACTTTTCTGGGTTGAGCCTCATGTTGTGAGTCCTGAGCTGGTCGAACACTGCCTGGAGGTTGGAGATGCGGTCGGGGTGGTTGGTGCTTTTTGCCATCATGTCGTCGATATAGACTTCCATGGCCTCCCCTATTATGTCTCCAAAAACCTTGTTCATCATTCTTTGATAGGTGGCCCTAGCGTTTTTCAGCCCAAATGGCATCATCTGGTAGTAGTATGTCCCTCTCTCGATTATGAATGTTGTCTTCTCTTCGTCTTTCGGGTGCATGTGTATTTGGTTATATCTCGAGTACGCATCCATGAAGGACAAGTACTGGTAACCAGAAGAATTTTCTACCAATTTATCAATGTTTGGAAGAGGATAAGGGTCTTTAGAACATACCTTGTTCAGGTTGGTGTAATCCACGCACATCCGCCATTTTCCGTTTGACTTCTTCACCAGGGCTACGCTTGAGAGCCACGTCGTGTAAGTAATTTCCTGAATGGTCTGTGCTTCCAGCATTTCTCTTGTCTGAGCCAACACCACTTCCTGTCTTTCGGCCCCTATCTTTCGTCTTTTCTGCGCCACCGGTTTCGCCCGGGGTCCACTTTCAGCTTGTAGCAGATGAAGTCCGGCTCTATCCCTGGCACGTCCGCGAAGGTCCAGGCGAACAGATCTTTGTTTTTTCGCAAAAGGTCTGTGAGATCTTTCTGCATTGCCATCGGGATATTCCTTCCTATATTCATTGTTTGCCCTTCCTTTCCGACCCTCACTAGAAGGAGTTCTGTAACATCCTAGAAAATAAAATAAATAGAGATTATAATATTAGGAAAATTGCAGAGCTTTTGGGAGGTTTAGAATTCATGTTTTAAGCCCTTGAAGTAAATAAAAGTGATTAAAAATAATTAATATTGGTTAAGAGTAATTTTTTAAGGGAAATTCACTTCCTGACGCGTGAGCATGCCCGTGCTCAATATCAGTACGCCCGTGTTGATGTTCGCGCCCTTACTCATGTGAGTACGCCCTTACTCGGGTAAGCACGACCGTGCTTAAGGGGAGCACGCCCATGTCATAAATCGACGTTGTTTAGAGCGCCCGTGCTGAACAAGGAGCACGACCGTGCTAAATAGGAGCATGTCCGTGCTAGACGTCAGTAACATCAGAAACGCAAGGGTTTAAGCAGGGAATGAGTGTAACATTATATATACCATGTTATAACTCCCTAGTGCGGCTAGAAACCCTCTTTGCACCCTAAATCAGTCTCTTGGTTGCCTTTGAGGATTGAAGAGCTTGGAGAAGGCGATTCTAGAGTAGAAGGAGCCTAAAGAAAGAAGAAAGAGAAAGATTCTTGAGAAGCTTCTTGGCGCATTCGTGACAAATGCTTGGAGCTTCTTGGAGGTTTTCAAGAGGTGCATAGAAATACTCTTTCTCACCCTTTCCATGGTGCAATTTGTCTTGGGATTGGGGTATGATTTCAAAACATGGTTTTAGAAAACATTGTCTTGTGTTTGGTCAAATCTTGATTTCCAAATTTGGGGGTTTTCCCTTTATATTGTTCATACCTTGAATTATGTGTATATTGTTGAGTTTGATGTTATGATATGTATGTTTTGCGCATATCTTGGTTGATTGACATGCTCTATTTGGATTATATGATGATATATGTTGTATTGGCATGATTAATTAACTATTAGACACGATGGATGTTGTGTGCCGCAATACCGCTTATGATAGGGGTATCAAAAGTAACATCGACAATGAATTGGGATATCGAAAATATGAAATACCGCCATGATGGGGTATCAAAAGTAACATCGCCACATGTTGGGATGTCGAAATGAGTAATACCACCGGTGTACAGTGATTGGTATCGAAAATGAGTAATGTCACTGAAGAGAATGTGACATCGAAATACCTTCATGAGTAAGGTAGGCAATGAGACGCTATTGTTATGTGCAGTTTGATGGCCATATGACACTTGTGATTATTTTTGGGAATTAATTGATTTATTTGATATGATATATTTGTTTAAGATGTGTTGATGATAACTGATTATGGTTAATATTAATTTATTATTATTACACATTATTTTGAAAATAACGGGTACCATACGCAGTTTTTTCGGTTACCGCACCGGCTGAAAGCAATACTTTTGTAAAAACCTTTTAAAACTGTATTTCTGTTCATTGGGATTATATATCTTAGAAGTGTTGTTTTCAGAGCTTGAGGACGACTCTGTTGAGCAGCCAGACTTTTCAAGACTTTATTCTAGTAGCTTACCTTGGTTAGTGTTGTATGGCATATGTTCAGGAGAACCTTTATTATCGTTTAGATATTTTTCTTTATGCGAGTTGTAATAAACGCCAGGTTTTGAGGCTTTGAAACTTATTATGTTATTTCGATTTTTGAATTAAAATAAACTTTTGGATTATATTAAGTACTTATTCAATATTTATTTGAGAAAACCTTTATTTACTGTTTTATTTAAATCATTATTTTGGGTTACTAATGTAACAAAGGGCGTTACAAGTTCACCCTCCAGCTCCGACCTAGTCTGGTCGTTTTCCTCTTGGGCATCGATGGCTGACATCATTACAATTTTGCCTTTTTCTTTATTTGGGCAAGTTGTCTTGCTCGGCCCGATGGCCCTGGGAGCATCAACGCTGATTCTATAGCAGTTTCTGGCCACTGCCTGATCTCCTTTTACCGTGCAGATCTATCTGTCATGTGTTGCGAACTTCATCGCGAGGTGGGGGTGGAGACGATCGCGCCGAGGGAGTTTAGGGTGGGACGCCCAATTATTGCGTTGTAAGCCGAGGCACAATCAATCACTAAGAACTTGACATTCACTGTTTTGGAGAGAGGCGGTGCTCCAAGGGTGAGCCTTAATTCTACGTATCCCCGGGGGGCTATTCGCTCGCTAGTGAATCCAACTAGATCCTCCTCGTGGGGGAGGAGATCTTCCTGCTTTAATCCGAGTTTGACAAATTGCCCTCCAAAGATTATGTCTGCCGAGCTACCTTGGTCAACGAAGATCCGTTTGACCTCAAAATTGGCTAGAGTCCCCCAAAATCACCAGTGGGTCATCATGTCCTAGGACGGTTGATCTGAAATCCTCTTCTCCGAATGATATGGTTGGGCTAGGTCTGGGGTGCTCTGCTCCTGGATTGAGCTCATCCTGAAAGACTCATAACCTGCTAGCTTAAGGTGTCTCTTTCATGCCGATTTTGAGGTTCCTCCCACAGCGAACCCGCTGACTATGGTAAGGATTACCTGACGGCTTGGGGGATCTTTCCGCCTTGGGGGAGTCCCGATGAAGGTCTTTCTCCTTGGCGTCGGCCTTGTGACATCGAGTCTTCCCTTCGACACGCCGGGTTTCTCTTGGTGTTTCTTGCACGGCCTGTTCTACTTTCTCCAAGTAGCGTTGCAAACGCCTGGCCCGAATGAATTCTTCGATCACGTCCGGCAAGCTAATACAGTCTTCCATGTCATGTCTGTGACGTCCATGGATTGCGCAATACTTGGTTTGGTCTTTGGTTCCTTGCTTCTTGATGGGGCACAGCTTTGGGACTCCCGCAAACTCAGAGTATATAACTTCTCTTAGGATCTTGGCTCTGGGTGCATTTAGGGGGGTATAAACGTCGTACTTCCCTCGAGGCCGTGGAACGGACTTTTCCGCAAAGATTCTCTCCTTCAGGAAGTCCGTCCTGTTAGTTCTCCTCGACTGCTGGTGTGAGATGCTAGCCTTCTCGAATTCTTCCAAAGTTATGAACTTCTGGGCTCTGACCCTCAGCTCGTCCATGCTTTATGCTTCCCTTTTTGCCAATGACGTGGTGAAGGGGCCCGACCATAGTCTTGCCACAAATAGGTGCAAAGCGACCTTTGGGTTTAGATTTTGTACTTGGAGGGAGGCCTGGGCAAAACGGCGTTGTTGCATACTGGTAGTGAAGTTTACCAGGAATTTTTCTTTCCGGGCTTTCCACCTGTCAATCGACATTGGGGGAAGGGCTGAAAACCATCGCTAAGCCGCATGCTTCAACGTCAATTGGAAAGCCTGACATATGAGTGAAAATGAAACAGGGAAACACAAGAAGGGGGTTGAATTGTGTTTCTTAAACTTTTTTTTTAAAACCTTAAAAAAAACGTTTTTAAGCAAGCAGGGTGTTTAAACAAATCAAACCGAAAACAAGTTTTTGACAAACGTTAAGAAACTTTGTTTTCAATCCCCAAGTTAGTAAATAAATAAACTTGACAAGATAGAGATAGAGAGATTCACACAAAGATATAGGTTCACTCTTTCAAATCAACGAGCTACGTCAAGTCCCTTCCTCTAGCAGGTTTTTCCACTAAAACACTTAGCACTTTTCACAAGTTGTTTCCTAGTCACTCCAGACTTTATAACTCCAAGTGTTCTACACCTCTCCAGGCTCGAAGTATTCTTTTACAGACAAGCCTCTTCAGGCTAAACCAATCCTAAGATTTTGAGAAGGGTTTTGAGCATTTTACAAACTCACTAAGTGTGAGAATATTACAAGATATAGCTCTTTGAATCTGTTTGTAACTTTACAAAGAAAGAATATGAAGGTTTACAGATCTTTTGACTAGAGAGTAGTGATTGCTTGAAGGTTTTTGGTCTCATATGAATTCTCTCTTGTATGTATATGTATCTCCATTTGTTTCTTCAAAATATGGTCTTTAAATAGTCTTGACTATCTTCCGGATTTCAAAGGGTAGAAAACTTGTTCGTTTAGACTCAGTGAAATATCCGTTAGACACATGTCCATCTGCTAGCTGTTTTCTATTCATAGTTGTCCTTTCTTTGTGTGAGCAGGGAGGCAATTTTGCTTTTGATAGAGTACCAGTGATAGCAGCTTGTAGCAGGTTGAATCAGAGCAGACTGTCCTTTGCTTTTTGGCCGTCATGCTATCTGCTTTACGTGGCTCGACGTATACAACGTTGTACCTTATTTTGTCTTTATAGAAAGATATTTTTCTTTTGTAATCCAATAAAGACTTTTGAAATATGTGCCACGTCATTTGCAAAGTAATGTCAGTGGACGCACAAGTAATATAAACGATTGGACACACGAAAAAAATATGCCTGTTACTACTGGATGCAAGACACTTATCCTTTAAAGAGTAAAGACCAATTGGACGATCCACATAATCTTCTTTGGGCGCAGACAGCTTTGAGAACTATATTTTACCATTAGACGCAGAGAGTGCTTTGAGCTTATCGTCCAGTATGAGCTAGATGTAATTTTGGACGTTGAGACTTAGTGCTCTTTTGAGAATCTATCTGAATTCAGAGACATAGAAAAAGGTCTTTTGACCTTATGGATTAGTAACAACTGAACTTCTACTATTTTCGTAAACATAATAATCTTGTTAATCATTAAAACTTTGAGGGGTCATAAACCATTCTTGTTTTGGTTCTAGCAATGAGATGATCGTGCATCCCGTGGAATAGCATTCCGGACACGAAGGTGTCCACATGATCCTTTGGGTCCGTCGATCCGTCGTACATCTCCATGTTGTCAGGTTTTTAAGCTCGACTGGGACTCCCGTCATCATTACTACTACGGTGAAAGGATGCTCTACGGGCATGTGGGGTGGTGGCGTGGCTCTCTCGTGGTACTTCCCTGCCCCGGACTCTGTTCCACATTTGTACAGATCGCGTCTTTTTACTATCTTTCCGTCCTCTGGTGGTTCGCGAGGTCAGGTGAGTCACAGTTCGTGACACCTGTTAAGTAGGGTCGTCCTCAGCGAACGAGCATACTTCTAAGTTTTCCAACTGTCTTACTCATTTGGCGATGGTCCTTTGCTGCCAACGGATCTTTTCAAGCAGCTCTTGCTGTGTCTCTGGTAGAGGGGGGTGTCTCCTTCTCGGCGCGGGGAGCAAGGAACGCGTTCGACTCCCCAAGCTTTCTGAATGTGTCAGCTCTTCATGTCTTGTTGTCCTCTGTGGTTCTTCTAGGCTTACGGTAGCATCGACTTCGTCAGCCTTGTGGATCTCTGAAGCTATGCATCTCCTTTCTCCTTCCATGGTTGGCGGGAATCAAAGTTTATCGTTCCCACAGACGGCGCCAATGTTCTGGTCTGGCCCAAAACACAATCTTCTAGCCTTCTTGAATATAGTCTTAGGTTGTTCTCGAGGGTTGGTAACCGGAGCCTTCCTTCGGATTGATCTAAGCTCCTTCACTTCTTGGACCAAATGGAGGATACTTGCGAAGACACTCTGATGCCTAAGTCAGCAAAGGGGAACGCAGGGTGTGATAATGAGATGAAAAGTGAACTTACCTTTCTTTCTGGTCTAAGGGATTTTTATAGGGACCCCTGGTTATGGTGGGAATGGGCTCCTGCCATAATGCGGGAAGTCCCCCACTTCCCCATATCTCCTTAGGCAGTAGGTACTGAAGTCAGCGCATTGTCAGGCGGCGAGGGCAGTCTGACAAATGATTTATGGAGCGGCCCTGACTGGAAGCACCGAAGTGACCATGCCTCTAGGGGTGTGGCCTCTTGCTTGCCTAGCCTCTATTAGTCAACCCCTCGAGAAAGGTCTCATCCGAGTGCGAAGCTCGGCTTGGTTCTGGTTTTGGCTTATGGGGCCTTGTTGGGTCTCATTTCTTGAATTGGGTCGAAACAGAAACTAATGATGCTTTTGATACGAGTAAAAAGTGGGCAAGTGGAAAATGATTTTGTATTTAGACATAATAGGTAAATTTTTTGCACCTAAGACATGGAAGTACATCATGTGTTTCTCATGAAGATGTTATTGACGTTTCTCATATACATATGTAAGTACTACTTTTAGTCACTTAAATTGAAGAATTTAATTTATGTGCATGGTGAGTGTAAAGATTTTTTACACCGCTAATCAATCATAAAATGTCATATCATTAAAAATGTTTGACGATTATCTTAACTATCTTAAAAGTACTCATATCATAATTTGTGATTGATTAACAGTGTAAAAAACTTTACCCTAACTAGGCATATCAATTAAACTCTAAATTGAATGTATGAGTAGGGGTGAGAATAAGCCAGGCCCCTCATCAGGGGCCTATGGCCTAACGTATTTAAGGCCTAGTCTAGCATAGCCTATTTAACAAAAAGGTCAGGTCAAAGATTTTAAAAAATCCTATATAGCTAAAGAGGTTAGGCTAAGGTTTTAAAAAAAGCCTATCAGACCAACCTATTTAACACACACACACACATATGTCGCATGTAAACATGTAAACATGTAAACATGTAGCATGTAAACATGTCGGGGCAATAGTATAGCATGTAAACATGTAGCATGCAACACATAGAAAACATACAACACTCCAACAATCATCTCTTGAGTCATACATCACATTCATCTCAAAAGTTATTATCTCAGATCAAACCACTACGAGGGATACTAATCCTTATATGCATGTCGTTCAATTTCATCACGTTCCCAATTGGATATCCCCGTCGGTGAGGGTCTACAAGATAAACACTAGAAGGGGGATTGAATAGTGATTACCTAAAAACATGATATGAAGAAATACAAAGCTTGGTTCAGTTTAATCAAACTCAATCCCCAGTTCTATATATATATATATATATATATATATATATATATATATATATATATATAATTGGATTTAATTGGTATGAACTATCAGTGTAAAGATTTTTTACATTGCCAACCAATCAGAAATTGCCACATGAACTAAAATGTTTGATTCTTATCCTAACTACCTTAAAAGTCATCCATATCATGATTTCTGATTGGTTGACAGTGTAAAAAGCTTTACATTATCAGTGCATAACAATTAAACTCTATATAATTTGATATATAATACTATAATATTTATAACATTTGCAAGTAAATGCCTATTGCCTCATTTAAATGTAGAGGATTACTTGCTTGTTTATTTGTGAAAGCCTAATAGCCTATTTATCCATATAGGTCTATCAACCTTTTTATCATTAGAGGCTTACAAGCCTACTTACAAGTGAAGGTCTATGACCTATTTATAGGGGAAGGCATATTTAAAGGTTTTGTTGAAAAGTAGGCTTTTAAATAGGCTTTTAGGCCAGACCAGACTTTGAAGTAGGTTAGTCAGACCTTAAAAATTGGCATATATCAGGCTAATAGGCCAGGCTCAGACCCTGAGATTGAAACGCAGGCCTGTCAGAGCCTAACTCGACCTAACCTATTCCCACACCTATGTATGAGTTTACGGGAATTTAATCTTTTTTTTAATGAGATTAGTCAACAAAAATAGTAGTCACCTTCCTACAAAATTCACTCCCCCAAACTCAGTGGGTTTTATATGTTGAACCTCATTGATGATTTAATTAATTCTCAAATATTGTGATATCTAGAAAGTAAGAATTTCAAATTCATATAAAGGTCCATTTTTAACTGTTATGAAAAATTAATTATTTTATTGAGCACATTGCACTCCATCACCTTTAAGTTTATCAAAATAACAACAAACTCCAAGCATTGTGATAAATTATTCCACACTCCAATTTTTAGGGTTGACTAATCATTGACTTAACACCGTTAAGTCACTAAAAAAAAAAATTATAATTATTTATTTTATATTTATATATTAAAAAGGATTTTCAAAGATTAATATTATGTTTTCTTATTTACAAAATAAAGTGAATTTTTTATTTTGAAAAATAAAATGTACATATTGAAAATCTTATAAAAAAAAGGAATATAATTCATATAAGTATTGATTTTTCAATCTGCTATATATTTACTTTGCTCAAATGGATAATTTTTTTAATATACACTCTAACAAATGATTGATATTGAACATGTATCTATTAAGTGAAAATGTTTTTTATTTTATATTATTGTTTCTTTTTTAGTCGTTTAGTATAACATCTCAATTTTCACGCTTTCTAATATCAGTAAATTATATAAATGAGTTTATATTTTTTTTTTGGGTTTTAGAAAATGATTTTGGGAAAAATAAAATCATATTCATGCTCCAAATAATCATAGGAGTCTACGGTTAAATTTTGAGTCGAAAACTCAAACGGAGCCCGGTCTATGTTTTTCGGATGATAGTGTTTTTTTACTATCAAGACCTCTTTTTGACTAACGGTCAAGACTATTAGTCTTAGAATTCAACCCTCTATCTTTTTGCTAAAATGTGTCCTGACGTCCAAAAATATAAATAATATTTTATATTCGGGCCGATAATTGATCGGGTAGACGATTCGAGCTGTCTTAGGATTTTTCGAGAACCTTGAGCCGATAATTTTCATAACCAGAGCTATGTTAAATTATTTGGGGACCCCTATCAATGTCGTAAGGATTTTCAAAATGTCGGGACGTGAATTGACCAAATTGCCCTTTGTTAGTTTTTACTAATTACTTTTTATTACCTTTTACCTAATTTTTTTATGTCTTAAGTTGAATTCATTAAATACACTATCCTCACACTCTCACCCCCCCATTTCCTGCGAGAAACACCACAGCCCCGGCATCCCCATTCTTCTTCCTTCTCTTCTTTCTTTCTTTTCTTCACCATTTCTCCATTTTTGGAGCTTAGAAAAGCTTGATTTTGTGAAGCTTCTTCACTCATTTTTGAAGGGATCATCATAGGAGGTAGCTAGCTCTCTCTATTTCTCTCAATCTCTCTTTATTCTCCTCAAATTTCTAGATTAGAAATGTTAGGGTTTTTACCCCCAAACTTTCAAAATTCAATGAAAAATTGTAGAAAAATCATTTTAATACCAAACAAATTTCTATGGCCTAGGTTCATGACCTACTTGCATGATCCAAGAGATTAGAGCCAAGAAATCTCTCTAGCTATTTGTTTGAGGGAGAGGCCGAAACCCCCTATTGTGTAGGGTAGGGTTTTTGGTTGGTTTTTGATGTTTTGAGTTGATATCTAGGGTTATCACACTTAGTTAGGGTGTTATCCAAGAAATGAGAATTTTTGGAGCTCCCTAACTATTTTTAGTTTTACAGTGCCGAACCCTAGGGGTGGTGCAGTAGGAGAAATCTTTGTTTTTTTTTTTTTTTAATTAATGCCTTTATGGATTGTGTGTATGTAGTGATCGACAAATAGTTGAGCAAGTTTTCGGATCGATCAGGTGATTGCTGCTTATCCATGGAACTTCAAGAGGTAAGGGGATAAACCTGAGGAGTCCAAATTCTGACAGCTATATGCTGCTTTGGGTGTTTGTAATGTAAATAAATGTTTATATCTGATTATTGGTTGACTGTTTTATTTACTGCTGTTGATTTGACTATGCGTGACATAACTGCTGACATATGTGGATACATGTTATAATTGTTAAATAACTGTATGGATGTATCGTGTACCCTGCTGTGAGATTTAAGGCGTTAAAGGACCTAATATCGATTAGGATCTGACATCGTATAACATAAAAGCTTTAAAAACTTGAGATGTGGAATTGAGAAAATAAATATGTTTTATTGCTTCTCAATTTAATTTAAAAGAAAATAATTAATTATCTCTTTTGAAATAAAATAATAATAAATAGCTGCTTTTAAGAAAAGTTAACTTAAAAGGGCGGAGTTGTGAAAATGTGTTTTTAATAATGAAAAACGATGTTTTTAAGATAAATAGGGTGTTAGATACCTTTATTTGTTTTTAAATTAATAAAGTTAATCGTTTGAGCAAAAGCGTTTTAAGAAACGTAAATTTCAAGTTAGTTGGTTTTATCCAAGAAAAAAGGTTTTTACAAGCTTTGTTTTAAGGTTTGTGTTTGACCGAAAAACGACGAAAGGAAAAGAAATGGTCTTTAGACCAAGTTTTGTTTTATGAAAATTCGATCCCGAGGACTTTGTGTAAGTATCAGAGATTTGGGTTTTTGGTTTTTGAGTTTTCAAGAGAAGTGGTTTTAAAGCTTAGAAACTAGAAACCGAGACGTCGGGGTTCTAGGATTCTGCAGAAAACACGTGGATCAAGGATCCCTGTTAGTTGTTGGTCCTGCCAGCTTAGGGACAATCTTTGTGGTCCTTAAAGCTTGAGGATGCTTTTATGTTCTTGAATCCAAAATTCTAAACTGGTGCATCGGTTAGGGATATTTGGATTTGAGTTGTTTTGGACTAGATATCCTGTCAAGAGAAAATGTTTTTGAGGCTTAAAAGGGTCTAAGACATTGTAGTGGTTGTTAGCGTTGATGCTACAACGAGGAAAGATTGTTACGACAAAGATAAACCGACGGAAACTAAGTAGTTTTCTCAGGCATTTGTGTGAGGCAGACGTGCCGTGAAACAGAGGGCCTTGATGATAGGAAATCCGTGATGACTGTAAGTCATTATGTGTCATTTTACCTTGATGGGCAATGGATAAAATCCAATATCATGTGAAACATTTGTACAGCGTGATATGATAATGAAATCCATGTAGAGTGAAGCGCTATGCCCTGTGTGGATAGTGTGATACGATACTGAAGTCCATGTAATGTGAAGTGTTATGCCTGGGTTGGACAACATGACATGGTAAATAAATCCATGCAATGGAAAGCGTTATGCCTGGATTGGACAACGTGGTGTGGTAATGAAATCCATATAAGGAAAAGCATTGTACCCTGTGTTGGTCAGTGTGATATGGTAAATATGGTGTGCATTGATTGGTAATCGATTCTGATCAACTCATTCTTTTGGTGATGGGATTCCCGGAAATCTAGAATTGAATATTTGTTGAGATATATGGAAGTGTTTCATGCATACGTTTAGAGAATAACGTTGATTGTGGGGCACGAAACCCTTGTGTTTTTATTGTTAATACATGGATATATAGGTTGTACTATGTGATGCATGATGATATTTGGTGAGATATACTTGTATGAATCTGCTGTTTGTGTTTGGGCATGTAGTTGTAGTTTTTGGGTTCATATATTGGTTTCTCACCCTTGCCTGTACGTGTTGGACACCCTGTTGTGTTTTTGGATACACGTACAGATATTTTGTTAGCAATCCTCTGGATCTTTCTAGCTTGAGAGCTGGAAGTCGACAACGAAGAGGTGTGGATTTGTGACGACGTGACCCTATCCTTTTGGTACGACTGAGGTCGGGGTAGTACACTTGGTTATCTTTAGACTTTTTCTGTCAGACCAGCATAGGTTTATTTTGTGGTAGTTAGTTTTGGGTTAGTCTATTGTCGGCTTTTGATGGCTGTGGGGGTAGACTGATAGATTTTTAATGGATGATGTTTACTTATATATATATATATATATATATATATATATATATATATATATGTATGGTTATGCGTATGTAAATGTTATCGTGAGCATATGTTCTTTAACCTTATAAGAAGAAAAAATTTTATCACGAATTTCATAATAAGTGAGATATGAGTAAAGAAAATCTTTTTCGAAAGCGAACCAGCAAATCTTTTTCCTACTTTATAGTGTTGGGGTTATGAAAATGACACCCTAGATGGAGGGGTGTTACATTTAGCTCAACAACTTTTAAATAAATATCACACTTTCAATTATTTTGTCTATAGAATGCATAATTTATTATAATAATTGATTTTGACAAAGACAATAAAAATAAATAAGCATATTTGAATACAAGAATGAATACATGTCCCTATAAATACATAATATTTTTTGGTACATGATAAATACATACATAATATATAAGCTTATAAAAATAAATTCGTTGTAAAAACAAAAAAAAAATGTAATACATATGTTCATATTACAATATTTTGTGTCATGCATAGACAAAATAATTTGAAATAAGAAATTTGAAAATAATAAACTAAATTATACGCTCAATAAAATAAATAAATAAATCGAATAAATAAGAGTATTATATATATTTTTATTACATAATGAACATAATCTATGTTAATTATTTTTTGGATTAAAATAAATATATACAAAATATAAAATTATTCATAACATTTGTCAAACTATACTCATTTAATTTGTATATTATAATTTGAATAATTTATATTTAATTTTATACTCAAATATGTTTGTTTAAACAACATTTTTATATCATTTATCGACAAAAATTATTATAATAATTCATATTTTTTATAGATAAAATAATTAAAAGCGACATATTTATTTAGATGTTTTTGAGCTAAATGACTAAAAAAACAAGAATATAATGAAAAAACTCACTTTTCACATAATTGATACACGTTTTATATCCATATTTTGTTAGTGTGTACTAAAAACAATATTTGTTTGAGTAAAATAAATATTTAATGAACTAAAAAATACGTTAAATGAATTATATTCCTTTTTTTATAAGATTTTCAAGTATTTCATTTTTCAAATTAAAAATCAAATTTATTTTTAAACAAGAAAGTATATGATTAATATTTAAAAACCGATTTTAGTATATAAATATGAAATAACTTATTATAAACAATTTTTTATTTTTAAGTAACTTAACTTAATGGTCAGCCAACACTTAAAATGGGGTGGAGTGTAATTTATAATTAAGTTTGGAGTTTATTGTTATTCGAATAAAGTTAAAGGTTGTGAAGTGTAATTTATTCTATTTTTTCTGTGGTTGTGAAACAAAATACTTAGGGGTGGGCACGAATCGGGCCGGATTGGATTTGGTGGAAACTTGGACCCAAACTAATCAAGTTTGACCGTTTTGGATTGGGTAGATTTTTTGAAAAAGAAAAATTGTGTGCAACCTGGCCAAATCAACCCGACCATATTCGGGTTGGATCGGGTCAGGTCATCTAGTTCAATATTAAAATAATAAAAAAATATTGGGAAAAAATCAAAAATTAAAAAAAAAACAAAATTATATGATAATTTTAACATTATTACTATATTATACTAGCATTATTATTGCAAACAAGGAGAATAAGGAGTTTATGGCCCACTATCCTCTACCCATTACAACATTACATGATCAAAACCCTAAATCCCTAAAACATAGTGCATGGTAGGGCATCATTCTTCTTTTCTTTTCAACAGAAACACCAAACTGAGTGGAAGGGAGGTCGACAGCAAGGGAGATGCCTCATCAATGTAAAATGCAAGAACAAAGATACAAATTTGACACAAAGAGGAAGTAAATCTTAAGATTTCCCAATCCAAACAGGTATGTTTTTAAAGATAAATAGAAAATCGAAAAAAGTAGAGGGAGAGAGGTTGGGTTCAGCATAAGAACCGAGATAAGCGCAAACCTTGTTACACAAAATGGTAGAAGAAAATAAGTGAGAGAGGTTGGGTTCGGGTCGGGTCGGATTGTTCGGATTTCATATTCTCTAACTTGGTACTCGAACCGAACTGATCGGGTCATGCAACATATAAACCGAACCGAACTGATGACTCGAACCAACTTGGATTTTTCGATTCATATCAGTTCAGGTTGATAGGTTTGTCGGGTTGACCCGGACCCGTGAGTCAGTGACCACCCCAGTTCTAACCCACTTGACCATATATAACAATAAGAGCGCTATGTTGGGGAAGTCCAATTTGCACGTAGAAATATTTAAAAGGTCTAAATAAGTTTTTGATCCCAGTAAAGTTCACCAATTTTGGTTTTAGTCCCAATAAAAAAAATTCTTAGGATTTTGTCACTATAATTTTAAAATTTTTGGAAATAGTCCCACTACCGTCATCTCTATCCTTTAACTGCTGATGTGACAAACAGAATGCCATGTCTGCCATGCCACGTCATCCACGTGGCATTACGTTTGCCACGTCAGTAGGGACTATTTCCAAAATTTTGGAAAATACAGTGACGAAAATCCTAAAACAAAATTTACAAGGGCTAAAACCAAAATTAGTGAACTTTGTAGGGACCAAAAACTTATTTACACCAATTTGTTTATATTTTCTAGCCAAATTTCTGAGCAAGTCGGACAGGGATAGGAAATTACCTTGGTACCCCCGAGTACTAGAAATTAAACTAGAAGAATGAATTTGACAATTTTATCCCTATGCCCCTAATGTATGATTTTTTTCTTCTACTTTCTGGCCAAATCTCAGAACAATCGGACAAGAATAAGAAGGTATCTTGATATGCAAGGTTAAAATTTTCAAATTTCTTCCACTAGTATGATTTCCGGCACCCGGGGGTACCAGAGATAATTTCGTGTTCTCGTCCGACCTGCTTTGATTGCTCCAAATTTTAGTCGTGAAGTAGAATAAAATCATACATTAATATGAGCCACAGGGTTAAAATTATCAAATTCCTTCATCTGTTATGGTTTCTAGTACACAAGGCTACCGAGATAATTTCTTTTTATGTTCGACTTACTATGACATTTGGCAAGAAAATAGAAACAAAATCATACATTATGAGCCACAGGGTTAAAATTGCTAAATTCCTTCATTTTGTATGATTTATAGTCCTTAAGGGTACCGAGGTAATTTCTTGTTCTTGTCCGACTTGCTCCGAGATTTGGCTAGAAAATAGAAAGAAATCATATATTAGGGCCACAGGGTTCAAATTGACAAATTCCTTCATCTGGTATGATTTCTAGTACTCAAGGATCTATTGGTAATTTCTTGTTCCTATACGATTGCTCTAAAATTTGGCAAGAAAATAGAAGAAAAAATCACATTAGGGGCACAAGGTTAAAATTGTCAAATTCCTTCTTCTAGTATGATTTCTAGTACTCGAGGTACTAAGGTAATTTCTTGTCCCTGTCCGACTTGGTCTCAAATTTGGCCTAGAAAATAGAAAAAAAAAATTGGATTAAATAAGTTTTTTGTCTCTGCAAAGTTCACTAATTTTGGTTTTTAGTCCCTGTAAATTTTGTTCTAGGATTTCGTCCTTGTATTTTCCAAAATTTTGGAAATAGTCCCTGCTGACGTGGCAAACGGAACACCACATCAGTGCCATGTGGATGATGTGGCATGACTGACGTGACATTCCGTTTGCTTCGTTAGCAATTAACGGAAAGAAACGACGATAGGGACTATTTCCAAAAAGTTTGAAATTACAGGGATGAAATCCTAAGAAATTTTTTTATAGGGACTAAAATCAAAATTTATAAAGTTTGTAGGGACAAAAAAATCATTTAAACCTATTAAAAATTGGTTACACGACAATATGGACTACGTTGCGAAAGCCCAAGTTTCTACCCACAAAAATTTTCTATCTTTTTGTTTTTTTTTACTAAAAAATAACATAATATACAAAAATTTTTCTATCTTCTAGAAAGTTAAATTGACTGTTTCATATGTCAAATATCATAGTCATTTCAACGTAATTAACACAATTGCATAAACATTTTTTCCAATAGGTTACCCATCGCATTTTCATCCGCATATTAATAAAACCTTTTTCCCCGTAATTCTTGCGTATAAAAAAACATATATTATTATTCAAATGTATAATCAGATCAGACATGATATCAAATCCGGTATATAAAAGCTAGTATGTGGTGCATGTTTGGATACAAGTTTTATGTATTAAATAAAGATATCACTTTGGAAAAAGTTAGCCAGCAGTTCATACATATATCGTTCTTACTTGAGTGGGATATTGTAGTGCTAGTTGGTCTGACATTGACAGTGACATAACCCGATTAGTAAATTTCCGTTTTTGGCCA
This sequence comes from Ammopiptanthus mongolicus, assembly GCA_039655645.1. Taxonomy (NCBI): domain Eukaryota; kingdom Viridiplantae; phylum Streptophyta; class Magnoliopsida; order Fabales; family Fabaceae; genus Ammopiptanthus; species Ammopiptanthus mongolicus. The sequence goes on from CM077347.1 coordinate 77,434,100, forward strand.
GAGACAGGTTGTTTGATAAATGATAATTGCATCCCACAGAAAGCTAGTGGATCAAAATCAAGGGTCATTACTCTACCTAAACCACAAAGAGCTAAAAAGTCGGGAATAGTTCTCTACGTTACAGAATTCTTGTTCCATCAAATGCACTCTAAAAATGGTGACAATCTGGTATCCTATTGGCTATCGCTATGCGTTAGATATTCCAGGGTACATATCATATACGTATCAATAATAATTTATTATTATTATTCTTTGTTAATTGGAATATTTACCAAATAAATGTAAATGGAATGTTGATGGATCCTCAAAGGGAAAACCGGGTATGGCTGGTATAGGAGGGGTTTTAAGGAATGATCAAGGTGAAATTAGAGCAATGTTTGCTACATCAGAAAGTATAAGGGACTCAAATGAAGCAGAATTCATGACAATCGTTTTTGCCCTTGAAATGTCCCTACAACCGGACTGGTTACAGTAATCGGAAATAATTGTTGAACCAGATTCTAAAAATGCTCTAGCATGGATAAAAAAGGAAAGAAGAGTGTCCATGGAACTTGAGGTTTTATTGCAATAAATTAAATAATATTCGGATAATGCTGAAAAATATTACTTTTGTGCATAAGAATAGAGAGGCTAACCAGTTTACGGATGCATTGGCAAAAGAGGGAGCTGATATGGAAGGCACATGGACTTTATGGAGATGAAGGTGATGCTCTTAAAAACAAATATAGAAATGCGGTTGATTGAGACGACCTGCCGTCCCACAGATCAAGGTCCTCTTGAGCTCTGACGTATGTTTCAAATAAATTTCTCCAATGAGGATAGTCAGTTCCATTGAAGACAGGTGGAACGTTTAGAGAGGGGCCTCGAACAATTCTTCTTTTAGGAACAACTTCCTTAGAGCTGTCAAAATGGGTTCTGGCCCGTGAGCCGACCCGGCTCACTCGTGGGTTGGGTTGGGAAAAACTAGGCTCACTTTTACCCCGAGTTATTTTGACACGGCTCACTTAACCCATAGGTTAAACGAGTTCAAGCCGAGTTGGCCCGTTCCCCCTTTTTTAAAAAAAAAAAGTATAGTTAATGGCCCACTAGATTTGGCTCAAAATAAACAAAAGTAAAGGGTGGTGACTGGTGAACCCTAGTATCCTCTCAACTCAACCACATTCCCTCTCTCCAATAGTAGTTACATTGCTCCAGCCAGACTTGAGACCAGCCTTCATCGTCGCCGCTTGTCATCGACCCGTCCTACGACCGCTCGCCGGTCTCGCATCTCGCGATCTCTGCCGCTCGAGCTATGTCAATCTCCACTGCAAAGTTTGTTTGCGATGAGAATTTTGTTCCTTTGGATGTAAACCATTAGTGATGTTTACTTGCCCAGTACGATCCACATACTTTACAAGGACACTATGCATATCTGATGGTGATATTATTGGAATAAAATACCTTTTAAAGTTTTTAGTATTTTATACTTAAAAATATCATTTCACTTTATTATTTTTCTTGAACACTTTGATTATATTTTTTTGAAATGGGAAAAACAAGGATGGTTTTGAAAATAACCATACGTGATTTATTTTTTGTCAATGACGTAACATGACAGAATTTTGTGAGTTGATTTTTTTTTTTTTTTTAATTTTCTTTGAATTTATAAAAAAAATTAAATTTTCTGTGAACCAACTCATTTAACCCACCAACCCGGGGTAGGTTGAGCTGGGTTGGTTATTTCCTGACACACCAAAAAAGTGAGCCAAGTTGGGTTGGCTCACTTTTTGCTCAACCCATGGTGGGCCAATCCGGGTGAGCCAGGTTGGCTCACTTTGAGAGCTCTAAGCTTCCTATGGTCTTTCTTCAGGAACAACAAGTTGTTCATCCTCTGAAGAGTCTTCTCCTTGCTCAGTTGACCAGAGATAGAGATTAACTTCTTCCTTGGCTTCTTCATCTTCCTTAGAAGACTCAAGATCTTCTCAAGTAGCCATGAAGTTCTTCTTTTTTTTCTTGAATAACTTTTTCTTGTCGTTCAGCAAAGGACACTCAGCTTTTAAGTGGCCAGGCTTTTTGCATTCAAAATAGACCATTGGACTCTTGTCCTTAGACTCACCATGATCTTTAAAAAATTTCTTTTGGGATAAAGGAGAACTCATCATCGTCTGATGATTCGTTTTCCATCTGTTCAACATCATTACTTGACTCATCAACTTTTAAGGCTTTTGAGCTACTTGCATTTTGAGCTTTCAAGGCAATAGACTTGTTTTTCTTTGAGGGGTTGTCAAGATTGAGCTCTTGCTCATGCATGTAAGGTACCCACCAAATCATCTAGAGTCAAAGTTGAAAGATCTTTGGCCTGGGTGATTGCAATTATGAGTGGCCTCCATTCCTTAGGAAGACTCCTAAGAATTTTAGTCACATTTTATTTAGTGGTGTAGACTTTACCAATGGATTTCAAATTGTTGATGATTGTCTAAAAGCGACCCATCATGTCCAGGATGGACTCTCCTTCTATCATAGTGAACAGTTCATACTAGCCCACTAGCATGATTATTTTAGAGTCTTTGACTTTTGAAGTCCCTTTGTGAAGATTGGACGGAGTGTCCCAGCTTTGTTTAGTAGATTCACATGCATGAATCTTTTGAAACTTATCAGGACTTAGAGCACACATCAAAGCATATCTCGCTTTGTGATTTTGTTCCATCTTTGCTCTTTAAGCATCAATGCACTCCTCTTCAATTTTGTTAGAACCATCATCATTGAGGTAGACGTTTGGACCATAGAACTAAGTTTGTGCTCAGAATGAAATCTTTGAACCCCTCCTTCCAGTAGAGGTAATGAGTTCCATTGAAGAACGGTGGTCTAGTTATGGAAGTGCCTTCCAAAACTGGTTGACTCCCACTTGGCATGCCCTGACCTGCCATTTCTTCTTGTAAGGCTGAGCTCTGATACCAATTGAAGAAACCTATTGGAAACACAAGAAGGGGGTTGAATTGTGTTTCTTAAGTTTTTGAAAACTTTTTCGCAAGCAGATATCTTTTTGTAAACTTTTGAATGCAAAGAAAATAGACAGACGCTGAAAGCGTGTAAGCTTATCTTTTGGACGCATGCTAAAAACTTTTTCTTTAAGAACGGACGTTAAGAAAACAATTTCAATCTCAAACGTTAATTATAAATAAATTAAAGCAAGGATAAGGGAGAGAAAATAACACAAGGAAGTTATCCTGGTTCACTCTTAACCAAAGAGCTACGACCAGTCCCCTCTACGTGAGAGCTTTATCCACTATAACAAAAACTTTGTTAAAAAAAGTATTCTACACCTCTTCAGGCTCAAGTGTTCACCACCTCTTCAGGCAATAGCAAGTATTCTTTTACAGACAAGTCTGTCCAGGCTCAAGTATTCACCACCTCTTCAGGAAACAACAAGTATTCTTTTACAAACAAGCCTCTCCAGATTGGTTTTAATTAAGCAATAGCAAGTATTCTTTTACAGACAAGCTTGTCTAGGCTCAAGTATTCACCACCTCTACACTTTTGAATCTTTGTATTCTTTCACACTTAGGATAAATTTGTTAGACCATAATAGATATTTGTTCTCGTAGTTTAGTTCTTTGTTAACATAAAAAATTTAAGGAGTTATGGACCATAACCGCTTTGGTTTCAACACCTGTCAACTCGTGTGTCATTGTCACTTTGTTACTATATATCAATGGAGACACAACACCAACAAAAAAAAGGTACAGACACACGGGTGTTCTACGAACTAGCTAACACGAACTACTCCGAAGAGTCCTCCTCCGAATCCTCGTCATCGGTCGAGACAACAAACCAGATAGGAGGAAATGGTGTCCTAACTCTCATCCCGGCAACAACTCATCTAGGACAAGGTCGGGGTCCCACCGTATGCACTATAGCAAGCGCCATCGCGGGAGCTACTACTGGCATTACGGCAGGAGCCGTCAAAAGAACTGCATCAGACACAACCCTACTGCCCTAGGACATGCACCTCCAAGAAGAAGTAACGAAATATTCCTGTGGCCCATTCGACGGTCCTCCCACATATTATCCTCCCGCCGGTACCACTCGATATGTTTATAGGGGCCGAGAAGACAAAGAGAATTCGTCTACCCCGTCCTTGGCGGATCGTGAAGGTGACATCCCCTATTTACTGAACGTGTCAGTCAACGTATTAATAATCCATGCGTCCACTCCATCAATGAAGTCAGTGAAGGTGTAGGTTAGCACCGCCGAACGAATCATACGCCTTACTCATTCATGTAGGCAAGCAGAAAATATAAATAGAAACATAAGTAATACATAACGAGGTGAGATTCCAAACATCATACAACAGATGAAAGACAAAAATAGTACAACTCACATAAGTATACATCACAGTAAAGTCATTTTGTCATGTATCATTAAAATAAATGATACACGGAAATCAATGATGCTAGTCCAAAGTCATACATCACAGTAAACTTTATATAATCAATATGCACATGAGTATGACTCAGACCCCTACTCCATGGACTAATACAAAGTCGGAGAGAGATCAGGAGGACATGTTTCGGTATAACAGATCCCTGGATCCTGCAGCCCCCTCAAATGCCGGTACTGAGGGACCTTGAGCCAAAGTACCATGACGAAAACGGGCAAGGTTGGCAGATTGATCCCTCCACCTTTACTACTGTATATGGGACCACTAGTATATATTTTCGTTTTGCCGGCACACCCAGATCTAGCTTTGTCGGGGTCTTTAGAATCGCCTAGCGATTACCTTTTGATCAAATGTGGTTTCCTTCTCGTTACTTTCATAGTAAGTGAGATTACCCTCAGACATCATACGCAGACAGCCATCATGGCTTTGTGTAAAGAAGTTCGCGTGCACGGAGCATGCAGTACACACAAATGTGTCGATGCAAACTGGTGTTGCGTAGCTCTTCATAAGAGTGGTAGCCTCTGTGGGTCTATAGACGTAGATATAGGGAGGGAGAGGGTAGCTCTCAGCCACTGTATCCATATTGATATCAGTGGCTGGCCAGTGCGTCATTGGCAAGTATGAGCGTTTTGAGAGTTTTTGATCTTTGATATATTTTGGACAGAAGGATCGGATATCTGGGATAGTAGCGCTAAGAGTCTGTACTTTACTTATATTTCTTTGTTATAACCCTTGAGAGATGGTTTGTACTATTATTACTATATACCTGTGTGTGTGTGTGTGTGCGTACATGATTGAAATACTTGTGTATGTTTAAAGTTATAATTCTTTAGTATCTTCAAATCAATGCTTAAATAATAATATAAATAATCGAGTTATTAAAGCTAGATAATTAGGTTTACATTAATGAGGCGGGACGTCTCACACCAATTATTTCAGCAACAAGGTCTTGGATGATTACCATTGGTACACTGTTTACTTGGCCAATGATGGATTCGTCAGCGCTAATACTAGCAAATGACCAGAACTCCCTAATATCAATAAATTGGACAGACATGCGCAACTTGAAGAACTCAGACCATCCTTGAGCCACAATCTCCCTAGTTCTGTCTATTCCGTCCTTTTTGAGCTCTTCAAGATTAATGGTCATCATATTTGTGATGGGATGAGCTTTAGCTTTCACCATTTTGGAAGACATGTTTTCAAGGAAAGGATTTTCTGGGACCGAAAGGTTTTTTAGAGGGAATGGTTTACTTTAGGGCTCTTATGGTTCTCTTTATATGGCTCCAAAGAGCAGTCACAACGTTAGTGGAGAAGGCGAAGATGTGTAATCTTGCATTTTCAGAAAGAAACTGCATATAGAAGTTACAATGTTAGTGGAGGAGGCGAAGACATGCAGACGTAGCCTATCACTTCAAATTCCCTCCAAAAATGTGTTATAAGATATAATAGCGTTGCTACATAAAAGCATTTTTAAATGTATCACTATTAATATGGTTTTCTTTTGGAAAAAAAACGCTATTTAAAGTTATCTTTTTAATAGTTTTTTATTGAGAAAACAATATTAAAAATGAAAAAGTTAATAGCACTTTTATGAGGAAACACTATCTTTTCCCAATTTTAAAAAACAAAATCCCCCATTGTTTGCTTAATTATGTGTTGTTCCTGCATTTTGCTTTAATTTCATCTATATTTGCTGCATTTTGTATTTGATATTATGTTGCCATTTGTCTACGAGAAGTTCTCTGATGAAACTTCTTGATTCTGTGGATGGCTAGTGTTGCTGTGTTGGCTTAGACTTTTCCATTTTATTGAGGGTTTTTTATTGAGGTTAGATAAATAAGAGTAATGTTATTTGTACACCTGGATTCTGGACACCTAGTGACACCTGCTTTACATGGTTAACGCAGTTCAAATACGTGGTTAATTACGTTCAATGGATGGTTAATGGATATAACAAGGGGTCACAACTCATTAACCATCCACTGAACGTAATTAATCACGTATTTGTACTGCATTAACCACAATTTTCAGGTGTTGAACTGCGTCAGTGAACATAATTAACCACGTATTTGAACTTGAAAATCATGGTTAATATAGTTCAAATACGTGACTAATTACGTTCAGTGGATGGTTAACAAGTTGTGATTCCTCGTTACATCCATTAACCATCAACTGAACGTAATTAACCACGTATTTGAACTGTGTTAACCATGTAATTAACCAACCATACATCCTATATGGGTGCATGTTATTTTTTTGTACACCTTCAAACTTGATACATAGTGTTCACAATTATGGTTAATGGTGTGTTGCACTTCATCAATCGTACAAGAGATCACAATTTGTCGCTAACCATCTACTGAACGTAATTAACCACGTATTTGAACTGCATTAACCAAGTATAGTAGGTGTCATCCAGATGTCTAGAATTCAGATATACAAATAACCGTACTCCATAAATAAACGAGGCTTAGGAATTTTTGAGGACTTCGAATGAAACATTTTTTACAATTGTTGACAGAGGACAAGTATAACATGCTGACCCTGTATTTAGCGACACAATTCAATGGTCAAGATGTGACATCTACTCATTGCTAGACCCTGTTTTATTGGTGACCATGTTTTAATTGATAACTGTCATTGCGGGCTGGTAATATGATGTCCAAAAATTGGGAGGACGAGGTCATCTATGACCCGAATGATTTGCGTCACTTCTTGGAATTTTGTAGTACCATTAAATATGTAGTTTTTGATTGGTATTGCTTGCTACAACTCATATTAACTTACTCGTTTATGTAACATCAAGGAGTGGATTGTTATTATATCTGGTGTTAGAGCTTCAATTGCCTCTATCAGCTTTGTCTATTATACATACCCATTGCCGTCCTAGCCAAATTTTGCCAGTGTCCAATTTGTATGCTAGTCTATATTATTGTAAAATGCATAAGAGCCTGCTAGTAAAAATAGAATAAAAGAACTATCATAGATTGATAGGGAACTCGAATTATCGAGATTTATCACAACCTTAAAATTAGACCTGTATTTGCATAGCAAAATTGTTTTTCCAACTACGTGATTTGCATAAAATTATCTAGGCAGTGTTATACCCTTCTGAATTTACTGTTCCAACTGAAAAATTATTTTAATGTTTTCTAGGATTGAGATCTATGAAGCTGCTCCAAGCGTACTGGGATAGTAGAGTCAAATTGAGTGCTGTGTGGGTTCTCTGCATAAGCAACATAGTAAGCAGAAACACATGCTTGCACCCATGCCATAGCCAACCGAAACTGCAGAACAAATTGGCACCATAGTGAGTCTCTCTAACACAGATGGAGAAGTCATGACAAGAATAAAATTGAAATATAAAAATGGGTGAGGAATAAAAGCATTGTAGCTGTCAAATGCAGCTGAGTTCTTAGTTCTTACCATGAAGTACCCAATTAGGAATGCATAAATGGATACTTCTGTTGCATAGCTCTTGTACATCACAATGCTCCAAATTCCACTCACTAGGCTACAGATTGCACCCCCTGCCACCCCACTAAGGAAACAAAACGACCCTGTGAGATCTGAGTCTATAAGTTGTACCAAACCAACTCTATTGAACATGTCCCAGGTATCTGAGGATGCTTGCACAAACCCCTTGTTATGAACTCCAACATGCACAAAACCCCATCGGTTCCCACAAGTCACAAGAAGAGATGCAATCCTTATATAGCAACTAACACAGGAAAACATGAACTCATTAATATCTCCTCCAACCAGACTTGTTGACCTTGCAAAACCCCTAAGGAGTGAGATAATGGGGACAAGGATGGAGCCAATGGAAACACTTCCACTCAAGTACTTGACTGTGTCATAAAATGCCACCCTTGTGTCCATGTATACTCCACCAGCTAAATGCATATACTTGACCCTTGAAATGGTGACTTGCAACACATTCTTCAGAAACTGCATGGTCCATCCCAGGCTCAGCAGAATCACCAAGATAAACAAGGCAGCTAATTTGGTTCTGTTTTCAATAACTCTAGCTCCTCCTATCCCAGAAATTAGAAAACAGCAATACAGAATGCCAGTGAGGATTGATGAAAAGTCCAACCTCTTGCTTTTAGTAGGAGGATCAGCTATTGAAACTGACAAGATTCTGGTGGCATATTCAAATCTGGGACTCACCCAACAACCATAAAGGGATTGAATTAATGCAGAAACCAAAGCAACTACACCAGCTCCAAGACTTACTGCAGATTCAATGTACACAAACAGAATACCCATTGAACATGTAAACAAGGGACTCAGCCAAAATGCTGCTCTGATGGCCTTTGTGGGATTCCTGGCAGTGACCCATTGCCATGTGAAACCAAGAATTCCAGCACATGCTGCTGAAGTGAGTAGTGGAGGGTACCACTTCATTGGGTGGAAATGGTGGCTTTGAGATGCTGGGACAAGGCCATAGATGTTGAGGAAAATAACCAAGATGGCAATTAGGAACAAGTGCAAGTAGAAGACCTTCCTCACAATTTGACCCGCCAATGTTCGGTTTGGAAAGCTTGAATCTTGTGCCTGCACAAGAAAACACCAAGTTGACATGTAAATTTTTCAATCAACACGTGTATAACAAATGCAGTGGCTATAACTTACATTATGAAAATATTTATATAGAATATGAGCACATCTCTGGTCCAATTCTTTGATACAGAAACAAAGAAGACAAGAGAGTTATACAATAATTGATGTCTAGGAAGCAGTGAAGCTTGTTGGGTAAGAAAACAATAAATGGACAAGAAATGAAGCAAAAGAGGGGGGCTTACAAAGAAAAAACTTGATGAAGAAGAAAGAAACAGATATGAGAAAGAGAGAAATAAAACCTTGATGGAGTTTGTGGAAGGAAACCAGTCTTGTTGAACTTGAACTTGGATTCTCTCTACGTCTGTGACTGTAATCACATTAAAGTTCTTCAAACTAGCCATGTTTTGCTTATTTTATTATTAAATATGCTCAGAATTCCATGCAGAGTTTCTTGGATTTTCTTTCAATTTCTTGGCCCTCGCCAACGATGGAAATTTCTCAGAAACCTTACAAATGTTACTCCCAACAATTGTTGCTCGAATATCACACTAGAAGCAACTGGCCAAGTCGATGTCTTTCTGAAATCTCTCAAATATATTTTCTCTGCCTTCAATTTCTTATAGTTTGAGCTATATATATATATATATATATATCAATGGTTGTTGTCCACGTGACACCATAAGATGATTTCCCAGGGAAAACGTTTAGGCTTTGAAAGTTCTACGGGAAAAGTGAAATAAAGCAATCGACTTTTTTAAAGAGGTGCATGTTATTCACTTCACCTTCTAACTGACTTTTAGTTCTTATCCAATATTAGTTTTGTTTGTCCATTGTGGATATTTAAAATTCGTATCCGTCAGACTTCGTTAATTTGTTTTATTAAGTTAGATAATATATGGAAAGAAAATTCAAGTTCAATTTTTTCAATATTATTACACTTACAAATAAAATCCCATCAATATATTTTTTTTGATAAATTTATATTATCTAATAGTTATCCTTATTATCTCATCTCTTTCAGTCATCTCCCTATACTCTCACATACGGCGATAGGGGTGATTTTGGATCAATTTGACCTAAAACCACCCATTTACTTCGTTTTTTCTTTTCTTTTCTTTTCTTTTCATAATTAGGTTTTTCATATAGATCTGGTTCTTTTATGTGGATTTTTCAGATAGATCTTGATCTTTTTGCGTTTTTTCTTGTTTTTCGTAGTCTCGGTGTGGCTTTGTTTGGTTTCCCGTCTTGGTGCAGTGCTGTTTAATTCCCGTCTTGGTGCAGTGTTCGTTTGTTCCAGATTGACAGATCTGCTTCGATCCATCACAGATTTGATTAAGACTTGGGTCTCAATGCTACAGATCCGGAAGCATGGGTATTCTGGTGACTTTGATGGTGTCATTTTTTTAGGCAATTTGACTTTGTTGTATTATGCTTTTAACCTGGGTGTTGTGAGTTTGTTCGCAGTTTCATCCTTTTCGATTTTTTGCAATTTTAGATCTGTATTGTCATCGATATACTCTATCAATTTGAATGAATGAAAGTTTTTCCTTATCAAAAAAAAAATAGTTACCCGTATTATAGATGCCGAACCAAACCATTTATCTTTCGGCTTATGACCCAAGTTGGGATGGCAACGGGGCGGGCTGGTGCGGGTAGTACTCCCCCATCCCCACTCGTGCTCAAGCAGGTACCCGCTAAACGGGTTTCTATCGGATTTTACGGATATCCACGGGTTTTATGGATATCCACGGATATATTAAAATTTTAATAGTGAATCATTTTACCAATGCTCATTTAATTATTAGCAATATCTCTATATACAAAGAATATATAATTACATGGTGTTGGACTCATAAAAAAAAGAAAATACCTGATATTGGAATTATGAGCATTGGTTCACCATAAAAATCCAATATCATGGATATCCTATCCATATATCAATATACAAAGAGTCCAACAAGCAATTAATTAAATGATCATTGCTGCATTGATTATCGATTATCATTATATTTGATTGATGGAACTCTAGAACAATAGCATAGAAATAATGCTCTTCTACCAAACTTATTGACTAAAAACATTAAGATTACTATAGTGTTATCGGGTACGGCGGGTACCTCAATACCCGTCCCCACACATTAACAAGCGGGTACCCATTAAACTCCCCAAACGGGTATCCGTTACGGATTTTATCCACGGATATCCACGGGTACGGGTAAAATTGTCATCCCTAGACCCAAGTCATCTTATTTTCAGCTCAAGGCTCATTCCATTTATATTTTGACATTTGCTTTTTATACCATATTATTTACTATTCTTACCTTTCCTCTCTATTTTTATTTAATTAAATCCCATAAACAACCTTCAGATCTTCTCACCCCTTTTTTCACAATTAATTTTTTACCTTACGGAAACGTAATGTATTCAATACAATTTTTAATACATTACGTAATATGTAAAAATGTAAAAAATTAAATACATCCGTAATGTATTCAAGTTTTTTTACATTAGGAAAACTGTCGTAATGTATTCAAGTTTTTTTACATTACGGAAACTATAGTTTCCTTAGTGTATTCAATTTTTTTAATACATTAATGTATTTATAGTTTCCTTAGTGTATTCAATTTTTTTAATACATTAATGTATTCAAGTTTTTTTACATTACGGAAACTATAGTTTCCGTAGTGTATTCAATTTTTTTAATATATTATAGTTTTTGTAATGTATTCAAGTTTTTTTACATTACGGAACTATAATTTTCATAGTGCATTCAATTTTTTTAATACATTAAGGAAACGTAATGTATTCAAGTTTTTTTTACATTACGGAAACTTAGTTTCCGTAGTGTATTCAATTTTTTTAATACATAATGTATACAATTTTTAATACATGTATTCAATTTTTTACATTCCGTAATATATTCAAGTTTTTTTACATAACGGAAACTATATTTTACGTAGTGTATTCAATTTTTTTAATACATTAGTTTTCGTAATTTATACAATTTTTAATACATGTATTCAATTTTTTACATTACGTATAGTTTCCGTAATTTATTCAAGTTTTTTTACATTACGGAAAGTATAGTTTCTATAGTGTATTCAATTTTTTTAATACATTAGTTTTCGTAATGTATACAATTTTTAACATATAGTTTCCGTAATGTAAAAAAATGTCTAAAAATAAAAAAATGTCTAAAATTTTTTTTACATTACGGAAAGTATAGTTTCCGTAATATATTCAATTCTTTTACATTACGGAAACTATAATTTTCGTAATTTATTCAAATTTTTTTAATATATTACCGAAACTATAGTTTCTGTAATGTATTCTATAATTTCCGTAATGTATTCAAGTTTTTTTACTTATAATTTTCGTAATGTATTCAATTTTTAATGCATTACTGAAAGTTTCCTTAATGTATTCAATTTTTTTTACATTAGTTTCTGTGATATATATAATTTTTAGTAACGTATTCAATTTTTTTATCAACTTTTTACCTTAATATTACGAAAACTAATGTATTTAATTTTTCACATTAACATTAATGTAAAAAAAAAAGTAAAAAATTGAATTTATTAATGTACTCAATTTTTTTGCATTACGGAAACTATATATAGTTTTCGTAATGTATTTAATTCTTTTACATAATGTATTCAATTTCTTTACATTAAGGTATTTTATTTAGAACAACGTACCCAAATTTTGGTGCATTACGAAAAATGATAGTGTAATTTGGAAAAACCTCTAAATCCTTGCGTAACATGCATGAAAGAAACGAATCCTTACACGCGTTCTCTCCCAAAAAAAATATCACTGTTGCGCTTGTTATCTTATTGGTTTGCTCCCCTTTACAGCTTTCCCGAGGTGACAATGGGGTTGAGTGAGATTGGGTTGGGAGTAAGAAAATAAACTATATGTAATGGCCCGGACTGCTTTTAAGGATTGCCGACTATCCCCACAAACCAACACGAGTCTTTTCAGCGTACTTTGTCCTCATTCACACGTTTTCTAGGAAACTTCCCAGAAGATCACCATCCCACAATTACTTCAAGTCAAGCACGCTTAACTATGGAGTTCTTGTGTTCTCGGCTCCCGAAAAGAAGATGCATCTTGTTGGTATAGGTGGTACCAATCAATTCTTATAAGCCTTCCTTCAACTGTACAGTCCCATACTTGTACAATTTTAGGATCCCTCTCATTCCGGTGTGAATCGGTTCATTCATGTATCCATCTGCCTAGAAGTCTGTCAGGAGCCGCTCCTTGTCCGTGCCTCATGCACAGGCAATCACTCCCCGCCCTCGTCAGCCTCGTGTGTTACATGCCCACCAGCTTCCGCTTGGTTCGTCCCCGAACCACACCGTATTGGGAGAGGTCCGCTCTGATACCATTTGTAATGGCCTGGACTGCTTTTAAAAGGATTGCCGACTATCCCCACAAACCAACACGAGTCTTTTAAGCGTGCTTGGTCCTCACTCACACGTTTTCTGGGAAACTTCCCAGAAGGTCATCATCCCACAATTACTCCAAGTCAAGCATGCTTAACTATGAAATTCTTATGTTCTGGGCTCCCGAAAAGAAGATGCATCTTGTTGGTATAGATAGTACCGATCAATTCTTGTAAGCCTTCCTTCAACTGTACAGTCTTAAGTTCCCTCTCATTCCGGTGTGAATCGGTTCATTCATGTATCCCTCCGCCTAGAAGTCTGTCAGGATCCACTCCTTATCCGTACCTCATGCACCGGCAATCATTCCCCGCCCTCATCAGCCCCGGGTGTTACACCTTCACGCATGTGAAGCACATGAATCTAGTGACCGAGACGTCGGGCTAAAGTTCTGTAAAATGAGCACTCGGACTACATGTCCTGTGTTTTGAAATGAACGGACTTTGTGTCCTATATGCGAATCTAGTGTCCGCGACGTCGGCCTAATACCTCGTGGATTGAGCACCCGGACTTCGTGTCCTGTGTTTTGAAATGAATGGACTTTATGTCCTATATGCGAGTCTAGTGTCCATGACGTCGGCCATTGAATGAACGGGCTAAATATCCTTTAAAATGAGTCATAAGCTGTGTGCCTTGATAAGAAAGAAAGAACGAACGAAAAAGATAACAGAAAACCATGAGTTGCATATATGAGTTGGCCGACGTGCCATTTGAAACGAGCTACAATCCAAGTGGTTGAGAATATGAGCCAGTTAAGACCACTAGGTCTATAGGGAGATCCTGTGTTCGAGACTCCCCAAGAAGCCGGAGGCATCGCGACCCCGTGCCGTGGTAATCGGCTACCCAACACGGATGAACTCGATCAGAGACTGGACTATTCATGATATGGTTGTGACGTGATACCCTTGAACAATTGGAGTTCAAACCTAAATTGAGAGACCGACTCATGAGGACAATTGTGTTATGGGAGTATTGCGGCCTATCGCTCGATGAAGTGAAGTTAGGAATCTCCAGAGAACATGAATTAGAAAGTTGATTGAAGTCTCATGCATTTCTTTTAACTTATCTTGATGAATGGGCGTGGTTCCACAGAATGAGATTATCTCGTTGTGATATTATGCTGAATGTTGATATTCTATAGCATGACTGTACATGTTGTATATCGATGCATTATTTGTAATTGTTTTACTTGTGCGGCTATTATGATAAACTTCTGAACGAGTATCTCATCCTTGCCCTGTACATGTTGGACACCCTGTTGTGCTTTTTGGAAACGTGTACAGATATTTCTCAACGGTCCTTTGGTCCACTTCGGGACCCTGTGGCTTGAGTTTTCTTGAAGACGACGACGAAGATATGTGGACTGCTGACGACAAGACCCAGTCTTATTTGTACGATGTATGTTAGATAGTATGCTCTTTCGTTATTACAGTTCTTTTATCAGACCAGCTCTTAGGATTTTTTATGTTTAAGTCAAGTCTTTCGACCGTGACTAATTATGTTGTGTATTAAGAGATTGAAAAGATGTATGCCTTATGGCGAAATTGAATTACTCTTATAGATGATGAGTTTCATTCTGGTAGTTAAAGTTTTCTTTAGTATCAGATTTTCGCAACTACTCTATTGAGTTATTTTCGAAAAAGTTTTTAATTAACCGAAAAAGATAATTTGGGTTACGAAATGTGACACCGGGTTGGGGTGTTACAATATGAGGAGAGAGAAGAAAAAGAAGAAATAGAGGGGGTTTGAGGAGTTTGATCACAAGTAGGAAAGTTAAGGCATTTGATTTTAAAATGGGGAGGGGTTAAGAATAGTAAATAATGGGGTATGAAAAGCAAATGTCGAAAGTTAATTGTGGAAAAAGGGATTAGTATAGGGTGAAAGAATTGAAGGTTATTTTAGGAATTTATTTGGAAAAAAATAGGAAGGGGAGGTAAAAATTGTAATAAGTAGGGCATCAAAAGCAAATGTCTTATATTTTTTCGGCTTAAGGTCCATGCTTTCAACCTTTTGGCTCATGTTCTACTTCATCTTTTCTTGGATCAAGGCCCAATGCATAACATGTGTTGGCTTATGGCCCAATACATGTTTTTTTGCTCTCGACCCATTTCATTTTGTTTTAGGGCTCTTGAACTATTGCATAATGTTTTTTTTTGCTAAAGGCCCATAGCATTTAGTTTTTTTATGGCTCAAGGACCAATTCATCTAGTTTTTTTCATGGTCAAGGCCAATTTCATTTTTAGGCTCATGGCTCATTGGTTTTCCAATCCCACTATCGTTTAATTTTCGGGCCTTAAGTCAGTCCATTGACTTTTATTTTTGTGTTTTAACTTACAGGCCTTAGGTCAACCCATTACTTTCTTTATGCTTTTAATTTTCATGCCTTAGGTCAGCCCATTGCATTTTAATTTTCGAGCCTTAGGTCAGCCGATTGCTCTTAATATTTCCACACAATGCTTTTACTCTTTGTTTAAGTATGTGCATTATCTCATGCATTCCTAGCCAAAATTTGTTTTCATTTCTTTACTTGTTCCTTTCTATGACCACAGGGAAGATTGGTCCTTCACGATCTCTAGTAAGAAACAAGCAAAGAAAAACAACTGTGAATGCTCCATTTTGATCGAACATTTTCTTCCATTTCAAGCAATATAAAACAAAATAACAATAATTTGGAAAATATAAAAAATAGGAAAAATTTAAAATAAAAATTAGAAAACTTAAAATTTAAAAAGTAATTGATTCAATTAGAGTGGATAGTCAATATGGGTAGATATGATTTTAATGAGAAACGCATGATTTGTTTCCTTTTAAATTTACAATGATGAAGATTTTGAGAATAAATATTGAAGATTTGAAACAAACTTGATGAGATCATTTTGAATCAATTACCATGGATTTTCATATAGGGATTCTCAGTTAAATCTATTAAAAAAACCTCTTTTGAACAACCTATCTCCATTCCCTTCCTTCCATCCACAGCAACCGCATAAACTCCATCAACAACTTACTCAAGCAGAAGCTTCATCACTAAAAGGACCATTAATCACACCATGAGCCCATAAATCACCAAACAATAACTCTCCTTACATAAAAAAGAAACACAACAGCCACAATCCCTTCTTCTTCACCTTGAAAACTAAACCCACCGCAACCACTCATTGCTCCCCATTTGGGCACCACTGATAGTGCCCATTTTTTACCTGTTATAGTGGGTTGAAATTTGATTGATAGATAAAAATACTAGTTACAAGAACTTATTTGTTATAAACTTAAAAGGAGTTAATTGCAATTTACAAAATAATTTTGATGTCCCTGGAAAAACATTAAGGTTAGGTTCTCCCCATCGAACTCTCTCCCCCTCTCTCTCTAAACACAATCGGAAGGAAGGAATTCTTCTACCGACGGTTAACTAGCTTCCTTACAACAGAGAGTATTCCATCATTTACCCAAGGCAACAGTTCCTCCAAACCTTCCCAATCCTTCACTCCATGAGACTCAACCATCTCCTCCATTGATCTCCTAAAGTCCTCATATGGATCCTCAAACTCCATAGCTAGCACCACACTTTCTTTGAATGGAAACCCAATAGCCTTAGCCTTATCAAGATCAAGCTTGTGTCACCTGGTTCGAAAAAACAGCCTCTTTGACCTAACCCCACGTATCAAAATCTCCAAAGATTAAAGACTCCCCATCATAGTAGCTGTACTCCTCTCACTCAGTTGAGAAGCTTGCAGATTCAGATGAGGTTGTGAACCATGACTCAGGAGTTTCAACGTTGCTCTCTGAAGGTTCAAAGAATACAAATCGAGTTAACTGTCATGAGAGAATAACACTAGGTGGGAATGAGATTCTGATCTGATTCAAAGAAAAGAAAAAGAAAAAGAAAAAAGAAAAGAGGGTTTGATAAAGGAAGGAAAAACGATTCAACATATGATTCCTTTTTAGGAATTTGCTTAAGACCCATTTGTCCGTTGTTTGTGGGTTCCATTCTGTTTTGCCCCTCTTTCCTTTTTTCTTTAAGTTTCATCTGTTTCAAGTCTACCTCACCCTATGCAAGACTACCGCATTCCTGGGTAGTTCTAAAAATTTGTCGTTACCTCACCAATCAAGTCGCTAGCTTTCGAATTTGATGGTGGATGAGGAGGGAGATGAGAACTGTTGGCTGACTGGAGTCAGTGAAAGAGTGAGGACGAAGGATTTAGAAAAAAAAAATTTAATTTAAAATGACAACACTTATAAATAAATATCATCTTTTATTATAACGTTTCATTAATTTATAAAAAAGACTTATATATAAATAAGAAACTTTACAGGGACTTGTAATATAAACTGTAAAAGCACTTTTGACTTAGAATGTCAAAATTTGACAATTTACAAATCATTGCCTAATAACCGTTGATTTAAAAAGTATTCATAATCAATAGTCATAAATCAGGGAAGCACCGGTGGTGCCCATTTAATGGGGACTACCATAAAACTGGCCTGCTCCCCATACACCAACGTCTATAACCGTGACAACCCAAAAATTGCTCCGTCCTTCAATGCACCGCCAAACTTCCACCGCACCACTAAGGATGGCAATCGGGCGGGACAAGTGCATGTAGTGCTTCCCCCACATTCATCCCCATCAATATTCATGAATATTTATGTGGGTAGCGGGTATCTATGGATATCCGTGAATATTTAAAAGTTTAAAATAAAATAAAAATAAAAAAGATAAAATTATACAATATAATAAAGCAATATATTATATTAACATTATATAATATACAATATATATTTAACAAAATTTATTATTATGGGTTTAACCACTAAAAAATATGAAATAATAAAGAAAATAAAGTTTATTTCATCTCAAAGTGATAAAAATTGTCATAATATATATTATATATTTAATAAAAAATATTTATTATGAATATGCGCACGGGTATCCGTTGTCGCAACCACATCGTGACGGAAGCGGTGAACCAAAATTAAAAGTATCTCATAAATGGAGTCACCATCAAAGTTTATTTATTAGGGAAAACATTGGAAAAACTCTTTTAAAAAAATGGTCTTAAAAAATAGAGTTAGAGTTCGGGAGTTGATTATGTGCAAGGAATGTATTAGAACCCCACAACATCCATTTTAAAAAAATGGTTACCTATAGTTAATTGTACAAAATTTTGTGTTATCTTTTAAAATATTTATTTTACCCATTTTATTAAAAAAACTAGTTTTTGGGCTTGACAGGGATAATCCCGCTCCTATGTATTCTCAGGTACAATGAGGAATTCAAAGTTACGTAGTTCCCTTTGCACAAAGCGTTAAGTATCGGGGGGGTTTTAGAGGGAAGAAATTCCCTTCTTAGATTTCTAACAAAAATCTAATTTTTTCCTTGACAGGAGTATATATAAATCAACTGAAGAGATAGCATCAATTTTTTGAACATTTTCCTTTTATACTTAATTTCCTATTACTTCTGTCAAATTTGGTTACATTTTTGTTTCCTTTTTTAAGAGTCCTGTAATTCAAGTTTTCCAACATAAAGAAAGTGGCAATTGAACAACTTAATTGTCTTTTCCCTTTCAAAGGACACCAAAGTTAAAACCTCACATCCTACCTACAACTACAGCACTCTTGTTGATCCCTAAATTATTAAAAGAAAAAAAAAAGACTCGTACGTAAATGCTTCAATGATAAAACTAAATATGTATGGCTGATTGAATGTCTCTTTCCATGGATTAAGGAAAACTAATACGTAGGTTTGCAACTCACATGAGTCATGTGCAATATCCACCCAAACAATGCTCAATAGTTCCACAAGCTTGTGAGCATCTCTTAAAATAAAAGGTGGGTGGTCTTTTCAATTTTATACAGAAAAATGACAATATTATTATACATCAACTTTATGATAAGTCTTTTTGAATTGTATGTCCAATCAACCTTAACTCTTAGAAGGAAATTCAGAAACATGTGTGCAAGGGAGAAAAAAATGGTAAGAAATTAAGGTGAAATTCTAACCGGGCACGGCCCAAGTGTTCTGCTATCACTAATTTTAAATTAATAACTTAAATTTATATAAGTTTATTTAAAATGGATAATAAAGATTCTTACTGAAACATATATTTATTGTACTTTAGGAGCAAGCATTTATCTCGAAATAACTTTTTTGAGCTTTAATATAACAATAATGTCATACGGCAAAGTTTGGAGAAGTGTACTCAAAATATAGCTTGCACAACCAGGTCGATAACTAGTCAAACGCCTAAAGATGTTTTCATCGTTAAGGAGGGAGTAGTAGTGTATCCAGGTATCCTCATCATCATTCATCAAGGCCAAAATGAATTGTGTGAAGTATAATACTTGCAAAAAAAGGGCTGAAACGAAATAAGAAACTGTTCTGGTTTGGCCCAAAACACAATCTTCTAGCCAGCCTTCTTGAATACGGGCTTAGGTTGTTCTGGAGGGTTGGTAGCTGGAGCCTTCCCTTGAATTGATCTGAGCTGCTTCACCTCTTGGACCAAATGCGGGGGTACTTGCTAAGACACTCCGATGCCTAAATCAACAAAGGAGAACGCAGAGCGTGATAATGAGATGAAAAGTGAACTCACCTTTCCTTTTGGTCTAAGGGCTATTTATAGAGACCCCTGGTTATGGTGGGAATGGGCTCCTGCCATAATTGGGGTGGTCCCCCATATCTCCTTAGGCAGTACGTACTGCAGTCAGCGCGTTTTCAGGCGGCGGGGGCAGTCTGATCGTGACTTATGGAGCAGCCCTGACTGGAGGCGTCGAAGTGACCATGTTTCAAGGGGTATGGCCTCTCGCTTGCCTAGCCTCTATTAGTTAACCCCTTGGGAAGGGTCTCATCTGGGTGCAAAGCTTGGCTTGGTCCTGGTTTTGGCTTTATGGGGCCTTGTTGTGCCTCGTTTCTAGAATTGGGTCGGAACAGTTGCCTTCGGGTCGGCGCTGGTGATGGGTTCCGACAAGTATACCGGATCGAAGTAAGTAATAATAAAACGGTAAGAAACAGAGTATCGAACTCAGGGATTTGGAGACCAAGTACCACTTCACAAAATCAACAACTACTTAGACCAAGAGAAATTGGTTTGGAATATTTCAACAAAAAATAAACACTTAAAGAAAATAAATGTTTTTGGATTTTTTAAATTAATTAATTAGAAAATAAAATGATGAACAATTAAATAAAGAAAACTCTAGAGATCCAATTTCACCAACGCTATGAATTTAGATTCCTCGTAGACAAGGAATCCTAATCCCACTTAGTTTGGTTCAATTACATTAATTTTTTCTAATCTCTTAATCAACTTCTTTCTTCGACCAAGAGTCCTTTAATATCCTAGCGCCCCTTCTGAGTACCCTAAGAAATACCACCTAATTACTAACAAACTATATTCCTATGATGGTCAATTATTAGACGATTCATTAAGTTCTATGACCCTCTATGGAAGTCGCATAAGATTCCTACGGTATATTTCTATCCACATTAACCCTATGATTTTATCTCAATACCCTTGACACATAAATCTCCTTCCGGTCTCATTATGATTAGCCTATCATCTAATTGGTGATCAAGCAATTAGAAGCATTAAGAACGGAAACAAAACACAAACAGAAGAGAAGAAGAAATTAAGAAAAACTGAAATAAAATTATCAAGACGTCATAACGCGATTATATCGTCACCCTAAAAAAAGGTTTAGTTCATAACTAAAAGAAAAGAAAGAAGAAGAAAAATAAAATAAAATTGAAGTGTGAAGTTATGCAGCATCCCCTGTCTTGTGTGGCACTGAGTCTTTTATATTGTACTGGAGCATTCCTTTTTTTCACTTGAATTCCTCTCTATCTAAAAAATGGCACACTCTTGTCTTTATTCCCCAATCGCAATCTCTATTGAATTTGCCTTATCTTTTGTGTTTCAACTTTCAATCTCTAATTCAAGCTGCTTATCTTCTTCTTTTATCTCCAACAAATCCAGTTTTATTTTGATTCTTCTTATCTCCTGTTTAACCACTTAAAAGATCACTGAAGCTTCCTTATTTTTCACTAATTACAAACCTAATATCCATCTTTAATTGGTTGCGAATCCCACTTTTTATTTGCAATTCTCACTTTCACTTTCATGTGGCTGGCTCTAATGATAATTCAATTACCATATATGCAGCATGGTTCTTTAATTTTCAATTGAAATCCTCATGACCCTGGCTTTGTTTCACATTGAAGCTTTGAAGCTTTCTAATTTTCAACTTAACAATCTTCCACATGTGGCTAATAGCTTCAATTCACGTTGCCTTTACATTGACCAAGTGCTCATCTTTCTTCAATTGCAATATCTTCTTGTTCTTACTTCACTTCAACAAAGCATAAAATGCAAAACATAAGAAAACCTAATTAAAATCTAATTAAAATGGATAAAATAAATAAATTAACTCTAAAGGACAAACTAAATAAACAAAGTCTAATTTGGATAAAATCAAGCATTCAACTCAACTTAATTATCAAAATCCATTCTAAAATAATAGATAAAACATGATAAGCCAGCGGATTATCAAAATACCCCAAACTTAAACTTTGCTTGTCCTCAAGCAAACCAAAATCAAAAGACACTACTAACACAAAAAACAATGAGTTGACATCAAAATCAATAGACCAAAAATCATGTATGTCCCACTATTGTCACACCATAGCCACAAAAATCCAAATCAATTATGTCTTCCTAAGATCAAAACAATTAACTTGTAAGATGAATTTAAAGATGGCCAGAAGAGAGAGTCACACAACCATGCAATCATCAATCAAAATTTGTAGTCTCAAGAGCTTAGCACATTACATGACAAATATTGGGTCTCAAAACTTTACAATGGTAAATAAATCAATCAATCACTCAAGTGTGTAGGTTTGTGTTTCTCTCAATTTTTTTTTTGTACTTATCAAGCACACACTCCATGAGTTTGATTTTCATCTCAATCACAAAATCATACAATCACATGCATGCAAGAGTCAAAAGGACTTGTCAAGGTTGTAATGAGGCCTAGGTGTAAGGAAGGTAAAAAAGGAGAATAAAAGGTAAATACCTTAGGGAATAGGAAAGCATTGGATTTTTTTTTTTGAACTTTTTTTTCCTTTCGCCGGGCAACAATCCCTTCGCGAAGCGTTCCCGAAGGAGTTATTTCGAGCGAAAAAGTTCACCGGACGACAATCCTTCGCGAGACGAATATTTTATTTATTTATTTTTCCAAATTTTTTTTGTTGCAACTTTTTCAACTATTTTTTTCTTTCATTCTTTCTTCTTCATACCTCCACAAAATTGTATTTCCAAATATGTCACCCCAAACTTGACACTTTGTTTGTCCCCAAGCAACACAATAATGAACCAATGCTCACTTGGTCCTTTCGGGATGGTAAACATGGTTTTAACAAAGTTTAGACTTTCAAGTGGGCAAACAAAGAATATGCTTAAAGCTCAAAGGGGCAAAACAATGGAAAATTTAACCTTAGAAAAGCTTTTTGGCCAAAACTAGTTATTCCAACAAAATGCCTTAATCATACTCATGCAACATGCAACCATGGAAAATTGATGAGATTCAAGCAAACCTAAGAGTATGCAACTCAATAGTGACTCTCATAAGAATAAATCATGTTGAAGGTCCTGACAACTCACCAGGACAAACATTAGAGACCCATTCCAATATAAGTAGTTATGCTAAGAACTCCAACACCCCAAACTTATCATGAATCATGCATTGAAGTTATGAAACTTCTTTCTCTAAATTCAATCCTCCATAGTTTCAAGTTCATCAAAAAGGAATATACAAGCATGATGGTTCAAATGGCATGGCATTTTTCAAATGGGACTTAACACAATTAACCCACAAAATATCAACATCAACTCAATGACACGAACAAAACAAAACAAAAAAATGATGTAACCCACTTATTCAAAGCATAAAACAAATAAAGAGAAAGGTTTAGAAACCACTCGGATCCCATAGATTGTGGTATAGAGGCCAAGGTGTGCTCAAAACATAAGATCTTCTTCCTGGATCCCATTGCTTGTGGAAGAAAAACCAAGATATGCTCATTATATAAGACACTCCTCCCGAATCCCATGGCTTAAAGCATGGTGATTGTAGGAGGAAAGCCTTGAGAACTATGGCTTCATGAAGCACAAGAACCTTACTTTCTGGAATCCACATTGTAGCATCTATACATGCATATAAACCAATGTGCTTGTCCAAATCAGAATTTTCAAGTTCACCAATAAGCATGGGGAAGTGAGTGTTTTCCAGATGAAACTTTTTCTCATTTGGCCCTTGCAAAGGATCAATGAGAGATATTTCTTCCTTGCACTCCGCTTCATGATCTTCTCTTGTCGAGTTATCTTTCACCACCACTTCATCATCACTAAAGTCCATCTCTGCAACTTGTGTTTCATATAGCTCTTTTGCTAACATTTGGGAATATTCCATAGCTTGCACTTTTTACTTTTGTATCACGTCACTTAGATATTTTGCTAGCTCTTTAGAATGTTCCCCAGCTCATATTTCTAACTCCTGAAGCATGGCACTATGTTCGGCCTTTAGACGCTCTATGCTCTGCATCACAAGTTGTGCATCTATCTCCCAAAGAAATTCTAACACATCAGGATTTAGCTTAAAGTGTGGTGGTGGTAGAAAAGATGACAAATATGATTTTCATTCCTCCCTGGAGTATATCTTTACATGCTTATCAACGATACAATCAAGCACGATCCAATCAATTTGATATTCATGATTTGGATAGTTATAATGGTCCATATGTTGCATCCACCTAGCACAAACAAAACTCAAAATAAAAAATCAAATCTATACAAAATAAAGTAGTTGACTCCTTTGTTACTAATGATATTGATATTGCCAATCCCCGGCAACAACAAATAATAATAAAATGGTGAGAAATCGAGTATCGACCTCAGGGATTGGAAGATCAAGTACCACTTCACAAAATCAACAACTATTTAGACCAAGCGAAATTGGTTTGGAATATTTCAATAAAAAATAAACACTTAAAGAAAATAAATGTTTTTGGATTTTTTAAATTAATAAATTATAAAATAAAATGAAGAACAATCAAATAAACAAAACTCTAGGGATCCAATTTCACCAACGCTAGGAATTTAGATTCCTCATATACAAGGAATCCTAATCCCACATAAGGTACGTTTGGGTATACAGCTTATTTAAGCGCTTATGCAATAAACTCTTATTTAAATAAGCTAAAAATAGCTTATCTTCATAAGTTTCGCTGACAAGTTTATGGAAATAAGCTAAAAACAGCTTATGGAAATATCATAAACTATTTTCATAAACTATTTGTATAAGTTTAGTTACATAAGTTATTCTCATAAGCTCTCCATAAGCTCTTCCAAACGCACCATTAGTTTGGTTCAATTACATCAATTCTTCTTAATCTCTTAATCAACTTCTTTTCTCGACCAAGAGTCCTTTAATATCCTAGCGCCCCTTCCGAGTACCCTAAGAAATACCACCTAATTACTAACCAACTATATTCCTATGATAGTCAATTATTAGACGATTCATTAAGTTCTATGACCCTCTATGGAAGTTGCATAAGATTCCTACGGTATATTCCTATCCGCATTAACCCTATGGTTTTATCTCAATACCCTTGACACATAAATCTCCTTCCGATCTCATTATGATTAGCCTATCATCTAATTGGTGATCAAACAATTAGAAGCATTAAGAACGGAAATAAAATACAAATAGAAGAGAAGAAGAAATTAAGAAAAACTGAAATAAAATTATCAAGCCGTCAGGGCGCGGTTACATCATCACCCTAGAAAAAGGTTTAGTTCATAACTAAAAGAAAAGAAAGAAGAAGAAAAATAAAATAAAATTGAAGTGTGAAGTTGTGCAGCATCCCCTGTCTTGTGCGGAACTGAGTCTTTTATATTGTACTGGAGCATTCCTTTTTTCACTTGAATTCCTCTCTATCTAAAAAACGGCACACTCTTATCTTTATTCCCCAATCGCAATCTTTATTGAATTTGCCTTATCTTTTGTGTTTCAACTTTCAATCTCTAATTCAAGCTGCTTATCTTCTTCTTTTATCTCCAACAAATCCAATTTTATTTTGATTCTTCTTATCTCCTGTTTAACCACTTAAAAGATCACTGATGCTTCCTTATTTTTCACTAATTGCAAACCTAATATCCATCTTTATCTGGTTGCGAATCCCACTTTTTATTTGCAATTCTCACTTTCACTTTCATGTGGCTGGCTCTAATGCTAATTCAATTACCATATATGCAGCATGGTTCTTTAATTTTCAATTGAAATCCTCATGACTCTGGCTTTGTTTCACATTGAAGCTTTGCAACTTTCTAATTTTCAACTTAGCAATCTTCCACATGGGCCAATAGCTTCAATTCATGTTGCCTTTACATTGACCAAGTGCTCATCTTTCTTCAATTGCAATATCTTCTTGTTCTTACTTCACTTCAACAAATCATAAAATGCAAAACATAAGAAAAACTAATTAAAATCTAATTAAAATGGATAAAATAAATAAATTAACTCTAAAGAAAAAAATAAACAAATTCTAATTTGAGTAAAATCAAGCATTCAACTCAACTTAATTATCAAAATCCACTCTAAAATAATAGATAAAACATGATAAATCAGCGGATTATCTGCTGGTCCAAGAGGACTAGTGTTAGGCCATAAGTCCTAAGCTCTGGGATGCTTCTAAGTTTTCTCATGAGTCTTTAATTTCAAATTATTGCGTGCAGTTCCCAAAGGTTGTTGTCGTTTCAATACATCGCGTCATTTCGAACCTTCGTGACTTCTTGTTTCCTGTGTCTGATGTCGCTTTCCCCCTATAAATTTATAGGGGCCTTTCCTTTTCTGTCCATCCACACTCTTTACTTTTCTTGGTCTCAAGTTGCCATGCTTCTTCTTTGACTCTGCCATTTCTGCATGCTCGCTTTCTCTCTTCGCTTCCTGTCATTCTGCTTTCTCTCTAGGTATTTCTCTTGTCCTTTCTTTGTATCTTTCTTCTTTATTTGGGGTGAGATTGCTGAGGTTAAGTCAATGGGGGGAGGAAGACAATGACTCTGATGTGGAGATTTTGTCAAGCCCTCCCCCTTCCTTTTCTCGTTACCATCGTCGTCATACGGTGGTTCACACATTTCTTTCAGGAAGAACTGCCTCAGTGTCCCTTCCGGTACAGCGGGGCTCAGAGCCTTTGGTGAGGTTTAGGGTTTCTGCTTCGTCTTTCAGGACCCTAGGTCTCGAGCCAGTCCGTCCAGGGGTAAACACTTCATCTTTTTGGGAGGGCGTTCTGCATAAGGCTGGGATTGAGTCACCCTATGGCTCCTCCTTTGATTCTGATTCTTCTTCTGTTTCAGGGGACGACCTTGTGGGAAACCGAAAATTTAACATTGAGGATGCTGAGATGTATCCCCAGCCTCCCAACACCAACTTTACCCTTGGGTGGAGGGGGAGGTGCATGGTCTTCGCTCAGAAACGCGTTTGCCCAGCGGTTTGTGGCGACCGCGGAGGAGTCCGAGGAAAGGATGGATAAGTATGAGGTTATTGTCCCTTCAATTGATGAGAGAGTCTGCTCCGACAGTTTGGTTGTAGACGATGGTCGGTCTTTTTATATGTACTCTGCTTATTCGCGGAGTTGCGAGTTTGTCTTCCTTTCTTTGCCTTTGAAATGGCCATCCATGACTTCCTTCAAGTGGCGTCTGGTCAGCTTCATCCCAACTCGTGGGCTTTTGTGAGGTCGTTTGAAACTTTTTGTCAAGCTCGGGACCTTTTATGCACGGTCAGAGCCTTCTTTTACATTTTTCAAGTTGGCCATTCTTCTTATAAGTCCAAGAGCGTGGTTGGTCGTCGGGGTTGGACTTCCGTGTCCTCTCGTAAAGGGTTGGCTATGTTTATCCGGTTTAAAGAGTCCTTCAAGGGCTTCAAGAATGATTTTGTCTACATCCATATCCTCTCCCGTTTCCAAGCCTTCTTTGTCAGGGAGAACGAGTTTACTCGTTTCCCTCTTTACTAGAGTAGGGCTGGTGTGGATCGGGCGCCCTCTTTTTACAATGTTTCGAAGGAGGCGCTCAGTCCTAATGAACTGCGTGCCATCCGATATCTTTCGGATTGGGTGAGGTTGCCCGGTAGCCTTCGTTGTCGCAATCTCCTTTCTTCGGAGGAGGATGCTGGTGCTATGTTAGGTAGTTTTTCTTCTTCTTTTTCTTGTCGCTCTTTGCATGTTTCTCTGCATTGTCTTGCTTAACGGTTTTTGCTTTTGTACAAAGGAAATGGCTTCTACAAATGCTATGTTGGCAGCCTTGGCTCTGAAGCAAAAGATAGTGTCGACCGAGGGTTCTCCCAGGCCGTCTGTTCCTGAGATTCCCAAACCGGCTTCTCTTCTAAGCTCTGAGGCCCCTTCTCCGGCTTCTTCTACGGGGATTGTCGGGGTTTTACCTCTACCATCCCACAAGCGAAGTTTTGCCGAGCAGCATACTTACTCATCTACTAGTCAGGCTCGGGAGAAGTCTCCAAGGCCGAACCCTTCTCCTATTTCTCAGCACCCCTTTGTCCAGTTCGAGAATAGCGACTATTTACGGGGGTCAATGTTGTTTTGCTCCCGACGAATCATGACAATTCTGTGCTTAAGGCAGCTACACTGAAGCAGTTAGTCACAATGACGAAGGCGTACATGTGTGTCGCCGCATCCATGCTCCGCTTTGCGAAGGTTGACCGTGTGTCTTTTGCTCGTATCTCTTTTGCTCGTATATTTTCCTTTTTGTTTTCATTGCTTGTCCGGACCGGTCAAGTCCAAAGAGTTGGACCGTTTCGCCCCGGAGCCCCGGAGCTTTTACGAATGGACCAACCGAATGGAAACATTGGTCGTTTTGCCTAGGATGCCCGTTAGGAACGGTTAAGTCCAAAGAGTTGGACCGTTTCGCCCCGAAGCTTTTACGAATGGACCGACCGAATGGAAACATTGGTTGTTTTGCCCAGGATGCCCATTAGGACCGGTCAAGTCCAAAGACTTGGACCGTTTCGCCCAGAGCTTTTACGAATGGACCGATCGAATGGGAACATTGGTCATTTCGCCCATGTTGCTCGTCAGGACCGATCAAGTCCAAAGGCTTGGACCGTTTCGCCCTGGAGCTTTTACGAATGAACCGACTGAATGGAAACATTCGTCGTTTCGTTTCGCCCATGTTGCCCGTCAAGACCGGTCAAGTCCAAAGGCTTCGGCCGTTTCGACCCGGAGCTTTTAGAATGGACCGACCAAATGGAAACATTGGTCGCTTCGCCCAGGATGCCCGTTAAGACTATTCAAGTCCAAAGACTTTGATCGTTTCACCCGGAGCTTTTACGAATGTGCCGACCGAATGGAAACATTGGTTGCTTCGCCCAGGATGCCCGTCAAGACCGTTCAAGTCCAAAGACTTTGATCGTTTCGCCCCGGAGCTTTTACGAATGGACCGACCGAATGGGAACATTGGTTGTTTCGCCCATATTGCCTGTCAGGACCGGTCAAGTCCAAAGCCTTCGATCGTTTCGTCCCGAAGCTTTTAAGAATGGATCGACCGAATGGGAACACTGGTTGTTTAGCCTATGTTGCCCGTCAGGACCTGTCAAGTCCAAATACTTGGACGGTTTCGCCCCAGAGCTTTTACGAATGGACCGACCGAATGGAAACATTGGTCGTTTCGCCCAGGATGCCTGTCAGGACCGGTCAAGTCCAAAGACTTGGACCGTTTAGCCCCGGAGCTTCTACAAATGGATCAATCGAATGGGAAGATTGGTCGTTTCACCCATGTTACCCTCAGGACCAGTCAAGTCCAAAGACCTGGACCGTTTCGCTTCAGAGGTTTTACAAACGGACCGACCGAATGGGAACATTGGTCTTTTGGTGATGGTTGTGTAAAGAGATTCTTGACAAAATAACTTTCATATTCATTCCAAAACACTGAGTGGTACATCATACCTGCCTTCTCTAACTGTAGTATTTTCATAACTTTGTCGCATTCCAGTACCGCGGGATCTTACTCCCTGATAAGGTTTCGAAAGCGTATGCTCATTTACCTGTGCATTCGATTACTTAATACCGGCCTTCCGAATTCGCTGCGAGTTTTCCCTGGGCGGCTTTTTTGTTGCCTACCTCCGCCCTTCTTAGCACTAAGTCACCCCCTCCGAAATGCCTTGGGACCACCCTTGTGTTGTATCTTGTCGCAATCTTCTGCTTCATGGAAGCTCCCCGTATGCATGCCATTTCTCTGGCTTCCTCGATTAAGTCTAGGTCTCCTCGGAGTGATTGTTTGTTTGGCTTTGACCTAAAGTTTTCTCTACGCCAGGATGGCTCTCCTACTTCACTGGGATAATAGCTTCACATCTGAATACCAACCTAAAGGGGGTTTCCTTAGTGGTGTTGTGTGGGGTTGTTCTGTAGCTCCACTGCACATGGTCTAGTTGTTCAGCCCATAGCCCTTTAGCTTGGTCAAACCTTGTCTTAAGTCCTTTGAGGATTACTTTGTTTGCCGCCTCTGCTTGGCCATTCGTCTGCGGATGTTCCACCATCGTGAAGTGCTGGTGGATGTGAAGTACGGCCAGTAGCTCCTGGAACTTTATATCTGTGAACTGTGTTTCGTTGTCAGTCACTATGGATTCGGCAATTCTAAACCTGGTGATGATGTTTCGATAGGTGAACCTTTGAATTCTGGCCGAGGTGATCTGTGCTAGTGGCTCGACCTCGATCCACTTGGTGAAATAGTCCACCGCTACTATCAAGAACTTCAGTTGACCGAACGATCTGGGGAAAGGCCCGAGCATATCCATTCCCCAGTGGAAGAAGGGCCATGACGCCGTCAGGACTTTCAAGGTTTTCGGGGCGCTAGGTGCAAGTCCCCGTGTTGTTGGCATCGCTTACATCGTCTGACAGTTCATGGCATCGGCGGCGAGCGTCGACTAATAATATCCGACCCGGAGCACTTGTTTTGCCAACCCCCTTCCTCTTATTTGATGATCGCAGCTTCCTTCCCGTATCTTTGCCAGTACGTACGCCGCTCGATGATTCAGCAAACACTTTTGTAAGGGAGTGGAAATGACCCTCCTGTAGAGCTGTTTGTTATACATGCCGTACCTGGCTGCCTTCCGAGCCATGCTTCTCAATTCTTTATCATTTCTCGGCCGGAAACGGTTGTGTATGTAATCTATGATCGACTTTTGCCAATCATTCCCTTCGTCCTTCGGCTCTTCTCAAACCTATAGGACGTCCTCTATGATGCTCAGTCGGTGCAAATTAGCTTCGATGACAGAACGATTATTGCCAGGGCTCTTTGTGCTTGCCAATTTTGATAGGATGTTTGCCCTGGCGTTTTGTTCTCTAGGGACGTGTTCTACTTGGACTTCTTCAAATAGAGCCATTTCTTCTTTTACTTTCTATAGGTATTTCTATAAATGAGGTTCTCTCGCCTGGTATTCTCCTTTTATTTGTGATGCCCCCAATTGGGAATCTGTTGACACTTTCACTCTTGTAGCTCCTTGTTCTCGGGCCAAGTACAATCCAGCTAGGCATGCTTCATACTCCGCTTGATTGTTAAAAGAAGGAAAATCGAACCGGAGAGAGTGTTCGATTGTGATGCCTCCCTCGTTCCAGTATGATTCCCGCTCCACTTCCTTTAGGGCTGGATGACTCATCAACAAGCGCTGTCCAAGTTTGTGGAGTGCATTTCTCAACCGGGTTGGTGAGGTCCGCTACGAAGTCAGTCAAAACTTAAGCTTTGATGGTCGTCCTAGATTCATACGAAATTCCGTATTCTGATAGCTCTCTGGACCAGGCAATCATTTGGCCCACTAATTGTGGTTTGTGGACCACTTGCTTAATTGGTTGGTCCGTTCAAACCATAATTGGGTGACACCGGAAGTATTGTCTTAGCCTCCTGACGGTGAGCACCAGGGCTAAGGCTAGCTTTTCAATTTTCTGATATGTGGACTCCGTTTCCTGGAGGGCCTTGCTGATGAAATAGACATGCTTTTGGTTTCCTTCCACTTGGCGGATCAATGTCGAGCTAATTGCTTCATCAGTGACCGACAGGTAGACAATCAAAGATTCCCCTGACTCCGAGCGAGTCAGGATTGGGGGTGAGGCAAGGTCGACTTTTATTGCGATGAACGCTGCCTAACATTAGTTCGTCGATTAGAAGTTTTTTCCCTTTTTCAACAATCTGAACAACGGCAGTGATTTCTAGGAGGCTTTTTCCAGGAACCTGGTCAGGGCCGCTATTTTTCTGTTCAGTCGTTGGACCTCTTTTACCGTGATGGGACTCCGGATTTCCATAATTTCCTGGCATTTCTTAAGGATGGCCTCAATTCCCCTGTGAATGAGCATAAACCCGAGGAATTTCCCTGCCTATATGCCAAAGGCACACTTTTCTGGGTTGAGCCTCATGTTGTGAGTCCTGAGCTGGTCGAACACTGCCTGGAGGTTGGAGATGTGGTCGGGGTGGTTGGTGCTTTTTGCGATAATGTCTCCAAAAACCTTGTTCATCATTCTTTGATAGGTGGCCCCAGCGTTTTTCATCCCAAATGGCATCATCCGGTAGTAGTATGTCCCTCTCTCGATTATGAATGTTGTCTTCTCTTCATCTTTCGGGTGCATGTGTATTTGGTTATATCCCGAGTACGCATCCATGAAGGACAAGTACTGGTAACCAGAAGAATTTTCTACCAATTTATCAATGTTTGGAAAAGGATAAGGGTCTTTAGGACATACCTTGTTCAGGTTGGTGTAATCCACACACATCTGCCATTTTTCATTTGACTTCTTCAGCAGGGCTACATTTGAGAGCCATGTCGTGTAAGTGATTTCCTGGATGGTCTGTGCTTCCAGCATTTCTCTTGTCTGAGGCAACACCACTTCCTGTCTTTCGGCCCCTATCTTTCATCTTTTCTATGCCACCGGTTTCTCCCGGGATCCACGGTCAGCCTGTGGCAGATGAAGTCCGGCTCTATCCCTAGCACGTCCGCGAAGGTCCAGGTGAACAGATCGTTGTTTTTTCGCAAAAAGTCTATGAGATCTTTCTGCATTGCCATCGGGATATTCCTTCCTATATTCATTGTTTGCCCTTCCTTTCCGACCCTCACTGGAAGGAGTTCTGTAAAATCCTAGAAAATAAAATAAATAGAGATTATAATATTAGGAAAATTGCAGAGCTTTTGGGAGGTTTAGAATTCATATTTTAAGTCCTTGAAGTAAATAAAAATGATTAAAAATAATTAATATTGGTTAAGAGTGATTTTTTAAGGGAAATTCACTTCCTGACGCGTGAGCACGCCCGTGCTGATGTTCGCGCCCTTACTCGGGTAAGCACGACCGTGCTCAAGGGGAGCATGCTTATGTCGAAAATCGACGTTGTTTAGCACGCCCGTGCTGAACAAGGAGCACGACCGTGCTAAATAGGAGCATGCCCGTGCTCGACGTTAGTAACATCAGAAACGTGGGGGTTTAAGCAGGGAACGAGTGTAACACTATATATACCATCTTATAACACCCTAGTGCGTCTAGAAACCCTCTTTGCACCCTAAATCAGTCTCTTGCTTGCCTTTGAGGATTGAAGAGTTTGGAGAAGGCGATTCTAGAGTAGAAGGAGCCTAAAGAAGGAAGAAAGAGAAAGATTCTTGAGGAGCTTCTTGGCGCGTTCGTGACAAATGCTTGCAGCTTCTTGGAGGTCTTTAAGAGGTGAGTAGAAATACTCTTTCTCACCCCTTTCATGGTGTAATTTGTCTTGGGGTTGGGGTATGATTTCAAAACATGGTTTTAGAAAACGTTGTCTTGTGTTTGGTCAAATCATGATTTCCAAATTTGGGGGTTTTCCCTTTATATTGTTCATACCTTGAACTATGTGTATATTGTTGAGCTTGATGTTATGATATGTATGTTTTACGCATATCTTGGTTGATTGACATTCTCTATTTGGATTATATGATGATATATGTTGTATTGGCATGATTAATTAACTGTTAGACACGATGGATGTTGTGTGCTACAATACCGCCTATGATAGGGGTATCGAAAGTGACATCACTAATGAATTGGGATATCGAAAATATGAAATACCGCCATGATGGGGTATCGAAAGTAACATCGCCACACGTTGAGATGTCGAAACGAGTAATACCATCAGTGTACAATGGTTGGTATCGAAAATGAGTAATGTCACTGAAGAGAATGTGACATCGAAATACCTTCATGAGTATGGTAGGCAATGGGACGTTATTGTTATGTGCAGTTTGATGGCCATATGACCCTTGTGATTATTTTTGGGAATTAATTGATTTATGTGATATGATATATTTGTTTAAGATGTGTTGATGATAACTGATTACGGTTAATATCAATTTATTATTATTATTATTACACATTATTTTGAAAATAGCGGGTACCATAGGCAGTTTTTCCAGTTACCGCACCGGCTGAAAGCAATACTTTTGTAAAACCCTTTTAAAACTGTATTTCTGTTCATTGGGATTATATACTCATTAGTAGTATTGTTTTCAGATCTTGAGGATGACCCTGTTGAGTAGCCAGACTTTTCAAGAATTTATTCTAGTAGCTTACCTTGGTTAGTATTGTATGGCATATGTCAGGAGAACCTTTATTATCGTTTGGATATTTTTCTTTATGCGAGTTGTAATAAACGCCCGATTTTGAGACTTTGAAACTTATTATGTTATTTCGGTTTTTGAATTGAAGTAAACTTTTGGATTATTATTATATTAAGTATTTATTCAGTATTTATGTGAGAAAACCTTTATTTACTATGTTTTAGTTAAATTATTATTTTGGGTTACTAATGTAACGAAGTGCGTTACAAGTTCACCCTCCCGCTCCGGCCTAGTCTGGTTGTTTTCCTCTTGGCCATCGATGGCTGACATCATTACACTTTTGCCCTTTTCTTTATCTGGGCAAGTTGGCTTGCTCGGCCCGATGGCCCTGGGAGCATCAACGTTGATCCTGTAGCAGTTTCTGGCCACTGCCTGATCTCCTTTTACCGTGCAGATCTGTCTGTCATCTGCTGCGAACTTCATTGCGAGGTGGGGGTCGAGACGATCGCGCCGAGGGAGTTCAGGGTGGGACGCCCAATTATTGCATTGTAAGCCGAGGCGTAATCAATCACTAAGAACTTGACCTTCACTGTTTTGGAGAGAAGCGGTGCTCCAAGGGTGAGCCTTAATTCTACTTATCCCCGGGGGGGCTATTCGCTCGCTAGTGAATCCAACCAGATCCTCCTCGTGGGGGAGGAGATCTTCCTGCTTTAATCCGAGTTTGACAAATAGCCTTCCAAAGATTATGTCTGCCGAGCTACCTTGGTCAACGAAGATCTGTTTGACCTAGAAATTGGCTAGAGTGCCCCGAAATCACCAATGGGTCATCATGTCCTAGGACGGTTGATCCGAAATCCTCTGGTTGGGCTAGGTCTGGGGTGCTCTCCTCCTGGATTGAGCTCATCCTGAAAGACTCATAACCTGCCTAAGGTGTCTCTTTCATGCAGATTTTGTGGTTCCTCTCCCAGCGAACCCGTCAACTATGGTAAGGATTACTTGACGGCTTGGGGGATCTTTCCGCCTTGGGGGAGTCCCGGTGAAGGTTCGTCCTCCTTGGCGTCGGCCTTGTGACATTGAGTCTTCCCTTTGACACGTCAGGTTTCTCTTAGTGTTTCTTGCACGGCCTGTTCTACTTTCTCCAAGTAGCATTGTAAACGCCTGGCCCGAATGAATTCTTCGATCACGTTCGGCAAGCTAATACAGTCTACCATGTCATGTCTGTGACCTCCACGGAATGCGCAATACTTGGTTTGGTCTTTGGTTCCTTGATTCTTGATGGGGCGCGGCTTTGGGACTTCCGTAAACTCAGAGTACATAACTTCTCTTAGGATCTTAGCTCTAGGTCCATTTAGGGGGGTATAAACGTCATACTTCCCTTTAGGTCGTGGAACGGACTTTTCCGCAAAGGTTATCCCCTTCTGGAAGTCCGTCCTGTTAGTTCTCCTCGACTGCTGGTGTGAGATGTAAGCCTTCTCGAATTCTTCCAGATTTATGAACTTCTGGCCTCTGACCCTCAGCTTGTCCATGCTTTATGCTTCCCTTTTAGCCAATGACGTGGTGAACGGGCCCGGCCGTAGTCCTGCCATGAATAGGTGCAAAGCTACCTTTGGGTTTAGATTTTGTACCTGGAGGGAGGCCTGGGCAAAACGGTGGAGATAGTCACGGAGACTCTCCTGTTTCATCTGTCTGACAGTTGCCAAGCTATGGGACGAGCGGGGTTGTTACATACAGGTAGTGAAGTTTACCAGGAATTTTTCTTTCAGGGTTTTCCACCCGTCAATCGACATTGGGGGAAAGGCTGAAAACCATCGCTAAGCCGCGTTTTTCAACGTCAATTGGAAAGCCCAACACATGAGTGAAAATGAAATAGGGAAACACAAGAAGGGGGTTGAATTGTGTTTCTTAAACCTTTTTTTTTAAAACCTTAAAAAAAACGTTTTTAAGCAAGCAGTGTGTTTAAACAAATCAAACCGAAAACAAGTTTTTGACAAACGTGAAGAAACTTTGTTTTCAATCCCCAAGTGAGTAAATAAATAAACTTGACAAGATAGAGATAGAGAGATTCACACAGAAATATATCTTGGTTCACTCTTTCAAATTGAAGAGCTACGTCCAATCCCTTCCTCCAGAAGGTTTTTCCACTAAAACACTTAGCACTTTTCACAAGTTGTTTCCTAGTCACTCCAGACTTTATAACTCCAAGTACTCTACACCTCTCCAGGATGCAAGTATTCTTTTACAGACAAGCCTCTTCAGGCTCAACCAATCCTAAGATTTTGAGAAGGGTTTTGCGCTTTTTACAAACTCACTAAGTGTGTCAGCTCTTCATGTCTTGTTGTCCTCCGTGGTTCTTCTGGGCTTACGGTAGCTTCGGCTCCGTCAGCCCTGTGGATCTCTGAAGCTATGCATCTCCTTTCTCCTTCCATGTTTGGCGGGAATCAAAGTTTATCATTCCCACAGATGGCGCCAATGTTCTGGTCTAGCCCAAAACATAATCTTCTAGCCTTCTTGAATATCGGCTTAGGTTGCTCTCGAGGTTTGGTAACCGGAGCCTTCCTTCGGATTGATCTAAGCTCCTTCACTTCTTGGACCAAATGGAGGATACTTGCGAAGACACTCTGATGCCTAAATCAGCAAAGGGGAACGCAGGGTGTGATAATGAGATGAAAAGTGAACTTACCTTTATTTCTGGTCTAAGGGATTTTTATAGGGACCCCTGGTTATGGTGGGAATGGGCTCCTGCCATAATGGGGGAGGTCCCCCATATCTCCTTAGGCAGTAGGTATTTAAGTTAGCGTGTTGTCAGGCGGCGGGGGCAGTCTGACACATGATTTATAGAGCGGCCCTGATTGGAGGCGCCGAAGTGACCATGCCTCTAGGGGTATGGCCTCTCGCTTGCCTAGCCTCTATTAGTCAACCCCTCGGGAAGGGTCTCATCCGAGTGCGAAGCTCAACTTGGTTCTGGTTTTGGCTTATGGGGCCTTCTTGGGCCTCATTTCTAGAATTGGGTCGGAACAGAAACTAATGATGCTTTTGATGCGAGTAAAAAGTAGGCAAGTGGAAAATGATTTTGTATGTAGACATAATAAGTAAATTTTTTGCACCAAGACATGGAAGTACATCATGTGATTCTCATGAAGATGTTACTGACGTTTCTCATATACATATGTAAGTACTACTTTTAGTCACTTAAATTGAAGGATTTAATTTATATGCATGGTGAGTGTAAAGATTTTTTGCACCCCTAATCAATCATAAATTGTCATATCATTAAAAATGTTTGACGATTATCCTAACTACCTTAAAAGTACTCACATCATAATTTGTGATTGATTAACAGTATAAAAAAACTTTACCCTGACTAGGCATATCAATTAAACTCTAAATTGAATGCATGAGTAGGGGTGGGAATAAGCCAGGCCGCTCGTCAGGGGCCTATGGCCTAGCCTATTTAAGGCCTAGTCTGGCATAGCCTATTTAACAAAAAGGTTAGGTCAAAGCTTTTAAAAAACCCTATACAGCTAAAGAGGTTAGGCAAAGGTTTTAAAAAAAAGCTATTAGGCTTATCAGACCGACCTATTTAACACACACACACACACACACACACACATATATATATATAATTGGATTTAATTGGTATGAATTGTTTGTGTAAAGATTTTTTACATTGTCAACAAATCAGAAATTGCCATATAAGCTAAAATGTTTGATTATTATCCTAACTACCTTAAACGTCATCTATATCACAATTTCTGATTGGTTGACAGTGTAAAAAACTTTAAACTGTCAGTTCATGTGAAAGTCTAACAACCTATTTATCAATATAGGCCTATCAACCTTTTTATCATTAGAGGCTTACAAGCCTACTTACAAGTGAAGGTCTATGATCTATTTATAGGTGAAGGCATATTTAAAGGTTTTGTTGAAAAGTAGGCTTTTAAATAGGCTTTCAAGGCAGATCAGACTTTGAAGTAGGTTAGTCAGACCTTAAAAATTAGCCTATATCAGGATAATAGGCCAGGCTCAGACCTTGAGATTAAAACGCAGGCCTGTCAAAGCCTAACTCGACCTAACTTATTCCCACGCCTAAGTATGAGTTTATGGGAATTTAGTGTTTTTTTTTTTTTTTTAATGAGATTAGTCAACAAAAATAGTGGTCACCTTCCTACAAAATTCACTCCCCCAAACTCGGTGGGTTTTATATGTTGAACCTCATTGATGATGTAATTAATTCTCAAATATTGTGATATCTAGAAAGTAAGAATTTCAAATTCATATAACGGTCCGTTTTTAAAGGTTATGAAAAATTAATTATTTTATTGAGTACATTACACTCCATCACCTTGAGGTTTATCAAAATAACAACAAATTTCAAACATGGTGATAAATTATATCACACTCCAATTTTTAGTGTTGACTAATCATTGGCTTAACACTGTTAAGTCACTAAAAAATAACAAAATATTTATAATTATTTTTTTTATATTTATATTAAAAAGGATTTTCAAAGATTAATATTATGTTTTCTTATTTACAAAATAAAGTGAATTTTTTAATTTGAAAAATAAAATGTACATATTGAAAATCTTATAAAAAAAAAAGGAATATAATTCAAATAAGTATTTATTTTTTCAATCTATTATATATTTAATTTGCTCAAATAGATAAATTTTTTAATATACACTCTAACAAATGATTGATATTGAACATGCATCTATTAAGTGAAAAATGTTTTTTATTTTATATTATTGTTTCTTTTTTTAGTCATTTAGCCCAACAACTTCTAAATAAATACCACACTTTCAATTATTTTGTCTATAGAATGTATATTTCATTATAATAATTGATTTTGACAAAGATAATAAAAATAAATAAGCATATTTGAGTACAAGAATGAAGATAAATCTATCTTTATCTACTAAATGATGATAGAGGTTGGGATAAAATTCATGTCGCTATAATTACATAATATTTTTTGGTACATGATAAATACATTCATAATATATAAGCTTAAAAAATAAATTCGTTGTAAAAAAAAAAAATGTAATACATATGTTCATATTACAATATGTTGTGTCATGCATAGAGATAATAATTTGAAGTAAGAAATTTGAAAATAATCAACTAAATTATACGCTCAATAAAATAAATAAATCGAATAAAAAAGAGTATTATATATATTTTTATTACATAATGAACATAATCTATGTTAATTATTTTTTAGATTAAAATAAATATATACAAATCATAAAATTATTCATAACATTTGTCAAACTAAACTCATTTAATTTGTAAATCATTATTTGAATAATTTATATTCAATTTTATACTCAAATATGTTTGTTTAAACAATATTTTTATATCATTTATCAACAACAACTATTATAATAATCAGTATGTTTTATAGATAAAATAATTAAAAGCGACATATTTATTTAAAAGTTGTTGAGCTAAATAACTAAAAAAACAAGAATATAATGAAAAAAATCATTTTTCACATAATTGATACACGTTTTATATCCATATTTTGTTAGTGTATACCAAAAACAATATTTGTTTGAGTAAAATAAATATTTAATGAACTAAAAAATACGTTAAATGAATTATATTCCTTTTTTATAAGATTTTCAAGTATTTCATTTTTCAAATTAAAATCAACTTTATTTTTAAACAAGAAAGTATATGACTAATATTTAAAAACCAATTTTAGTATATAAATATGAAATAACTTATTATAAACGATTTTTTATTTTTAAGTAACTTAATTTAATGGTTAGCAACACTAAAAATGGGGTGGAGTGTAATTTATGATTAGGTTTGGAGTTTATTGTTATTTTAATAAATTTAAAGGTTGTGAAGTGTAATTTATTCTATTTTTTATGTGGTTGTGAAATAAAATAATTAGGGGGAGGCACGAATCGGGCCGGATTGGATTTGGTGGAAACTTGGACCCAAACTAATCAAGTTTGACCGTTTTGGATTGGGTCGGGTTTTTCAAAAGGAAAAATTGTGTGCAACCTGGCTGAATCAACCTAACCCTATGCGGATTGGATCGGGTCAGGTCATCTGGTTCAATATTAAAATAATAAAAGCATATTGGAAAAAAATCAAAAATTAAAAAAAAAAACAAAATTATATGATAATTTTAACATTATTACTATATTATACTAGCATTATTATTGCAACCAAGGAGAATAAAGAGTTTATGGTCCACTATCCTCTACCCATTACAACATTACATGATCAAAACCCTAAATCCCTAAAACATAGTGCATGGCAAGGCATCATTCTTCTTTTCTTTTCAACAGAAACACCAAATTGAGTGGAAGGGAGGTCGACAACAAGCGAGATGCCTCATCAATGTAAAATGCAAGAACAAAATATGCAAATTTGACACACAGAGGAAGTAAATCTTAAGATTTCCCAATCCAAACAGGTATGTTTTGAAATATAAATAGAACATCGAAAAGAGTAGAGGGAGAGAGGTTGGGTTCGGCACAAGAACCGAGATAGCAAACCCTGTTACACAAAACGGTAGAATAAAACAAGTGAGAGAGGTTGGGTTCGGTTCAGGTCGGATTGTTCGGATTTCATATTCTCTAACCTGGTACTCGAACCGAACTGATCGGGTGATTCAACATATAAACCGAACCGATGACTCGAACCAACTTGGATTTTTTGGTTCGAATTGGTTCGGGTTGATCAGCTTGTCGGGTTGACCCGGACCCGTGAGTCTGTGACCACCCCAGCTCTAACCCACTTGACCATATATAACAATAAGAGCGCTATGTTGGGGAAGTCCAATTTGCACGTACAAATATTAAAAAGGTCTAAATAATTTTTTGGTCCCTGTAAAGTTCATCAATTTTTGTTTTAGTACCAATAAAAAAAATTCTTAAGATTTTGTCCCTATAATTTCAAAATTTTTGGAAATAGTCCCACTACTATCATCTTTTTCCGCTAACTGCTGATGTGACAAACAGAATGCCATGTTAGCCATGCCACGTCATCCACGTGGCATTACATTTGCCACGTCAGTAGGGACTATTTCCAAAATTTTGGAAAATACAGTGACGAAAATCCTAAAACAAAATTTACAAAGGCTAAAACCAAAATTGGTGAACTTTGCAGGAACCAAAAACTTATTTACACCAATCTTTTTATATTTTCTAGCCAAATTTTTGAGCAAGTCGGACAGGGACAAGAAATTACCTTAGTATCCCCAAGTACTAGAAATTATACTAGAAGAATGAATTTGACAATTTTATCCCTATGCCCCTAATGTATGATTTTTCTTCTATTTTCTGGCCAAATCTCAGAACAATCGGACAAGAATAAGAAGTTACCTCGATATGCAGGGTTAAAATTTTCAAATTTCTTCCACTGGTATGATTTCCGGCACCCGGGGGTACCAGAGATAATTTCGCGTTCTCGTCCAATCTGCTTTGATTGCTCTGAATTTTAGTCGTGAAGTAGAAGAAAATCATACATTATGAGCCACAGAGTTAAAATTACCAAATTCCTTCATCTGCTATGGTTTCTAGTACACAAGGCTATCGAGATAATTTCCTTTTATGTTCTACTTGCTATGACAATTGGCAAGAAAATAGAAACAAAATCATACATTATGAGCCATAGGGTTAAAATTGCTAAATTCCTTCATTTTGTATGATGTCTAGTACTCAAGGGTACCGAGGTAATTTCTTGTTCCTGTCCGACTTGCTCCGAGATTTGGCTAGAAAATAGAAAGAAATCATATATTAGGGCCACAAGGTTCAAATTGACAAATTCCTTCATCTGGTATGATTCCTAGTACTCAAGGATATCTAGGTAATTTCTTGTTCCTGTACGATTGCTCTAAGATTTGGCAAGAAAATAGAAGAAAAAATCACATTAGGGGCACAAGGTTAAAATTGTCAAATTCCTTCTTCTAGTGTGATTTCTAGTACTCGGGGTACCAACTTAATTTCTTGTCCCTGTCCGCCTTGGTCTCAAATTTGGCCTAGAAAATAGGAAAAA
Source organism: Ammopiptanthus mongolicus (assembly GCA_039655645.1). Lineage (NCBI taxonomy): Eukaryota > Viridiplantae > Streptophyta > Magnoliopsida > Fabales > Fabaceae > Ammopiptanthus > Ammopiptanthus mongolicus. The sequence goes on from CM077347.1 coordinate 77,476,175, forward strand.
AAAATTGGATTAAATAAGTTTTTGGTCCCTACAAAGTTCACCAATTTTGGTTTTAGTCCTTGTAAATTTTGTTTTAGGATTTCGTCCTTGTATTGTCCATAATTTTGGAAATAGTCCCTGCTGACATGGCAAACGGAACACCACATCAGTGCCATGTGGATGATGTGGCATGGCTAACGTGACATTCCGTTTGCTTTGTCAGCAATTAACGGAAAGAGATGACGGTAGGGACTATTTCCAAAAAGTTTGAAATTATAGGGATGAAATCTTAAGAAATTTTTTTACAGGGACTAAAATCAAAATTTATAAAGTTTGCAGGGACCAAAAATCATTTAAACCTATTAAAAATTGGTTACACGACAATATGGACTATGTTGCGAAAGCCCAAGTTTCTACCCACAAAAATTTTCAATCTTCTTTTTTTTTTTTTTTTGACTAAAAAATAACATAATATACAAAAAAATTCTATCTTCTAGAAAGTTAAATTAACTGTTTCATATGTCAAATATCATAGTCATTTCAACATAATTAACACAAGTGCATAGACATTTTTTCCAATAGTTTACCCATCACATTTTCATCCGCAAATTAATAAAACCTTTTTCCCCATAATTCTTGCGTATAAAAAACATATATTATTATTCAAATGTATAATCAGATCAAACAAGATATCAAATCCGGTATATAAAAGCTAGTCTGCGGTGCATGTTTGGATACAAGTTTTATGTATTAAATAAAGATATCACTTTGGAAAAAGTTTGCCAGCAGTTCTTACATATGTAGTTCTTACTTGAGTGGGATATTGTAGTGCTAGTTGGTCTGACATTGACAGTGACATAACCCGATTAGTAAATTTCCATTTTTGGCTAGAGACAGGTTGTTTGATAAATGATAACTATATCCCACAGAAAGCTAGTGGATCAAAATCAAGGGTCATACTGTACCTAAACCACAAAGAGCTAGTGGTATTGATGACAACCAAATGGTGAGGTTGCCTTTTGAAGATCTTGTGGTTGAATCCAAAGCCTGATAATTCCGTGCTCTTCTTATATGGATAAAATGAATCAACATAAAAGTGAAGAAAGTAAGAAAATGGAAAGAAAGAGATGATGAGGCGCCACAAACCAAGAAGGTTTGATAAGCCAAGTGATGTTCGCCACAAGAACCTTGGATTCTTGATAAGAACTAAGTTTGGTTTAACCAAGAACCTTCTCTCACAAATGGAATTAATCCAAATTCAACATCCAAGTTATCTTATTCCATGTTTCTAGGTGCATACATATAGCAGTGGAAGGCATGAAGATGCCATCAAAAGGTCACCATAAAGTGACTTGACCCCACTCATAACATAGAATAATTCCTACTAAAAACTAATTAAAAGAAAAGAACCATAACCACCAAATAAAGACTCACTAATGTGTGGCTATTAACTCCACAATCACCATATAATGACTCTCCAATAAGTGGCCAAACATTCCATAACCTCCCAAGGAGTTACTAAGGCATGCAACCCAAAAGTTAACCTCCTTTCTTATCATAAAATTCGACCCCACCTTCATACAATAGCCAAATAACATATTGAAATAAAAACTAAATACAAGCCTAAAACAAAATGGGTCAAATCCGTTCAGAATTTCGTGATTAATTTCTAGCCCTATTTTCTTCATGATAGAGATCGAATTAGGTCTTGATTATAGAAATACAACTTATAGAAAATTCTCTTATATTTCCAACGCCACTAAGAACACCGAAATCGGATTATCAGAGAACAAGTTACAATCAAAACAAGGCATAAGGTCACTTGGACTTGAATGGTTTGACTTCCTCTTGTTGCAAACTTGAATTGTCCCCTCTTGGCTCATATCAACTTTCGTTCATACAATGCCTCATATGGCACCATGGCAATACTCAAGTGGAAACTACTGTTGTATGTGAATTCAATCAGGGGAAGGAATTCGTCCCAACTTCCTGTGTTTTCCAAAACACATGCTCTTAAAAGATCCTCCAAAGATTGAATCGTCCTTTCAGATTGACCATCCATCTGCGGATGATAGGTTAAACTCATCCTTAGCTTCGTTCCCAAAGCACTATTTAAACTCTACTAAAACCTGGAATTAAATCTCGGATCCCTGTCCGAAATTATACTTGAAGGTACTCCATACCATCTTACCACTTCCTTGATGTAAATCTGGGTTAATCTTTCCAAAGAATACCTCGGGTTGATCGGCAAGAAATGAGCACATTTTGTAAACCTGTCAACGATTACCCAAATTGCATCGCACCTCCTTTGCGTCCTTGGTAGTCCAGAAACAAAATCTATTGCAATGCTATCCCATTTCCATTCTGGGACGTCCAATGATTACAATAACCCTGCTGGTTTCTAGTGTTCAATCTTGGCCTTTTGACACACCAGAGAGGATTGGACATACTCCGCTACTTCCTTCTTCATCCCAGGCCACCAAAACATTCCCTTTAGGTCCTGGTACATCTTTGTAGATCCGAGATGAAAGATGTAACACCCTCCTCGGGTGCTACGTACTCGAACTCAAAATGAGGAAACTATCAAGAAAATAAAATGCTGGTTGTTTTCGGAAAATAACATAATTATTTAGCTATGTTCGAAAACGCGGTTTCTAAAAATTTTCTGCATGCTTAGGCAAAACAAACTCAAGACTAAGAAATAAACTTCATAACACACGCTAATATTTAAGATGCATAAAACATAAACATAGGTTCAGGTCTAAAATATATCCTATTACAAACTTAAGAATACAAATCCAACATACATGTAGTAGAATATATAAAACTGCTTCAAAAATTAAAAGACTCCTAAGCTGGTCAGCTAAAAGTAGCCATTGGGGTACAACCCAAAGTCAACTTCTTCAACATGCTCTGTCATCCGAGTCCTCACGTGCCCGCGGGGATCTATGAACAACATTTGTACATGTGTTCCAAAAACACAACAGGGTGTCCAACATGTACAGGAAAATGTGAGATACTCATATAAAAGTTTATCACGATAACCGCATAGGCGACAAACAGCAGTATAAACATCCACATGTATACATAGTTATAAAGAACAGTTATCTATATAACACAATATAAATCTCAAACACTATCATGAGTTATAATAATGCATGAGACTTCAATATCATCTTTCTAGTTCATGTACTCCGGAGATTCCTACTACCCTTCATCGAGCGATAGGCCGTAGTAACACCCGTAACACAATTGTCCTCATGAGTCGGCCTCTCTATTTAGGTCCGAACTCCAATTGTTCCAGGGTACCACGTCATAACCATATCCTGAATACTCCAGTCTTTGATTGAGTTCATTCGTATTTGGCAGCCGATTTACCATGGCGCGAGGTTGCTACGCCACCGGCCACTTGTTGGATCTCGAACATAAAAGGTCCTTATAGACCTAGTAGTCTTAACTGGTTAAATTCTCAACTGCTTGAGTTGTAGCCCGGTTCCAAATGGCATGTCTGCCGGTTCATGCATGTACACAGAAAGTTTTCTGTTTTCTTTTTCGTTCATTCTTTCAATTGTCGAGATATAAAGTCCATGACTCGTTTCAAAAGCCATTAAGCCCACTCAAATCGAAAACACAGGACACAAAGTCCGAGTGCTCAACCCACAAAACACTAGTCCGACGTCTCGGTCACTAGGTTTGGATTCATCTCAAAGGTTCATCATTTTTTCTTTTGGTTTCATTTTCTCAAAACACTTTGGAAAATAAAACACACTTTAGTTTTCTTGAAATAAAACATCTTGTTGATTAAAGGAAACATTTTTCGGGAAAAATATCTTTCTTGAACACAAATACCTTTTTTCTAGGGTTTCACGCCTTTTTAAAACACTTTACTGAAACAAAACACGTTTTGCACGACTTTCCACAAAATCACTTTTCTTTTCAAAAGAACTTGTCTTTTTCAAAAAGGAAGATAACTTTTCTTGAAAAAGCAACACGTTTTCTAAAAGCCACTTTTTGATTTCAAAACGCGTTTTTCAAAACTGTGAATTCGGTTTTCGAGTCTTTTAATAATTATCGAGACATAGCCAGTCCTATGCTCATTCAGAATATATATATATATATATATATATATATATATATATATATATATATATATATATATATATACCAACAGCTCAACAATAGCATAATCAAGGCATCCATGCCACAGTTATATCAAATAACCAATTATGCACAACACTTAACATTCAATCAATCCAGGATATAAGTATACATATACATTGAGTCTTAATTCAATCATAACACACTAATCAATTATATGTCATGAGGCTACCAAACTCAAAATGAACTACCTCCCTTTACCTCACAAAGGTGTTCAACGCAAACTCGATCGGTTCTCAGCTCCGACTCCGTTCTCGTTCGCGTCGCCTAAGACAATCAAACACAATACAATTTAAACAACAAATCAACATCAATATAAAACATCAAAAAATAGATTTTATTCCCCTATAAGGTATAGGGTTCGGCCATAAAGGATAAAAAGGCTAGGGATCTCATTTGGTTCCAAACTTTTGGATGGTTGGTTCATGAACTTAGTTAACACTACTACAAGTCTTAACACTCAAAAATGTGAAAAAAAAGCTCAAGGTTTTGTCACATGAAGGTTTCGGCCATTTAGGGCAAAAGAGGTTAGAAATTGATTTGGTTTTCCATCACTTGGATTCAAGGACAATAGGAAAGCTAAGGATGGAATCAAGAGTTAGAAATAAAAAATTTGATCAAAAACACTATTCATCACCACTACTAGGGTTCAGCCATATTGGGGATAATGAGCTAGATGAGAGTTGGATCATGAGTTCTTGGGTTTAAGTAGAGAATGATGAAGTGAGTTCAAAGAAATTGGTTTCCTATTAAAAGGATTTTTCTACAATTTCCTATGAATTTTCAAAGATTTGGATCTCAAAATGGATTTTCATGAAAATGGATTTTGATCATGAGATTGAGATTGAGAGAGATTCAAGAAGCTAGGAGATCACAAAAGTGATCTTACCTAGGAATGGATGAAAATTGATCAAAGAATCAAGGTTTTTCTTCAAAGATTCAAGGATTTCTCAAGGTTTCAATGGAGGTTTCTCTCAAAGGAAGAAGATGAAGTTCTTGGCTCTTCAAGGGGGGCTGGGTTGCGTGAATGAGGGCTGGAGAAGGCTGCCCAGCCTTCTTAACAATTCACTTAAGGGCAAAAAGTTCATTTGGTTCAAGGGTAAAATGGTAAAAGGTGAAAAAGGTTAAGTTAGGGTTATTTTGGTAATTTCCCGTCCCATTATTCCCGATCGTCATGACAACTCTGGCATGCTCTCCCAAGTGATTTGACATGATGTGATATCAATATTATTCGTTGTCGGGTCCTGATAAGTCCATACGCGGCTCCGTTTGTCACCCGATTGAGGATTTTGCTCGAACGAAGGTTAGGAAGTGATTTTTTCGAAATTTTTGTGAAATTTAACCAAAACGTAGAGAATTAAATTCTAAGACTTATTGTCTCATTCACGGGTCCATCTGAGGTCTCCTGAGCAGTAAAATCATACTGTCAGTGTAAAAACGCAGACCAGACTCCGTTTGAGTTTTCGACTCAAAACTTAATTGTAGCTTCCTACGATATCGTTGAGCATGATTATGGTCTCGGAATATTTTATTTCCATTCGTAAGACCTCGAATAAAATATAAGTTCATAAATACTGTATATTTAGGAAAAGCTTGAAAATCGGGGTGATACAAAAAATTAGCTTTCTCTTATGTGCTTCTTCCAAGATCATGTTCCTAACTTCGCTCTCCTTAGGCACACATATCTTGTCTCCAAACTTCAGAATTCTATCAGTACCTCTCGTAAATTCTGAAGTCCTTCCTTCTTCTACCATCTAGTTCCTTTCCTGCAGATAATGATCTTCTCCTTGCTTCTTCCAGATCAAGTTCAGAAAATCACTAATGATAGTGACCATTCCTAAACTTATCTTATCCTTACACCATTCCACGTCCAAGTTTAGATCTCTGAATTGCTCTAACAATTCCAACTCTTTCACTATTAGAGCCGACATATGCAAAAATTTCCGACTCAATGCTTCTGCTACCACGTTGGCCTTTCTTGGGTGGTACTGTAGATCAAATTCATAATCCTTTATGGATTCCATCCATCTCCTCTGCCGCATGCTCAACTCCTTTTAGTTGAACAAATACTTTAAACTTTTATGGTTGCTAAACACACTGAATTTAGCGCCATAGAGATAGTGTCACCATATCTTCAATGCAAACACTATTGCAGCCAACTTTATTCATAGGTTGGGTAATTCTGTTCATGCACTTTTAGCTGTCTGGAAGCATAGGCTACCACTTTCCTTTCTTGCATGAGTACGCAACCTAAACCTTGATACGATGCGTCAAAGTACACATCGAACGACGTAGATGGATCTGGCAAGACTAGTACCGAAGATGTAGTTAGCCTCCTTTTTAGCTCTTGGAAACTAGCATCGCACTCTTCTGTCCATTCATATGCTTTTCCTTTCCTCATTAATTGCATCAGAGGTAACGCAATCTTCGAGAATCCCTCGATAAACCTCCTGTAGTATCTTGCTAGCCCGAGAAAGCTTCTGATCTCGCTTACGTCTTAGGGCTTTCCCACTTAACTACAGCTTCTACCTTTGCAGGAACTACTGCTATGATATCACTGTTGATCACATGTCGAAGGAATTGTACCTCCTCCAACCAGAACTCACACTTAGACAACTTGGCATGAAGTTGTCTGTCCTTAAGAACTTGAAGTACAACCCTCAAATGCTCTTGATGTTATTCCTTGTCTGAGGAGTAGATACGGATGTCATCGATAAGAACAACAACAAACTTATCAAGGTATGGTCTGAGGATTCTGTTCATTTAGTCCATGAACACTGCATGAGCATTAGTCACACCAAAAGGCATAACTAGATACTTGTAGTGTCCGTACCGACTCCTGAAAGCTGTCTTTGGTGTATCATCTTCCTTCACTATTATTTGATGATATCTGGATCTCAAATCGATCTTTGAGAACACCATTGCTCCCCTTAACTAGTCCATAAGATCGTCAATTCTTGGCAATGGGTATTTATTCTTGATTGTTACCTTGTTAAGCTATCGGTAGTCCACACACAACCTTGAAATACCGTCCTTCTTCTTGACGAACAACACAGATGCTCCCCATGGTGACACGCTTGGTCTTATAAAATGCTTCTTTAGCATGTCGTCCAGTTGCTTCTTCAGCTTTGTCAACTCTGTTAGGGACATTCGATAGGGCGCTATCAAAATCGGTCCAGCTCCAAGTGCAAGGTCGATCGCGAACTCTATCTCCCTCTTGGGTGACAATCTTGGTACATTATCCGGGAAAACATTTGGAAACATGCACTACCGGCAAAGCATCTAGACTCGGAGTCTCCTTGGCTTCCAAAGAAAACAACACAATGCACTCTCCTGATTGTACACCTCCCGACACACCATCACTGGTATGTAATGATCCAGATTGCTCGGAAAAACGGAAGATCTTATTTGAACAGTCTAGTACGACATGATTGGCCGAAAGCCAGTCCATGCCTAAGATAACATCAATTTGCTACATAGGCAAACAGACTATGTCTACAAGAAAAGATCGATTCTCTAAAACGACTAGGCATTTTAAACAGATAAATAGGGTTGTCAGGGAATCACTTATAGGTGTAGAAATAGTCAAATCATACAGTACGGATGAAACAGGAAAATTCAAATGATCCATACATGCTAATGATATAAAAGAGTGTGTAGCCCCTGAATCAAATAAAATAGATAAGAGTCTCCCAGCAACTAGGCACTTACCTTGTATCAGATCAGGACATTGAGAAGCTTCAGATCCTTTCACGGTGAACACTCTTCCCGTCGTCTATGCCCTGTCCTGATGGCCCACCACTGGTTGCCTTGTCCCCGCATCTTGAATTCTTCAGCCAGTATCCCCTGGTCGACACTCGTTGGCATAGTGGCCCCACTTGCCATAACGGAAACAGTTGACATTCGGTGCTTGAGGACAATCCTTCACTAGATGCGGTCCGTCAGATCGAAAACACGTGGAAAATCCCGATTGTCTCTGACTGGTATTCCCCCTTCCAGAAGCTGTTGTTTGTTGACCTGGATGACGGTAAGGTTTCGCCTTTGTTTGGAACTTTCCCCCGTGACCTTTCTGACCAAAACGTTTGACTAGTCCACCACTTCTCACTGAAGTTTGCGTGATTCCCTCTTGATCGTGCCCTTGTACATTTCTCTATCAGCTCTAGGAATGATCGAATGCTCAATGGTAGCATAGCCCTTTTCAGCTCGGGCCTTAACCCATCTTCGAATCTCCTGCACACCCAGTCTTCATTCGGGTACACTTGGTAGAACTGAGAGAATTTCAGCAACGCCTTGAACCTCATGGCATATTCTCCCATTGACCTCTGCTCCTGCTTCAGGTTCAGGAACTCTTTCTCTTTCTCTTGACGGACACTCCTCGGGAAATATTTTTCCAAGAAGCTCTCATGGAACACTTCCCAGGTCAGCAATCTCCCCTCGGTCTCTAGCAGTCTCTGCTTGTTTTTCCACCATGTTTCTGCAGCTCCGACTAGCATGAAAGTAGCATAAGTGACTTTCTTATCCTCTCTGCATTGGATAGTGACAAAGACCTTCTCGATCTCTTGCAGCCATAGCTCAACAGCTTCCGGATTATATTCTCCATGGAATTGGGGAGGATTCCCCTTCATAAAAGCGTTCAGTCCGGTGTTTACTACTTCACCTCCTCTTACCGGATGTTGTTGTTGTCTAGCGTCCCTCTCTTATTGTCGTTCCATAAACTGGGCATTCTGCTGCGTTTGCTGCAGCATTACAGCTGCTAAATCCCTCATGGCCCTCAACGCTTCGTTCTGATCTCCACCATCTCCGGTTTCCAAGGTATCATCATTACGGTCGAAGTCCCCGATTTCAACTAGTGTTCCCCCTTCCTCTATCACGTCCTCTAGCTATTCCTTCCTAGCAAAGGAAACATTAGCTTCGATCCATAAGACATACAATATCAATCAACAGATATACATATCATATGTCTTACGAATAAAATAGTTATCACACTCGATAACTTGTGCATCGGACACTCTACCCAATTTCTAACGCAGTTGGTATCCAATGTGGATCCAACTATCAAAGCCAGTACACTTCCTAGGCCACACAATCCGATATTAGAATCGAACTGCTATGATACCACAAAATGGGAAGACCCGCCGTCCCATCAAAGAACCTAAGATATTAACTATCCTTAATTGTATTATAAACGTTAAGAAACTAAATTAAGGCATGCCGCATATCAAAGTATACAGTTATAAAATATAATATATATATATATATATACATCGATTGCCCCGTCAGTAGGGCTACAGCAGTAATACACACCTATAGAGTACATCGATACAGACTATAAGAAAAATACATCAAAAGATAAGAGAAACTCTCATGCTAGCCACTCTTCTAGTACACACTCAAAACCCCTCGGGATTAGGGTTCGTGGCTCGTCCACCGCCATCAGGCTCATAAGGAGTGTCATCTAACTCCTCAGCAACTGGTTCCTCCACAGGGTCTTCCCATAAAATAAAAAAGACACATAGAGAAAAGACAGAGAGATAAGAAACATGCATCATCAAACATGGGAGAAGGGTAATAGTACAACATATAAACATGTAGCACACAGCACGTAGAAAACATACAACTCACCAACAACCATCTCTCGAGTCATACAGCCCAACCATCTCAAATGTCATTCTCTCAGATCAAACTTCTACGAAGGATACTAATCCCTATATGCATGTCATCATCCCTATATGCATGTTGGCCGATATCATCACGTCCCCAGTTGGACATCCCGCCTCGGGATTAAAAACATCACGTCCCCAATTGGACATCCCCCATTGGGACCAAATATGCTATGGTATGAAATGCTTATGATATGCAACAAACATCCATCACAGATTGATACCGGAACCTCACACCTAAGCACTCGGCCACAGCCATGATGCACTGCATCCACATCAACATCATTATCAATATCAACATCACGACGTCTTGCGTCCACGAGCCACAACTCCATGTTCAGGACCACGACGGTATCAATCCGAACGTCACAATCTCACCATACTCTCATCAACAATCATCCAGCAAATCATAATAATAAAATATCACGACAATAAGTATGTCAATATAGATATCAGCACATTGGCAGATAAACATATAATCACATAGGCAGTTCAACATAAGAGATAAACAGATAATCACATAGGCAGTTCAACATATCAACCTCAATAATCACATCGTCTAGAGCATCATCTTAGCGGCGATAGCCCAAAGATACCCACACCTACGGTCCAGGTACTTTGTCCATGGCTCAACCTCTAGTAGGGTTTAAGGTTTCCCCTACACATGTATACATTCTATATTACGCTTGTCTTCCCGACGATAACAGTTCTTCCTTCCCACTTGAAATTGCTACGCACGCTCGCCTTCCCGTCCAAGCTTCCGAACACAGCTCCGCAATCGGCACTAAAACACGCTTTAGGGCGATCGAACACAATCTGGTCCTTCACAACAAATCACAACTTTAACATTAACAAAATATCATTCCTTGCCTCCTAGGGTCTAGGTTCGGCCAAGGTGACTTAAAAATAGCTAGGGATGTCTAAAAATTTCTAACTCTTAGATAAATGATCTTCAAGTATACAGAACACTAGAGTAAGTTTCTTTACACAAAAATTTGAAGCAAAACTCATAGTTTTCACACAAGCTAGGTTCGGCCATCATTGAGAAAAATAGGTTAGAGATGTCTAAAAGTTCCTAACTCTTGGATCAATGATCCTTAAGCATACATAACACAAGATCAAGTCCCATTACTCAAAAACTTGAAACAAAACTCATGGTTTCCCCTAAGTTCATGGTTCGGCCACCTCCTAGAAAAATAGGCTAGGAATGTCATTTGATTACATGCTCTTGGATAGTGATAGAGAAGGATGAAACTAGATCATAGAAATTCATTTCACATTAAAAGGATTTTTCTATGATTTTCTAAAGATTTATGAAGTTTGAACTTAGAACTTTGAACATAGATGATCATGGATTGAAAAGAAGAAGTAAGTGAAGAATAAGAAACTTATGGATCAAGGAGAGTAATCTTACCTCTTTGAGTGATGAAAATGAGCAAGATTCAACATTTTTCTTCCCAAAATGCTAAGATTTTACTTAGAGAAAATGAGAGAAAGTTGGAGAAGAAAATGGAGTTTGAAAAAAATGGAGTGGATGGCCATGGAGGGGTCATCTTAGGCGTGGGAATGGGAGGGGTAAAAGGGTCCAAATATTTTTCACTTAAGGGCTAAATGGGCATATCACCTAGGAACAAAAATGTCTTTTTGTGAAAAGTTAAGGGTATTTTGGTCTTTTCACCTCCAAATTCATAAAAATATCTAGATATTTTGAGGGCAAGGATGGGTTTTCATGAATTTCTAGGGGCAAAACAGTCTTTTCACCTAGGGACAAAAAGGTCATTTGGTGAAAAGTCTAGGGGCATTTTGGTCTTTTCGCAGTGTGAACTGGTTCAGATATTTTAGAACGTCATCATGATATTGGCACGCCTTCCCATGTGATTTGACTTGATGTGACTTCATGTTTATCCGTTAGCGGATCCCGGTAAATCCGTATTTAGCTCCATTAATTACGCGAGTTAAGGTTTCGCCCGCATAACGTATATTGATTCACTTTTTAGTGCAAAAAACTAATTTTATCAAAATTGTTGGAAATTCGATTCTAAACCTAACTGTTTCGTTCACGAGTCAAAATTAGGTCTTCTGATCAGTAAAATCTTACTGTCAGTGTCCGTCTGAATTTTCAACCCAAAATTTAACCGTAACTCCCAACGATAGCGAAGAGTATGAATGTGGTCTTAGTTTATTTAATTTCATTTTCTAAACCTCAGATAAAAATATAAACCCATTTATATAGTTTATCGGTATTAGAAAGCATGAAAATGGGGATGTTACATTGAAGGTGCAAATTAGCCAAAAGACAAGCACTAGGATTCCTGAAAGACTGTAAGTTTGTTGGCTAGGTCAGGAACATAGAAATGGTTAGCCTTCGAATTGTGGTTTAAAAACCTGGAGCCACTAACACAGCGAGAAGAGATCATGGTCTTGGAAAGAAAGCTAGAAGGCATAAGGTGGAGTTCCTATGATGTGGAAATGTTTGCTTTACTGCAGTATTGAATTTGTTTCATGTACTAGGGGACAAACAAAGGCAATGCAAATGCTACTTGTCTTTGTTTTTGCTAGAGGGACAATTTTTTTAGATGATGCGTATACTAGTTTGACAATTTTTTCTGCTCATAATATATGGTGATGTGCAGCGAAGAATATGTTTGGTAGCTCTGACATGCAGCTGATATGAGAACAGGGGAGATGTTCATGCAAATGATAAAAGGAACAAATAACCTCAGGGAGGCTCATGGGTGATTTTGCACTGCTGACATCTTCTTGTTGAGGATGCTATGCCTAGTAGCCACCAGGATGCTATGCTTAGTAGCCACTGGTGTTGTAATTGAGGTATCATAAGGATTATGCTGCAGCTATCAACATGGGTTATGTAGATGAAGACAAGTGGTGGTCAATATGAGCATTAGAACCTGCATCAGATTGTGGTGGTGTTTGGTAGCTGCCCAGTGAATGCAAATTGCAAAAAGGGGGGTACTGCGCTGCAATTGTGATGATGTTTATTGATTTGTGAAGTTTTGTTTCTCTTTTGGGGCTTTTTGTTTAATGTTTATGCAAGTTTTGATCCGAGATGTTTTGGTTCTTTTATGCAAATTTTGAATCTTGGTGTTTTGAGGTGTGCTCACAGCAGGGGTGTTTCATTTGTACTATGGACAAATTATGTACTTTGTTTTTGGTCTAGCTCTCTAGCAAATGACAGAGTGTGTGCTCTACAACCTTTCTTTAGAAGATGGGTAGAGTTGCCTACTTTGATGTTGTAGCTAGAAATTATTTAATTATTATTATTCTTATTATTATTTTAATTTGGGTATACGAATTAGGTATGACTATGTACACTTTAAGTGCGAATTAATATTCCCACGCGTAATGGCCTAGAAACTTAGGATTTTTTTTTCTTTCCAACCAAATCATGATGCTAAATCTGTGAATAACATAATCGATTTCTCATTGTCATGTCGCGGTCCATTTTGGGTCTCAGCTTTTCATCTTGAGATACTCGCATCATTTGTCAGAGATAGCGTTGTCCCTTTGTATCTTTCTTTTATATATATATATATATATATATATATATATATATATATATATATATATATATATTTGTATGTATGTATGTATGTATGTATACTATATGGCTTTTATGGTGAGGGAGTCACCAAATCTCTCACCTATGAGGGAGAAATATCAGCCTTTGGATATATTAGTAAATAATTGGGTGGCTGTGATTAGTGTTGGGTGACCTGATCTCTTAGTTTATACATCATTTATGAAATTGCCCCAATATTTTGTTAAATTTTTTACAACTAATGGGCATTTTTGCCTTGAAAATGACTATCGAAAAAGCCCTAATTTGTTACACAGCTTCAGCTCGCCATGGTTGTTGTCGACCAACATTAACAGATGCGTCGGTGATGGCTCTATTTGGATTGAACTTTGGAGCGGTATCCTTCAGCATGGTGTGAGCATACTAACAACACCAGCACCAAAAAACATTCAAAAGGATGAGTGTTGAAAGACCAAATAAGACTCAACACGAACAGAATATTAACCATAAATTTATGGCCAAAATAAAGCCGCTAAACCCACCAATAGAATGCAGAGATAACGAAACTAAAGCCATACCTCAAATTTATGGCCAAAATGTGTTTCCTCCTTTTTTTCCTATCACTGAACGACTATATGTAATGTGGAGCGCCAAAAGGATTTTTGGTGGGAATCCGAAAATTGGCCTTCGACGGCTATTTGCAAGTGATATCGACACTAGTAAGGTGACCTTCCTTTAATCTGCAAATCCCTTAACCCTCGACAGAAGAACGATGCAACCATCAGTGGTTCGTACGTAAAGTGACATTTTAGACCAGGTACTCTAGTGCAAAAATAGTATTTAGAAAAGTACATTGTAAGACTTTAAATTAAAAGAAACACCACCGAGATTACCACTATGTCCGATTGTTTTTTGTCCCTCATAGGTGAGGGATTTGGTGACTCCCTCACTTTAGACGTCACCATATATATATATATATAATTATTTTAAAATTAGTAATATTGTATGTGTATCTTAGATTTTTAAAAATATATCTCTTGCCTGTATCTAGATACTGATACTGTACCCGTATCTATACAGATAGGTGGCACAGAATATGAGTCTCTACCTTTTTTGATAAGCCATAGTACTAATGGGAAAATATACTTGCAAAGAGTATATAAGCTATATGTATATTGTATACTCTAGATCGTTCCAAAAATGTAAACAGTGGATTAACATGATTTAATTATAAAGTTGTTTATGTATACGCAGTGTAAATGTTATTCATACTTTTTATTAATCAATCATAATTTTACTTTTCTATTTTATAAAAATATAATTAATTAATAAAAAATATGATTTAACAATTGAAAGTTTCACTAGGCTCCCCCTGCAGTAACAGTGCTTATTTCTAAGTGCTTACTATTGAATCTACGTCTCTCACACGAGCCGACAATATACTGACAAACGAAGGCCTTGCATTCAAAGAAACGAACCCAAAATTATGTGGTAGAAAAGAACCCAAAATTATGTGAACCACACTCTTCCTAGTTTCCACTCTTATTATATTCACTCTCCCACCAAGCTCCCAATATTAACCATTTAACTACCTCTCCCTTTTCCTTCATTACTCAACTCCATCTCACATCTTTACCTCTCACTTTCTTCACTCCCACAAACTTATATTCTTGGCAATTCAATGGGTATCAAAATTTTCATGGTTTCCTTCATGCTAACCTCAATATTATTCTTTCTTCTTTTTATTCCCACCAGATTAACCAAACCCACCTCCAGCTTCAGGCCTGCTATGAACTACTTAAACATCACCAAGACCATCAAGGCATACCCAGTTACTTTTGCCTACTTGATATCTGCTTCTAAAGGAGATGCAGGGAAGCTCAAAAGGTTGCTGAGGGCTCTTTACCATCCAGGAAACTACTATTTGATTCATATGGATTATGGGTCACCAGAGGCTGAGCATAGGGATGTGGTTGAATATGTGGCCAGTGATCCTGTTTTTGGTCAAGTGGGGAATGTTTGGGTTGTGGAGAAGCGTAATTTGGTCACCTATAGAGGACCAACCATGCTTTCTACCACTCTCCATGCTGTGGCAATACTTCTGAGGAGTTGCAAATGGGACTGGTTTATTAATCTCAGTGCATCTGATTATCCCTTAGTTACACAAGATGGTATGGTGAGTGGCCTTAAATGTTTGTGGCAATAAGATAATCCAATTTGTTCTTGTATTTCATAAAGCATTTTATATTTTGATGCTATGGCGATGATTTACTCAAAGTATATGAAACTTACCAATTTTCAGATCTGATCCAAGCCTTTTCTAATGTTCCGAGGCATATCAATTTTATACAGCATAGTAGTAACTTGGGTTGGAAACTGTAAGTACTAGTATTATTCTGTTTTATGTCTTAGGTTTTACTCCTTATTCTGATTTTTTTTTTTAAACCCATTTTCAGGAATAAAAGGGGGAAGCCGATAATTATAGACCCAGGGCTTTATAGCCTCAATAAATCAGAGATTCGATGGGTCATGAAGCAGAGGACTCTCCCAACATCTTTCAAACTCTACACAGGTTTTTTCTTTTTTCCTACAAACCATTAAATTATTCAGAACTATGTTGTTTGGGAAGCATTGGATTGATGTGTTATAACAATATATATATATATATATATATATATATATATATATATATATATATATATATATATATATGATGCAAACAGAATATGAGGTTATAGTACAGTTGGACATTTTATTTCCATTAAAAGATGTAGAACTAAAGAAAACAAAACAGAACCACTCTAATGATGTCATATTTTTTCTATTCTATTCTATTTCATTCTCATCTGGTTGCATATCAACACTACCTTTTGATCCAAATCAAATTCCTCCGCTCCACGCATTTGTATTTCACCTTTCTCGATAGGCATTTTAAGAATTAAAAGGATGTTTGTTTTAGATTCTATAAAGATAAAATCACATTTAAAAATCACGTTGAGAGAAATTCCTCTTATATAACTTTCAAAATAATTACCTCAAAAAACATAAAGATGGACATTTTATCGATGGTTTCTATTGTATCAATCTACCCCGTCGGCACTAGGTGGTCTATCTTTAGAATTGTCCATGTGATGCTCTGAAATCTGAGTAGAGTACGGATTACTCATGTACGAATTGTCCAATCCATGGTGCATCCATATTGGGTCCCATATTTCAGTTCGTTTGTCACGTTATCTATATTTTATATTTCCGTTCTAGTTATTTCTTTACTTTAATTTCAATATTCAGTGAGTAAAGGTTTTTTATCTCGTTAAGTAATCATATTTTATTATATATGGATTTAATTAGTATGTGTTGTCAGTGTAAATATTTTATATGCTGACAATCAATCTTAAATTGTCATATAAATTAAATATTTGACTCTTATCCTAATTATCTTAAAGTTACTTATATCATGATTTCTGATTGATTGACAATATAAAAAATTTTACACTGACAATGCATAACATTTTATATATATATATATATATAGATATTTATTATAAAATATTTTTAATAATATGATAATATATAATTAAATAATAATATAAACAATTTTTACATTAATTGTGCACTCGGAGTAAATCCTATTTCCTTTTATACTTCTTGGAAGAGTAATATTCTAATCAACAGAAGAATATAGTTAAAATTAACCTAACATTTGGGCCACTCAAATTAGAGATATTAAATTCGATTAGAGCAGCCAAGAACTAAAGCTTTCAATATGATTGATGTCAAACTTGTGAAAAATAATGGAACACAAACCAGGCATCTAGACCTATCATCAATCCGTAGTTTTATGATGCAGTTGAATTACGCGATTCAGGGTTCCATCATGGATGCTCTGGATCCAACTGCTTGCTGCTAAAATGTCCTTTTCAGTTAGAGGCCATTCATTAGTCATGGAAGGTAATAAAATTGGTTGATGCTAGCGGGGAAATTGTATGCATGCTTCTAGAACATAATTGAGTGAAACCACACAACCCCTCATACCCCCTAAAACTCTTGTTGGTGTATATGAGCTGCAGCTATTATTATTTAGAGGACTCTAAAATTCAAGTGAACCAAATGGAAAATGTTTAACTAAATATGTGTACAATAATAATAATAAAAACAATTTGAAAGGTTAGCAAAGATTTAACAAATAATTACTTTTTTTTAGTCCCTATGGTCGTGTAAATTCTACTTGTTTGATTTGGTAAAATATGGAAAATACGACTGTCAGTTCACGAAGACAGAGCAGAGGACGTGGTGGTGCTATACTGTACCCTGTACGATACAATAGGGATGGTAATTTGGATCCTACCCACTGGGTACCCGCAAAAAATATCCATGATGGGTAGGGTAAATACCCGTTTTATGGGTACGGATGCGGGTCTGGATAATTACCCGCAAACAAGAGAGGGTATGGGTGCGGGTACGGGTACTGTAGTACCCACCCCGCCCCGCACCCGCATATATATATATATATATATATATATATATATATATATATATATTTTATATTTATTTATTTATATTAATACATATAATTATAATTATATATCAAATTTTAAAAATAAAGTTAATGTAACCTACGGTTTCTTAACTATTTTTCCTTTTCAGACTTAATCACCTACTGTCCTAAGCATTAACAGCAGCCGCTGATGTTCTTTATGTTATTTTTTCCTTTTTCTTAGTTAAAGTGCGGGTATGGGTACTTAGGTACCCAGAGGGTACGGGTAAGGGTACATAAGTTGCTACCCACACTGGTACAGGTCCGGATACAGGTATTTTTTTCAAACGCGGGTATGAGGACGGGTACTATAGTACCCTACCCAGACCCTACCCATTGCCATCCCTAGATATAAACAAGGAAAAAGGGAGAAGAGTGGACACCCCCTAAACTATGGCTCATTTATAAATAAGTATCTCAACTATTAATTCTTCTCACTTACTCCTCAAATTTCAATTATTAGTAAAATTGATTCTTGTGTTAATTCAAAGTTAAATCATTAATGATAATTGAATCCAACCGTTCATTTTTCTTAAATTTCAATCATTGATTATTATTTTTATTTATTTAACTTTTTTAATTTTAAAAAAATAGAAAGAAAAAAATTGAGTTTTTTTGTGCCTTTTCTTCTCCTTGCATTTCTCTGGTTCGGCCCTTCAAGCTTCTTCTTCTTCTTCTTCTTCTTCTTTTTTGCTTGGTTTCTCCTCTTCGGTACTCTTCTTCTCTTTAGTTGGTCCCTAGACACTGCCCCCCTCCCAGCGGCCAAAAGCTTTTGCTTCATCAACAATCAGATAGATAGAACGATAAGAGATATAAAGAGCTTCTCATGATATTAATACAAAGCACCAAACAAGATGCCAATCCTTTTACCTTGAAGAGAGTCTCAAGCTTTCTTTTCACCATGGAATACTCTCGTTCTACTTGTTGCAAGCTTTTAAGAAACCTGAATACCATAACTTTATTTCGTATTTCATATCAACATACGTAGATTTTAGTGGCTTTATATTTCGTATTTCATACCAACATACGAAGACTTGTACATTTTAGTGGCTGCCAAGGAGTCGCCACCGCCACTATTCACCTCTGATCGACGAGACCAACCCAGTATTTGCAACCTTTCCAGGTGCAGGTGTCGGACTTCACCAACGGAAATTTCGAGGAGCAGATGCGATAGTTCATCGAGAACGCTTTTCTGCTCCCAGGCGGGGGGCCGCCTCCGGCTTCGAGAAGTGCGGCGGAGGGGCCGACGGGCATTATCGTGACGGAGGAGCTCGTGGGTTCAGATTATTTGCAGTGCGCGCGATGCATGCCCTGTTTGTGCCCTGCAGTGGGGGATAACATGCAAGCCAACAGTTTGTGCCATGTTTGCCGCTACGGTGGCGGTGGAGATAACATGCAAGGCCAAATGACGGGGAAGAGAAGGGGTCAAGAGGGAGAAATACATCTCCAATTTCTTTTACAACTTTAAACAAAGAAAATATACTTATGCAAATACAATCAATAAAGATCCCACGAAATAATTTTTGAACATCATAATAGGGATACCGTTGTTTTTGTAATATATTTTTGAGATGCGTGTATATAAAAAAAAGATAAAAAGTGAGTGAAAGATAAAGATAAATACATCAAATATGGTGTCAAATTTTTGTTGTTCAAATAGCTCATCTTTGTTAATACTATTTGGAGTTGCTCTCTTTAATTCGGGAAAGAAACTGGAAGCCAAAATTTATATTTTAGACTGTCTAAAGCCACTAAAATGTAGGCCCAATCCCTAAACACAATGGTGACGTTACAAAATGTAGGCCTAATGTCAATTAGGAAGAGAGGTAGTACTAGACTTGGAAACATGCATGGCATAATCTATCTTGTCTTACTAACATTTGGCACCAGTTAATTAATTTGATGTTGTTACTTATTATGAATGCCTTCCAAAATTCAGGGTCAGCTTGGACAATACTATCAAGATCTTTCGCTGAGTATTGCATTGTTGGGTGGGAAAATTTGCCGAGGATCCTCCTGCTCTACTACACTAACTTTGTGTCATCCCCAGAAGGATATTTCCAGACAGTTATATGCAACTCTAAAGGCTACAAAAACACCACTGCTAACC
This sequence comes from Ammopiptanthus mongolicus, assembly GCA_039655645.1. Lineage (NCBI taxonomy): Eukaryota > Viridiplantae > Streptophyta > Magnoliopsida > Fabales > Fabaceae > Ammopiptanthus > Ammopiptanthus mongolicus. The sequence goes on from CM077347.1 coordinate 77,496,154, forward strand.
ATGACCTTCACTACATTACTTGGGACAATCCTCCAAAACAACACCCAAGGTCCTTAGGACTTAAAGATTATAGGAAAATGGTTTTGAGCAGACGTCCATTTGCAAGGAAATTCAAGAAAAATGACCCTGTTCTAGATAAAATTGATAGGGAGCTTTTGAAGAGACATCGTGGACACTTTTCTTTTGGGGGATGGTGCTCCCAGGGTGGAAGGCACAGATCATGCTCAGGTTTGAAAACTGAGAATTATGGTGTTCTCAACCCTGGCCTGGCCTCAAGAAAGTTAAAAACTATACTCACTAAGATCCTTTCTGATAAAATGTTTCACAAACAGCAATGCAGGTAACTTTGATTTCGTTTTCTACTATTGGTCACTTATAAAATGGAACGCAGGCTGAAGTTTGGAGCTGGCTCTGCTACTAGTGTAATTTCCGAGTTTGCAATAAATGGTACCAAATTAACCAAGCAAACTGCAAAGAGTTTGCTATCATATTAAAGATCCTCAGGGAAGAGGACTGCATATCTGTTACTGCTTCCGATTACTTTGCCTTCATTATATTAAATTACAGATTCTTTACACTTTGAGAGTCATTGTAAATGAAAAATATTGGACTTATTAGGTTAAGTACCTTGATGAATAGATGATAGCTTTTTGTCTGGGCTGGATTAAGTGATCAGCGGGATTTAGCTGGTCAAGTAAGTCCTGGGATGCCCATAAGAAATTGCTTTCAATGTCATGAATGATCTCCATATCCATACATTTGTTGGAAGATAAGGAAATGTATTACGTACTTGCCACACTTGAGAGTCTCTTATTTATACAAGAGCTATGGAAACCTTTGGGCTAATCAAACATATTTGTTCTACTATAGTACTCAATATGCCATATTTTTATGAACTAATTAAATGGAAAGTGCCTAGACTTTTCATATAATAAGGAAGTAACTTTCAATGCTACAATAGTGGATTAGTAAATACAAACTTTTAATTTTCTAATATTTCTAACATGTAACAATGATTCTATTTTGCTCTGAAGCTAGTAAAATCTCTCTATATAAATCAGTTTCAAGAAATCATGCAATTATCAAGAGAGGAGAATTTGGACCATTCATCTCTCTGATGGATATGTTAAGCACATGTTTGATGCCCCAATACTTATGTCCGTCATTTGGATCAATGCTTTGATTAAACTTACGTGGCATATAAGTCGAACAATTGGTTTTTCAGCATATGGAAGTCAAAGAGGGCATCTCCTGTAGTTGGAGTTGCGCATCATTTGAATTCGTTCAAGGGCATAGTCTCTTCAGCTTCAAAAATCGTACTTCAAAGTGCAACATCTCACCATCATATGCATCACAGGCAATTGCAGACGCATCAAATCTGGCAGATCTTCGGTGGATCATCCTTTAACTTGGAAAAAGGAAGTGACAGCTTAACAAGATACTGAAGTCTTGGAACCCATTCTAGCAATTTCTCTAAGCGTCCAAACAAATGAAGTTGTGGTGGAGATGAAATAAGTTGCAAATTTATGATTTCATCTGCAGTTATTGCACAAATAATAAGAGATTTAAGGCAAATCATATCTTGTATTGTGACACAAAGCATTTCCATATTCTCTATACTTTCTTTAGGCCGAACTTCCTTAGCTCTTCAATGAAAAGGGAAACCAAGTGAGGATCAAACCAATTGTCATATTGGTTCCCTTTAGTGTTGTTGCTTGCTCCATGTTTAAGTGAAAGTTGTACATTTTACCTCTTTCATTGATTGCACAAACTGATAATTATCATCAGAGATTCAAGACATTAACTTATCAGTTCGTGCAATCAATGAAAGAGGTAAAATGTACAATATTCAATCGTCACTTGAACATGAATCATGTAGCAGCACTAAAGGGAACCAAAATGATAATTGATTTGATCCTCCATTGGTTTCCCTTTTAATTGAAGAGGCTGAAATCGCTGGACTTGAATACCCAAAGGAACAACTGGTTGGTTTGTTAGTAAATGGAGCAACATCCTGCACTATGATTTCATTGGTAGGAATGGGTGGACTTGGAAAAACTACGCTTGCTAAGAGTGTTTTTGGCAACCAGCAAGTAAAAAGACACTATGACTGTCATGCTTTCATTACAGTTTCTCAATCATATAAAATAGAAGCCTTGTTGGGGGTCATGATGAAACAATTTTGTGAAGAGACAAATGAGCCTCTTCCTCGAGGTATGAACACATTGGATAAGATGTCCCTCATAATAGTTGCGAGATGCTACTTGAAGGTTAAAAGGTACAAAATCTTCTTTGATAATATATGGAAAGTAGACTTTTAGGACGAGATCAACTTACTATTTGATAGTAATAAAGGTAGTAGGATACTGATCACAACAAGGAACTAGGATGTTGCTAACTATTGTAAGAAAGATTCACATGTTCAAGTGCTTAAGTTGCTGTCCTTGTCTCCAAACAAAGCACGTGAACTCTTTTGCAAGAAGACATTGCAATAAGGTTTAATGGAATTTGCCCATTAGAGCTCCAAGATATATCTTATGAAATTGTTCAAAAAATGTAAGGGATTACCACTTGCAATTGTAGTCATCGCAGGTCTTTTGTCAACCAAAGATAAAACTGTTTTTGAATGCAAAAAAATATTCAAAAACCTTATTGCTGAGCTTGACCGTAATCCTCATTTAACCAACCTGGCAAGAATTTTAACCCTGAGCTATGAGATGTTGTCATTACTTGAAATCTTGCATCTTGTATTTTGGTATATATCCGGAGGACTACTCCATTAAGAAAGGGAGATTGATTAGGCAATAGATAGCTGAGAAGTTCATTGAATATGGGGAGGGAAAAGCTATTGGAGGATGTTGCAGAAAAATACTTGACTGAGTTAATCCATAGAAATTTGGTTCAAGTATCGAAAGTTCAATATGATGGAAATGTTATAAGTTGCGAAATCCATGATTTGATCTGTGAAATGATTGTAAGAAAAAATGAACGACTTGAGATTTTGCCATGTTTTGCATGAAGGCAGTCCATCAATCTCTGGTATAGCAACTTGGTGCATGGCCATGGCAACTAGTTCCAATAATGTGTTGAGAAGCTTTGAACATTCTCGTGTGCGGTCCATTTATATTTTCGAAGTAAGAAAATTACAAGAATGTCATGTGAATCAGTTGTATGGAAAATCTAAGCATTTGATAGTACGAGACTTGGAAGGTGCTTCATTGGATTATGTTCCTAATCAATTGAGAAACTTTTTCACCAGAGGTTCTTGAGTTTGAGGAATACAAAAGTTAAGGGTCTTCCTAGATCTATCGATAAATTGCAAAACCTAGAGACCTTGGATATAAAGGGAACACTAATACATGACTTGCCAAGTGAGATAAACAAACTTAAAACGTTACGTAATCTATTAGTTTGCTTTAAAACAACACAATACTCTATCATTAACAATGAAATTGGGGCGCGGATGAAGAAAGGTGTTAGAAGCCTGACATTTCTACAAAAGCTTTATCATGTGGAGGCAGACCATGGTAGACTAGACCTACTAATAGAGCTAAGAAAGTTGAGGCAGTTAAGAAAGTTGGGCCTAAAGAAGGTAAAGAGAGAATAGAGAAATGTTCTGTGTGATACAATACAAGAGATGATTTGCCTTGAATATCTTCATATTTGTGCAATAACTAAGATGAAATCATAGATTTGCAACTTATTTCATCTCCACCACAACTTCGACAACTTCACTTGAAAAACATAAACCTTAGCATGAAGCTTCAGATCATATACCTTGTATTTGAACTAGCCTGCACAGGAGACAGTGCCGAAGATACTTCTGAATCGTGGGGAATCAGTAAGATGATATGATGTTCCTTACTACATTGTGATTGTGATTGATCAGTAAAAACTATTGCAATTGAAAGCACTAGTAATGTCATGATAGTACCTGGTAGCGGAGAGATTTGTTACATAACTGCTCTCATGAATATAGCTAAACTTGGGTATTAGAAAAAGGGAAAAGACAAGAGAGAAATCCTTAATCAATTTGATCTTTGTGAACCACATTAGTAAAAGGGGCAAGGAAATATCATATGGTATGTCTATGATTTCCAATGATGAGATAATGCCATAAGCATGAATAACTTTCAAAAACGTCCTTTTTATGACTTGTATAGGTTATTTTAATTTAATTCTTTACAAGATTTTTAAAATTATAGACCACTTGAAGATCTATCATCTTCTTACTTACATGCTGTATGTGATCTTGTGTTTAATTATAATATTTTCAGTTTACCATTTGGAGATCTATCATCTTCTTACTTACATATATAATATATAATATATAATATTAAATTATAATAGATAATGAGAAAACCTTACATGTATTGGTAAACAGATAAAGTTATACAACAAAAAAAGGGTAGAGAAAAATAGACTTGAAGGAGTATATATAGTCACTAATATACCCTTGGGGCAACTTACAAAGTTGTTAGATTTTCCAGTTCATCAATGTAGTCTAGAGCCAGTGATTAAGCATATTCTCAATTCCATGAGACACACAAATAAACCACTTGATAAAAGCCTATATGGATTATATAGTTCTACACAAGGTTGTCAGACTTCCGAGTCTACATACACTCGTGGAACGTAGATAGACTCGACACGTAGACTCGTAAAAGTCTACCTAGTATTAAAAAACCTTATAAATAACATATATACATAACATAAAATAGTGTAACACAACAATTATTCAACATTTGAACTCCAAAATAATAAAGTATGACCAAATCATTCATAAATTCAAAAAAAAACATGACTTATTAACATTTATAATTATTTGAGTTGTATATATAAAATATAGTATCTAAATTTATTTATATAAAAATACAAAATATTTTACAAGTAATTTAGTTTAAAAAATAGAATGAAAACCATAAAAATAACAGCTTCAAATATGACCTCCACGTAAGAAGGCCTACTCCCAGTCTATAAGAATTTACAAGACTTCAAGTTGTAACCCTTTTACCTTCTTTTTATTTTTACAAGACTTCAAGTTGTAACCCTTTTACCTTCTTTTTATTTTGCTACAGGCCACCATTAATTCGAACCCCAAAGTTTTTTTGGACCATTACCCATCTCTTCTTTCTTTGCTTAATAACCCTAGCAGCTATCAATCTCCCTTTTCTTCCCCATCTCTTCTTATTCCTCTGACAAACCCTAGCGCCACCAGAGAGAGTGTGAGTCAAGGGCCGCTCTAACACGCTGTCGCGTGTCGCTCCGATCATCTCTTCTGTGTGCATTTGTCTACGCATGCCCGGATCTCCTGAAACATTGAGTTGTGGAAATTTTTAGAAAACAAGCAGACTCGGTGACTCGCACCTAGACTCGCGATTTCCAGCGAGTTTGATCGAGTTTGCTCGGAAACTGATTCCACCTGCGAGTTAACCAGTTTTGCCTACCTAGAAACGTAGACTCGAACGATTCTACGAGTCAACTCACGAGTTTGACAACCTTGTTCTACACATAATAGCAAGAAAGGTTTCAACCCACAGTCTAACCAAGCTTTTCAAATCCTTCAGACCATGAAATGTAGTTGGTCCCTTCAAATCATATATTCTCCTGATAAATAAATGTTTCATCAATGAACGAAAATGTTTTTCTGTTGAATATTGCATCCAATGTAAAATACATACAAAATGCAGCAATTCATTAATATGATAAAAAGGAGAAAAGTACTCACAATTCTTGCAAATTTTTCAACTCAGATATAGTGGGAGGAATTGGGCCTTCCATGGATGTGCCCTGCAAATCCCTACAAAATACAAAATTTCCTAAAATAATAATAGGCAAATTAAGCGTGATACAAATATGTTTTCTTTTTCAATTTGACAAACCGGATGAGGCTTTCCTAAAGCAACTTTCAATTTGTTACAATTAATTGAAGTGGCAGAATGCTAAGGCTGTTACGCAGTGAAATTTGAAATTCATTCATCAAGTCTCAAAACTAAAGGCAAAGCAATATTGAGCATAAAAAAAAAAAAGGCCAAGCAATATTAAAAGAAAAGCCACACAATTCACACTTATTACACAAAAGGAGGAGTTTAACCAAACTCATAACAGATTGAAGAAAGTAACTAAGCTCCCTGAAAAAGGGTTTTTTTATAAGCGCTCCCTGAAAGAGGTTAAAAGACACGGTATATTCAAATTCAAAAACCAAATTATCTTGCACGGCACAACTAGGCCCACAACCAAAAAGCATGCATAGACAAGGTTCTGTTTCTGAAAGGCTTGGCAAGATTTCAAATGAAACCCTAAATCCCAAATTCAAAAATCACAAACAAACCCTAAACCCCCAATTCAAAAATCAAATATTATAATCCCTAAAATTATGCATAACAGCACTAGAGAAAATAAAAAAATCAAGACAACCAGCACACTTATTGAGTTAGTTAATTCAGTTTGAGTTAGTTAGGCAGTTAGAGTGTAACTGTAATCAGTTAATCCGTGTGGGATTAACTCCTAAGTGTGTATAAATACTTGCTAATGGATTAATAAATGTGTGCGCAATTATTCAGCAATTTTCGTAATCTGTCTATACACTGTTCATAAGTCTATTGTGTGTGTTTAACACGTCTGCGTTTTATCGCGACCTGTCTGTGTGCCTTGCGTGACTCGTCTATGCCCGCGTGCGTGTGTGTGTGCTTTGCGCGACTCGTCTATACTTTGTGTGTGTGCCTCGCGCAACCCGTCTATGCCCTGCAACCCGTCTATCCTGTGTAAGTGTGACCCGATAGACAGGTGCATTGTTCTAACATTTGGTATCAGAGCTTTACGGCCCTGGGATCAGGAGTGTGATTCTGGTAATTAGTGTGGTGTGCAAATTGATTTGGTTTTTTCTTGCAATGGAGAAATCAAATGGAATTATGGGTGGCAACCTACCAGTTCTTGATTCCAAGAACTGGGACCGATGGAAGAACCAGATGGAGGTAATCTTTGGCTTCAAAGATGTGTCTGACGTGGTGAAAATTGGCCTCCAAGAATTAGGGGTACACCCCACAGATGCGCAACGATTGGCATTCAAGGAGTCCAAGAAGAAGGACTACACGGCTCTGTTCTTGCTTCATCAATGTGTGGACTCAGCCAATTATGAGAGGATTTCTGCTACGAAGACCTCCAAGGCAGCCTGGGATATTCTTGAGAGGAGTCATGCGGGTGGTGATAGACTCAAGAAAGTGAGGCTCCAGACTTTACGAAGACAGTATGAATTGTTGCAGATGGAGGGGCAAGAAAATGTTGCTGATTACTTCACAAAGGTACTGACTCTCACTAATCAGATGAAAGCTTGTGGTGAAACTTTCACTGATGTAATGATAGTAGAAAAGATTCTTAGGACCTTGGTTTCCAAATTCGATCATATTGTGGTTGCTATTGAAGAGTCTAAGAATATTGAGGAGTTGAAGGTGGAAGAGTTACAAGGGTCCTTGGAGGCTCATGAACAAAGGCTGAATGAAAGAAGTGCTGAGCGAAATTCTGAGCAAGCACTCCAAGCTCAGATCAGCAAGAAAGGAGGAAAGGACACTGGCAAGAAGTGGAAGGGCAAAGGAAAGTTTAAAAGCAGCAAGTGGAGAGCTGATGGGAATCCCAATTCTGGTCAAGATCAAGGGGAAAGTTTCAGTAAACAAGGAGGTGGCAAAGGGTGGAAAGGTCAGAGAAAATTTGACAAAAGCAAGGTAAAGTGTTATGCTTGTCAAAGATATGGCCATTTTGCTGATGAGTGCAGAACCAATAAGGCTTCTACCAGCAGAGATGAACAAGAAGCAAATGCTGCCCATGGTGAAAGCTCAGACTCTGATCAAGTTCTTCTGATGGTTACTACCAGAACAGAAGGCACAAATTCTGGTTCTTGGTATCTAGACACAGGGTGCTCCAATCACATGACTGGGAATAAAGGTTGGTTTGTAGAACTTGATGAGGCAGTCAAGAGCAATGTGAGGTTTGCTGACAACAATTCCATAAGATCAGAAGGAAAAGGGAAAGTGTTGATCAAGAGGAAAGATGGGAAACCAGCCTACATAGCTGATGTTCTCTATGTACCAACCATGCAAAATAATTTGCTAAGCATGGGGCAGTTACTAGAGAAGGGATTCTCTATGAATCTCCAAAATAATCAGATGAGTGTCTATGACAGCAAGGGAAAGATGATCTTGAAGGCTCCTTTGTCCAATAATAGGACCTTTAAGATTGATATTCAGGTGGCTAAATTACTCAGCTTGTCAGCAGCTGTCCAAGATGAAAGCTGGCTGTGGCACCTGAGATTTGGCCATCTCAACTTCAGAAGCCTGTGTCAGCTGAAAAATAGTCAAATGGTGTATGATCTTCCCTCCATTCATCTACCAGAACAAGTGTGTGAAGGGTGCATGATAGGGAAACAACCGAGAAACTCTTTCAAGTCACATGTTGCTACACGAGCTACTGAACCTCTTGGAGTCATTTTCTCAGATGTTTGTGGACCATTTGAAGAAGTCTCTCTTGGAGGTAACCAGTATTTTGTTTCTTTTATTGATGATTATACAAGAAAAATATGGTTGTTTCTCATTAAAAGAAAATCTGAGGTATTTGATGTTTTTAAGAAATTTAAAGTTCTTGTTGAAAAACAAAGTGGTAGGTTCTTAAAGATTTTAAGAACAGATGGTGGAGGTGAGTTCACATCAAGAGAGCTCGAGAATTTTTGTGAAAAGAGGGCATAATTCATGAAGTGACAGCTCCCTATACTCCACAGCATAATGGCACTGCTGAGAGGAGAAATAGGACTATTTTGAATATGGCAAGGAGCATGATGAGAAGTAAGAAAATGCCACGATGCTTCTGGGGTGAAGCAGTAGCAACTGCAGTATACATCCTAAATTTGTGTCCCACCAAGAGATTGAATTGCACTACTCCTGAGGAAGCTTGGACAGGGAAGAAGCCAGCTGTGGGCCATTTGAGAATTTTTGGTTCTCTTTGCTATAGACATGTCCCAGATGAAAAGAGAAGCAAGCTGGAGAACAAGAGTGAGAAGATGGTAATGCTTGGCTATCATCCTACAGGGGCTTATAAGCTATATGATCCAGTCAGCATGAAGGTGATCTTTAGCAGGGATGTTATTTTTGATGAGTCCAATACTTGGGATTGGAACCAAACCCCACTGAGAGGCATAACTGATAGACGGGTCCCTGTCACTTTGGCAGATCCTGATCAGAATGCTACACAACTGCAAGATGTTGCTCCTGCTGAAACTCATACTACAAGACCACAGAGGAATAGGCAGCCACCAACCAGATTGACTGACTTTGTGATGTTTCCTGATAGTGCAATAGCAGGAGAAGGTGATCTGGTTCAGTTAGCATTGTATGCAGATGTGGAACCTGTGACTTTTGAGCAGGCAGTTAAGGAACCTCACTGGGTTGCAGCAATGCAGGAGGAACTACAATCTATTAATAAAAATGACACTTGGGAGTTGGTTGCCCTCCCCAAGCAAAAGAAGCCAATTGCAGTGAAATGGGTCTTCAAAACCAAAATGAACCCTGATGGTTCAGTAGCCAAATACAAGGCTAGGTTGGTGGCAAAAAGGTTCCTACAAAAGGAAGGGCTGGATTATAGAGATGTGTTTGCTCCTGTGGCTAGAATTGAGACAATAAGGCTTGTTGTAGCCTTTGCAAGTGCAAAAAGGTGGACCTTACATCAGTTGGATGTCAAGTCAGCATTTCTAAATGGATCCCTTGATGAGGAGGTCTATGTGTGTCAACCTCCCGGGTTTGAGATAACTGGCAGTGAAGAAAAGGTGTATAAGCTGTATAAAGCCTTATATGGATTGAAGCAAGCTCCTCGGGCTTGGAACAAGAGAATAGATAATTTTCTCTTATTGTTAGGCTTCAGCAAATGCAGTGTGGAATATGGAGTGTATGTGAAAGTCTCTAATACATCGGATCTACTACTAGTATGTCTGTATGTAGATGATTTGCTTGTGACTGGAAATCAGAGTGAAGAAATTGAAGAGTTCAAGAGAAAAATGATGGCTGAGTTTGAAATGTCTGACTTAGGCATACTTTCATATTTTCTAGGAATGGAGTTTGTGACTACCAGAAAAGGTATATTGCTGCATCAAAGAAAGTATGCATCAGACGTGTTGAGAAGATTTCATATGTTTGACTGCAATCAAGCTGACACTCCTGTTGAAAACAACCTTATGCTTGAGAAAGGTGAAAGTGAGAAAGCTGTTGATTCCACTCTCTTCAAGCAGATTGTTGGTTCACTCAGATACCTGTGCAACAGTAGGCCAGATATTACCTATGGTGTTGGTCTTGTTAGCAGATTTATGGAAAGTCCTAGAACCTCACATCTTCTGGCTGCAAAAAGAATTTTGAGGTATGTAAAAGGTACACTTGATTATGGTATACTGTATTCTAACAGTTTGCCTATTTCAGAGATTGCACTCAGAGGGTATTCTGACTCTGATTGGTGTGGAGATAAAAGTGATACAAGAAGCACAACAGGATATGTATTCATGTTGGGAAATGCCTCTATTTCCTGGAGTTCAAAGAAGCAACCTGTTGTTGCACTCTCATCCTGTGAGGCAGAGTACATTGCAGCCTCTTATGGTGCATGTCAGGCTTTGTGGCTTGAATCATTACTAGAAGAGATACATTTGAAAAGTGATGTTCAGATGCAGCTTCTAGTAGACAACAAATCAGCTATCAATCTTGCTAAAAATCCAGTTGCACATGGAAGAAGTAAACACATTGAGACTAGATTTCATTTTTTGCGAGATCAAGTGAATAAGGAGAAGTTGAGCTTAGTTTACTGCCGCACTGAAGATCAAAGGGCAGATATACTGACTAAAGCATTAAAGGGAGAAAAATTCAAATTGTTGAGAGATAAGCTGGGAATTGTGTCTTTGTCAAATATCCAGTAGAGTGTGTGTGATGTGCTGCAAATGAATGGTGAAGTCTAGGGTGTCAACCTAGTTGGGATGTTAGACTTCATAGTGATGCGTCTATGCATATCACAGTTAAGCGTCTATGCATATCACAATTAAGTGTCTATGCATATGACAGAGTAAACTGAATTAAAGGGAGTGTATTGAGTTAGTTAATTCAGTTTGAGTTAGTTAGGCAGTTAGAGTGTAACTGTAATCAGTTAATCCGTGTGGGATTAACTCCTAAGTGTGTATAAATACTTGCTAATGGATTAATAAATGTGTGTGCAATTATTCAGCAATTTTCGTAATCTGTCTATACACTGTTCATCAGTCTATTGTGTGTGTTTAACACGTCTGCGTTTTATCGCGACCTGTCTGTGTGCCTTGCGTGACTCGTCTATGCCCGCGTGCGTGTGTGCTTTGCGCGACTCGTCTATACTTTGTGTGTGTGCCTCGCGCAACCCGTCTATGCCCTGCAACCCGTCTATCCTGTGTAAGTGTGACCCGATAGACAGGTGCGTTGTTCTAACAACACTACCTGCAGGAAGACGAACAGTAAGACGGGGAGTGGGATGTGCAGCGGTGGGCGACGAAGTTTGTCTGCAACGGAGAGTGAGGCAGTGTTTGTGACTCCATCACCTTGGCTTGAGGGAAGCGAGGCATCGTGAAGGAGGATATGGCTGCATTTTTTTTTTTTTTGGCGTGTGAGTGTTCTTTTGTCTAGTTTCTGAAAAGAAAAATATGATAAGAAATTTGAGGGAGAATGGGGGAAGAGATTTGAGAGAGGGAGCTATGAGTAAATAGGGCGCTATCTTTTATGAAAAGAAGAATGAAGCGGGGGGAAATTAGATGAGAATAGGAAACCAGCCGGTTTTTTAATTGGGGTGTTAACGAGTCATGGAATCAATAAAAGTTTATCCAAAAATTAAGTGTAATATTTTTTAATATATTAAGTATAGAATTTAATTGATATATATTGTTAGTATAAAGAATTTTTATATTGACAATCAATTAAAATTTGTTATATAAATTAAAGTATTTGACTCTTATCCTAACTATCTTAAAAGTTATACATATCATGATTTCCGATTAGTTGTCAGTGTAAAAAAATTTTATATTATCGATATATAGTAATTAAACTCTTAAGCATATCATTTATTAATATAAAATTTCTTATTTTAATTTCTTAAATAATATTTTAAGAAAGTTATATAGACCTCCACAAATTGAAATAAAAATCTCGTCGTTATTTACCTAATTTTGGGAGGTTAGTAGAACTAAAAACTTAGCTATAGCTACTGTAGGTGCTGTTCTATATTGACAATGTATTATAGCCGTCATAAACTGATTTCAAGCGAGTTTTTAGAATAAAACTGTTTCAATATTTTTTAGTCTGATTTCTTGAAGAACAGTAGGTATAGCACCTATGGTACTGTACCGTACTCTACCTAAGTTTTGATCTTTTGTAGAAATGTCAGTATTCACTTACATTAATGATAATTTGGGGGGGTTTTATAAACGGCCTAAAAACCTGTCCCAAAATGATATTTTTTTTTATAGTGTTTTTATTAGATATTGAGAGTGTAGTGGCAAACGTTGGACATTTGATGGATGGAGTAATTGGGTTGCCTTGCATTTCACCTTTCATGCTTAGGGTATGTTTGAGACAGCTGCGAAAAATAGATTATATCAATAATCGATTATATGTATAATCGATTATTGTGATAATCCATTATAATCAGAATCTGATTTTGTTTGGGTCTATTTGTTGAAAAACGATTTTAAGATAGTCTATTTTATTTGAATGATGAAAAAAATCAATTTTATATAGTAAATTATGGAAAATGGTATGAAATTATTTGTTTAAAATGATTATTTTTTCATATCTTGTCATCATTTTTTTTTTCTAATATAAAAAAATTGAATAAAATTTGTAACATTTTTTCATGACTTTGAAAATATGTGAAAATATATATATTTTTTAAATATTTAAATAAAATTAATAAATAATTCATTTGAGTAATATAGACAAAATTAAGATAAAAAAGATATTATTCAAAACAATATCACAACATGTAAAAGTTTATTATAGAATTTGAGGGGTAAATGCTAAATAAAAATAAAAATATGATAGCCATGGACCATATAAATATCAATAATAAAATAAACAACAACTTGCACAAACGCCTAGTCTATTCTATTTAATCTATTTATTATTAATAAAACGATGTCCTCAAATATTTTTTTAATTGTTATTATTATTATTTTAAGACGGTCATTATTACATTATCTCAATTAATTATCTTTGACAAAATCAGAAATATATTTTCTTAAAAAATTTGCCAATTTTTAATTGATATTTCATTCATCACATATCAATCACTAATTGCTATTATTTTATAATATAAATTTGGTAACTTTTCATGAGTAATTGATTTTATCACACAAATCATCGATCATTTAATAGAAACACACGAGATGAATATTACGTCATAATAAATTGCAAACTCAATCAAAGAATAATCATATGATGTCAGTCCATTTTGAATTTCAAAAATCATTTATTCATGACCGATGAATTCGATTCATAATTAATTTTAAATCAGGTATTGTATTCTCTCTATGTCCCTTCAATTGTCGAGAGTTCACGAACTTGTAGCACTCTCTCTATTCAAGTATCAATTCTTGAGCATGTCCTCCCTATCTTCTCTCTCCCACCCATTCATTTCCTATCTACCTTCCCATTCAGTGTTATGATTCTTTAGCTTTTCCTTTGCTCTTCTTCTCCTTCTGCTCTCTTCAAATTGACTCTTCACACTCTTCTTTCTCCTTCGACACTTTTGGCTATTGCAATTGTGAAGTAATAGGTGCTGGCAAATGAGCACGAAGATTATGCCCATAATGGTTTGCTCATTGAGTGTTTTTGCTAAGATTTTTTCGTTATAATACTTTGATGGTTTTTTTCTTTTATTTTTGGTTACTAGTGAGATGGAGTGATTGGACTTTACTGTACTAACATTTCATTTTGAATCTTTTATTGCATATTCACTTTCTATGTATTTTGTTTTGAACAACAAATGTTAGTAATTAGTTGTTATGTTAGTGGGGGGTGTTGAACCCAAAACCTCCTTATCACTTCAAACTCTATGTCCCTCCCCTCAAACCAACTCATCCACCTTATAACTCCTATTCACTTTCTATGTATGATTATTCATTTGTCCAAACACTTAGCTTAAAAACATAATTATATCCCTTTTCAATGTAGTAAGCATAAACAACAATTAGACAATTTTCACCAAAATTAGACCACCAACCTCCCATTACTATCCATTCTCATCATGGAACCTGGCCAAAAATATTTTAATCAAATCAAACGTTTGTTTGATTTATATATATATATATATATATATATATATGTTAAGATAATTAAAAAGTATTTTATTTGTATTATATAAGCTTTAAAGAATAGAATATTCAAATAGTGTCATAGGAAATGGTTGATTTACTATTCTTTTGGATTTGTGAAATATCGATATGGCTTTGATACAAGGAGCATCATCACCTTAAACAGGTTCCTTTTATATATTATGGCATGCCATGAGAAAAAGTTTAGTTTTATTGGCAAGTCGGAAGTAGTTCACAACCAAGCAATTGAGACAATTACTCCTGAATTTCTTAACACACTCAGAACATCAAGTCTTCTTAGCCATATGATAAAATTAAAGGTTGGCACTCCAATAATGTTGTCGAGAAATTTAGACCAGTCTGAAGGACTATGCAATGACACTAGATTGATTGTCACAAGGCTAGCAAATCATGTTATTGAAGCAACGATTATGTTTGGAAAGAACATTGGTAATCTGACTTACATTCCTCAGATGTCTTTGTCTCCATCACAATCACCATTGCCTTTCAAGCTCATATGAAGACAATTTTCTATAATTGTTTTATATGCTATGACTATCAACAAATCTCAAAGTCAAACATTAGCAAGTGTTGGGTTATACTTTCCTAAACCTGTGTTTAGTCATGGTCTGTTATATATGTCATTTTCTAGAGTTCAAAGCAAGTAAGGATTGAAGATCTTAATACATGATAAGGAAGGAAAAGCCTTAAACACCACTACCAATGTTGTCTTCAAGGAGGTCTTCCAAAACCTATAACAAGTAAGTGTCTCTAAATTGGACTGTCATTACATACTATTTGACTACCAACAAATGTACAAGTACATCAACAAATATATGATATTAAGCTACTTTAAACCATGTAAACAATCTTATGTGTATGGTAGGTTAGTAGTGCACATGCAATTGACATGCCTAGTGTGACGTCCCCAAGTTCCACTCGAGGAAATCCCATTAACCTTAGGACTTTCTTATAGTATTAACTATGACTTAATGATTACGCGCTTATTAAAACAAACGATAACATACATCCAAACATAATCGCATATAACATCGGAGTACACGTAGCAGGATAAACTAAAGCATACACATATATAAGCAGTACTAAAGTATACATGGTGGCCCCATCAGTAGGGCTAAGTACATATACGAACAAAAGTACATAAGAAAGCGAAAAGTACAACATGTACATAAAAAAGGGACTCTAACGCTCATACTTACGTACTCTTCCCCTCCCCTCTCAAAATACATCAAAACGGTCTCACCTCACATCCTATGACAGACGCATTGGCGACCTCCTGCCCTAGATGACGTGAAAGTCAAGAGCTACCCTGTCCTTCCCCATAGATGTGCCTATAAACCTGCAAGGGCATATAGTCTGAGGAAGAACTAGACATAACAATCCGCCTATGCCTGGCGGCCCTCAGATACTGCTCTGACCTCCTGCGCTGTCCTTTGAGCATGAAACCTCTGCGACTGGTCACGTGAGATGATGCTGGGGCAGCCCACATAAAGTCCTGCTCATGCTGCATAGGTGGGTGCCACATATGGGGAAATGGAAGAAACTGGTACACACGGTAAGGTCCTATGATGTCCATGTATGGTGGTGTGCCACTCCGGAAGATCAAGTTGATAGGTTCGATGTAAACAACCAAAAAGGTCGAGGGGTCCACCTGTCATTCCCTTTCGTCGTGGTAGACGATCTAAATGTCCCCCAGCACTGGCATCCGCGGTGCCCCCGTGATAAACAGGTGAAGTCTCGGGTCCATCCTGAAACTCTGTTGGCTCGTCGTCTGCTCGCAAATCGAACATACACACACAAAGGAAAAACAGGGAGATAAGATATACAACACATCTATAACAGGGATGATGCAATGCAAAATATATAGCAATCACAATCATCTCCCAATGTCTCGACACTACGATCATTTCTTAGCTAGATGTAACACATACTCTTTCTATGCATGCTGGTCAGTACTAAACACCCTCGTAAGGGCAACATCACCTCCGCTCGTCGGACAACAAGCTGGTTTGTTCTGGTAATCCATTCCACTCGCCGTGACCCATAAGAGTGCATCACCGCTAAACTGTCCCAGACAGAGAGGGTTAACTGGGCCTCCTCGGAAGATCCACCGGCAATTGGAAAGACTCAGGCTCCAGTCTGGATAGTAGGACGTGCCCAGGACCGTCACGACACGATAGGAGCTACCATACCGGTCTTATGTGGGTACACCTGTGTCTAGTATATCCCAGAGGTCACACAGACCTTTCCTTCCGTTTTTCGCACCCGCACTCGGTGCACCAACCTCGTATGTCTCTTGACATACGGCTCGCCACTTGGGATTATATGCATATACTGTGCATGTCATCCATATCTCTTGAGCTGATATTGCAACACATGCAAACTTGCTCTTAGCAACACGAGCTCCAAGCTCCAAAAGTCACCGTTATGAGCTCCAAGCTCCATCATAACCTTATGAGTTCCAAGCTCCCACTGTGACTTCAATTCTTAGCTATGAGCTCAATGTCCACCACAGGGTCAAGGCCCTAATCATACTAAACCTTCAAGTATCATGTATACACGCATTTCTAGATACAATGCACCATTCATCATTTATCAACATGCTCAATGAGATAGCAAGCATAACAATATACCAACATGTTATTACCATCAACACATCATGCATACATTACAAATATCACAATTAGCAGGTACGCATATATCAACATATAACACGTATAATCATGCATCATAATCTGCTAACCTAAGGTATCAAATATAGCAGTGATAGCCCAAAGTAGACTAAACCTAGGGTTTAGATACTTTATCAGGGCTCAACCTCACGTAGGGTTTAGGGTTCCCCTACACACACAAAACATACAACAAAGCTATATAGACTACTCTTGCCTCCCCGACATGTGTAACTCTTTCTCCCCACTTGTTAGCGAATTAACAACAATCATGAACACAACGGACACTTCTTGCTCCTCTCCAAGCGTCATAGCCGCGGGTCCCTTTTACCAATGGGTTCACGAACACAGCTTTGAAACTTGCCCTAATCGTGGAAACAACATGCAGACTATAGCATTAGCCCTAATACGAAGCTAAAACCGCGAATAGAAGCTTAAACCATAAAAGAACATTGTATAGCTACAATGCAGGCAGATGCGGAACCTCGGCTTACCCTTGACGAATCACAGGAATAAACCGGTAAAGTTATAGTAGAAGTCGCGCTGATCACGAAAACACGATCGAAACTGGAATCAGACGAACAAATGGATCACAACTTGGATTGAAGCCTAGAATCCCACCTCTGAGCTCTCACTCTCGAACTCTCAGTAAAACTGAAAATCTTGTAAACTTTGGTGCAAGTGAAAGTGAAGAGAATTTATAGAGGTAAAACTCTGCTGACCACGCTTTAGCGTTCTGGATCTCCACGCTTTAGTGTTCCAACGCTTGAGCATTGGCTTCCTCAACGCTAAGGCACTGCCCCTCATGTGCCAACTGCGACGCGTAACTGACACGTCACTTTATGTCCCATCACAATCAGTTAACTGGTCAGAATGGCCATGCTTGAGCGTCCACCCTGCTCCACGCTAGAGCGTTAGCACGCTTGAGCGTCCTCCTACTCCACGCTTGAGCGTTCTTCTCTGGGTCACTTGTTCCTCATTATTCTCTCATCCAATTCACCCCTATTCTTAATTTTTCCTCTAAGCATAATTCCAAACCATGATTGCATCTATCAAACAAACATAAATACATCCATGCACTAATTAAGGTGATAAAAATGAGGATGTTACGTCTCCACCCCCTTAGAAGAATTTTGTACCCAAAATTCCTCGTTCATACTTGTAAACAACGACGGATACTGTTAGCGCATTTGGGATCCTCTTTCCCATGTTGAATCTCCGGTGGTAGGGTCCCATTCCACTCTCACCATGGGAATTTGCTTGCCGCGAAGCTCCTTGATCCTTCTATCCATTATCCGAACATGTAAAGTCTCATATTCAAGGTTCTTTCTTAGCTAGATTGATTCGGGCTCTAGCACATGCGGTGGATCAGGATAATATTTTCTAAGCTGGGATACGTGAAAGACGTCATGGAGTCTTGACAAGTTAGGTGGTAAGGCTATCTAGTAAGCTACTGGACCAATTCGACGAAGAATTTGAAATGGTCCTATGAATCTGGGTGTTAGCTTTTTGGATTGAATTGTCCTGCCAATACCAGTCCTTGGAGTAACTCTCAAAAATACATGGTCTCCCTCCTGGAACTCTAAAGGTCTTCTCCGTCTATCAGCATAGCTCTTCTACCTATCCTTTGCGGTTTTCATCTTTTCCCGGATTAACTTAACCTGTTCCGTTGTCTGTTGCACCAATTCAAGTCCTAACAACTGTTTCTCTCCAGTCTCAAATGTGTTCCAACACACATGCTCTTAACAAATCTTCCAACGATTGAATCGTTCGTCTGACTGACCATCCGTTTGGGGATGATAAGCAGAACTCAACCTTAACTTGGTTCCCAACGCTCCATTTGGACTTCTCCAAAACCTCGAAGTAAACCTTGGGTCTCGGTCCGAGATAATACTCGAAGGCACACCATGTAGACGCACCACCTCCCTAATGTAAATCTGACAACCTTTCCAGAAAATAGTTCTGGTTGATAGGTAAGAAATGAGTACATTTCGTCAACCTAGCTATGATGACCCAAATTGCATCACACTTCTTTTGAGTCCTTGGTAACCTAGAAACAAAGTCCATTACAATACTGTCCCACTTCCACTCTGGAACATCCAATTATTGCAATAATCCTGTCGGCTTTTGGTGTTCGACCTTCGCCTTTTGACACACCAAGCAGGATAGGACATAAGCTGCTACTTCCTTCTTCATCCCTGGTCCCCAGAATAACTTCTTCAAATCCTGATACATCGTAGTAGCCCCTAGATGGAAACTCAACTTGTTCTTGTGTGCTTCCTCTAAGATCATATCCTTAACTTCGCTATCTGCAGGCACACAAACTCGATTACCACATCAAGATTCAGATCTCTAAACTGCTCTAACAACTCAAGCTCTCGTACCATCATCGCAGATATGTGTAGGGTCTTCCTACTAAGCTCATCCGTTACAACATTTGCCTTGCTTGGATGGTATTGCAGGTCGAATTCATAGTCCTTTACGAATTCCATCCACCTTCTCTTCCTCATGTTCAACTCCTTCTGGTCGAACAAATATTTCAGACTCTTATGGTCGCTAAATATGCTGAATTTAGCACCATACAAATAGTGTCTCCATATCTTCAATGCAAACACTATTGCAGCTAGCTCTAGATCGTGAGTCGGGTAGTTCCGTTCATGCACTCTTCCTTCTTGCATGAGGACACAACCCAAACCTTGATATGACGCATCACAGTATATGTCAAAACGTCCTACATTCTCATGAATAAAATGACTTGATTATTTTCACATTACCAAATCAACTGAATTGTATAGCTATTATAATTAGAGGATGATGTTCTTAAATCAAAGTATATAAATAAACTACAACTTCAACATAAAACAAAAAGTGGAGTCATCATGCCTTATTTTTAAAGACCAAGTTGTGTAAGTTTCCTTATTCCACATCATATGGATGGCAAGAAGGATATGTGCATGGGTTAGATGATTTAAAAGGATTAGTTGATCATTAGTAATCAAAGAGGAACGTTTAATACATATTATTACATCACATATCGTAATAATATGGCTTATATGAATCAGTCAGATATTACCAATGTTGTAAAGTTTCATATGGAGTTGTAGCTGTCTGTTATGCTGTGTAAAGCTATATAGCTTTAGAATTTTACTTCATATGCTACCATGCTAATCTTCTTTGGGTTCTTGACACCTAATACAATAGAATTTCACATCTACACCTGCCATCACTCCAATTCCAAAAGCCTTTGTATTAGCAAAGATATTCCTCTAAGCTGAATTATGAATGATGTGGTTCAGTTTCAATGTATGCTTGCCCTTTGATAAGTCCTTTGGCTAATATCTGTGAGGTGGAACGAAAAATAAATAAGCATGCCAGAATAGATGATTTTCCACTTAGATGAACCAAAAATTAAATGAACAAACCCCAACTGACAGAACATTATGTTGTGCTTAAGCATGCTTCAAGCCATTGAAGTAGCAATAATTTCCGTTTTAAATTTAAAACAAAGTTATAACATGAAAGATTTATTTCTTATTAAGGGAAGAAGCAATATAATATCCATCAAAATCGAAAGATAATCATAAGTACATTCTGACAACCACTTCATTGTCCTAATGATATATCCAATGCTAACCTCCTCTACTTTAGATATTTTCTGCATTTTCCTCATCTGACTCAGCATAAATTGTTCTTTCTAAGAACCAACAATTAAAGTGTGTGTAGCATGTTATTTATTTATTTCTTTAACTTATTTTCAGATTTGAGCGGCACGGTCCAGTAATAGTCATAGTCTAGAATAATTTTTTTTGGGGGGTGTCACACCCCGACTTTTTACTGTTTTTAAGATCAGTAAATTATATAAATTATATTAAATTTTGGGTTAAAAACTCAGACGGAGTCCGATCTACGTTTTTACTGACAGTAAGATTTTACTGCTCAGAAGACCTAATTTTGACTCATGAAAGAAACAGTTAGGTTTAGAATCAAATTTCCAACAAATTTGATAAAATTGGTTTTTCGCATTAAAAAGCGAAATAATATAAGTTATACGGGCGAAATCTTAAATCGGGTGAAGAACGGAGCTGAATAGGGATTTACCGGGACCCGCTAACGGATAAATTTGAAGTCACGTCAGGTCAAACACTAGTGCGAAAAATGGATTCCACGTCAGAATATCACATCGGTTACTTCTAAACCAATGTTAAAAATAGACGCGGTGGCAAACTTGTAAATAAATTATTGAGGGAACAAACTTTTATCATCGGTTGCTTCAGAACCGATGTCAAAAGTGACATTTAAAATCGGTTGGATAAGAAACCGATGTTAAATGTCGCTTTTTAACATCGGTTTCTTTGCAACCGATGTCAAAGGTGACATTTAACATCGGTTTCTTGTTTAACCGATGTTAAAAGTGATGTTTATTACGCGCTCATATTCTTCCCTCTAACGTTTATTTTCTCAATTCTCACTCTTTTCTCTCACTCTCTTCTCTCACTCCCTACCACCGTTGAGTCTCCGTCGCCTCAAGCCACTGTCGCGCCTCAAGGTACTCTTCTTGCTCCTTCATTGTTCTCTATATTGACTTCTGTTGGTTTGATTTTTGATGAGGGACTCACATTTCGTTGGCTTCTATTGATATAAAAGTAGGGTTACTGTTGCGTTCATTCCTCCTCCCACCATAACTCCGATTTCATACTGTGCAGTTACGGTTCCACCACGACGGTACTCTCTCTCCCTCTCTCTCTCCCTGCTATCCATTAGGGTCCAAAATTACTGTCATGGGTTAATATTGGGTAATTTTTATTTATTACTGTGGTGAACACTAGGTGCCACTAAGCTATAACCTATGTGCCTCAAGAGGAAGACATTGAGTTGGTAGAGAAATTCTGCTTCATTAGGGTTGGCTCTCTTTGAAGTTCTTTATTTTCCAAACAGTAGCAGAACCAATGATGCCATACCTTATTGTTTTTAAGTCAGTTCTTGTCACCTCACTAAGTTGAATAACACCCATGTTGATTAAGCTAAGAGTGGTCTGGGATTATTAAATTGAATATTTACATGAATATTGAGATTGTGGAGTTGTGGAGATAAGATTTGGAATGAAAAGATTTTTACATGATAGTAAAAATTATTGGCCATTGAAACCTGGGCTTGGGCCATTTGGAGCACCTCAATTTCGTGGAGGCAAAGGGTGGGGATGGCCGTGGCAAGGAGGAGAAGCAAGGCGGTAGCACAAGTGGCCATTTTTGGATAGAGAGCTGTGATGACTTGCACGGATTGGTGTTGTGGGTTGCTGATTTATAGCCAGCTGAGGAAGCAGAGAACATGGATGCTAGCCACGTGTCATTAGGACTGTGTGACCTAACCTAGGTGCCATATGTACTAACTAGGTGGACTGCAAATTTCTTCGAAGTAAATAAAGCTTGAAAAGAGTAATGTTTTGTAACTTGAAAGTCGCTTTTTTATAGGTAATATTTTAACGTGCTAGAATAATTTGTGGCTCATGCACTAGAATAATTTACTCATTAAAAAATTTAACCATCATAGTAACTTGAAAAATATATAGAGTACGTAATGATGGATTTTCTTTTTTTGTATTATGTTAAAAATCGTTTAGGGGGAAAAGGTATACATAATTTTTCTACGTCATGAGATTTATTGAATTGTAGAAATAGATTCTTTTGTTAGCTAAATTAACCTCTAATTTGTGAAATATTAGACAACTGTCTCTTTCAATTCTTATATATAGTACAAAATTGGTAATTAATCTCAGAGTTGGAGACAGTACAAAGTAACTTAGTCAAATGGATATGCTACTATATATCAATGCAACCAGACATGTTTTGCTTGTATATCCAACTGCATATTTGTGACAATTTTTGGCTTGGATTTGATAGGGATTGCAGTGGGATTTTCGGTGCCTCTTCTTGCTGCCTCCATCTCTGAACAACCCTCTTCTTGCTTCAGGTATGAAGCTAATGCCTCATACTATTATTTAATGTGCATATTATTATTCAAGCAAGTATTTACTTTTTAAGAACTAAGTAAAGAGCTTAACTATTGACTAAGTTCTTTAGTTTAATTTTTTAGTCTATGTGAGAGAGAGATATTAGGCTTTAAGATCTATTGAGCCAAGACTTTTTTAGGCTTGGCTTGTAAACCCACTTGTAAAGTAAAGCTCTTTAGTTTAATTTTTGAGTATATGTGAGAGAGAGATATTAGGCTTTTAGTTCTTTTGAGCGAAGACTTTTAGGCAAATGTAAAGTTCTTTTTAGGTATGAAATCAATTTACTTCCTCCCTTTTAATGTGGTTCTCTTGTGTGTATGAACATAGTTATGGATCGTAGTTGGATGGATAGTAGACGCACAAGTGATGAGTATGGGAAGGGAGTGGAAGAGTTCTAGAATTTGCTAAAAGAAATCTTCCTGATAGTAGTAATGGAAGATTTTATTGTCCTTGTGTTAATTGTTTGAATCAGAGGAAATATGAAGTTGGGGAAATACGGGAGCATCTTATTTGTGATGGGATTTGCAAGAGTTATACAAGATGGATATGGCATGGTAATCAATTGTTAAACATGCCAAGTGTATCCCAAAGTGAGGATGTTGACGTAGATATGGAGGACTATCGACTAGAGGACATGATCCGTGATATTGGACAAGAGCCTTTTCAACGAGCACATATGTATGATACTTTGTGTAATGATGCAAATAAGCCTCTGTATCCGGGGTGCACTACTTATACTTGGTTGTCAGCAGTGTTAAAATTGGTCACTGCGAAGGCGAGGAATGGGTGGAGTGATAAAAGCTTCACTGAATTGCTTGAGTTGTTGAAAGACATGCTTCCAGAAGGTAACACATTGCTGGATCGTAACTATGAGGCGAAGAAGGTATTGTGTCCGATGGGTATGGAGTATAAGAAGATACATGCATGCCCTAATGATTGCATATTGTACAGGGATGCTTTTGAAGAGATGCACGAGTGCCCCAAGTGTGGGGTATCACGCTACAAAGTGAAGGATGGTGATTCTAGTTGTGATGTGATCACAAAGGGTCCTCCTACGAAGGTGTTGTGGTATCTTCCAATAATTCCAAGGTTCAAGCGAGTGTTCGCTAATGTAAATGACGCAAAGAACATTAGATGGCATGTAGATCAGAGGAAATGTGATGGACAGCTTCGCCATCCGGCTGGTTCTTTGCAATGGAAGAGAATTGATAATTTGTTTCCGGATTTCGGTAATGAGCCAAGAAACCTGAGGCTTGGACTTGCTACGGATGGAATGAATCCGTATGGTACCTTAGTTAGTATTCATAGTTCATGGCATGTTCTCCTGGTAATTTACAACTTACCTCCTTGGTTGTGCATGAAGCGCAAATACATTATGTTATCTATGATGATTTCGGGCCCAAAACAACCAGGAAATGACTTAGATGTTTATCTAAGTCCCTTGATTGAAGACTTGAGAAAGCTGTGGGTGGAAGGCATTGATGTGTTTGACGGGTATTGCCATGAGACTTTCAGGATGCGTGCCATGTTATTTTGCACCATCAATGACTTTCCAGCATACGGGAACTTGTGCGGGTATAGTATTAAGGGGCATAAATCATGCCCTATATGTGAAGAAGGCACATGCTTCACTCAATTGCAACATGGAAGGAAGACAGTTTACCTTGGGCATCGGAGATTTCTCACACCTGATCACCCGTATCGTAGATTGAGAAAAGCTTTTAATGGATGCCAGGCGAATGAAATTGCTCCGACGGCCTTAACTGGAGAGGAAGTTTATCAACAGGTGAAGGACATCAATGTTATCTTTGGAAAGGCCCAAAAGAAGGCTACTGAAAAAAACATATGGAAAAAGAGGTCGGTCTTCTTTGATCTTCCATACTGGTGCAAACTTGATGTAAGACACTGTATTGATGTGATGTATATGGGGGAAAATGTGTGTGATAGTGTAATCGGAATGCTTCTCAACATTCAGGGCAAGACAAAGGATGGTGTGAATGCTCGTCTAGATTTGGTTGCGATGGGTATACGAGAGCAATTAACTCCACGGTCAAAGGATGGTAAGCGGACATATTTGCCTCCAGCATGTCATACCTTGTCAAAAAAGGAGAGAAGAAGTTTTTGTGAGTGTCTACGGGACGTCAAAGTGCCACAGGGTTACTGTTCAAATGTCAAGAGGCTTGTCTCAATGAGCGATCTCAAATTAGTTGGCTTAAAGTCTCATGATTGCCACGTCTTGATGCAACAACTACTACCGGTGGCTATTCGTGATTCTGCTCCTAAAAATGTTAGACATGCCATAACTAGATTGTGCTTATTCTTTAATGCTATATGTAGCAAAGTCATTGATCCCCAGAAGTTGGATGAGATGGAAAAAGAGGCTGCTATTATCTTGTGCCAATTGGAGATGTATTTTCCTCCTTCATTTTTCGACATCATGGTTCATTTAATTGTTCATCTAGTGAGGGAGATTAGATTGTGTGGTCCCGTTTATTTAAGGTGGATGTACCCAGTTGAGCGATACATGAAGAGCTTGAAAGGGTATGTGAAGAATCCACACCGTCCTGAAGTATCTATTATTCAAAGGTACTTTGCAGAAGAAGCTATTGAGTTTTGTTCAGACTACCTTTCACAAGCGAAACCTATAGGGGTTCCTAAGTCTCGTCATGAGGGAAGGTGTGAAGGTAAGGGTACACGAGGTATAAATGTTAAGAGCATGGGTCGGGAGGAAGTGCTTCAAGCGCATTTATATATATTGAATAACACTGATGAAGTTGAACCTTACTTATGTGCTCACAAAAGCAAAGTAAAGGAAAAAAACCCTCGAATGAACGAAAAATGGTTGTTGAAACAGCATAATAAGACTTTCTTAAACTAGTTTAAAGAACAAATTATGAATGATGATACTGCTTCTGATACATTAAAATGGCTATCACAGGGGCCTAACTTTGATGTCATATGTTGGAGCGGATATGATATCAATAAGTTTTCCTTCTATACAAAGTCGCAGGATGACAAGAGTACAATGCAAAACAGTGGGGTTATGATCGTGGCTGAGTCCATGCACTTTTCTAGTTCAAAAGATACAAACCCCGTTATGGCACCATTATCTTACTTTGGAGTCATTGATGAGATTTGGGAGGTGGATTACACTAAATTTAGAGTGACAGTTTTTAAATGTAAGTGGGTTGACAGTAACAGTGGTGTACAAACCGATGAATTAGGATTTACATTGATAGACCTTGACAAGCTAGGTCATACAGAAGAGCTTTTCATCATGGCATTCCAAGCAAAACAAGTGTTTTATATCAATGACCCTTCTAACAAAAGGTGATCAGTGGTTCTACAAGGAAAAAGCATGCATAATGGTAGTGATGAAAATCAAGATTCAACTCTTGATATTCCTGAGACTCCTTCTTTCTCAACACGGATGCCTAATTTCATTGAGGAAAATGAAGTGGATGATATACATGTCACTCGTGATGATCATCATAAAGGGATATTTGTCTAAACTTGACCATAGTGTAAGTTATGTTTATTTTTATTTATCCATGTTAAAGTAGGCTTATTTTTATTTATCCATTTAAATTAGGCTTATTTTTATTTATCCATTCTAATACTGACCTAACTTATTATTTTTTGTCTAAACAGGTATACATGGATGATTCATCAGGCATCCCTCATTCACAGAGCGGGTCGGGTAGTCAGCCATCACAAAAAAAGGGTAGGTCTGCCACACGGTTGAAAAAGTTGACCCTAGGCCGTGGTGATAATCAGAGGCTTTCTGTCCAGTTTGATGAATATAGGATGCCCACAGGGCCGCATAGTGAAGACTTCATCAGTTATGTGGCCCTCCTTGGTCGAAGCAAGGCTAGCATTCTGATAGAGGATTGGGGTCAAGTACCGCAGGTCGTGAAGGATCAGATTTGGGAGTGACTCATAGTATATTTTGCCTTTACCCTCTCTGTTTGTATCTATTGTATTTAACTATATTATAATCATACACTAATTCCTCCATTTTGTTATGTAATGTAGCTCACCTTTGATTTGCCGAATACTGCTGATATGAAGAAGCGATGGATTTCTTATGCGGGTTTGCGTTGGAGGGGATTTAAGACTTATTTGGGTCAGAAATACATATTTGGGTCGACCGACGAATCTCCTCTTGTGAAGTACACGTTCCTTGATCAGGAGACGTGGGATAGGTTTGTTGCGAGCCGACACGAGCCTGCCTTTTTGGTTAGTTAGAGTTATGTTTTTTTTTTAATAATAGGCCAACCTAATTTATTTATTTTACTGAATTGAGTACGTGTTCTTTGTAACAGGAGAAAAGTAGAAAGGCCCAGGACATCCAAAAAAATAATGTCCACCCCCACAATATGCCTCGTGGTGGCTATCGTAAGATTCAGAAGAAGATGATTGAAGAGAAGTTGAAACAAAGGCAGGAACAAGCCGAATCTGGAGGAGAGGCAGTAGTTGTTGATCCTCCATCTCCACCCGCACGCCATGATACATGGTTGAGAGGCCGACCAAAGTCAACGGGAGAGTATATAGCTGAACCCACACGCATTGTGACGGAAAAGATTGTAAGTAATTAATATTCAATTCTACTTGTAATTGTAACAAACTTAAGTACACACTGGCTTATACATGTTTTGTGAATTTCCCCTTGTAGGGTTCCCTAGTGGAACAGAGCTCGCAAGGATCCTTCGTTCCACGTGGACGTCAGGATATATTGGCCACTGCCATTGGGAAACCTGACCACCTTGGGCGTGTCCTTGGTGTTAGAGGGCTTGTGGGCATTCGCCAATTCCACGGATCAGATTCACATCATGATAGAGGAGTCAGCAGCGAAATGCGGGAACTCATTAAGCTGGAGATTAGACGGGAGGTCATGGAGGAGGTGAGACGAGATGTTATTCCAGAGATTAGACAGGAGATTATGGCATCGGTTCGATAGGAGATGTCATCTATATAGGGTCATCCCCAACAAAGCCCAATTGTCCAACCTTCTCCCCATGTGAGCACAAAGGGGAGTTGTGATCATGCACGTATGTCAGTTGAGGAGCAGGAGGGTGATCTTTTTGAGGAGGAGGAGGAGGATCTGCATGAGCTGTATATTGTGGATCATAATCACGCTCGCTTGTTAGTGGCATATGGCAAGGTACACAACTTGGGGGAAACCGTGCACCACTGGCCATTAGAGCATGATATGGTGAGGGTGACGGTTGAACGGGTTCTACATGCTAATGCTCAGGTCCCTGTGCCCACCGAGGAGGTTGAAACAGTGGACCAGGCCCTCGGCCAGTTCATTAAATGGCCGAAAGAACTTGTAAAGTCTTTTTCACTAAAGGTATTCATAATCATTCATGAATTACTTATGTCTTTCTCTATTTACAATTGAAATAACTTAACTGTGTTTACTAATATTTTATCTTTGTTGTTTAGGACATTGACAAGGTTGTTCCATCGAAAATGTCGGATCCGAGAATACATGATATGTCTGTTTTACCAAAGGTATTCATAATTATTCAATTACTTATGTATGTCTTTCTCTATCTACAATTGAAATAACTTAACCGTGTTTACTAATGTTTTATCTTTGTTGTTTAGGATACTGACAAAGATAGTCAACCTCAGCTTGAATCGCCATTATTTCGTTTGGCTAAACTTGCTATGGAAAAAGGGCTGGAAGACATGACTCTGCCTAATTTGGAACACGATGGTAGTAAGGACTTAGCTTTGTTTACAATTTGTGGCAAGGATATTATTGACATATGCATGGATGGTCAATGGTTATGCATTACGGTTCTACAACTATGGTGCACGTAAGTATTTTTTGTCATGTATCTTGGGTATTTCAATATTATAATTTATTTCAATATCTTAGGTAATTAACATTAACATTAATTTATTTCAATGTCTTAGGTATTTGCATCGCCTTAGTGTCAAAAAGGGCAACCAGAGTTTGTATGGATACTTAGACCCCAGCATGATTGAGGGTAGTTATATTCATGTACCTACGATCAAGGCATACATCCTGAAGACGCTTGGTGAAAGCAAAAAACAGTTTTATCTAGCACCACTCCTCAAGGATCAACATTGGCAATTGCTGATACTTTGTCCTAGCCAGCATCTCGTCATCTTCTTGTGTTCGCTGCATAGAACGCCGAATAATGCATACAAGGAGGCAATTGATATGTAAGCTTTTATTTAATTTGTAATTCATTTGCTGTTGTTTTATTACTTTGTGCAATAATTCACATGAATATTTTTTTATCATAGATCTATGCAGGCAAGTAGTATGGCATGTGCAGGTGGTAAAAGTAGGCCCCTCAAGTCAAAAAGAAAGCCTGAATGGATTTGCCCACGTGTAAGTAGTTTATTAGAACCCGAGATTCAACTGAAGGTTATATAATAGTAATTATTATTATATAAGTATACTGATATTCAATTTTGTATTCATTTGTAGTCTCATAGTCAAAAAGGCGGTTGGGAGTGTGGATATTATGTCATGAGACATATGTTAAATATTGTATCCGCGAGTATTACCGAACGATGGGATCAGGTAATTAATAGAATTTTTAACAAGTTAATTAATTAAATTATATTTTGCTTTAGTGTTGATGAGCTAATGTTTAGTTTATTTCAACTTGTGCAGGCTTTCGACAATCCGGCTCCGCTCTCTAAAGAGGAAATTCAAGACGTAAGGGAGCGTTGGGCAAAATTCTTTTTTGACTTTAGAGATCAATTAGATTAGATATATATATATAGTTCATCAATTAGATGTTTAGGGTTTATGATTTATGTTGTATATATGAGTTTCTGGATTTATGTTTAATTAGTGTTGAAATTCTGGATTTATGATATAGTTCATGTTTAGATTTTGAATTCTGGAATTCTGGATTTATGTTTAATTGACCACTGGATTCTTGTCTATATTTGATATTGCTGAATGAAAACAGGGAGGGAAGAAATTATAAAATAAAACCATTTTAAAAAAAAACGCACTTTTGACATCAGTTATGAGGAAACCGATGTCAAATGTTAACTTTTAACAATGGTTTAGACAAGAACCGATGTTAAAAGTTAACATTTGACATCGGTTCTGATCACAACCGATGTTAAAAGTTAAATTTTAACATCGGTTGGTAAAGGAACCGATGTTAAAAGTGCACTTTTAACATCGGTTGAAGTTCGCAACTGATGTTAAAATTTAACTTTTAACATCGGTTTCTTCATAACCGATGTTAAAAGTGCACTTTAACCGATGTCAAAAGTGAACTTTTAACATCGGCTGTATCAATATCAGCGTAACAGCCGATGTTAAAAGTCAATTTTAACCGATGTTAAAAGTGTTTTTTGCACTAGTGAAATCACCTAGAAAAGCGTGCCAGTGTCATGACGACTTTATAAAATATTTGGACGCGAAAAGACTAAAATGCCCCTGACCTTTTTCATAATTACCATTTAACATTGGATGAAAAGGCCATTTTGCCCCTTAAGTGAAAAAGTTTGGACCTTCTTGCCCTCTTTCTCCTCCCACACGCCCCACCCCTTCAAGATAGCCTTCATCCATTTCCTTCTTCATAATACATTTTCTCCTTACTTTCTCTCACATTTTAAAGAAGAAAACTCAAGCTTTTGTGAAAAAAAGTGGAGATCTTACTCATTTTCATCACTCAAGGAGGTAAGGTTACTTCCTTTGATCCTTTGAGTTCATATTCTTCACCAAAATCTTGTTTCCCAATCCATGATCATGTATGTTCCATTTCTAGATTCAAAGTTCATAAATCTCTAGAAAATTGTAGAAAAATCCTTTTACTGTAAAATCAATTTCTAATTTCTATGAGCTAGTTTCATCATCCTCTTTCATTGTTCAAGAGAATGAAATCAAAAGAAATTCCTAGCCTATTTATTTATAGAGTGGCCGAAACCTTGAGGAAGAGAAATCATGAGTTTTGCTTCAAAGTTTTTGTGTAAAAAGACTTGATCTAGTGTTGTGTATACTTAAGGATCATCCATCCAAGAGTTAGGAATTTTTAGACATGTCTAGCCTATTTTCTCTTAAGAAGGCCGAACCCTAACTTTATTGGTTGGATGGATTTTGGTTCAAATCTTTGGTAAATGATTAAGGATTATGCCTTTATCATGCTTAAGGATCCTTGATCCAAGAGTTAATAGAATTTCAACATCATTAACCTAATTATCTAATGAAGGCCGAACCCTAGTTAACTATATGAACTAGAGGGTTTTTGATCGGATTGTATTAATTTCTGGTTGTGATTTGTTGTAAAATCAGACGGTGTTTGATTATTCGGAAGCGTGTACGGTTGACAGTTGCGGAGCCGCAGTCGGAGTTGCAAGGGGAAGCACACCGGAAACTATTCAGGTGGGGGAAAAAAACCACAATATCGTCGGGGAGGCAAGAATAAAATAATTTATATTGATATGCGTAGGGCGACCTAAACCCTACCAGTGGTTGAGTGACCGATAGGTTGATTTTACACTATATCGAGGTTGTATGTTGTGTATTAGTATGCTTAATATGGTATATGTGATATGTATGTTGTACCTAGTAACGTGCTTAGGATTACTTGAATATATGCCTATGAGTTGATAAGTTGATATGCTTACATGAGTTAGTAGGATGAACATGTTTATTGAACATGATTATGGTTGCTTATGATATGATGTTGTGATTACTGTTGTATGAGTAGAGAAAGGCAGTAATTTCTGATAAGTTGGGAGATGAACATGTAGTGAGGAATTTGAGGATATATATGTTGTAGTGCTCAACCTAGAGATGCTGTTGATATAATTATGTCGGGACATAAAGTTGATACCCGGTTAAGCCAGAGAAAGTTGGTCGTAGTTATGTACGAGTTGTGATTGAGACACTAAGTTGTTGATCCCGAGATGAGTCGGTGAGGTTCATGTTGCATCGTTGTTGTTCATCACTGTGTTGGTGTATGGTCAATCGATCTTGCCTGCGGGGAGATGATCATACCCATTAGCTGTGAACGGCCGAATGTCCCGACCTGGCCTGCGGGCGGGGGGATATGTCGTTACCGTAAGTTGCGTTGTTGACGGACGAATATTTCGACCTGGCCTGCGGGCGGGGGAATATGTCGTACCCATGAGATGAGTTGAGCCTGCGGGCTGTTGGCCGAACCCTACATTACGGGGGGTGGCACAGAGATGAACGAGACATCTTGATATGTTGGGGATGTCGCGTCGTGATCGCGTCCATATAATCGTTAGTTGCATGAGTGTGAGAGACAGTAGCTAAGAGAGAAGAACTTGGGAGATGATTGCTTGATACTGTTGTGCTGTTGTATGTTGCTATCTATGTAGCTTATTTTATAGCCGTTTCCCTATTTATGATGTATTGCTGTTTCTTATCCCATATTTCTCTATGTCGTATTTTATTTATTCTCGATCGCACGAGAAGATCCTGTTGAGGAATTGCCATAAGAGATTGATGGCATACTTGTTGAACCTGATGCTAGCGGGAGAGCCTTGGATCCCAGTGCTGGGAGACTTTGAGCTGCTCTATGCAGAAGACGATCGTCTCTAGGAGATTGACTACTCTTAGCGAAAAATAGTGTATACGGGTCCGACTACCGTATACGTTAAAGTCTTGTTTGGGTAACAGTCTTAGGTTGTTATAGCCAGTGAGAGGAAGTCTTATGTACTTTATTTTGTTGCCATGCTTTCAGTTTATATGTGTTGCGTACTCTGAGATAGTTGATGTTGTTATAGGCTTCTACTGATTGAGTCAGTACATTTATATGTATGTGATATATAATCGTGGTATCAGTGTTGGTTGTTTTAAATAATTTCGTATTTTTATTAATCACGCTAAGAAGTTGAGTTCGAGTTGCTAATGGGACCTCCGATGAGGGGTTGTCTTGGGGGGGGGGGGGTTCTGCATTTTTGTGTTTGCTGTAGCAAGGTTGATTGTGTTGCAGTCATAGCAAACTGCATCTAGGGGCAGACACACAACTAATTTACCCCATTGACCTGCAACATATTAATTTAAGCATGTTTGTTATTTTTTTAATGCCTTAAGCTTGTAAAAAAGCTATATTTATGCTGATAAAAAGCCCAAGCAAATACTCAACAGCATACCAGCTCGTCTTCCTTCCTTTTTTCGTCAACAGCCTCAAACACATCTTAACTTTTTTTCACTGTCAACAAAGACAAGATTTCCGTCAAATATGACACACAACTTGGGTGGAAAGAGGAGGAACCAAGGGTAAAAAACTGAATTATAAGTTAGTTATAAATTTATTTTTACAACAAAATAGATTTGACAGCAATGAAAATGCAATCACAGAATTGAAAGACCAACATAATACTAAAATTGCCCATCAACAATCAAAGTCAGCACAACAGCCCCATTCAGTTAGCTACCATGCTTGCATAGAAAGTAACATGACAATCTGTGAATTAAATCAGCAATGGAGGACAGGGTAGAATGCTGAAATGACAATAAAACATCAGGAAACCTTTTCTACAATCAATTAAAATGGAGGCAGTAAAGAGTCACGCACACATCTTTGCAGGAATTCCATTAATTCCTACTACTCCCACCAAGTTGCCATTCTAAGAAATGGACACAAATAAAATTAAAAGTAGAAACAGAAACACCAGTCATCAGAAAATAAGAAGACATAGCAAGCCATTTATAAATAGATGGTGGAAGCATCAGAAAAGTATATACCTGCAGGCTAAGAGATCATTTAGAGCGTAATCATCCAAAACAGGTGCAGCTTCCTTTTTCTTACACTCACGCAGGAGGGATTCCAAGTATTCTCTTCAATCTTCAGCACTGCAATAAACATAGGCAAAAGAAAATTGGGAGCTGACATGAAATCTTTATAATTAACTAAAGGTGAAATATATCTCGGTATTGCCAACCTTGTATTATTGTAATAAAAAAACAGCAGTAATGCTCTGATTAGCAATGCCAAGTTTGTGCTCAGCTGAAGCTCTGACTTGTTCTTCAACAGTTTGAACCTTGATAGAATGTAAGCAGAAGAAAGAAAATTTAGCAAGCATGATAATATGGCACTACATTTGTGCTCAGCTGAAGCTCTAAGCTTAGCATTATATGACAAAACTTAGTGTCTTTGATCCAACATATAGCATGAGATTCAAATGAACCAGACCAATGACAGCAAGAAATGTTCTTATGCAGATGTCCTACTAAGCACCATAAAATCTGGAGAAAAGCCAGAAACTCATTCAAAGAGAGATGCAGTTTGAGATGTGGAGCTTATTAGAAGACCAAGTAAGAAAAGGCCACCTTTTTTGCCACTTCAGTAGGGAGAGCACATGTTTCTCCATGTTTTAGCACTATTTGATACTTTGTTCTTTGAAAGAGCAAACAATACTTTTCAATGATTTTCTAGTAATAACAAAAGAAAAGTTCAAACATTTCAATGATTTTCTAGTAATAATAAAAGAAAAGTTCCAACATATAATGCATGACACATCGACACCAATTTTTATAAGTACAATATGATATGATATGATGAGGCTACCAAAAGAACTTTTGTTTCAAAATAAGTGAACAAGAAAAGAATGAAGAAATGCATGCCTATCAGAAGGTTCTTTAGCAAATTTAACCTTTCTAACCTCACACCAAACCTAGAAGCAGCATATGCTTCTTGAGAATTGCTTTGAGTGCGATGTAGGTTGTACAGTAGTTCATTATGAGTTATCATTTTACAAAGCTAAGATACTCCCTGACCCAGAGGCATGTTGAGTTGCATCAGAACTTCTGAAGTAGTAAACACTCTTCTTTCTCCCTCCTTTTCTTATTATCAAAACCTATCTTCACCAATATCATTCTGATCATATTTGTATTCTTTCCATAGCACTCTTAACACTACCAAAATTCTACA
The DNA here is from genome assembly GCA_039655645.1 of Ammopiptanthus mongolicus. Classification (NCBI taxonomy): domain Eukaryota; kingdom Viridiplantae; phylum Streptophyta; class Magnoliopsida; order Fabales; family Fabaceae; genus Ammopiptanthus; species Ammopiptanthus mongolicus. The sequence continues at coordinate 77,531,116 of CM077347.1, forward strand.
AATGAACAAATGAAAATGCCATTAATCAACAACATATGTTGCCCCAACTGCAGACCAAAAGTCAAATTCAAAATGTAAGAGAAAAAAAGGAAAATGTAATTGGTAGTGTTATATAACAAAATATTTTGTTTTTTTTTTCCTCAATTTTTAATCTTAGTAAAAGCAAAGGAAAAGTTGTTAATTTGAATATTAATTCATCTATATCTGGATGGATTTTCTCCCCCCCCCTGAATTATACTGTTATTCATCCTCATAATTATAATATAGCATAAGAGTAGAATCCATATATCATATGTAGAGGTTTGTCTTTTCTATATGAACCTTTTTTTTTACAGAACGAACTAACTATAACCTCCTACTATTGGGTATAAAATAAACTTACAACATGGTAAGGAGAAACCAAACAACAAACCAAGTTTTTGCATAGTTTAGAATGGTAATAATACTATAATTATACTATGCCCGAGAAGGCCTGCAAATAAGGCCTCAATGAGTTCTAATAAGACTTCTACAGGCTGCAGCAAGAATTAAAAGATTAAAAAATAGAAGCTATATTTATAGTAGAGATTTTCAAAGAACGAGTTATTAACGTGATTGTTTGAACATACAATTAACCATGTTGACATTTATAAACCAAAAGAAATAATAAAATCACATAAATATGTAACAAAGGTTGTTAAAGAATAGTGGACTGCTTGAAACTGAGAAGCAAACTTTTGCATTTTATAAAACCCCAGTAATACATCTGTTTGTACAAATAAATTTCTCATGAATCTAAAGAAAAAACTTGCTGCAAAACAAATGGATGAAAACACTCTACAACCATTCTAAAATTTTCATCTTCTCTTCTCTGGCAGCAAGTGGCCCATTCCAAGTGAATGTCTTTCACCAATACACTAGATCAATATCTGGCTGTCTAAACTTCCGAGTTCTTACTTCACAAGGAATGCATCCTAAGCCCCGCTATTGGCCATATTTCATTTAGATACAATGTTGAAAATGATAAAACTGAAGACAGTAAAAGAACACCTGATAGTCATGATTATTTAGCAGTACCTAACTATCACAATAATCAGAAACCAAATTGTAAAGTTTAAGCCTAGACTGAAACTATTAGCAGGCGTTCCACTAAATAAAAAAGATTGAGAAGGCTAATACGCATTGGTATTGCTAAACGAAACCAAAAAAATCACCTGTTGGCATCCATGCTTTACGCATTGCATCTCGGTTCTGTTTTCAGCCAAGGGTCCTCATTATTCCTGTAAATGAAAGTACCTTCGTTGTAGGATGCTTCCCATCATTTCCTGACAAATGCTTTGGAGCAAAACCTTTATGTCTAGCTGCAGCTAGTTCGGTCTCAAGGGCAGCCAACTTCTTCAGTTGTTCCGTGAGAATAAGGTAATGTTACCATTCCAGTAGCCTTGGGTAAAGGTCATTCGCAGCCAAATTTGAATCCAGGAACTAAAATGACATTGGCTACGCTAAAGCCACACGAATTTACCTGCAGGCTGTAAATTTCAGTGTATCGTCAACAGAGATGGCAGATAGGCCCTGAAATCGGAAGAACTATACTGCTTCATTGATATCCTATGATGATAGCTAAAAATTATAAACACACACCAGCAATTGGACTCACGCACAAAATTTCAGTTAACAATAACAGAATACCTATGTTAAAACACATACAATATGCAATGTATGACATGACTAATTCAAATAATAAAATCAACATCGTACCTGACCGGCTTTTTTTTCCAGCTCTTCGATTAAATATACCCTACTTTCCGCGTCCAGCCATAGCCTGTGAATGACAGAACATATGAAAAACTCAACAAACACAACTGAAATTTTGAGGATGAAGAACAAAAATTGATAAGAGAATAATAACTGGCCTGCCGGCAACGTAAATAGTAGCCATGGTAGCAATAATGGCGAGCATGAAAGCAGAAACTCGAGATCCAAATAAAGAGTAACCAGAAAACCGGTTTTGCGATCCCCGGTTTTGCGATCCAAACTCGCAAGCACTTCTTCAATCATTCAACATCCTAAATGCTTGAAAGTAACTGGTAGAGGAAGATGATTTTATGATAGCCCCTCTTTCCATCCATAAAGAAAAATAGAATAAAAGAACAACTTATACAATGGAAAAGTTTACTGAATACATATTGCCAGAATCAGCTTCTTGTTCTCATCAAGATACTGCATCATGTTCCAAGACAGGGCACTCAAATTAAATAATAAAAATTCTTGCTAAATATTTGAGTTTAACTCTTCAATTGTGTGAAGTAATACACATCATGATAAGTAGGTATATAGATAATGAGAAAAAAAAACTTTAGGCAACTTAAAGAAAGTGCAACAGCTAAGAATAAAACCAAGGCAGCAAAATCAAGGTTATGGGCAACAAATAGGACTTCCAAGGGACACCTATGCTCTAATTTTACCTGTCGAGGCATGGTTGGTGTTTGTGGCTGGCCATCAGCAATTGCTGCTAAATACATCAAATTCTTTTGAAGCTGTCAAGAATAGTATCAATTAGGGATTCTAATTGATGCTGTAATTACTAGGATTGATTACGTTTCCTATTTTGTATATCTTTTGTATATCTCGTTGATTATAAATATACATCATGTGTGGTCACATCTGACACACAACATTACAAACCAACATGGTATCATAAGCTAGGTTTTCTTTCCGCCTCCTTCTTTTTCTACCGCAGTGCCTCTTCTTCTTTTCTTTTTTTTTTTCCTGTTTTCTCTTCACAGTGAACAGTACCAGAAGTACTGCACGGCCTTTTTTTTTTTTTCTCTGCAATCGCGGGTCCGATCTCCGATCCAACACCACCGCACGAACCGCCTCGCCGAGTCGACTCGGCCACCGAAAGCGCGCCGCCAACAGCCGTCGCCATCCTCACTACCTGGAGCCCCGTTCCTGCTACTTCTCACCTACAATCATCATGGGTGATGACTCCGACACTGACACCATCACGTTCAACAAGGTTCCGCTTATCCCGTGTGAAAAACTTTCCGGGACAACTAACTACAGCATCCGGGCCGCTGCTGTCAAGCTTTGGTTTCAAGGTCAAGGACGAGAAGACCACTTGACCAAACAAGCCAAGGATATCGCCACCGTTCACCGCACCAAATGGAAGCAAGTTGACACATCTTTATGCACTGTTCTCTGGTTTTCCATTGCGCCCAAAATCCAGCCGCAATACCAAGCATTCACTACTTGCTATGATGTTTGGGAAAAGGCTAAGAGGGTCTACTCCAACGACATCCACCGCCTCTACAGTGTCGTGCTCAGTCTCACCTCTCTAAAGTTGGAGAATATGGATGTGCAGACTTATCTTGGTAAGCTTGATCATTTATTGGCTGATTTTCAATCTCTAATGCCTTTTACCAGTGATGCAACAGCTCATGCCGAACAACGCAGCAAGTTTTTCATGTTCATAACACTTGTCGGCCTACCCCCGGAGCTTGATTCCGTACGTAACCAGATATTATCGGGATCCACTGTCCCTTCCTATGATACGGTTAGTGAACAATTGTTGCGTCTTGCCACACCTCATGCTTTAACCTCATGCTTTTGGTCAAAACTCCACTCCTGCTGACTCCTCTGCTCTCGCCTCCCACTATCGTAGTCGTGGTGGATGGAATGGAGGACGTGGTGGCCAATGTCGTGGTCCTCGGTGTAACTATTGCAACCGTTATGGCCACATCGAAGCTGAATGTCGCACCAAGGTCAGAGAACAACAACAACACCCTAAGGTTGCCAATGTTGCTCATCCTGCCACCGCCAGCGATGTTACTATCCCGACGGCCGAGTACAATGAGTTCCTTCCATTCAAAGCAGCCCATCAGCCATCACCGTCTGTCACCATTGCTCAGTCTGGTAATCCTGTAGCCTTTGCCTCTACGTCCTCCCTTGGACCTTAGGTACTTGATTCTGGTGCCTCTGACCATATGACGGGTAATAAATCTCTTTTATCTAACTTGTCTTACTCTGATTCTTTGCCCTCTGTCACCGTGGCGGATGGCTCTAAAATCAAAGTGCAAGCACTTGGTCAGGCACACCCACTTCCGAATCTTTGTTTAAATTCTGTGCTTTATGCTCCTGGTTGTCCTTTCAACTTAATATCCGTTAACAAACTCACTCGTACCCTTGATTACTCAGTCCTCTTTGTTGATAATTCTGTTTATGTCCAGGAACGACGTACAGGATGGACGATTGGAGCAGGACATGAGTCTGGAGGATTATATCATCTCTCACCGCGGTGGCATGTGTCTCTGTTGCATCTCAAACCCTTACACATCAATGTTTGGGTCACCCTAGCCTTGATAAAATGCGCCTTATGGCTCCTAGTTTTTCAAAGCTTTCGTCGTTTAAGTGTCCGTCGTGTCAGTTAGGGAAACATACTCATCAGACCTATAGTCAACGAGTTAATAAAACTGTTGCGTCACTATTTGCTCTAGTTCATTCAGATATTTGGGGTCCTAGTCGTGACAGTTCCACATTAGGTTATTATTACTTTGTGACTTTTATTGACGATTTTTCACGATGTACTTGGCTATTTTTAATGAAAAATCGTTTTGATGTTTTTCATATATTTCAAGAATTTTTTGTGGAAATTAAAAATCAATTTGGTGCTTCAATTAAAATTTTACGCATTGATAATGCTCGTGAATATTTGTCCTCCCAGTTTCAATCTTTTTTGACCTCACAGGGGATTATTCACCAAACATCATGTGCCCATACACCATAGCAGAACGGTGTAGCTGAACGAAAGAACCGCCATTTGGTTGAAACCGCACGGACCCTTCTACTTCACCATAATGTTCCCCTTCGTTTTTGGGGCGATGGACTTCTCACGGCTTGTCATCTTATCAACCGCATGCCTTCATCGGTTCTTCAAGATCAGATTCCATACTCTATCATGTATCCACAACAGGATCTTTATCCCCTCCCTCTCCGTGTCTTTGTTGCACGTGTTTTGTTCATGACCTCACTCCAGGTAAAAACAAACTCTCAGCTCTCAAATGTATTTTTCTGGGCTACTCACGTGTACAAAAAGGGTATCGTTGTTTTTGCCCTCAACTTCAACAATACATTGTTTCTGCTGATGTCACGTTCTTTGAAACTTGCCCATTCTACTCCACTCCTATGACACTTGATGATAACCTCACTCCGGATGTTTGGGATCTCCCACATACTCTCCCGGCACCCATTATCGCCCCTACAACACCACCCTTGCGTGTCTACCAGCGACGAACACATCCTCCAGCGGCACCTCCTTCCATTGATCCTCCAGCATCATCTCCTGCTCCAACTGCCCCTCCAGCTGCGTTGCCTGCACCTGAACTTCCCATAGCATTACGAAAAGGTATTCGGTCTCGCACCCCTAATCCTAAATATGCTTGTACCTTAAACGATGACCGTTTGTCTACTTCCTATGTTTCCTTTGTTTCTGCTTTGGATTCTGTGTCTATTCCTAAGTCTATAGGTGAAGCCATGAATGATCCCAATTGGCGTTAGGCGATGGTGGAAGAGATGGCTGCATTACATTCAAGTGATATTTGGGACATTGTCTCTTTACCTCCGGACAAATCTACGGTGGGCTGTTGCTGGGTTTATACAGTGAAAGTTGGGCCAGATGGTCAGATCGATCGTTTCAAAGCTCGTTTGGTTACCAAGGGTTATACACAGATATTTGGTCTCAATTATGGTGACACCTTTTCCCCAGTGGCCAAAATTAGTTCTGTTCGTCTCTTTCTTTCCATGGCTGCCATACATCACTGGCCACTTCACCAGCTGGATATTAAAAATGCCTTTCTCCATGGAGAGTTACAGGAGGAAGTTTATATGGATCAACCTCCAGATTTTACTGTTCCTGGTAATTCTCGACTTGTGTGCCGGCTTCGCCGTTCCCTCTATGGGTTGAAACAGTCCCCACGTGCCTGGTTTGGCCGCTTTAGCTCTGCCTTACTACACTTTGGTATGACTAGATGTGAAGCAGATCACTCTATTTTCTTCCTTCACTCCCCCACTGGTCGGCGTATCTTTCTTGTTGTATACGTTGATGACATTGTCATTACTGGTGATGACTCAGAGGGCATCCAGCGACTCAAAGCCCATCTTCTCAAAAACTTTCAGACAAAAGACTTGGGTCCTCTCAAATATTTTGTGGGAATTGAAGTTGCCCAATCCTCATCAGGCATTGCAATTAACCAACACAAGCATGCTCTGGATATTCTAAGTGAAACTGGAATGCTTGATTGTCGCCCCATTGATACTCCTATGGATCCCAATGTCAAGCTTCTTCCGGGTCAGGGGGAGTCATTGAAAGACCCGGGAAGATATCGACGTCTTGTGGGCCGACTCAATTATCTCACAGTCACCAGGCCTGATATTACCTTTGCAGTAAGTATTGTAAGCCAATTTCTGAATGCTCCTTGTGATAGACATTGGGATGCAGTTGTTCATATTCTTAGATATATAAAGAATGCACCCGGAAGAGGACTATTATATGAAGACAAGGGCAATGCCAAGATCACTTGTTATTCAGATGCCGATTGGGCCGGATCACCGTCAGATAGGAGATCCACTTCTGGATATTGTGTCCTTATTGGAGGGAATATGATTTCATGGAGAAGCAAGAAACAAAACACAGTTGCTCTATCTAGTGCGGAAGCTGAATACCGTGCTATGGCAGCAGCTTCAAAGGAGCTTGCATGGCTTAGGAATCTTCTCCTAGAGCTAGAATGGGGAGATCTTCAGGCCACAAAACTCATATGCGACAATCAAGTTGCTCTCTACATTGCATCCAATCCGGTTTTCCATGAACGTACCAAGCACATCGAGATAGACTGTCATTATGTCAGGGACAAAGTACTTTCAGGAGAAATCACCACAGATTTTGTCAAGTCTGAAGACCAGTTGGTTGATATGTTCACTAAGTCCCTCAAAGGCTCTCGGGTTGATTACATTTGTAACAAGCTCGGTTCATATGACATATATGATCCAGCTTGAGGGGGAGTGTTAAGAATAGTATCAATCAGGGATTCTAATTGATGCTGTAATTACTAGGATTGATTACGTTTCCTATTTTGTATATCTTTTGTATATCTCGTTGATTATAAATATACATCATGTGTGGTCACATCTGACACACAACATCACAAACCAACAGAAGCTGAGCTTGGTACCTAAGACATCAAATCATCACACAACCATTACGAAAAACCTTTGCCAAGTACACACAAGCACACAAGAAAATAATTGTTGGCAAATAAATGAGGACCACTTACATCATTATTAGATTCAATTATAAGAAACAAAGACCATAATATGTTATACAAATGAGGAAATTGCCAAAATGAATAGGCAGTTAGTAGTGCTAATAGCCTCCCCCATTCTACACATTTGTAAAATGTTATGGATCAGAGGATAAAGAGACAATCTAATCATAAGTAAAGTCAGACCAAAAGTCAGAACTAATAAAAATATGATATGAAGACACAATGGACAACGCACTTACTGGGAACATTCAGCAAGTTTTCCAAGATTTTGATTGTCCAATACTGCCAGAATCAGCTTCTTGTTCTCATCAAGATACTGCATCATGTTCCAAGACAGGGCACTCAAATTAAATAATACAAATTCTTGCTAAATATTTGAGTTTAACTCATATAATTTCAAATGTGTGACAATGTTGTCAATGGCGGATGGCGGTTTATGGCGGATGGCCAAAATTCCGCCATATAAACGTGGGATTGCGACCTATGGCGCCGCCATGGCGGTGGCGCTTCACAAATTGCCTATGGCGGCTGGCACAAAATCTGCCAAGCCATGGCGCCGCCATAGCCGCTATTTAACAATACTGATGTGTGAAGTAATAAATATCATGATAAGTAGGTATATAGATAATGAGAAAAGAAACTTTAGGCGACTTAAAAGTCATAAAGGATATACAAACTAAAAGCTTATTCAAAAGAAACCATCACATTAACACAAAGGTGGAAGCAAGAAATAATTTTTTACCTCTTTTCTTCCCTCAGCTCACTCATCACACCCTGTGAGGTTTCACATCTTGTGCAGTAGGACTTCAACGTGGATTAAGGAAAAACCATAATCATATGTGCATTTTGAAAACAAAAATCAAATTATGAAACACTAAAGTTTGCAAGCTAATTACGCCTAGTGCAACAAAAAAGGTACACTTTTTTCCAATGCAGAACGCCACCCTGATCAAATGCATTCTAAAAACAAAAATCAAATTATGCATTATAAAAGGCAGAACTTCAACGTTGTTCATCAACAAAAATCGAAGAGGAAAAACTTGTGGTCGACCACAATAGTCACTTCCAGATCGCGATTACCCTTGCCTGGATCACAAAGCCCATAAGATTCATCAACATCTTATTTCTAGGTTGGCAAGATCTACTTCTATCAACACTAATTCCTCAAGATCTGCCTTTGTCTGTGGAAAGTTTGCAGATTAAGGATTTGTTGCATTATCAAAACAAATTATATACCATTTATGAGTGAGATAAACTAACCTTTTCATCAATACTGGATAAATCAGAAAAGGGTCTTGGAGGAAACTTGAATCCTGCTTCAAGAGTTGCCCAAAAACTCTTCTCCTTTTGCAACCGTTCCTGTAGTCTAGCCACCTGTAAAGAGATTTTAGGGAGCAGAATCTGGATTTTTATATATGGAGTAAGAGGGGCATGAGGAGGGGGATGTTCTCTCATAATGAACTTACATATCTCTCAAGTGCAAGACAACGCTCTTGCAAAGCTTTCTTTCGTTTTTCCATAACAGATTGCGCCTTTGTATTTTCCTTCACCTAGAAGCAGAAGTAAAGATAGACGATTGCCTTCAAAGAATTTTATCACACTCATAAACAAGGTTAACCTGAGAAAATCAAGTATCAACATCCATTGTAATTCGGTTTTGCAATTTTGTCTTAAAAGCTTCAAGCCTCTCAATTTCAGCTCTAAGTGTGGTAAGAAACAGAAATTAGTGGATAGAGTAAAGTGAAGAAAATAATAAGAGCCGCACCCACTTATAAGTAAATGCTCCAAATCAAATCACATCATACACAGCAAGGTCTGATCACCACTTAGAATATCATTAAGAAATATTTGCTCTGAATTCGTAACCAAGTGACTATAAACTTCTAAAAAGAAAAATCAATAATCATAGCTAACATTGTTCTAATAAAACGTACTAAATAGAGTTAAAAGAGTGTCCAAGAATAAACAATGGACAAAGCCATTCTAGCAGAAATGGTATGGATGCAGATGATGGAGAGACAGTGGTGCCAAAGGAAGGCAATTTTTCTGCCCCGATCAATTTCCCTGGTTCTTGCCAGACAAAAAAATAAAGAGGAAACAGATGGGTTTTGATCTTAGAAGTTCTGGAGCTCCAGATGAACTTGCATATAATACTAGTTCCCTAGTAACATAAAAATAGATGAAGCACTTCTCTGAAAGACATATTGGAACACTGAATACTTTAATTAGCCATTTTTCTTAGCATATTACATGGTTTTGATATTTATTTCATGTATACTCTCTATCCATGCATGATTCTCGATGTTCCTCAGAGACTCTTCTTGAACAGATATACATGATTTAAAAAGAACATTACAAGGCCTTCTTTCTCTCTCAAATATATCATGCTCTGATCTCACACGAAAAGAAAAACCATATTCGACCTCCTGGCATAAAAGTTTCAAGAAAACACAGCCCAAATGGCAACAAATGAGATACAGTAGGAGCTACAAAAATGCAATGAGAGACTAGGACTAAGAGAACTTGACATAATTGATAGATGACTCGTGACATTTTTACAGATTTTGACATCTTCACATTGAGGCAGCGAGACCTAAAGTGAAGTTGATGATAATATCTGATCAACTTCAAGATCTTCACTCATCTCCGAGGATTTTGAACTTGAGTCACAACGATTAAAACCATAATTGATACCCATAAGTACCATGTATTAATTCAAGCTATACATGAGATCCTTCAATTATAGTTTATAATAGCCCACGAAGCATAAGCTCATCCTTTTAAAGCTTGATTACAAAGGTACTCGATACATATTCACTCCTTAAAACTGAGGCATGTATCACCATTGTATTCATTATGGGATCAGTTTGACCTTTACAAAATTTATTAGACAAACAAACAGATAACAGTATAGACAGTAGAAACACACCTTGTAAGTTCAACAAACTCGAGTATTTACACACAGATTAAATTCATAATTAACAGAAACATTATCCGACATTTAATTCTAGTTTGATGCCTGTCTATGAGTTTCTAACTTAGGCACCATATGACCAGTGCAAGCCAAGAAAATTACATGACAAAGAACAACATAATTCAAATTCCTTCAAGCACAAATGCTGGAGCTACATTATTAAGAACTAATGGTCTACTGCAAATACCTCTTGTATAAATAGGGCTGCTTCTATGGCGAATACACACAGCATATTCAGAGAATACAGTAAACTTCTCCAGTGCTTTCTCTGTTTCTCACAGAAGACGTTAATCAAATAAAGTAGAAACAAAATTACTTGCATTGATTAACAAAATAATATTAATATAAATATCATAACACGAGGTTAACCAATTTACAATGTGCAAAAACATACATGGTCAAGAAGAGGTGACATTGCAACTGCATTGACTGGGCGTTCTATCACATATGTCTTGATAAGAGTCAATGTTCTGATATCCAAAAGCTAATTATTTGCCAGAAGAGGGGGAAAATTGGTCAGGTAAAATAAAAATAATCTCAAGTTCTATATGTGTGTGTGTGCAGTAAAATAAAGAAAAGTAAAGAATTGAAATTTTGATACCCTAGCAGACTTATCAAGGGAGCCAGTAAGGAAATGTGAACCATCTGCAGATTTCTTCTTGTAGATTTGGTAAAAAGTTGGGCTGCACACAATTATTAATTAGTAATTAATTAATTAGTTAATTAGTTAAGGAACGTTCTTCAGCTGATAATTATATGCTGCTTATTCATTAATCACAATAATGAGTATCACAAGGAGGATATGCTAAAGCAAAAAGATCACTTACATCGGAGAAAGAAACATCATAAAGGAGATGATGTTGCCTATAATAACATAGCAAAAAGACAAGAAACATCCATCAACACTTGTGGATAAATATCACAACTTTTATTTCTACAAACAGATTTGATTTCTTAGTAGAGAAGATAGAAAATTTGAAATTGATAAAGCTAAAATGTTATAGCATGAATCTACACCATAATTCTGTATGCTATATCTATAACTATCACAATGTGTACGAACCTAGAAAACAGAACTGCGAATTTGATAGAAACAAAAAAATGAAATGAACACTTTTATTGAACAACTGAGAATAGGAGAAAGAATTCTCCTTCAAGGGTTTCCCCTTTCACAACTGAGCCTCTGCTCGGTTCTCACAAAAAACAATTCTGAATGATCATCTTTCTCCTTATTCTCCCTTATTTATATCCTCTCCCACTAATTAACTAATCCCCTCTAACTAAACTAACTATTACAATTCTCCTTATTTCCTAATTGGGCTGGGCCCTAACACAATGTAAGTGAATTGTGCATACTGACAGTACTAACATCCAAGTTGGCCTCATAGATTACAGCACTACAAGATAAGAAAGCTTTGGAACAACTCACAAAGTCTTCTTTCTTGATATGTTCACTATATTGGAGGCTTATCTCAGGTTACTTAGCAAATTGAACAAATATGAACTTTCCTCTGTAACTTGTGTCTTTCTCCATTGCATGATAAAATAACAGGTAGACTTTGGTTTTTTTTGTGACAGACTACCAGTCCCCAATTGTAACTTCGAGGTCTTCATTAACGTATTATTTGATTACACCATCAAGCTCGTGTTTTAGATTTCAGTTAAGATTATAAACTATCTATGACAGCTGTTCCTGCAAATATAGATAAACAGAAACATTTTCCTCCAGCATTTTCATGTCAAATTATATCAATGCACTCAGGAGCAAAATATGGAAAAGATAGCAGATTGGAATCAACAAAAATGCACATTTATGGCTAATCAATAAAGGTAGTACCCAGGCATAAGAGGTCAGAATTACAAAACCAAGTTCACAATTATACCCTTGAAGATGCTCAAAAACAGCTTCCTTGCCTTTTATTTCAATTTTATCCCCCAAATCCATGACATTTAGAAGAAAGATACCCAGTTATAAAATGGACAGAAGATGTCTTTAGTTTGTTAACAAATTCAATATGAAATAATTCCTCTTTACACTGAAAAGCCACTTGTATTTGGGCTTTAACTATTCCATGGCAGAAAGCACAAGAAGGGTAAAGCAAGCACCACAAAATGGTAAAGATGAAAAACAATAAACAAAACTAAAACAGAACTCAAATAAAAAACAAAAAATCATTATAATGAAGACCAATCTAGAGAAGAGAGCCAAGTTCCGAGACACATAGGTAGTGCTCTTTACTCCAGCTCACCTAGCATAAACTGAACTTCTAATAATTTATAAATATTTGGTCATTCATGAATTCTTCAATAGTACACCAGCACTGAATTTCTCCTATCATGTCTTCCTGTCTCCAAATTTATATTAAGTATTGATTCACAGATAATAAGGGTCTTGCTAACCACGTTAAGGCACAGTTAAATAATCAATAAAAAAAATATTTATATTAAAAATTAAGTATAACATTTTTTAATGTAATAAATATAACAGTTGGTACTTAGCTTTTCTGATTCCTGAACGGTGCCCATTCTCCTTTAACCAAAGAAAAGAGAAAAGATGTTTGTCAAGTATTCATTCGATTACATAGAGAAAAAGGCAACCACATTTTGTTAATTATAATGGGAAACAAAAGTTTATATACAAACGGTCAGTTACTAGTTCTTTAAAATTGACAATGAAATGGCAATGGCTGCATTTACTTCGAGTTGAAGTATCCTTTATCAACGGTCTCCTACCTCCCAAATTTGACTTCTTTAATACCATCACAAGTTCAGATCAACATGGTTCACTTTTAAAAACCTTTTACCCTTTCTGCACTGTTTGGTCCACCCATTAACACGTTCACTTTTCAGCGCATACCAAGAGCTACTTTTTCGCCCACTTTAAGCCTTGTTTGTACTTCCTTCATAAAAGGCTTCCTCAAAATGGAATCAGGAAAAAAAACAAGCAAACAATAATTCATAAACGAATTAATTAATTAATTAATAATATAATAAATATTCCTTATCGAAGAACATACACAAACTGACAAACCCTGGCCACAAAAAACAGTGCCACCCTAACAACTAAAAATAATTTAACATATTTCATCACATAATCTGATCAGACAGCGAGGGAAGTCGCCGGAAAAAGTTAGCCGAAATGGACGGCATGTCGTCACGGAACCTCGGATGGCGCATGTAATAGAAACCTGCCCCCAACACAAAGCCCTTAAACGGCACCACGTAGAACACTAACGACGCCACGAAACACAACACCGCAAATATCCCAGTCGCCCGTGGGTCCCGCCAGCTAAAAAGCGCTTCCAAACGCTCCCCCTGTGCTGCCACGTCACCAAGCAGTGTCTGCGCCCTCCCCGCAAGCCCACGCACCCTATCGTACCTGATCCGAACCAGCTCCGCGGACCTCGTTGTGGGAAACCCATCGAACTCTTCATCCAATTCATCAAGGCTCACCATGTCCACGTAGGACATCCTCGTATCCATGCTCTGTGGGACCCTCTGCCTGTAACGGAATCCCAAAATTAAAATAAAAAAAACATACATGAACACCGTAGGGAGCACTAGAGAAGGGCATAGCACAATTGCCACGAGCAGCACGTGCATTAAAACAGTAGTTGGAGGGTGCACCCACGTGCGAATCCCATCCATCCAACGCGCAAGCGTCGCTACACGTGACAGAACCCCCACCACCCTGAACCAGTTCGCCTTGCTTCGCCGCATGCTCCACACGTGGGTATCCGAGTCCAGCATGAACTGAACCACTTCCTGACCCAAGGGCGGTTCAGACCGGGCGAGTCTGGCCGTTACAATCCTCATAGCCGTGTGTCTTAAAATGTCTTGTTGGGCCGGACCAAACGGACGCACGTAATGCATCCTTGGTAAAATTGGGCTTGCATAGGCCTGCATTAAACTTAACCACGAGGAGCATGAAAATCTAACTGCAATCTCTATCTCTCCCATTTTCTTGGCACCACATGGCAGCAGAACAGTTAGGGAGTACGAATTTACATACACCCGGTTAGTATCCAGTGTGGACAACCGCACACGAATTTTCCCCAACCTAACGTCTCTGTTGGGCTTCCCTTCTTCCTTCTTGTACCTTCCGTTATCGAACACACCGATTGTGAGAACCGTGCAAGGATCGTATACATCCCACGTGTACTGCTCATTCCATCTCGGGTTGAAACGGTCCATGATGGTTCGGGTTCGGACCCATTTGGGTCCGTATTTGGCCACCACGTAAGCATCGGTGGTGCCACGCGTTCCGTCTCTGGTCTTCACCGGAAGAAGATTAGAGGCACCTCGAATCCCAACTTCAAGCAAACCGATCGGAGCCTTGGCTAGTTGCTTGGCAGAAGCACGAACATCGCTGGTCACGTGAGCCGCTTCATCTATCACGTGATATCCACCTTCCAAGCAAACTCGAACGTGGATTCTACCGGTGTAGTTACGGTTCTCCTCTTCGGTGGCTAGATTAAACCATCTTGATTTTGGATCCGTTCGATCGTCTGTCCTCCGTTCGATTGATGCCACGTGGATTTTAGCTTGGCCCACTGATTTAGAATTTGAAACGTCTTCAACTGTGACAACCAGAAACGGCTCAAACGGCTCAGCCGCCACTAATATAAGGTCCTCGTTCCATGTTGGGTTAGCCGAGCCGGATGATGATGAGCCAGCTGAGGTTCTTCCTGTTTTGAAAACCTGTGCGCCGAGCTGAGCCTTAACGTAAAGCTCAGGGTTCCTAACCTTAGGCTCGTTACCCGAACCTAGCTGCAAATCCTGGGTCTGGATGACCGTTAGTCTCAAATACCAAAGCTTCGGAGAGAGATACACCTTGGCTCGGGTCTCCGGTATCAACCCGCCGGAATCCGACTGCCAAGCTTCTTGAAACGCCTCGTCAGCCTGAGTTCCGATCCATACGGCGAGCATGACGTCATTTCCCGGCGAGGTCTCCGATTCCAGAGTGTACCACTGAGGAGCAAGTGGACTATCGGGGGGCACTCGTTTAGGCACTTCTTGCAAATCAAACGACACCGTACCGAGAGAAGTTTCAGCACTCTGTTCACCTTCTTTCTTCTCCTCGCACCAAACAGATAACTCCAACGACGTCGAATTGAGTCCTTCTTTATCAAACGCAAAAACCCGATCCCATTCTTTGTTCTCGCTTTCGCTTTTGGTCTTTACGCTATGAGTTCCGATCACTAGCTTCGCATAAACCGTCGAGCCAGGTTCCGGTTTCGCTCGCTTCGTCTTTACAGTTCGAACGTATAGGAACGGCATTCGATCCACGAGATCGTAAGCGCCGCGCCTTTGATCGCTGCTCCGTGATCGGAGTTCGTGATCGTTTACGTTCAGGCCACCGCGCTTTTGTATCTCAAGACGTTTTTCCTTATGCTGTTTCGGCTTCTCCGAATGTGCAATCGGTGGATTCAACACCTCCGCAGGTGGCGTTGGAGGAGGAGGCGAAGCCTCCGCCCGAGCCTCCTCCTTATCCGATTTTGTCTTTTCTTCTTTAGGTTTATTCTCATCTTCCTTCTTTTCCTCTTCTTTCTTCTCTTCTACTTTCTCTTCCTTCTTCTCTCCTTCTTCTGCATTCTCCGGTGACTTCTCCTCAGCCAGTGGTTCCGCCGCCGCATCTTCCTTTTTCTCACCGGCGGCATCGGTAACCGGTGGATCCTCGTCAACATAACAAACTTTCAACCCAAGCTCTCCTTTGATCTGAGAAAACACGCTTCTCTTCTCTAAAGGATAATACACAATCGCTTCCGAACCAGACTTCACAAAAGTGCTTCCCGAGATTTTCACTTTGCCTAAAAAAGTGCTTCGCTTACCAGCTTTTTTATCGTTGTAGAGATTGATCTCCAACGTTTCAGAATCCATTGAATCTTTGTCATGAACGATGAACTCGAGCGTCTCATCCCATTGAGGATTGAGATCTCTTGACTTAGTCTTTGTTCTCCTTCTCTGACCATCGAAATCTACTATCGCATAAGCACTCGCGGTTCCTTGACCGTCTTTTGGCATCAAGTTCTTTGCGTTGCACACCTCCACGATAAGCTTCCTTCCAGAACTTTCCGCCATTGATGAATTGTAGTGAGGTTGAAGACTTGAAAGCTTAAGACACAGAAAGAAACAGAGGGGTTTTTCTTATGCGTGTGTTAAGGGAAGTTAGTGTGGGTGTTTTTTCTTTTTTTGTTTGTTAGTTTCAGTTGAAGCAATGAATGTTATGGTAAGAACGTTTTAAAGCGAAAAAAAGCGAGGAGCGTAGACACGTAAGAAATAGATGCCACGTGGCGAAATCTCGGGGTGCGAGTTTTTGGAGCAGCGAACACCAAACCAACGTGGGATAACTGAGAGTGAGTCAGTTAGCTGAGCACCGTGCCTGGTGCTGCTGATTCTGCTTAGACGAGTTAGTCGCGAATCTTTCATATTCAAATTCTAGTATTAGTGGAGCGTGGTTTAGTTTAGAGGAAAGTAAGTACGAGTCTGTTTCGCAAAGCACTTCAATGAACTTATAGCGGATAGTTTATAGTGGATGAGACAGTAATTTTGTTTGGTAAGCGTATCTGTCACGAACTTATAGCGTTTTTTTACAAGCTTATAGCGTTTTTTCCAGACGCGACTTGAAGTAGCGTTTAAGCTTATAGCTTATAGCGTTTCATTTTTATTTTCAATTTTATCCTTATTATCTTCATTTAATTCTACCTTTATTCTCTTCTCTCTCTTTTATGTAAAATCATTAATGAAGATGTCCTTTTATGTCATTTTATATTTTTCAGCTAGTTCAACCGCTAGTTTTACCAAACACTTTCACAGAAAATAAGCTACCTTATCCGCTATCTGCTATCAGCTACCTCATCCGCTATCCGCTATAAGTTATCCGCTATCAACTAGCTTATCCGTTAATAGCTAATTTTACCAAACAGACTCTAAGTAACAGATAACAGATGTGCCATTTATAAATGTCACTATATAGGTTAGCAATTCAGGTGTCTTACTCTTATGTTAAACTTTGGAGCGTTTATGATTGAGGTTGGAATGAGTTTAATTTGGGTTAAAGTTGACAATATTTTGATTAGAGAAGTGCTACCAACACATTTTGTAACACATTTTTATTAATACATTTTTTTCTATTATTTAAAATTTAAATGAGTCTTATTATTTTGAAGATGGATTCCACTGATTCATGTGGGTTTAACTTAAATTCTATAGGACTCACATGAATTTCAATCAATAAGAGTGATTGTATTATAAAGAATATGTGAGAAAATATGTTGGATCTGAACTGATATAGTCTTGTTTGATAATAATTGAGTTGAAATTAAGCTGACTCAATATGTTATATAATATATAAACTTGAACATTTTGTATAATTCAATTATAAAATTAAAAAAAAAATTAAGAAATTAAAATTGAGATATATTTGATAAATATTATCATGTTAGGTAAAAGATTACTAATTTAAAACACGTAAGTATAAAATTTTGGTATGACTTAAAACATAACCCTAATCTCTTACAATTAGCTTTGGGCCGATACATATTAATAAATCGGGACCAGTCTTTAACACTCAGTGGAATTAAATATTTGCAAATTATTTTATCACAGTTCTTCCACTATTTTATTAATAATAAAATAAAAAATACATATAATTAATGATTTTTGATTAATTGTTCACATAATTTAAAACTGACGTGGTACTTAATTTAAAAATACATATTTTAACACACTCTATTTTTTCTTTTTAAAATTAGAAAAATGTAAAGTGCTGTGAAATTTCTGGTGTTGAAATATCATTGCGTTACGCATGTCGAATAGTTGTATTATTTTCATGTGATCATGATAAAAGCGTTGGAGATGAAATGCTTAATGCGTTTTGGTGAAAAAATAAAAACACGTTATTTTTGTTCTTTTGCTTCCTTTTTCTTCTTACACTTTGTTGTTTTGTTGTTACTCTTGGAGCACTAGTGCTGGCTTTGGTCGTGGACTACTTGTGGTTCAAAGGCTGCAACACCTCATTCATTATACTATTACTAGTAGTGCAGTCAAATTAGAAAAAGAAAATGACCCAAACGTTTCATTTGTTTCGTGGATTATATGTAAAGTGATTTTGTTTTTACAGTTAAATAATGATGTAAATATTTTTAGATTTTGAGTTAAAGATTTTTATTTACTTTATTTGTTTGTTTTAGACACAACTTTAAAGAATTCAATTTATATTACCGCAATAATTAAGATTTGGATTGTTTCCGGCGGTACTCCTTTTAGTCTATGCAACAAGTTTTTAAACATTAGTTACATACATTAATTGATCTAGACTACTATATGCGATAACTGCATAAATTTGTTGACAGCACCGTTGCACTGCGGAGAGAATCCAATCTGCACTCATTGTCTGTAGTGATGCCGTTATGGACAATCGGATAATCTGGATTTCTAGAGTTTAGAGATTTTATCACACTATCATGTGCTTGTTTTGGTGTGAGAGTTAGTGCAAATCAAACTCGGGATATTGTCCCTCTATTAATTAATAATGTAGACAAAGATATTCATGAACTTGATTTGCCATGTATTTTGATTATTTTTTTACTGCCCATCGATCTTATTCTTTTTTGTTTGGCTTGATTTTGCTCGTCTTTGTCCATTGTATGTTTTCTTAATGATAAAAGCCCACTTGGAGCAGCATTCTGTAAATATGAACGTTGCTTTGTTTCTGGGCTTCTGGATGGTTTTCTCGATTGAGCAATATGTTGGAAAAAGATGTTCTGAACTTAACGTGCTCATTACACGTTACTATTACATGTAGACATCAAACCGCTATATGTACGGTACTGACATGATGCATGTTGCTAATATTGTAATTAATAACATTACCTAAAGAAAAGTAAATGGAGTTGCTGAGTTAATGCTTTTCAAGTTGAGTTTAATTTATTATTTTAGTGTAATATCAGGAAGAAATGGAAAGTTTAAAGAAATAATTAACCGCTATATATGTAAGATACTGACATGATGCATGTTGCTAATATTTAATTAATAACATCACCTAAGAAACAGTACCAAAAAAAAAAAAAAAACATTACCTAAGAAAAACAAATGGAGTTGCTGAGTTAATGCTTTTCCAGTTTAGTTTAATTTATTATTTATTTTAGTGTAATTTCCGGAAGAAATGGTTAAAGAAAATATACTATTATTTATTATGGACTTAGGGGTGGGAATAGGACAGACCAGGCCAGACTTTGACTTAAATAGGTCTGGCCTGATTAAAAAATACATAGCCTAAGTCGGACTTGTGATCAGATATAGGCCATTTTTCAATGCCTGGCCTAACCTATAAAGAAGTCTGACTTGACCTGAAAGCTTATTTAAAAGCCTATTTTTAGTTAAGGTTTTAAATAGGATAAGATCTTTCATAGGGACACATCACATTGAACATCCAATGGGCCTTTTTAATCACCCATCCATGCAAGTATATTGCTGTTACTAACTTGTTTGCTCTCTATTTATAGAATGCTTGCTTGGTTCACATGTATACTTTGAGTGATGTGGGACTGACTCACACGTGGTACAACTTGTCATTTTAACTTCTTGTTATGCAACCTATTAAGCTCTTCCAATTTTTGAAATCCCATCATCCAAGCTATATTTCCACCCCTAAATGCATTCTTTTATTATTAATCTCTTTAGAGGTGGTAATCTCCATTATCGTCGTCGTCATCATCATGTTCACAGTCATGTACTATAAAACTACATGTACTGGGCTTGCTTGGTTGTTGTTGTGATATGCGTTTATTTTATTTGACTGATGCTGTAATGTCCATTGATCTATTGTTGTAATAGCTTTTAGAACACCTGGAGTTATATAGCCTAGTGTTAGAGCCATTATCAACTTTACAAACCTATATCACGCGTTTCTCATTTCACATTAATTTTCCTCTTTTATTTATTAATTTTGAAAAAAGAATAAAAATGTTAGTCTGTTTGATTGCAGTGCATATATATAAATATATAGCATTGCTTTCACACTTCTCTCTTTGTCATTCTAAAATAAGGAATGAAGTAGCCCATATACAACAATGTTTCATTGGGAGTTATTCTCATATTTTTCAAAGTTTACATATGAAGCATACCAATATTTTATAAATAAAGAACAAATTACAATATTTTTAAACTAATCGTAGTTGACTCATAAAACCTTGTTAAAAAATAATATATATATATATATATATATATATATATATATATATATATATATATATATATATATATATTATTTTATGTAACATAAAATAATATTGTATATTTTTAAATTTTTATTAAAAATAATAATTATAAATGGACCGACTTATCAGGTTTAAAAGGCTTTTTTAAAAGTCTAAGCTTAATCTATTTAACTAAAAAGGCTTTTTGAAAAGCCTATACCTAGTCTTTTTATAAAACAAGCTAGGCCAGACAAAGTCTTAAATAGGCCAGACCCTAGGCCCCTTGACGAACAGCCTGCCCTATTTCCACTCAAAATTATGGTCACTTGTATTATGCTTGGTTTGTGTGGAAAGAGATAGTGTTGGGTTGAAGTACGGGTTCAAAAATATAAATTAAATGATATTATAATTTAATAATGAGTTTAAAGTAGATTTGATGGAGCTGGATTTATAAATTAATGCAGCGCAACAATATTGAATATAAGCAAAAAAAAAAAGAAAAAAAGTATAGAAAAAGAATACCAAATTTAATGTCGAGGAAAACCGTAAGATAAACTCCGAAAAATATTTCATAATATTAAAGATAATTACAATATATCATGTCCTTACTCTCCCATGCAAGAGAGACAAATATAGCGTTTTTAGCAAGTCCTTTATTCAAATACTACAATTCTTTATAGTTGCCGTACCAAATAATAATAGAGATGATACTCAAAATGTTCTCGGTATATTTTTTCCACATATTATACTCTTTAGGATTTACTCACCCTCTCTATTTTTTCCTTCACTATAAAAGACTCTTATTTTTCTCTCGGCATTCTTGTCCCCCGTGGAAGAACAAATCTACTCTATTTATAGAGGCCCTTTGCAATGTGAATGCATTGCAGATTTCGGCTTTTACCCACCAAAACGTCAATATAGCCTAAGTTTACCAGGCCATCCCATTTTTCTACATGCAATCTATTTTTACATATTTGCATTTATTCCTTTGTATATGTTTTTTAGTTGAATGGTTTGGACTCCACAATTCTTCCCATCCATCTATGGGCGGAAAATAATCATGGAACATTCATGTGGGGTTCATGTCGATCAATTTGGCATAAAGTTGAAGCTTTTCATGGACTACAACTTTAATCATCACATCAACATGATTTGTATTAGAGCGAGCCTTTCCGAGCTTAAATTGGTGTTTTTATTTCTCGTAACTGATGGTATCTAACATTAATGTGCTTAGTGAGTGAGTGGTACGTTACGTTTTTGCTTAAATTCAAAGCACTTTGACTATCATACAGTGAATGACAAACCTTCCTTTTCATTCTCAATTATTGAAGAAATCTCTTCAACCAAAGCATATTGTTTATGGCATGTGGTCATTGTAGTTCCAAGGTTAGCTTATTTTTTTTTTCAACATTAAAACAATTATTGGTTGCTGAGTTGTTATCTAAAACATTATACCTTTTATAGATACTTTTTTTGATATATAATCAAGCTTCGGGTAATGGATGAAACTGACAATGCTACATTTGTCTTGTGGGATCGTGATTGTGTCCTTCTAAACAAATGATGTTGTGACTTACTTAAATCTATTCAAAGGGTATAAATTTTTTTTTTTGAATTAACTATAGCATATTGCTTATATGTTAGTCAAAAATTAATTTGTGTTTGTGTTCTTTTGAAACAGAGGGGAGGTCCAATTGGTCGTCCTCCTGAATGTGCAGAATTCCTGTTCGAATTTTTTTTCCTATTCAAGGTTGAGGTTAAGACAATTGTTAATACTCAAATTGAACCTTCTTTCAAGGTTACGAAGATCTATACTAATTATTCTATTGTATCTAGAGAACCAGATCCTTCATTCTTTGCTACCAAGGTATGCGAATATTATATATTAATTGATTTTGTTAATTTGTATCCATTATAAGTTATTAAGTGGTATTTTTAATTTACTGATTTTTTTTTATAAGCAAAAAAATATATATTGATGAGAATACAAAAGGTACTCTAACTCATATAGAAGAAAGACCAACAAAAAAGATAATGAGGCATGCAAAAACATCAAAAAGGGGAGAGCCATCCCAACTAAGTTGACATCACAAACCCCAACTATCGTTTGCAGCATACTCCCAAAAATAAAACAGAACAAAGACCTCACGTATAATAAGTTAGCAGAAAACACCACCTACATAAAAAACAAATCCCCCAAAGTTTCTGATAACAAAAGCAAACTTCTCAGCCTTGAAGACTTTTGCAAGTAAACTGCATAAAAACTTGTTTGTACCCTTAACTTTATTAACTAATATTTTGTTCTTCCCTTTGAATATGATAGGCCTTACTCACCTCTAGGTGATATTTCTTTGAGAACGGGTTTCAACATATCCAATCTTCTCTTGCTAAGGTTTGCAACCTTTTTTTATGATGTTTTTACATTGTTAATTGTTGAAATTGAACAATCAAGTTTTGTGGGTTATGTCTTCTTTCAACTTCATGCTTTTGTAGGACTTCATTCAACAATTTAATGATGGAGATATATCATATATCATATATGCCAATATTCTCTAGTTGAAAACTCTCTTCTTAATCTTACACTTGCAAAAAGATTTCACGATGAATTTGTATCTGTCGTGGATGGTGATATGTCAACTACCAAGATGAACGATATCAAAATAGAGAAGGATGTTCAGTCTCCAAAATATCTAATGAGCATTTATCTAAGTTTTGATGAAAACTAAACATTTATTCAAATGATTTTATTGAACTCGTATGTGGTTACTGACCTGTCTACTTAGTGTGCAGATTTATATAATGAGCTTTTAGATACTTGTCTGTACTAAGTCAAGACTCGTCTACACTTGGAGCTTTCCTATCTGATTTAAATATGACTCGTTTGACTAAGCAAGTTCACCCGTCTGATGCTAGATAAAAATCAACTTGTCTAAAAATGAAGATCTTCACTCGTCTGATGATTATTAGTGAAGCACACTGAAGACTTTTGTTTATGTGAGAATTTATCTTAAAGTCTTTTCACAAAGGCCAAGAAATCAGAAGCCCAGTTGTCAAAGTAACCTCGTATCTTAAAAAGAAATTACAACAAAAGTACTTTATCCCTAAGTACAACTGCAAGTTATACACAAAGGGAAAGATTGCCTGTAAAGGACAAAAAGCATACGTAAAGAGCTGATATGACTAGAAATGTATCAGAACACTCCGTCCTTCTTATGTTGGAGCACAAGCAACGTTCTTCAGTGCATTAATGGCTGACCAGAACGACTCTATTTGCATTTAATGACGATCTGCAAAAGGCCAAGCTTTCAAGGAATGTCTCTAACGGCTTTAATCCTTTGAAACCTATTTATTGAAGAAGACGCTGAAGATTCCATATAGAAGAGAACTAACACAACACTCAAAGAGCAATTACTCTGTGCATTTATATCTTCAATCTTTCATTCCCTACTCTTCAATCATTTGAAATTAATACACAGTCTTTCAGACCTTCACATTTAATACACTCTTCTGAGTGATTGTGAAAGACTTGCAAGTTGTAATCTATTTATATCTTCTATTAAATCAATCTGAGTGAGCCTGAAGAGGCTAGGTGACAAAATAATACTTGTGTTAGAGCCCGAAGAGGATAGGTGAGAAAAGAATACTTGTCTGTCCTATAACCTGATCAGTTATAGTTGAGAAAACTTGGTACTTCCAAGGACTGGACGTAGCCTCAGTTATTAAGGGATGAACCAGGATAAAACTATTGTGTTTAATCTCTCTATTCCTTATCTCTTTAATTTGATTATTTATCCTAACTGACTTTTAACTAAGGAGGTTATAACTTTGTTGATCAATTCATTTTATCTTGCATGATTGTGTGTTTTTTCATAAAAACCTTTAGACAAGTTACCGGTCTGACTGCTCTGTCTTAAAACACTCGTCTGCTCTCTATTGTGCTTGCGAAAAAGTTTTTGTTTCTCCTTAAATCTGGTAAACACAATTCAACCCCCTTCTAGTGTTTACATCTGTCTATTTCAGTTGGTATCAGAGCTCAGCCTCTGGGTTGAGCACCTAACAGTGTAGAGAAAAGATCCTGAAGAATAGACATGACTATTGGAGCAAGCTCAAGTGGAAGCACCCAACCTGAAGGAGGCTCCATGGCCAGACCTCCTTTCTTCAATGGTGAAAACTACAACTATTGGAAAGAAAGATTTCGCTGGTTCATTCTGTCAACAAACTCTGATCTCTGGGATATCATTACTAATGGTCCTTACACTCCTAAGAATGATGATAACTCAGATAAGCCTAAAGCTCAATGGACACCTGTAGAAAAGACAAGGTGGCATCTAAACCACAAAGCCAGATATGCTATAATCTGTGCTCTCAATCCAGAAGAATTTGAAAAGGTATGCACTTGTGACTCTGCTAAAGAAATGTGAGACTCTCTATCTGTCACACATGAAGGAACTGCAAAGATAAAAGAATCTAAAATTTCTATGCTTGTAAGAAAGTATGAACTATTCACCATGGATGAAGGTGAATCTGTTGCCCAAATGATTGGAAGATTCCAAACTATTACTAATGGTTTGAAATCTCTTGGTAAAATATATACAAATGCTGAAAAAGTTGCCAAAAGTCTTAAAAGTCTTCCAAGGCAGTGGAGACCTCTTGTCACTGCTATATCTCGAGCCAAGGATCTTACTACCTTGACTATGGATGAACTTTTTAGCACTTTCACTGTTCATGAGCAATAGCTCAATGAAGATGTGTCAATCAAAAATGGCAAGGCCATTGCTCTAAAAGCTAATCTAAAGGCATCTAAAGCCTTGAAAGCTTCAAAGGTAGACGAATCTGCTAGTGATGCAGACGAGTTTGAAGATGAGAATTCTAATAGTGATGAAGAAACATCTCTCATGACTAGAAAAATGAGAAAACTCTGGAAAAAGAAGAAGTTTCAAAAGGAGAATCCCTTTAGAAAATTCAACAGGGAATCCACATCAATAGACAAGAATCCTATTGTCTGCTATGAATGCAAGAAACCTGGTCACATCAAATCCGAGTGTCCTCGCTTAAAGAAAGCTCCTAAAAAGTTCTTCAAAAAGAAGAAGAAAGGTATGATGACCACGTGGGAAGATCTTGAGTGTACATCATCTGTAGAAGAATAGACTGAGAAGGAAGCCAATCTCTGTCTAATGGCTAAAGAAGATTCAGAACCTGAAACTGAGGTACATTATGAATTTGAGGAATTGCATGATGCTTATGAAGAGCTGGTAGAGGAATCCAAAGGCTTATCTAAGGCCTTCAAATCTCTCAAGAGAGAGTATGTTAAACTCCTTAGTCAGCATAAACAAAAATCTCAAGAGTGTGAAATGCTGGCCAAAAAGAACAGCCAGCTGAAGACTGAAAAGTCTAATTAAGATAGGATCTCAAGTGAAACATCACCTTCTGAAGAAGTTGTTGAACTTCAACAGAAAGTGAAGGAGCTCACTTTGATCTTGCTAGATTTGTTAATGGTACGTAGAGATAATCTTTTTAAATTACTTGGATGTCAGAGACACTCTCTTAACAAAGAAGGTATTGGTTATGATCATCAAGCTCACCATAAAGTATCAACAAGAATCTCAACAGTATCAGTTGAACCTGTGTCAGTTAAAACTAGATCTATATGTAACTTTTGTGGAAAAGCTACACATGTTATGTCTAAGTGTACTCACAAGAAGAAAAGGAAGTCTTCACAGACTTCTAGAACTAACAGAAAAGGATCCAGAAAGATATGGGTACCTAAAGACAAAATAATTTCTGTTGCAGAAATCCTTAATAAGACAAAGCAAACTCTTTTGCTGGTACCTGGACTGTGGCTGCTCGCGACACATGACAAGAGAAAGGTCTATGTTCCAAGACCTCCAACCTTAAAACGGTGGATATGTTGCCTTTGGAGGCAACCAAAAGGGAAAAGTAACTGGTGTTGGTACAATTGGTGGTAAACCCCCTCTTCTCTCTATCTCTAATGTACTAATGGTTGAAGGATTAAGACACAATTTACTTATCATAAGTCAATTATGTGATAGTGGATTTGATGTCTCTTTCACTAAGAATGAATGCATAGTCAAAGACAAGGGTGGCAAAACCCTCTTTTCAGCTAATAGACAACAAAATCTTTATAAGATTGAGCTGACTGAACTCTCAGATCAAAGTGTAACCTGTTTGATGTCTAAAGAGGATGAAAGATGGTTATGGCATAAGAAACTAGAACATGCTAGTATGAAACTTATTTCGAAATTAAAAAGGGATAACGTAGTGAGAGGATTGCCTGATATTAGTTTTAAGAAAGATGTTTTATGTGATCCATGTCAGAGAGGTAAACAAGCAAAATCAAGTTTCAAATCTAAAAACTTTGTATCAACCTCTAGACCTCTTCAGTTGTTACACATGGATCTGTTTGGACCAGTTAGCGTTGCTAGCTTAGCTGGAAGGAAATATGGATTTGTCATAGTTGATGACTATTCTAGATTTACATAGGTACTGTTCTTAACTCACAAAGATGAGTCTTTTAAGGCTTTCTATGTATTCTGTAAGAAAGTACAAAATGAGCAAATTTCTGTATTTCAACTCTTAGAAGTGATCATGGGGGAGAATTTGAAAATGAGCAATTCAGACTATTTTGTGAAGAGAATGAAATCTCTCACAACTTCTCTACATCAAGAACTCCACAGCAAAATGGAGTGGTTGAGAGAAAGAACAGATCTCTGCAAGAGATGGCTAGATCTATGCTCAATGAAAATAATCTCTCTAAGTACTTCAGTAAATACTGCATGTTATGTACAAAACAGAATACTTATACGGCCTCACTTAAAAAACACTTCTTATGAATTGTGGAAAGGAAGAAAACCCAACATATCTTATTTCCATGCATTTGGATGTGAATGCTTCATCCTAAACACTAAGGATCAACTTGGAAAGTTTGACTCCAAAGTGGATAAAGGTATCTTCATCGGATATTTTGAAATGTCTAAAGCATATAGAGTCTATAACTCTAGAACCTCTGCGGTTGAGGAATCCATTCATGTAAAATTCAATGATGGCTTAAAGACTGATAGGGAACTATCAGATCTAGAAGATGATCTTGTAGGACTCGACTTGATCAGACATGATAGTCAATAGCCAGACATGTCTAAAAAGGAACCTGTTTAAGAATATGTCAGACAAGTGGAGCAGACAATTCAACAGTCAAATCAACATCAAAATGATGATGCAAATCTCAGGAGAGATTGGAAATTCAAAGTTCATCATCCTGAAGATCTTATCATTGGAAGTCCCTCTGAAGGTGTTAAAACCAGATCTGTCTTAAGAGAATCAAGCAATATGGCTTTTCTATCTGAAATTGAAACCAAAGCATATTGAAGAAGCTCTGGAAGATGAAAGCTGGATTCTTGCCATGCAAGAGGAACTAAATCAGTTCAAGAGAAATGATATCTGGAAACTTGTCTCTAAACCAACAGACAAGTCTGTCATTGGAACAAGATGGGTTTTCAGAAACAAGTTAGATGAGGATGGCAAAGTTGTCAGAAACAAAGCAAGGTTAGTAGCTCAAGGCTATAACCAACAAGAAGTTATTGACTATACTGAAACTTTTATACCTGTAACTAGGATAGAAGCTATACGCATACTCATATTATATGCTGCACAACATCAAATCACTTTATTTCAAATGGATGTAAAAAGTGCCTTCTTAGATGGTATAATTGAAGAAGAAGTATATGTTAAACAACCCCCTGGTTTTGAAGATACTGAAAAACCAGATCATGTTTTCAAACTTAAAAAGGCTTTGTATTTGAAGCAAGCACCTAGAGCATGGTATGATAGACTTAGATCTTTTCTCATGAATAATGGTTTTATTAGAGGAAAGTTGATACGACCTTATTTAAAAAATGCTCAAAAGATAACTTCGTAGTAGTTCAAATATATATTGATGATATTATTTTTGGAGCTACTAATGATAAGCTTTGCAAAGATTTTTCTAAGCTGATGCAAGCAGAATTTGAGATGAGAATGATGGGAGAATTAAAGTTCTTTCTTGGGCTGCAAATCAAGTAGACGAGTGATGCAGAATTTGAGATGAGAATGATGGGAGAATTAAAGTTCTTTCTTGGGCTGCAAATCAAGTAGACGAGTGATGGTATCTATATCCATCAACAAAAATACACCAAGGAAATTCTAAAGAAATACAAAATGGATAGCTCAAAAGCTATGAAAACTCCCATGCAACCCAATACTAATCTAAGCAAAGATGAGGAAGATAAAAAGGTAGACCAAATTGTCTACCGAGGTATGATTGGATCTCTACTATACTTAACTTCTAGCAAACCTGATATTCAATTTAGTGTCTGTATGTGTGCTAGATTTCAATCTGATCCTAGAGAATCCAATCTTAAGGCTGTTAAGAGAATATTTAGATATTTGCTTGGAACCACTAATCTTGGTTTATTGTATTTAAGAACACAAGAATACAGGTTAGTTGGTTTCTATGATGCTGACTTTGCTGGAGACAAAATTGAAAGGAAAAGACCAGTGGAGGATGTCACTTCATTGGAGCAAACTTAGTCTCTTGGTCAAGCAAAAGACAGACAACTATTGCACTCTCAACTGCAGAAGTAGAATATGTCTCTGCTGCAAGTTCACTAGTGTAGAAAACACTTTTAACATCGGTTAAAAATGACTTTTCACATCAGTTGTTTCAGCGATGTTAATACAGACGATGTTAAAAGTGTGACTTTTAACATCGGTTATTGACCGATGTCAAAAGTCACTCTTAACATCGGTTCTAAACATAACCGATGTTAAAAGTAGACTTTTGACATCAGTTGAAGGCCACAACCAATGTTAAAAGTCACACTTTTAACATCGGTTCTGTAAACAACCGATGTTAAAAGTGTACTTTTGACAACGGTTGAATCCAGAACCGATGTCAAAAGTAATTTTTTTTAATAAAAAAATCTGATTTTATTTCATAATTTCTTTCCCTTCC
This sequence comes from Ammopiptanthus mongolicus, assembly GCA_039655645.1. Classification (NCBI taxonomy): domain Eukaryota; kingdom Viridiplantae; phylum Streptophyta; class Magnoliopsida; order Fabales; family Fabaceae; genus Ammopiptanthus; species Ammopiptanthus mongolicus. The sequence continues at coordinate 77,560,594 of CM077347.1, forward strand.
TGCAAAATCAGTACACACTATACATATATCCAGAAGTCTAGAAATTAGTACAGCAAATCCAAAAGTCCAGAACTCAACAGTATAAACATGAACTATATATATCTTTATATAGATCCAGAATTCATCTTTAGTATAGTCAAAAAAGAATTGTGCAAAACGCTCTGTCTTTAAAAGCTCTCACAAAGTGATAAAGGTCTGCGAATTTCAGCATGAAATTCATCATCTATATCCATGAAATCATCTTGTGGAATAGCAACAAATGTATCATGCATTCTGGCCACGAAGGAATGAATTTATTTATCAATATCACATGAATTAACAGGAACATGTAGAAGATAGAGTAATACTAGTTGGACAATGTAGATTTCTGAATCTGATATTAAGGGTAGTAAAAGAGCGCACCTTATTGACAAATTTTTATCTCCTTCACTAAAATGTGCATTGACAGCTTCGTTAAAATTGCCCCCATGCTCCTGATAAGAAACAATATTTACAGATGATGAGGAGAAACCTAAACAACTACACAGAGATATTAGTTTTATGAGATAATATATAGATAATTTAGAGGCTAAAACTCACATATTCCAAATGCACGTGGGCAAATGCTCACGATGCAATGCATAGAAAAAAACCCTAACTATAACCAATTACTTACTTTATTTTTAGTCAATTACATTTGAAATGCAAAATATAGTTTAAACGTGAAAGGATTAAAATAAAAAAAGAAAAGGAAGAAAGTTAACCTGGAGCTTTTGTATTGCGATTGCTTCAGATAAGCCCTCATAGCAAGATTTGAGGGTTTCGTCCAAAACGAAATAAATCCCTAAACCAAAACAAGAGAAATACTGAAATCCTTAAATCTAACCAAAAACGTAAACTAGAAACAAAAATAAATGAAGAAACACCGTGGTGTGGAGGACTTATAATGGCACGGATTATGGACCTCGCGGCTCGCGGTGATGTTTTCTTCTGGTGGTGGACCTCACGATGGTCATGGTGGCTCGCTCAGTGGATGGCTGAAGAAATGCGGCAACCAAACGACGAGAGTGAGGGCTTGCACAGAACATAGATGATGAGTAGCGAGAGTACTGTACACGATAAAGAGAGAAACGCGCGAGACTTAAATTTAAAATTTTGACATTTAACATCGGTTGGAAAATGAACCGATGTTAAAACTCACTTTTTAACATTGGTTTCTTTTTAACCGATGTCAAAAGTCACTTTTTAACATCGGTTAAAAAGAAACCGATGTTAAAAGTTTGTTCCATCAACCATTTATTTACAAGTTTGCCATCATCTCTACTTTTAACATCGGTTTTCAAAATAACCGATGTTAAAAGTGTGTTCCCTCAACCATTTATTTACAGGTTTGCCACCGCCTCCATTTTTAACATCCATTTAGAAATAACTGATGTTAAATCCTGACGTGAAAAGGGTATTTTCTACTAGTGGTTGCTGCTCACAACTCTTATGGGTAAAACATCAACTCGAAGATTACTCTATATTTGAGCATAATATATCTGTCTGGTGTGATAATTCAAGAGCTATTTGCTTAACTAAAAACCCCATACAACATTCTAAGGCTAAGCATATTGAAATTAAACATCACTTTATAAGGGATTATGTTCAAAAAGGTGTGTTTGATGTCAAGTTTGTTAAAACTGAGAATCAATGGGCTGATATCTTCACAAAATCCTTAGCTGAAGATAGGTTTAATTTTATTAGAGATAATCTGAACATGCATTGCATTGTTGAGTAACCTGTCTAATGAGTGTCGCATTACCTGTCTGTGCTTACCTGTCTGACCCTACTGAGTCATACTCTTTTTTGAACTAAACAAGTTAAACGGTTTTTACTCCTTAATGCCATTTAATTATCTGAGGCAAAATGTGTACACGGCAGTTGTTTTCCTAATATTTTAAAACGTTTTTAGTCTTAAAAGAAATCTTTTTTTTAAAAGATAACGATCCTTCTCCCTTAAGCTTTTCAAAACCCTCTCTTCGCTACAACTTTTCATCTTCTCTCTTCTTCCCCCCAAAACTCTCTAACCCTAAACCCTCTGTTATGGCACCAAAGAAGAAGCTATCTTCTGCTGATATTGCTCAAAGGTACGATATGGACACAGAGGATGTTGAAAAGATCATCACTGGAAAAACTGTGGATCTTGAGGCTCTGAGGCGTCTAGGTATGGATGTGCTTGAGGAACTTGAATACTCCACATGGACTCCATTCTTAAAAATGAAGGCGCTTGTGAACCCCAAGATGGTAAGAGACTTTTGGACAAGCGCTGTAATCATTCGATCTCCAAGTGGCCTTCCCACTGAGATTCAAGCACATGTTCATGGTCAACGTTTCTCTTTTTCCTCAACACGTTGGAGAACGCAACTGGTTGCCCTAGGCGTGGAGCTGGTTTTACAGAGGAATGGGAAAACTCTCTGAGTTCGGACGATATCAACATCGCCCTATACGTTACTCCACACCCTCCAAATTTCAAATTCATAACCCTAGTTCCTAAATGCTGGTTCTTGCTCAAACTTCTGCAAGAATGTGTGTTAACTAGAAAGGGATCTAGAGACATTATCTCTAAGATGGACAAGTTCGCCCTCTATCATCTCATCCACAAGATCTAGATTGACCTAAATGATCTCATCTTTAAGCATTTCATGGCTCTAGTTAAGAGACTTACTGCTCCTACTTATCCTTATGGAATGCTCTTAACCTTGCTCTTCAGAATAAAAATTTTTGTTCCTGATGATGCTACCTTTGTGCACTTGGCCCTTGCTTTAGATAAGAAAACTTTGTCTATGATGAGGTTCTCTGCTCCTGCCCAAGCTTCATCAGATCAAGGTTCAAAGGTACAGCCTACCAAGGCTCCTGCTGAATCAACAGACAAATATGAGGCATCTGTATTTGAAACGTTATGGAAGCCTGCTGGAAAGGTTGCTAGACAAGATCAGAGGCCTTCCTCTAAGAAGCCAACCTCTTCTTATGAGACAGAGGACAATGTTCAGCCTCTGACCTTTAAAAGAAGGAAGAGCTTCCTCAGAAGAACGCTTCTGTTGTGGAAGATGCTGAGGTTGCATCTTCTCAACCTTCAAAGAAGACTATGCGGAGAAAGACCTCTTCTGTCAACAAACAAGACAAGTCTGTTCCTAGTAGAGAGAATGTACCTGCTCAGGGGGAGCAAATGGAGATGTCTGTAGAGAAACCCAAGGAAACGCAAGCCTTCTGTCCTGGGATTATTCCTAAGAGGAAGAGATCCGGAGTACCAGCTGAAGCTGCTGCTACTGCTGTAAAAGCTCCTGTTGTTGCACCATCTATTAATCTAGAGGCTCCTAGACGTGTCAAGAATCTTAGGATGTTTAGAGAACTACACCTTTCTTGCAGACTATGTGCCCTCAACTTCATCCTCTTCATCTCCTGCAGATATTCCCTCTTCACCCATCTCCTCTCATAACATCCAATCTTCATCTTATATAGTTGTATCTGATGCATGTCATGCCTGTTCCAAGGGATTTCACTCCCAACCGATTAGTTGGCATTTCATCTTCGTTGTTCATATCTGATCTGCAACTCTTGATGTCTGCCAGTTTTTCTAACCTGTCTGTCATTCCTCCTCCTCCTCCTCCTCACTTTATTAACTCCTGTAGGGACATTTACTTGATGTATCCTATTGTCATCCTTTTTCATCACCCTAATCCCAATCTTACCTACCATAACTCTGTAGTTATCCTACCCCGCCCTTCTAGACCTCTTTTTATTCTTATTACTGGTTCTTATTCCTTCATGGAATATGTCGACCTGTTAATACCTGATCCTCCATCATACTCTGCTGAATCTTTATCTTCACCTAAACCTATCATCATCACTCATCCCTCTCTTCTTACTCGTCTGTCCTCTGTTTTTCCTTCTCCTAAAGGACTCTTTCTCCCTTCTCAATCTATCTTTGCTACACGTGCTTTTATTTTCTATCACAATCTTCATCTTTTCTTTTTTCCTAGAATCTCTGCAACCTTCTCTGTCCCCTTTGAACCACCTGTCTATGCTCTTCCTTGGCATTCTGAAGACTCTGCTGACAACATTATTATTGACAGACGAGCCTTTCAGGCTTTGCAGTATGAAGTATCATCCTTGAGGACTTTGGTAGAGGCTGCTCATCGAGATCTTGCTGAAGAAAGGAGAGCTAGAGCTAATCTAGAAGATAGAGTAGAGGCTCTATTTGTTTTTTTTAGTACTTATCTATAATATCTTTTGTAAACAGCTCTGTACACAGCCAATGATTGATAAATAAATATGGCTTTGTTTTCCATTTTATTTTATTTTTCTTCTTTTTGCTGATGTAAAAAGGGGGAGAAAAACCCAAAAATGATAAATATCAATGTTAGCATATTAACTTGAAAGAAATAACAATAATATGTATCATGGTAAAATAATAGTAATTACTTTCTCTAATACCTGTCCGTATTGATGTTATTGATGTTCTTGAAATATTTTGAATCCCTTGATTTCTCTCAAGTTCAATAATCATTTTTAAATGTTTGTCATCATAAAAAAGGGGAGATTGCTGAGTCTCCAAAATGTCTAATGAGCATTTATCTAAGTTTTGATGAAAACTAAACATTTACTCAAATGATTTTAATGAACCGGTCTGTGGTTGCTAACCTGTCTACTTAGTGTGCAGATTTATATAATGAGCTTTTAGATACTTGTCTGTACTAAGTCAAGACTCGTCTACACTTGGAGCTTTCCTGTCTGATTTAAATATATGACTCGTCTGACCAAGCAAGTTCACCCGTCTGATGCTAGATAAAAATCAACTTGTCTAAAAATGAAAATCTTCACTCGTCTGATGACTATTAGTGAAGCGCACTGAAGACTTTTGTTTATGTGAGAATTTGTCTTAAAGTCTTCTCACAAAGACCAAGAAATCAGAAGCCCAGTTGTCAAAGTAACCTCGTATCTTAAAAATAAAGTACAATAAAAGTACTTTATCCCTGAGTACAACTGCAAATTACACACAAACGGAAAGATTGCCTGTAAAGGACAAGAAGCATATGTAAAGAGCTGATATGACTAGAAATGTATCAGAACACTCAGTCCTTCTTATGTTAGAGCACAAGCAACGTTCTTCAAAGCATTAATGGCTGACCAGAACGACTCTATTTGCATTTAATGAAGATTTGCAAAAGGCCAAGCTTTCAAGGAATGTCTCTAACGGCTTTAATCCTTTGAAGCCTATTTATTGAAGAAGACGCTGAAGATTCCATATAGAAGAGAACTAACACAACACTCAAAGAGCAATTACTCCATGCATTTATATCTTCAATCTTTCATTCCTTACTCTTCAATCATTTGAAGTTAATACGCAGTCTTTCAGACCTTCACATTTAATACACTCTTCTGAGTGATTGTGAAAGACTTGCAAGTTGTAATCTATTTACATCTTCTATTAAATCAATTTGAGTGAGCCTGAAGAGGCTAGGTGTGAAAAAAATACTTGTGTTAGAGCTTGAAGAGGCTAGGTGAGAAAAGAATACTTGTCTGTCTAGTAACCTGATCAGTTATAGTTGAGAAAACTTGGTGCTGCCAAGGATTGGACGTAGCCTTAATTATTAAGGGGTGAACCAGGATAAAACTATTGTGTTTAATCTCTCTATTCCTTATCTCTTTAGTTTGATTATTTATCTTAACTGGCTTTAACTAAGGAGGTTATAACTGTGTTGTCCAATTTGTTTTATCTTACATGCTTGTGTGTTTTTCACAAAGACCTTCAGACAAGTTATCTGTCTGACTGCTCTGTCTTAAAACACTTGTCTGCTCTCTATTGTGCTTGCGAAAATTTTTTATTTCTCCTTAAATCAGGTAAACACAATTTAACCCTCGTTCTAGTGTTTACATCTGTCTATTTCAAAGGATTGAAAAAAAATGTTGTTGCAATTTTTTTAGGTGGAATTAATGAAGCCTTTGTGGTCTTTCAATATTGTTAATTTTCTGTTCTTATTACCATTTTATGATATCGATTATGTTTTGTTGTAAAGGTCTTAGTCATGTGCTTCTATATACAGAATAAGAAGTTTGCCATTTTGATGTTTTATTTTTTGAGGCTTGTGTCTACTTTAGTTTGCTATCATGATGTGTAAATCTATGATGCTATCTTTTCGTAATGTACATGTAGAATAGGTGATGACTTTGTAAAAGAATATCCGTGGTTTTTTTGTGTTGTGAATGCAGGAAATATGAGGTATTTGGGTGATAAAAACTGTTTTGTTTGTTCAAATATGTAGTTGATAAAAACTATTTTATTTGGATGAATTGTTGATACCTCTTGGAACTAAGCTCTGCTAGGGTTTGCATGGTTTTTTAGGATTATCAAGCCGCTGTCATGGAGGACAACTCGGGTTGTCCTTGGCAACTGCGATTTCTTGAATTCTCTTCTCCTTCTGCCCCTCCACCTTCTCCTCCTCCTTCCCTTGTCCATTCCATGTCTTCCCCTCCTCCCAAAACTTTTGTACAGGCTTTAAAAAATGCATGTGACATTCCTTTAAGTCAACTTCCTGTCCCGTGCATGAAGGGTGATGCCATAGCCGTGAAAATCCCTGAAGAAGAATATGTTGATGGTGTAGAAGGATGCAAAAATAATTTGCATGGTAGACTGATGTTAACAAAAGGTGATCAACCAATTAAGCTTGATGACTTGTGGGTCAAGCTTTTGAAACAATGGAAATCTTTGAGTCCATGAAAGATGATTCCGATTGGAAAGGGCTATTTTGAATTCTTTTTTTCTTCTATTGAGGATTTGAGAAGTGTTTTGGCTGTAGGTGCTTGGGAATTATCTCCTGGTGTCTTGAGACTTTTCTCGTGGACTCCGGATTTTAATCCTTCTTTGGTGAAACAAACAAATACTCAGTGTTGGATTAGAATTCTTGGTCTTCTTTTGGAATATTGGAGACCAAAAATTCTTTTTGCCATTGCTCGAGGCATTGGTATCCCTTTGTCTTTGGATAATGCAACCATTAGGAAGTCTCTTGGTCATTATGCTTGAATCTTGGTGGATCTTGATTTGGCGAATCAGTTGCAAGATCAAATCTTGGTTGAAAGAGAAGGGTTTGCTTTCTTGGTGGGTATTGAGTATGAAAAGTTACCTTATTTCTGTTCTTCTTGTGGTGTAATTGGACATACACTGTCTCATTGTAATAGATACAATCCTAAGCAGAATCATGAAAATAAGGATTTCTTGGTTCCCAAGAAAGTGGTTTCAAAATATGTTCCTAAGAGGGATATAGGTAAAGTTGATTCAAAGGGTGTTCAATCAGGTTCTTTAATGAATGAAATTGAGATTCCTATTCAAAATCCAATTTTGAATAAAGGAAAGGCAATTGTGGTTGATCAATCTCCTTCTCCTCAAGTTGTTTTTCAAGGTGAACCAAGTAGTAAAGGGCGGAAGGATTTTTCTGGTGTTGGTTCCATCCTTATTGTGAATGATAATCTGATTCCTGAAGAAGATGGTCTATTTTTTCATCCCTATAAGGGACCGGATCCAGTTATTCAAAGAATTAGTGATTCTATTCAAAAAGCTTCTATTTTATTGACTGATGTTAATGGAAAAGGTGATATCCATGCTGAGCAGGAGGATAAGGATTCTTGTGATAAGTCTTTATGTCCGGAATGTCCTAGTTTTGTGACAGGTTCAGCAACAAGTGAGCATAATCCTGGTTTTCAAAATGAGGTTAATGTGAGTTCTGTTAATATATTGGACACTCCAAAAGTTCATAATAATTCTGTGGTTAACAAAGATTGCCGAGTGGTTGGTAGACTATGGGCTGATGAAATTGAAGAATCAGATGAAGAGGTTCCTACTGACAATCAACGTAGAGCTTAGGATTATATTAATAGTCCTACTAATCATGATCAGGAGCTTGAATTTAGTAAGGTTCTTTCCAAGTCCCAAAAGAATAAGATGAAGAAATCGAGGAAAAAGGGTATGGAATCTGATGTAATCAGAGTTACAAGGTCTAAAGCAGGCCTCGATTTTGGTGAGCAATGAAGTTGCTGTACTGGAATGTTAGAGGATTAGGCAACCAAGATACAAGGTTGGTCCTAAAGAAATTGGTGATTATTAACAAGCCGGATTTTCTTTTTATATCTGAGCCTTGAATAGCTTCTTCTAAACTACCTATTGGTTATTTGAAAAAGCTGAAATTAAAAATTTTTGCTGAAAATATTAGAGGTCCTTTGCTTCCCAATATTTGGTGTTTATGTGCTAATCACCTTGATTCCTTGGTTGTAGCTTCTTCCTCCCAACAAGTGTCGTTTTCTGTAAAGGTTGATATGAAAGATGTTTTTATCTCAACCATTTATGCTTCAACTAATTTCCATGTGAGGAAATGTTTATGGTCTGAATTGGCTACTTTACAGCAGAATTTTAAGGCTCCATGGTGCTGGTGCTTCAATGGTGACTTTAATGCAATTACTGGTTCTCATGAGCACAGAGGCAGGTGTCTTCCAAATAAAACTTCCTGTGATGAGTTTAGAGCTTGGTCTGATCAGAATAGTTTGGTTCATATTGAGACAAGGGGATCACAATTCACCTGGAATAATGGGACAAGAGGTAACCATCTTACTGAGAAGAGATTAGATAGGTCTGTTTGCAATAATGATTGGATTGATTTTTGGTCGGGTGTGGCCTGTTGCACACTAACTAAGAGCAAGTCAAATCGTTACTCTATCTTGTTATCCTTGAAGAGAGATGAGAAGCAACATGGTTCTTCTTTCAAGTTCTTGAAAATATGGGCTAGACACCCTGACTATCATAAACTAATTGAAGAGGTTTGGAAGACTCCTGTTGTTGGCTGCCTTATGGCAATTTTAGCTCAGAAATTAAAAAACCTTAAAGCCAGGCTTAAGGTCTGGAACAAAACTTGTTTTAGTGATATCCATGTGCAGATCAAATCTGCTTTAGCAGATGGAGAAAGGATTCAGAATCAAATTGATACTAATGGTGGTTCGGAGGATCTGTTTTCTCAAGAGAAGGATGCTCAATTTGAGCTGCAGAAAATCCTTGCTTATGAAGAAGACTATTGGCATGAGAAGTCTAAAGTAAGTTGGCATACAAATGGAGATAGAAACACAAATTTTTTCCATAGAATGGCAAAAATAAGAAATGTTACAAAGCAGATTTGAGTAAATACTCAATTTGGTCCCTAAAATTGTAGGGTCGTATCAACTTAGTCCCTTACATTATCAATATTCCAAAATGATCCCTGAAATTGCAGAAAGTTAATCAGATTCGTCCCTCCGTTGATATTTGCATGGACTATAATGACATTAAGTTGGTAATGTCAGGGATGCATTTGAAACTAAGTGAATAATATCAGGGATGCATTTGCTACATTTTGCAATTTCAAGGATCATTTTGGAATATTGATAATGTGAAGGACTAAGTTGATACGACCCTACAATTTCAGGGACCAAATTGGGTATTTACTCAAGCAGATTTCTATCATGAGGAAAAATGATGATATTCTATATGATGTAGATGATATAGAGAACCATATCTTGCAATATTATATGGATTTATTTGCTACTCCAAATGACTGCACCAATATGGATATAGTTGATGAGGTGCTTCCTCCACTAGTTACCGATCAAGACAATGCTTTGTTGACTACTCTTCCTTCATTAGATAAGGTACAAAATGTTATTTTCTCTATGAATGGGAATGGGGCCCCTGGACCTGATGGATTTGGTGGCTACTTCTATCATACTTATTGGGAAATTATTGCTAATGATGTCTATAATGCCACTATTCAGTTTTTTCAACAAGACTGGATCATGCCTAATCTAAATTCGAATGTTGTTTTGCTTATTCCAAAACTGAATGGTACTGACAAAGTTGAGCAATTCAGACCTATTACTCAAGCCAATTTCCAATTCAAAGTCATCACAAAGGTTTTGGCCGATAGATTGGCTGCTATAGCTCCTTACATCATTTCTGGCAACCAAAGAGGGTTTATTAAGGGTAGGCAAATCAGTGATTGCATTGGCCTTGCTTCTGAATCAATAAACTTGCTGCACTATGGTGGTCAGTTAGCTATTAAAATTGACATCAAAAAAGCCTTTGACATTATAGATTGGAATTTCCTTTTGAAAGTTCTTAATGCTTTTGGCTTTAATAGTACGTTTTGTGGCTGGATCAGAACCATTCTTCTTTCATCCAAGCTTTCTATTTCTATTAATGGCCATGCGATTGGTTTCTTCAATTGTAAGAGAGGGGTTAGGCAAGGGGATCCTTTGTCCCCTCTTCTCTTTTGCTTGGCCGAAGAGGTCCTTAGTAGAGGTTTATCTAAACTAGTTGTTGATGGGAAATTACAACTTATGGCTGGTCCTAGAGGTTTTTGTATGCTAAATCATGTTTTATATGCAGATGATATAATGATTTTTTGCAGAGCTTCTAAGAAGAATTTGACTAATCTGTTGGAGTTGTTTCAATGTTATGCTCAAGCTTCTAGTCAAGTTATTAATAGGGAAAAGTCCAGATTCTATGCAGGGCCATTATTTGCATCTAGAATTGGGGAAATTACATCTATGTTGGGATTCACAGCAGGTATTCTCCCTTTTTATTACCTCGGTGTTCCCCTTTTCAAAGGGAAGCCTAGAAAATCTCATTTAATGCCTATTGTTGATAAGTTGAAATCTAAATTAACCTCTTGGAAAGGCTCTTTGCTTTCCATCATGGGAAGGGTGGAGTTAGTAAAATCAGTTATTTTAGGCATGCTGTTATACAGTTTCAGACTATATGTTTGGCCTGCTGCTTTGTTGGGTACCTTAAATAAATGGATAAGGAATTTTATATGGGCTGGAGACATAAATACTAAGAAGATAGTCACTGTGGCTTGGAGCAAAGTTTGTTCACCTGTGTTGGAGGGAGGCCTTGGTATAAGATCTGTCAAATGCATCAATAAAGCAGGTATGCTAAAGTTGGCATGGGATTTTCTTTATTCTGATCAGCATTGGTCTGCTCTGATGAGAGCTAGAATTTTTAAAAATGGTAAACAAAGCACTTCTTACATCAGCTCTTCAATTTGACCTGGTTTGAAAATAATGTTGCCTTCTGTTATTGAGAATACTGATTGGCAAATTGGCACTGGGAACAAGGTGCATTTCTAGTTAGATAAGTGGTTGAATATTAGAGTTGCTGATCTAATGGAAATTCCAGTGGAGATGCAGAACCTTCTTGAGGCCAAAGTCAGTGATTTCATTATTGATGGGAAGTGGAGTTTGCCTAATTCTTTGATCACCCGATTTCCTGCTCTGAAGTCTGAAATTGAGAAGATCATTCTTCCTATTCATCCTAGTGAAGATTAGCCTAGATGGAGGTTTACAGATTCAGGCACATTGCCATTCAAGGAGGCTTATAACTTTCATGTTAGAAAAGGTCAACTTACAGCCTGGACTAAACTGATTTGGAGAAATTGTATTCCTCCTTCAAAATCATTAACAAAATTATGCATAATAAGCTTCCAACAGATGAGAATTTGAAGAGTAGAGGTTGTGTGATTGTTTCTATTTGCAGCTTATGTGGTATTTCAACTGAATCAACTAGGCATCTTTTCTTGGATTGTTCTTTTGCACTGCGACTATGGAACTGGTTTGGAAGCTGTCTTGGTTGTCAGATTGAAACTTCTAGTTTTTCTTCTATTCTAGGGGTTTGGAGGAAAGGCTGGAGCTCTCAAGGTGTGGATTTAGTTGTTGCTGGCATTCTCAATATCATCAATACAGTTTGGTTTTGCAGAAATAAGTTGAGATTTGATGATCAAACAGTCTCTTTACATTCTGCTAAGAACAGAATCATTTCTCAGGTTTCTCTTTCTGCAAACTCTAGTTCGGGTGTTATGTCTAATTCAGTTTCAGAATTGTTGTTGCTAAGACAATTCAAGGTTAGTGGTCATCTTAATTCTGCTCCAAAGGTTCAGGAGATGATCTGGCTACCCCCTAGTTGTAATGTCATCAAATGTAATACAGATGGTGCTGCTAAAGGGTGTCCTAATATGGCTGCATGTGGTGGGATCGTCAGGGATAGGAGTGCAGCTGTGCTAGGCTGTTTTGTTGTAAATTTGGGCCCTGCTTTAGCTGTTTTGCTGTAAATTTGGGCCCTGCTTCAGCTCTTTTTGCTGAGTTATCTGGTGCTATGTTTGCTATTGAATTTGCTTTCAACAAAGGCTGGTTTAATCTTTGGTTGGAATGTGACTCCCTTCTTGTGGTTTCAGCTTTTAAGAATGTTTCTTTGGTTCCTTGAAAACTAAGAAATCATGGTTGAATTGTTTAGAAATGACAAAGAGAATGAGGTTTCACTGCTCTCACATTTATAGAAAGGGGAATGCTTGTGCTGACAAACTAGCTAATTTTGGTCTCTCTGTTATTAGCTTAATTAGGTGGAATTTAATTCCTAGTTTTATTAGTGATGACTTTTTTAGAAATAGATTTAGCCTTCCTAATTATAGATTTAGGTGATCTTCTTTGCTTTTGGATTTGTTATCCTCTTATAGAGGATTTGATATTTTTCATGGCTTTTGGTATTAAGTCCCCTCATTCATCCTATATTTTTTCATTTTTTTTTAATAAAATTAGGGAGGAGTACTCTTTTTCCTTCATGATGTTTTTTCCCTAAGGAGGGTTTTGCATCTAAAGATTTTAACGAGGCTCCTTACCTTTGTTTAAAAAAAAAAAAAGATCATGATAGGAGGTCAATACCATTGAGAAGAGTTTGCTGCAGGTGGTGATAGGCCAGAAAGTGAAAAACCTCTTGATGCTATAGTGGACCAGCTTGGGGAATTCTGATGTTGTAAAGAGGCTACACTTCAAATAATGGACTGAGACTGAAACACTGCTAAGTGATCAAGTGTGAAGATGTCAAATGCTTAGGTTGTTTATGTTGTGGTTTTGGTTCCTAAGATGTGATACAGGGAGGTTGCAAGGGCAAATTTTTATTATGTCAGGACCATAAGTATGATTGTTGATACTATAACAGAAATAGCAGCAATGAGGAATTAGGAAAGGTGAGCAACCAAAAGGAAAGGTATCTGGCAAGTTAAACTATGGCAAAGATTAAGGGTGATGGAGTATATGGTGACTTTGCTAGATTTCACATTAAAGACATGCTACAATCGTGAAACTTGTGCAAAGTGTGTTTGCAATGGTAGATTTTTGAGTCATTACGTAATTGTATTATGGGTTTTGGATTGAATGAGGGACTATTTGTTCTAAGTTTGCGGTGTTGGGTGTCAATATGATCAAGGCTCTAAAGTGTAGCATGTAAAGGGTGTAATGGTTTGTTTTGTTGTGATAAATATTGAATTGAGATGTAATGACTTTTCTCTCTAGCTTAGAGCACATGATCGGGTTGAACTCTTCAACCCTTCGTAGAAGGTGGGGAGGGGGATCACTTTGATGCTAAAGCCAGAGTTTTTTTTATTGAATAATATATATTTTAATTATCAGAAAAAATGATGCTATCTTTTCTTAATTTTCTTAGTAGTTCACTTATATATAATTTTTTTTTTCAAAGGGGAGACTTATAGTAGGCCTTACAAAGGGGAGGGTGAAGGGGAAGTAGGGAATGAGAAAGGGACAAAAGCGCATTGCGAGGGTTCGCTGATATTATTTCGCTAATTATTGGAATCATATTGGTAAATTTTTAAAGCTTTTAAACTCCATTTTTAGTAAATTTATCCATATCTACTAAATTAAATTCTTATTTTTAAATGTGCTGACATATGATGATTTCAAAGATTCTTACTTTTCAAGAAAATCAAAATAGGACAACGAGAAGATTAATAAATATTTGGTTAAATATGTTTTTAATCCTTGTAAAATTGCATCTTTTCGATTTTAGTTCCTAATAAATTTTCTCTCAAATTTAGTCCTCATTTTACTCCACATTACCATAATTGGTCCTTGACGTTAAGTATCAGCTGTTAAGTGTTGAGGTCTCTAACAGTGACACATATCAGCACTTGCCACGTGGCAAAATTAATGATGTGGCAATGGCTGACTCATTTTTATTTTTTTAGCTGAAATGTGTTAGAACCGAAGCAGTAATGCTCTCTGATCCCTCAAATTTTGATGGTAACAAATTTATTGAATTGAAGTTGAAAAATAATTGTTTGATATAAAGACAAAAATGAACGTCCATAACTAAGAAAAACATAAAGGTCCAAAGACCTCTTTTTTTTTTTTTTTTTATGGGCCAATGTTAGTAAGTTAATTGTTATGTTAGTTTTTTTCTCTTTTGCCAGGGTTTGAACCGTGGTCCTTCAACTCCGTAAACTCCTTATATCCTTAACTCAAATCAGTTGAGCTACCCCCTCCCCCCAAAGGTCCAAAGACCTCTGATTGTTGTCTTTACTCGAATTGGACTTAAGCGTTTAAGTAAGTAAAGATCTTATCGAGTGTCCAATCGCCTTTTAATGTTTCCATATTCCCTTTGGACTGATTTAAATATGTTAAGACGTTCTTTATATAGTGTGTCCAAACGCTCTTAAGTATTTCTTTATAAACTTGGACTAAAGGTTTTACTAAAGTGTGCGTCCAAATCTTTTCTTGTTTTAAATATCAGTTTGGACCGTCCACTAATGCTCTTTATGCGAACTGTCTTTAAGTGTATTCGTCCAAAATATTTGAATTTTTGTATAGTACAAATCATTTATGAATCAGAGACAAACAAGTACAACATAGTGCTCACCGAGACAAAGAAAAGCAGGGTCAACCTTGTGACACTCTCTGACCTCTGTTGCTCTATCATCCTAAGAAATGAAAAGAAGAAAGGAAGTATCAAACTGCAAAAGAGAAAAGTAAACATGCTTTTTGCCTATCTGATAGCCAAGACAACCTTTCAGAGAAAAGCAACAAGTTATCAGAATCAAGATGTCTCAAACGTCTTAATAGCATTTAATGCTATCTCTACACGGACACATTTATTGTCATTGAAAAAGAAGTGCATAGAGAGCTCTGAAGGCTATAAATACATGAAGACTAAAGCGAATAAGAAGTATTACGCACAAACAAGCTTGAATCAAAATCTTACCAAGCTCTCAAGTCTTTGAATACTTTCTCTGAACTTTGATTATTTCATATTTACTCTCTACGTAGAGTTTTTCAGAGCTATGATTACTTTTCATATTCTCACACATAGTGAGTTAATCATTTGATTTAAAACTCTTTTCAAACAAATTGAGTTTAGCCTGAAGAGGCTTGTCTATAAAAGAATATTTGTAACCTAAAGATGTTGAGAATACTTGGTATCTGAAGAGGTTGACAATACTGGCAAGTTACTAAGAGTTTTAGTGGATAAAGCCTTCACATAGAAGGGACCGGACGTAACTCTTGGGTTAAGAGTGGAATAGGATAAAATAGTTGTGTGCTTCCTCTATCTTTTATCTTTGTGTTTAACTTGTTTATCACTAACGTTGGGGATTGCAATTTTTAATATTTAAATGTGTTAAAAAGTAACGTTTTTAACTTGCGTTCATCGTTTCAAGCTAAAGCGCTCTTTGCATCCAAAACCTGTTGTTTAGCTTCTAAGTTTTTCTTAAGTAAAATTGTTTTGCGAATATTTTTTATAAAAAGTTAAGAAACACAATTCAACCTACCTTCTTGTGTTTCAACAACTTACTTCAATTGGTATCAGTGCTCAGCCTCTGGGATGAGCATCTAATAGTGTTAGAGGAAAAGATCCTACAAGCAAAACAAAAATGGCAGGTCAAGGAATGCCTAGCGGAAGCCTACCAGTGTTGGAAGGTACATCTATGACGAGACCACCATTCTTTAATGGCTCTCACTACCTGTACTGGAAGGATAGGTTTCAAGGGTTCATAATGAGCACAAACTCTGCCCTGTGGCCTCTAATCATGAATGGTCCCTATGTTGTTTGCAATGCCGATGGTACTGAAAAACCTGAAGAACAATGGACGGATGCTGAGAGGATAAAGTGAGAACAAAACCACAAAGCAACGTACTCCTTGATGTGTGCACTTAGTCCTGATGAGTTTTGTAACACCTCGAAAATCCTTATCTGTTATCAATATTTGTCTGCTGCAAATAAATTGATGGAAAACGTAATTCGGCTAATTAAAATTAATAATCAGAGGTTGATACCTAAAATTCATTAGAGAATTCGAAAATCAACCCTAATCTCATAAGAAGGTTGTTTGAGTTTTATTTGCTGTTTTAGAGCAGAGCCGATAAAAATATTATCGGGCTCGCAAAGTTTATGGTTTTGGACACAGGGCCAGAAAACGTTTGGGCCCGGAGCTGGACATGGCCCATAACCTAATATCTTCATCCACATGTCACTATGACCCCTTTCCCAACATGTCCCCACTTTTTCCGAACACCCTTTTCACTTTTTCCTCTTATGGTAAGAGACCAAGATGCTTTTCCCTTACCAACCTCTTTGTCCCTCCCATATCAAGCAATTATCATACACCAAGTCAAACTCATCCTCACCTTCCATTCCATCACACTTGCATTGCAAGACACAAAATTTCCCTCATTCCTACTCATCATATTCGACCAACACCACCAAAGGAGAGACCAAGTTCATTTTCTTTCTTCTCTCACTTCACTCTTCATCTTCTTCAAAGGTAAGAACCCTAGAGTCTCTTCTTCTTCCTCCATTAATGGACCTTCGAAATACACACCTCCATACATCATTCTCAAAAACTATCTTCATATCTCTAATCCTCTCTTCGTGCTCTATCTCTTTAGTGAAGAAGATTTCTTCATTTGAAGACTTTGAACTCAAGAGTCAAGAACATCTTCCATCTTCAAGTTGAACCTCTTTGGATGAGCATTCTATTCTCTTCCTTCCTTTCATTTTGTCTTTCAAAAACATGAACCTCTTCTTGTGTTCATGCTATTTTCGAAAATGGCTTCTTGGTGGCTTCATGTTCTTTTGCTAGGAAGCAAGCTTTGAGCCTTGAAAATCTCTACCTCCTTCAAGAGTTCATTTTCGTGAGTCACCAATGGTAATGGGGAGTGAACCTTCATCTCACCTCATATGTGGATAAAAATGGCTTCTAGTGGGTGAAAACCCTATTTTGTGTAGATGGATTTTCCATCTTATCTTGGTTGATTTCTTGGTGATTTGGCTTGTAATAATCTTAGTTGTATGCTCCATATGTTTATTTGATGATTTGCATGATGAAATGAATTTTGAAATGATGAAAACCCTAGCTTTGAACTTAGTCAAACTAGGAGATTTTGATGATGTGTTTAGATCCATGAAGTTATATTGTTGTTCATCTTATCTTGATATGTATTTTACTTGCTTTGAGATGAGCTACTGAAGTGAAACTTCACCCTTGAGCTTGGTGTTGGTGTAAGCCCTAGTGGCCAATCTATTTATTAGATTTTTATTTGTATCATGACTATGATTTATATCATTTTTTATATAAAGTCCTTAGAATAGTAAGTTCAGTTCAATAAAACATCAAGTGTGACTTGATCGTGAGACCCTATTGAATATTATAACACTATTCTTAAAATATCCGTAGTCAATTATTATTGTTATTTAGGACAACAATAATACATCGAGACTATTATGTGAGTAGACTGATAACCACATCTCACGGGTTATGGATATGAGATATCAAGTCTTCACATAGGTATAAATATTAGAGTAATATTTATACTGGATTCACCCACTATGAGAATGCTACATAATAGTTATGTAAGTGTCATAAACGCTTCTCATAGCGACCATAGTGAAGTAGCCTTTTGACTTAAAGTCACTATGATTCCTACATGTGGAGTTGTAGGCTTTAATGTTATCAAACGTTATCCGTAGGAGGATAATCATAAAGGTAGTAATTGGGCATGCAATGAATCATGTTGAGGGATGTGAGTGATGTAGAAAGGATTCGTCCCTCCTACATAACAGGAGCAATGTCATGAGCCTCTCGATAGGGATGACAATTTGTACCTGTGCATGGGGATCCCCATGGGGACTGCCCCTGAAAGGGGCCTCGCAGGCAGGGAATTATTCCCCGTGGGGACGGGGAACATGCTCCCCATCCCATGGGGTCCCCGACCCCGAAAAGATTACTAAAATATCCTTATAAATATATGTGGATATATATATATATATATATATATATATATGTATTTTATTAATTTTAAATATATATTAATTTATTAAATAAGTAAAATATTAAAAACATTTCAACCCTTAATTCCAAATGTTTCATCAGTTCCTCCTTCACATGATATTATGACAAATTATATGTACGATATTATTTCAATAGTATCATTATTTTCTTCTTTTTTTAACAAGATTACAAGAATAGCAAATTTAAACTATTTGACCTTACATGTTGGACATGATAAGAAGAACTAAACTTGATGTTGTAGTCTTTGACATTTTCATAATTTTATGAAATCTTTGTTTGTACTATTTAAGGTTGAAATTTTGGAGAGTGCTTTAACTTTAAATATTTAAGATTTTTAGTATTCTATATTTTATTGGATTTTAGTTAATTATCTGATATTTTTTTTTTTGAATTTTTAGGTCCCCGAACTCCCCGCGTGGATCCGTGGGGAATGGGGATGGGGGAGAAAAACTCACCGTGATGGGGAATGAGGACAGGCACGGGGAGTAAAATGGGGGGACGGGGAGCGGGGGAGTACTCCCCGCCCCCGCCCTGCCCCGTTGTCATCCCTACCTCTTGATAGGGTGAGATGTGAAAATGCATGGTCATGCTGAAATGAGCCAATGTGAGATATTGAGCCTGTTTGTGATCACTCATCTACTCGGAGATCGAGGAACATATAATTCAACTTAGCAAGGATGACATGTTTATTCTCTGTGTTCTATTATGACATATGAATGAAGAGATATTTACTACACAGTAAATTGAGTGTAGTAAGGTTAAAATCGAATCACCGATTTTCTCATAAATTGGATATCAGTGATGCATTGTTAGATGTCGCTCATTGTTTAAACTTGAGGACTTATGACTTCAAAATGTTTTTAAACCAAAGTGAATTGAGATGTGCAAACACGGTTTAGGATTTGATGGAACCTCTAGGAGTAAGCTTGTACTTACTCCACATTATCCATTCATTGGTTGACTTGTGTTCACTACCACTCAATCACTTTGAGGTTTTGAGTTATGATAAAGGATTATATATATACCTTTAGAACTCCTTTGGCTTTTGAAATAAGTTTCTTTTACTCAAAAGAAAAAGAGTACCACTGTACCCTATTTATAATGTTCCTAAGAGAAAAAGGGATTTTCTTATCTTAACCTTAAAAGAAAACTAAAGAATTATGAAACAAAGCTTTTGCAAAATCAAAACCTAAGTCAAGTAAGGACTTAGAACCTAAGACATGAATGATTAAGTGTGTTATGTAGTGGATTAAGACTACATTTCATACCCTTAGTGACTTAGTTCACAAAGGTACCCATAATGCTTAAATAACAAAGAGTATTCCTAAATACTTGATCAACAAGTGATCATGTCTTAGTAAGGATTACAGAATTTCTAAGGGAAGGATTGTGAATCGTCCTTCATAAGACATACAGGATTGAAAGACAATCGAATAATACATGAACATCAACGAAAATGCGTGTTTGATGATAACTTTTCTCAAGAAAACGTGGAGATGGATCAAGTAACTTGAGATACCTTATGAGGCCCGGTGATGGCTAGTTTCCTAGAGAAACACGCTATTGTACGTCGAACGGACATTGATCGCATTCGCATATGAAGTTCAACATATTGCATATGGTTGTCAGTTAAGGCCTGTGAGTCTAGGAGTTGAGCTTACACCTTGTGCGGGTGCGAATATAGTGGTGACAGTCAGTTTGACCTAGGAGACGTTAGGGTGTGAAACTCCGCATGTGACCAGTTGGTAGCTCTCATGTGTCGTGTCAAACCAAGAGCCCACACAACGCTCTCGACTGACACTGCCTTGTTCAAGATTGGTGTAGAGTGTCCTTTCAAAAAGTCAGTATTCACGCCTGGTTACGAATGTTTTAACACACTTTGCTGAATGGCTGGTGCATGCAAAACATGTACTCCTGATCACTCTCTCCGACGTTTGTGAGTAGGGGTTTGAGTCGCTTTATTGCATTGATGGTCCTTGCATCATTACATCAACCCATATGACCTAGACTTGCTTAATTGAAATACCTTATGATTGAAATTAACATGACTATTCTTGATAATGTGACATGTATGTGTAATTATTATGAGTATGCTATGCTCTACTGTATTGTGCCATCTTTATCTATCATGCGTTGTGATCGATGAATGAGAATATCACCTATTACTGTTACTCTTCTGCTCTGTTTTGCCTTCTTCTGTAAAGACGACATTGTTCAAGAAGTGAACGATGCCCCCATACGTCTACGTTGAGTTTCATGAAGGAGACAATGCTTGGATAGGACACACGGACACCTGGCATATGAAGTACTTGGGAGATGAGTTGAGACGACCCCATATACATGAAATCAACCCATTAGCTGCAGAACGTTTTCAACGCTCTGATACCACCAAAATGAGACGACTCTACTTTCTCAGAAGGATATTCCCATTAGTCCCAAGCTTATATTATTAACTATGCTTTACCGTATTATAGCGATAGTGTGGTATTCAAACAACGTAGCGGAAACATACAACATACGAAAAGCATAGAAACCACATCAGAGTAAAACGCAAGTAAAACAACTGCATATACATATATCACCATGCATAACATAGCCTCATCAGTAGGGCTCTATACATAGATCTACACACTGACGGTACGAAACTGAAAAATACAACCAAAGCCAAAAAGAAGAACCCTCAGAGCTCGCCAGCATTCCCCAATCCACAGTAAAAAATACATCAAAAGCCTCGCCACTCAACCTTAGAGACGCACTGGTAGGCCCTCACCATCAGTGGTGAGGATTCCCTGAGCTACCCCGTCCCTCTCCATGACTACGCCTATAGACCTGCGTAGGCTCGTACTCGGACGAGGAACTCGACATAACAATGCGACGCCTCCTATACGTCCTCAGGTACTGCAAGGTACGCCTCCTCTGACCTCTGTCGATGAAGCCTCGCCTATTGGATACCACTGATGATTGTGGCGCTGCCCACAGATAGTCGTGCTCTCTTTGCCTTGGTGGGTGCCAAATCCTCGTAAAGGGAAGAAACTGAACAACTCTAAATGACCCTGTGAGATCCTCCACATGCGATGCCCCTCCTCTGAAAAGAATGCTGATCGGCCCTGTGTAGACCGTCAAGTAAGTGAGGGGTCCACGCACCACCCTCTCTAGTCATGGTAGATGATCTCGATCAGCCACAGTACCGGCATCGTAGGCACTGACATGATGAAAGGGTGTACCCTCGGGTCCATCTGCTGGCTCCTCGTCTTCACGCGAACCAAGAACCAAAAAAGACAAACAAGAAACAACAAGGAGATAAGAATTATAGTGCATGGCAGAGCCGAAAATAACAACAGTAGTGCAGTAAAACACAGCATGTACATGTAACAGGTATAACAGATATAGCAAATACTGCATATAATCACATGTCTCTCGAGACAACATATGCAACATACATCCATCTCCATGAATCTCACACTCAAATCAATCCTATAGACAAGGATACTAATCCCATGCAACATATCGGCCGAATCTCACAAAGCTGATTTCACCGGAACGGTTCCACATCCGAAAAAGTCCACACCGGAATAGGTTATGTGTCAGAATGGAGTTAGTTTGTCCAAGAAACCGAACCGCTGTCCGTGACCAATAAGAATGCATCCCCCTTCCACACCGGAACCGAGGTGTCTTGGTCGCCTCGGAACGTTAGCCTACAGCGTGGAAAGCTCAAGGATTAGTCAGGCAAACCGAACTGGATCGGGTGTCACGACAGGATAGGAGCTACCTCATCCGTCACTATAAACTATTCCTGAGACCGACAACATCTCCAAGGTCACTCACTTGACAGCCCCTTCTACTTTCCATACTCGCACTCAGGTACAACTAACCTCGTATGACGTTGGCAGCCCATACTACCTGTCATATGGCCTCACCACTTGGTAGATGATGATATGCAACAAACATCCTCAACGGGCTTGATATCGGATCTCACGCCTAAACGCTGAATCAGAAATAGCGTGATGCCACCGCATCAACACGGCCACAGCCTCGACGCCACATGTCCATGAGCCATAGCTCAAACAACACGGCCACAGCCTCAAACAGTTAGAATAACAGCAACGGCACCGTCCACGGTATCAACCTGATAACGAACACGACACATAGCCAAACTTAACTCTAACCGGCATTCCGCCACTGCACAACATCACCACAAAACGGCATAACAACAACAATAATAATATCAACAGCAACAATATAGCAAGCATATCAGATACCAAGTAGCACATAGGTATGTATACAGATAGCACAATAGCAAACATCACCATATAGTCATAAAGCAGATCATCCTCAATCAACAGTTCTCTAACCTATGGTTTCCAAACTTAATAGGGATAGCATGGTATTCAAACAACGTAGCGAAAACATAAAACATATGGAAAGCATAGAAACCACATCAGAGTAAAACGAAAATAAAACAACTGCATATACATATATTACCATGCATAACGTAGCCCCATCAGTAGGGTGATGTACATAGATATACACACTGACTGTACGAAACTGAAAATACAACCAAATCTAAAAAGAAGAAAGAACCCTCAGAGCTCACCAGCACTCCCCAATCCACACTCAAAAATACATAAAAAACCTCGCCACTCAACCCTAGAGACGCACTGGCAGGCCTTCACCATGAGGATGCCCTGAGCTACCATGTCCCTCTCCATGAGTACGCCTATATACCCCCGTAGGCTTGTACTCGGACGAGGAACTCGACACAACAATGCGATATCTCCTATACGTCCTCAAGTACTGCTCGGTACGCCTCCTCGTACCTCTGTAGACGAAGCCTCGCCTAATGGATACCACTGATGACTGTGGCGCTGCCCACAGATAGTCCTGCTCTCTTTGCCTCGGTAGGTGTCAGATCCTCGGAAAGGGAAGAAACTGAACAACCCTATGAGATCCTCCAAGTGCGATGCCCCTCATCTAAAAAGGATGCTGACCGGCCCTGTGTAGACCGTCAAGTAGGTAGAGGGGTCCACGCGTCACCTTCTCTCGTCATGGTAGATGATCTCGATCATCCACAGTACCGGCATCCTCAGCATTGACATAATGAAAGGGTGTACCCTCGGGTCCATCCGCTGGCTCCTCGTCTTCACGCGAACCAAGAACCAAAACAGACAAACAAGAAACAGCGGGGAGATAAGAAATACCGAGACATCCATCTCCATGAATCTCACACTCAGATCAATCCTCTACACCGGGATACTAATCTCATGCAGCATGTCGGTCGAATCTCACAAAGCTGGTTCCACACAGGAACAGGTTCTGTGTCGGAACGGAGTTAGTTTGTCCAAGAAATCGAACCACTCTCCGTGACCAATAAGAGTGCATCCCCCTTCCACACCGGAACCGGGGTGTCTTGGTCGCCTCAGAACGTTAGCCTGTGACGTAGAAAACTTAGGGATTAGGCAGGCAAACCGGACAGGATCGGGCGTCACGACAGGATAGGAGCTACCTTATCCGTCACTATAAACTATTCCCGTGACCGGCAACATCCCCAAGGTCACTCACTTGATCGCCCCTTCTACATTTCGTACCAGCACTCAGGTACAACTAACCTCGTATGACGTTGGCAGCCCATACTACCTGTCATACGGCCTCGCCACTTGGCAGGTGATGATATACAACAAACATCCTCAACAGGCTTGATATCCGATGTCACGCCTAGACACTCAATCAAAAACAGCACGATGTCACTGCATTAACACGACCACAACCTCGATGCCACGCGTCCAAAAGCCATAGCTCAAACAACACGGCCACAGCCTCAAATAGTCAGCATGACAGCAACGACACCATCCACGGTATCAACCCGATAACGAACACGACACACAGCCAAACTTAACTCTAACCGGCATTCTGCCACCACACAACATCTCCACAAAACAACCTGATAGCAACAATAATAATATCAACAACAACAATACAGCAGGATATTGGATACCAAGTAGCGCATAGGCACGTATACAGATAGCACAACAGCAAACATCACCATATACTCATACGAAGCAGATCATCTTCAATCCATAGGTCTCTAACCTAGGGTTTGAAAAATTAACGGTGATAGCCCAAAGTATGCTAAATATTCTAGGGTTTAGGTACTTTTTCGGGGCTCAACCACTAGTAGGCTTAGGGCTTCCCTGCGCATAGCAGAAAGTACAACTACACTACTCTTGCCTTCCCGATGGTAGCAGTACTCTTTTCCCCACCTGAATAGTTGGCGTGAATCTCGGTACGATCACCAGAAAGTGCACCCACGCAGCAAGAACAGCTCCAAATCTCCTTGGTAGCCGCGGCCTCAAGCTCCCAACACGAGCAATCACAATCACAAACTTTGGCCTAATTATGAGCACAACTCATATACAATGGTGTTAGCCCTAGGGCAAGCCCAAAGATCAAAAGAAAAAGGTAGAAACTTGAAGAAAACGAAGAACACGTGTTAGGGATTCGAGTTTACCTTTGGCAAATCGAGAAATCGTTCGGACGAATTGGTAGTAAACTTCGTCATGATCTCAACGATGTAGCTGTAATCTTGATCCGAAGCTCCACAGTCCCGAAACCTTCAACTTCTTTCTCTAAAGCTCTCTCTACCCTTTCTCTAGGTTCAGCAATGGAGGAGAATCCACAATTTTCGTGCAAGTGTGGAGAAGAAAGTGGAAACACCACTTAAGGTCCTGCTGAGAACGCTTAAGCGTGGGACATCTCCACGCTTGAGCGTGGGGCTCTTCCACGCTTGAGCGTGGAGTCTCGTTCACTCTGTCCTCTCCCTGGCTTGACATGTGTCCTACACACGTCCCACACGCGTCAAAACTCAGGACAATTGGCGTGCGCACTCAGCACGCTTAAGCATGCACAAGGCCAACGCTTGAGCACTAGCACGCTAGAGCATGCTCCCTTCCCACGCTTGAGCGTGCTGCTCAGCTGGGAAGAGCCCTCCAAGCTCCTGACTTCCCAGTTTCTCATTTAACACCTTAGGGACTTCCAACCTTGTTCAAGCCTAGTCCTAAGCTTCCAATTAGGTCTTAAACTAACACAACACAACCCACTCAAGCAATCAAAACCCTAATCGAGGTTAACCAACTTGATTAGAGTTATAGAAAAGTCGGGATGTTACACGCATCCGTCACTAGGGGTGGGAATAGGCCAGGCTAGGCTAGGCCTTGACATAAACAGGCCAGGCCTGTGTTCCAATCTTAAGGCTTGAGCCTGGCCTATTAGCCTGATATAGGCTAATTTTTAATAGGCTAATTTTTAAGGCCTGGTCTGGCCTACTTTAAAGCCTGGCCTAGTCTGGAAGCCTATTTAAATGCCTACTTTTCAATAAGGCCTTTAAATAAGTCTCCTCCTATAAATAGGTTGTATGCCTTCACACGTAAATAGGCTTGTAGGCTTCTAATGATAAAGAGGCCGATAGGTCTATACTGATAAATATGCCAATAAGCCTTTACATTAAAAATACCAAAAAATTATAACAAAAACATAAATAATTTGTTAAAGGCCTCAGGCCTCAATTAAGTAGCAAAACTTCTATAACATATCAACCCAACATTATGTGTAAGTATAGCCGAAAATTGCAGCAAAAAGTCTAACATAAATTACACTAAAAAATGATTAGACGACCCAAAAAGCAAGAAACAAGAGTGCACCAAGCTAACCATGCTGTGTTGTTACTACATTAATTAAAGTTTAAAGGCCAATGCACATATGTTATGACTAAATGATATGATTAGGAAAGCTTTCTTCATACTTGAATAATATACATAGAGCCACCCAAATAACCCCTGTAACCGTGAGACTAGAATACGACCAAAGTCCCGATACACCTATATATGCATAAATAGCCAATAACCAAATTGAGGACCAAGGCACACAAAACCAAAGGCTTTCTAATACACAAATATGTTCTAAACGTGATACACATGGTAATATGCATAAACAGTATTATACTATTAACTGAATTGAATTTTCACCAATTCTATATATATATATATATATATATATATATATATATATATATATATATATATACACACGACTTATAGGCTTGTAACATCACTATGTCAGAATTATTATTGAAATAATGGTTTTAATAATTGAATAAAGGAAGCAACAGTAAGACGGCGATGAATAAAAGAAATACATGTTCCAGAAACACCAAGAGAACAACTACTACTTAGTCCAAGATTTCGGTTTGAAACTGCCTTCGCGCAATTGACAAGTCCATGAAGCAATTGAATTATATGGAAAGAGAAACAAAAGATATATACGAAGGATTCAGTTTTATTTTGAGGGATTACGGCAAAATGGCATTCGCGGTGTGCTGTGAAGCTGTCGTGGTAGTCCCGCGGCTTCTCTAGTTTTCTTTCTCTTCGCTTTCTTCGAGCAGAAGCGACAAGGAGGTTTTAGATGGCTCCATTTCAGAGGAATGAGGAGAGACTCTTGATATTAGAATTTGAAAATTGTTATTCTGACAACTAACAAATATTAGGGTTTGTATTTTATATTTTGTTTTTAAAATAAAATAAAATATATAATATATAGTATTATAAATAATATATATAGAATTATTATATATGAAATTATATTATTTATTATTTATATATATAAAAAGGTCGGCCTAAGAGGCCTGATAGGCTTCCCTCAAAGCCTAGGACTGGCTTTTTTAGTTATATGGGCTTTCTAAAAAGTCTTGATGTGACCTTTTTGTTAAATGGGTCAAGCTAGGCCATAAGCCTCTGACGAGCGGCCTGACTTATTCTCACCCCTATCCATCACCATCCGGGAGAGACGGAATGACTGCTTATGGTTCACCATCCGCCTGCCTCTCCACATGGAATGGCATCAAAGGAGGAGGAAGGGTCCGTGAGCCCTTACCAAGATTAGGATCATTAGGCCACGTTCTTATGCTTCTTCTTGTGGTTTCCCTCCACGGGGAGATGGGGTTCCGCATGTTATACCTCTTTCCATAGCACTAGTAGCTATTTCTTTTGTTGCACCACCGGTGTTTGTTCTTGTTGTTCCAGCTGCTGTTGCTGCAGATGATGTCTCGACAATTCTTCCACCCCGCGATTCACCTGTTGTGCCACTGCATCCTCGCATTCGGTATATGGCTCGTAAGAACATCTTGTATAGGCCTAGACCTATTTTGAGGGAGCCGGAGCCGATCGTGATCACAGTGACTCGGAGGAGGATCTAGTGAAGAATTCAGAGGAGGACATGGAGGAGGACTCTGGGGAGGATCCCGAGATGATGGTTGAGTCTGTAGAGGAGTCTTCTGAGTAGTTATGTGTGTTGGGCCAGTGTGGTTGTTCTGTCTTTGTGTCAGAAACCTTATTTTGAGGAGCTGCGATTATTTACTTCAATTTTATTTTGGGATGTAACAGATATTATGTTTTACTATACTCATGTTATGGAACCCTCCTGTTGGTTTAAACTTCACATCTTGGAAAAGAATGATTATACGTATTAAATTTTGTCGTGAAAAGGCATATATTTCAATTTGGTTCCGCCATCGTTAATTACCTTATGTTTACAAAAAGAGAAAAACCTTATATTTTATTTTCGGCCTTATAAAACGTTACTATTGTCACAAACAATGTACTACTCGAAAATGGTGTTACAAGTTTCAAAATATTCACGCATGTGAATCTGCAAAAAAAAAAATATGAGATACTTTGTCAAATCTACATGAAGGAACCACGAAGGTGTAGGACTCAAAAATCATCATATTGGTTGGACAGTATGAGATATTCACCATGGAAGAAGAAGAATCCATCCTTGATGTGATAGGACGTTTCTAGACTATCATTAACAACCTAAAGTCCCTTGGTAAAGTCTATACAACCAAGGAGAATGTTACAAAGATCCTTAGGAGCTTTCCTAAGGAATGGAGACCTTTGGTGACTGCTATCACCAAAAGCTAAAGATCTTTCGGTCTTATCCTTGGATGATCCGATTGGTACTCTACAAGTTTATGAGTAGGAGCTCAATAGAGATAGCCCTACAAAGAAAAGCAAGCCCATCGCCTTAAAAGCTCAAAAGGGTAGCAACTCAAAAGCCCTCAAAGTAGATGAGTCCAATGATGAAGCTGATCAGACGGAGGAAGCAACATTAGACGATGACAACCTATCTTTTATTTCTCACAAAATTCAAAATATGTGCAGAAAGAAAGGTGGCATGAGAAGGAAGAAATTTCCAAAGAAAGTCTTCAAGGACCATGGGGAAGCCAAAGATAAGAATCTCATGGTATGCTACGAGTGTAAGAAGTCCGGTAACTTTAAAGTTGAATGTCCTTAATTTGCTAAAGGACAAGAAAAAGTTCATAAAAAAGAAAAAGAAGGGTTTTATGGCTACTTGGGAAGACCTCGATCTTTCAGAAGAAGATGAGGAAGCTGAAGATGAGGCAAATCTATGCCTTATTGCTGACATCACACCTGAAGGAAGCACTAGTATACCTCGTGGAGCTTTAATCAAAAGACAACCAGTCTTTGATGGAAGTGTATCAACGATGGAAACATATGATAGAGTTCTTTATCAAAGCTCAAGACGTTTATCTATGGAACATTATCAAGGTTGGACCTTACTATCCAACCGCAGTTGCTGAGGATAAGTCTATCGCACCTAAGTGCGGAGAGTCTTGGACTAAAAAAGGAAAATGAAGGTTTCCTTTAAATCAAAGAGCCTTTGAGCTGATCAGCAACAGCCTGAGTAGAAATGAACGCGTCATGGTTGCTGAGCACATTTCTGCCAAAGAGGTGTGGGATGCCTTGAGAACATGTATAAAGACAGTGATGCTGTTGAGCACACTTTTGTATTATTTTTGTTAATTGCAAATATAAATTATAATTAACCATTGCTTTAAAAAACAATTGCATAAGTAAAAAAAAACACTAGCACATTCAACTATGAATACCAAATAACCATTGTAACACCCCTAAATCTGTATCTATCATTTTTCTGTCTTTTAGTGTTTCTGTTGTGAATAAATTGTCTGATAACCCTAATTTGACTAAAGTAAATTAATAACTGAAAGATGATGAGTAGAATTCAATAGAGAATTCGAAACTCTAAAAATCATAAAATATTGTTTGAGTTATATCTATGTTTTGATCGTAGACTGGTAAAAATAATATTATTTTAATCGGTTCTGTGTAGTTTCAGGAATTAGGTCTGAGACCGGGAGATATTCTAGAATAGAACCATAATGATTCAAATCAAAATTATGACGACCCAATAAACCTTTACTTGTGATTTCATTGCAAACCAGCAAAAATATTATTGTCTCGATTTGCATGATTTCGAGAGTTCGACCCGATGCCGGGACATATTATGGCCCAAGAATATGAGTCATCATCAAAATTCAAGTTTCCATCCAATAATGATGTCATCATCCAACTTTAAACAAAATATCTAAAATAATCATCAATTACGCAAAAAATTTTTATGCCTTATGGTCAAGTTTATGACATTTCCTCTTTAAGCTTAAGACTAGGAGACTTAAACCATTTGTCTCATTCTCTCCCTCTCTCATTAACCCCCTTCTCCCCTCTCCCCATTTCACTCTATCACTTTTCAATTTTCAACTTCATATTCATCATTTCTCCTCCTTCTCTCTAAAACTCATCCATGGCTTTCTCTCTCTATGCGGTTTCTCTCTCTCTCTCTCTACTATCCATACTTTATTTTCAAAACCAACTACACTTTCATCATCTACTCAACATTCTCTACAACTCCGTAGAAGAAAGTTTTCTCAAAGGATCACTTTCATTTTTGGACCAAGATCAAGAACTCAACTTTTCATCATACTTCTTCAAGAGTAAGTGTTCCTATGCTCATTCTCTTCAACTTTTGTTCTTGAAGTTCATGAAAAATCCATACTTTTTCTAGTGAGTTTTAACTCACTCCATGAAAATGGATTCTATTTTTCCTTAAAGCTTCAAGCTTTGAAGTCATCATCTTTCTTCCTTCAAAGAGTTTGTGAACTAGGTCTTCAACTAAGGTATGAGTAAGAATGTTTATATCACACCTTATGGTGGATGAGACTAGTTTCTAAGTATTTTCTTGGTGACAACCTATTTATGTTCTTCACTTTGTTGCGAAGATTATTTGTGATGAAAGTTGTAATAGCTTAGTAAGTTTATTTCTATGCTTATTCTATGTTTATCATATAATTTGTTGTGATGGAAAAACGATTTTCATGATAAAAATCCACCTATTTGATGTTAGGCCAAGGTGTGGACTTTTAAGGTTATGGTTGTTTAATGCTTAGAATATTATGACTCAAAATATTGATGTTATATTGTGCTTGATTTGGAGTGATTTGATGAACAAATGGCCACCAAAACCCTTAGGTATAGGTTCGGCCATGCCCTCTATTTTAGGGTCAGGAAGTTGTTCTTTGAAAACTAATGTGGTTTACATGTTCAATGATGGAACTAAGGATGATTGGAATTAAGAAAAATCATGAATAAAATCAACCCCTATGTGAGGATGTGTAATTCGGTTTTAGGGCATTCCTCACATAGAAAATGTTTTGATTTTGTAACATTGTGTTTAAGTAATTAAGTGAAGCTAGTGTAATCAAGTAAATCAAGTTTTTAAGAAACACTTCTCATTCCAAAGAATGAGTAAGGCCATGGTTTTGATCTTGTTTTTAGGTTTGAAATGTGTTTGAAACTCAACTTGTGTTTTTGAGAAAAATTAGAAGAAACAAAGGAGATCACGGCCTGGCCGTGAAGTGGGTAACATCCGTGACCCTCCGAAAATCAGAGGAATAGAAGATATCACGGCCAGGCTGTGATGTATGTCACGATCGTGATTTGGGTTGAGTATTTTACATGCTCCTCCCTTCTTCTTTTGATGTATTTTCATCTTGAAGGGATCAAATCTTATTAAGATTTGTGATCATACACTTCAAGCAAGTGTTTTCAAAATTGTATTTCAAACTCAATAAGTGAAAGGTGACACCATGGTTTAGGCGGTGGAATTGACCATACTTTAACTAGATAAGCTTGCTTGATGGCTTTCCAATGGCTTGACAGTTGTTGGCTCACAAGAGTTCTTTATTGACATTTAAGAGTTAAAACAAAGGAATTATGCCTTTGGAACTCTTCACTAATTAAATTACTTCATGTAACTTAGAAGTATTACCTCATCACTTTAATGTGAAATAGTTATAATGGAGTAAAGAAATGAATATATTTAGTGTAATAGAATAAAAGAAATGAATATAATTAGTGTAAAAGAATATAATTTAGGTAATCCTAAGAAAATTAACTATACTAGTACCTTATGAGCAAAAGGATTTCAAAGTGTTTTGGAATGGTTTTTACAAAAGGATTACACTTGATTTGGAATTAAATGTTTTTATGCTAAAAGTCAAAGTTTTACACTAAAAGTCAACATTTGACCAAAAGTCAATGTTTGACTAAAAGTCGAAGATATTTTCAACTAGGTACTTATGGACTCAAAGTATAAGATATGAACTTTAAGAATATGTCATGTATTGATATATGCCTTAGATGATTTCACATCATCAAAAAGGATCCATAAGACTTAATTGAACAAAGAATGATTTTGGTTGCTTGCTCGGCAAGTAATTACGTTTCAAGAAGGAAACGAAGATGATAAAGGATTGGATTTGAGAATCCACCATCATAATACACTTAAACGTTTGGGAAACATGGATTGTCCAATGAGGTGTTTGTGTTGGTGAATCAAGAGGTATAATATTTAAAAATTATTTTTCAAATCCTCTTGAGCGAAAAAACCCTTTTACATTAGGATCTAGCATTGCACATCTATCACAAGGATTAGCGTTTATCTCTTGAAGCGTAGCTTTACCGCGAACACTGTGAACTCGTCAGGTGCACTCGTTGATCACAATCAATCACGAATACTGCCACAAGGTCAGCAACTTTATCACGAACACTGCCACATAGTCAACAACTTTATCACCACCGCCGCAGTCACCACGAATGGAAGAGATTTTTTTATTACCAGTATTTCAAAGGAGCAATACCTCCACTCAGTCCACGCGAGCAAACCACTGTCGAAGATAGCATAGTGCTAGCTATCAGGATTGAGCAGAGGTGCAGCTCACAGGGAGAGAAAGAGAGGCGCTGCTGTCTGGGGTGTACAACGACCATTATAAGCGCTCTGTGTTGTGACTCTCTTAACTGACGTTCAAAACTTACTTATTGCTGTCACCCACTTAACCTGTAACATCCTCATTTTCATCACCTTAATTAAATGCATGAATATATGTTGGCTTGATGATATGCTTAGGAAGGATGTTGAGAGTTAGGGTTAAATTGGATTAGAGAAGGATGAAGAGTGTGTGTGACTCTAGGCAGAATGCTTAAGTGTGGAGCAATGGAACGCTTAAGCGTGATAACGCTCTAGCGTGGAGCAGGGTGGACGCTCAAGCATGGCCACTTTGACCAGTTGACTGACAGTGATGGGATGTAAAGTGACACGTGTCGGTTACGCGTCGCAGCTGGCACGTGATAGGCGGTGTCTTGGCGGTGAGGAAACGTCAACGCTCAAGCGTAGGAGAAGCCAACGCTCAAGCGCTTGAACGCTAAAACGTGGAGAATTCCAACGCTAAAGCGTGGACAGTAAAATCTTTCTCTATATATAGTTCATCATTTTCATCGAGGAAAGAGTTTCACTCTTCCATTTTCTTACAGAGACAGAGAGAGTTCGAAACTGAGAGCGCTGAGTTGAGGTTGAGAACTTTGATCCAAGTTGGTGGTTCGTTCGTTGATCCGATCACAGTTCCGTTTGTGTATTCGTGATGAGCTCGACTTTTACTTCAATTCTACCGATTTACTTCTTTGATCCGTCAAGGGTAAGTCGAGGTTCCATTTCAACCTACATTGTGGTTATACAATGTTTTACTTTATTTCTAGCTTCTATTTACGGTTATAGCTTCGTATCAGGGTTAATGTTATAGTCTACGTGTTGTTTCCGTGATTAGGGCAAGTTTGGAAGTTGCGTTCGTGATCTTGTTGGTGAGGGAGGCTGCGGCTGTGAGGCTTTGGAAAGGAGCAAGAAGTGCTCGTGTGTTCGTGATTATTGCTATATTTGCTATCAGGTGGGAGAAAGAACCACAATATCGTCGGGGAGACAAGAATAAAATAATATATATTGATATGCGTAGGACGACCTAAACCCTACTAGTGGTTGAGTAACCGATAACACCTAACTCACATTGGCAACTACTAAGTTGTGGTACTGATGTACTTTTGGGCATTGTAGGTTTATCGGCAATAGGTTGATTTTACGATATGTTGAGGTTGTATGCTTGTGTGTTGGTATGCTTAGGATGATATCTGTTGATGTGCATGTATGCTTAGTAACATGTTTAGGGTTACTTGAATATTTACTATGAGTTGATATGCCTATGAGTAGATATGATGAATATGATTATTGAGAATGATTATGATTGCCTATGATATGATATTTTTGATTATTGTTGCATGAGTAGAGATAGGCAGTAATTCCTGATAATTTGGGAGATGATCATGTGGCGAGGATTTCAAGGATGTATATATATGTTGTAGTGCTCAACCTAGAGATCCTGTTGATATATTCATGTCGACATATAAAGTTGATACCCGGTTATACCGGAGAAAGTTGGTTGTAGTTGCATACAAGTTGTGGTTGAGACACTAAGTTGTTGATCCCGAGATGAATCGGTGAGATTCATGTTGCATCGTTGTTGTTCATCATTGTGTTGGTGTATAGGCGGTCGATCTTGTCTGCGGGGAGATGATCGTACCCATCAGTTGTTGGCGGGCGAATGTCCTCACCTGGCCAGCAGGCGGGGGGATATGTCATTGTCGTGAGTTGAGTTGTTGATCGTCGAATATTTTGACCTGGCTTGCGGGCGGGGGAATATATCGTACCCATGAGTTGAGCCTGAGGGCTGTTGGCCAAACCCTGCATTACGAGGGGTGGCATAGTGCTGAATAGGACATCTTGATCTGTTAGGGATGTCGCTTCGTGATCACGTCCATATAGTCGTTAGTTGCATGAGTGTGAGAGACAGTAGCTAAGAGAGAATGGCTTGGGAGATGATTGATTCATACTGTTGTGTTGTTGGTTGTTGCTATCAGTATAGCTTATTTTATAGCTATTTACCTATTTATGATGTATTGTTTCTTATCTCCCGTAATTTCCATATTTTGTATTTTATTCTCGATCGCACGAGAAGATTCTGTTGAGGAGCTGTCAGAGGAGATTGATGGCACACCTGTTGAGCCTGATGCTGGCGGCAGAGCCCCGGATCCCCGTGTTGGGAGACTTTGAGTTGCTATACGAGGAAGATGACTGTTACCGGTAGATTGATTACTCCCGACGATGAGTGGTGTACACGGGTCCGACTACCGTATACTTCAGAGCTTGGGGATCGTCTAGGAGCTACTTAGTAGGAAACTTCGGGATCGCACAGAGGCTACCGTTGGAGAGGCTGTGGAACAAGCCATGGGAGTATCATCATGACTAAGATGGTGGTTGGAGATCTCCCGCATCCTCTAGGATTGGTTTTGTGGCTCGAGGCCGACATCGTCGTGCTGAGAGGAAGATGAGAAAGTACCGTCGTCGCCGGATCGTGATGTTAGAGAGTGAGATAGAGTATGAGACGATGCAGACCTATCATTGGAGGCAGCGAGCTTTGGTTGGGAGTTCTCGCTACCCTCATTAGAGTCATGGTGGGGTAGTAGTCTTAGTTTTGTTATGGCCAGTATATGGGTTGAGTGAAATGTATTTTGGGGGCAGGAGAGGAAGTCTGATGTATTTTATCTTTGTTTCCGTGCTTTTCGTTTGTACATATTGTTAGTTGCGTACTCTGATAGTCGAGGTTGGTTGTTGTAGGCTCTACTAAAAGAGCCAGTACTTATATATATATATATATATATATATATATATATATATATATATATATATATATATATATATATATATATATATATATATATATATACACATGTTATGTATGGTCGTGGTATCAGTGTTGGTTGTTCTAATATTTCCACATTTTATGTAATCACGCTACGCTGTAACGCTTAGAAGTTGAGTTCGGGTTACTAAATGGGACCTCCGAGGATGGGTTGTCTCATAACCTAACCCTATTGGGTTACTGTACGCTACAGGCCCAATGTTTAATTATTAATTAAATCATATTTAATTAATCAATTAAATTAATTCTCCGAACATTTGCTCTATGCATGTAACCCTATAAGTTCTCAATTAATTGGCAATAATTTTAATTATTATTAATCATATGAATAATTAATTAATATTATAAACAATGAGCGGTATCTAACTATACATCATTGCTACCCAATTAATTAGAATATTGGTGATACAACAAAAACCATATTGTAATTATATTTAATGAGAAGTCAACGTCCTTTCATCTCAATGCCTTAATTAGACACAAGACATAAATATGTCATACTTGTTAAGTCCAATTATTTATTTCTTGATCTAGTAATTGACGTACGATCATATGGGCCGAATATCTCATATTGTCCCACTTTAGCATGGCCATGCATTTCTACGTCACATACCATCAAAAGGCCTATAGACATTACTCCTGTTATGTAGGAGGGACGAATCCTATCTACATCACTCACATTCCTCAACATATTTCATTGCAGGCCCAATAACTATCTTTATAGTTATCCCATTACAACGTTTAATAGTATAAAAGCCTAGAACTACATATGTTAGGAATCACAGTGACTTTAAGTCAAAGGACTACTTCACTATGGTCACCATGAGAATCACTTATGACACTTACATAACTATTATGTAGCGTTCTCATAGAGGGTCACTCCAGTATAAATATTCCACTAATATTTATACCTATGTGAAGACTTGATATCTTATATTTATGACTCGTGAGATGTGGTCATCAGTACACTCACATAATAGTCTCAATGTATTATTATTGTCCTTATCAATAATAATACTTGACTATGGATAATTTAAGTATGATGTTCTATTATTTAATGGTATCTCACGATCAAGTCATACTTGACGTTCCATTAAATGAGCTACCTATTCTAAGGACTATAATATGCTATAAATATGATCATCAACTATAACACAATATATGAATGCCTCATGTATATAAATAATATATAAAATAAAGTCATGATACAATATATAAATCCAATAAATATATTGGTCACTAGGGCTTACACTAACAGTCTCCCACTAGAATTAGTGCCAATTAGGCATAAATCTAATACCCATCCACCTAGTATGAGCGTCATGCTTCTGCTGAGCAAGAGGCTTGGTTAGCGGGTCAGCAACATTGTCCAGGGTATTAACTCTGCATATCTTCACATCTCATCTATTGATGATTTCTCGAATGAGATGGAAGCGCCTAAGTATGTGTTTGGATCGTTGGTGAGATCTGGGTTCCTTGGCTTGCGCGATTGCTCCATTGTTATCGCAATAGAGGTCAATCAAGTCCGCAATGCTAGGAACTGTACCAAGTTCAATGATGAAATTCTTGATCCAAACAGCCTCCTTTGCCACATTGGATGCAGTAATATACTCGGCCTCCGTAGTAGAATCGGCAACTGTCTCCTGCTTTGAGCTCTTCTAGCTCACAGCGCCTCCATTAAGCCAAAACACAAATCCTGACAGCGATCTGGAATCATCCTTATCAGTTTGGAAGCTAGCATAAGTGTAACCCTTTACAATGAGCTCTTCCTCACCTCCATAGATCAAGAATGTATCCTTAGTTCTTGTCAAGTACTTGAGGATATTCTTGACTGCGGTCTAGTGTCTCTCACTGGGATCAGATTGGTACCTGCTCGTCATGCTGAAGGCATACGAGACATCTGGTCTAGTACATATCATAGCATACATGATAGATCCAATTTCCGAAGCATATGGAACCTTATTCATGTGTTCCCTCTCATAAGATGTAGTAGGGCACTATCCCTTGGACAAGTATATGCCATGTGACTTAGGCAAAAGACCCTTCCTGCAATCATGCATATTGAAGCACCTAAGCACTTTGTCAACATATGTATCTTGACTAAGGCCAAATAATTTCAACGATCTATCCCTATAGATCCTGATTCCCAAAACATAGGAAGCTTAGCCCAAGTCCTTCATCGAGAAACAATTCCCTAACCATGTCTTTACATTTTGTAGTGTAGTAATGTCATTTCCGATGAGTAATATGTCATCCACATACAATACGAGAAAATTAATTATGCTCCCACTAACCTTCTTGTACACACAAGGTTCATCTTCATTCTTGATGAATCCAAATTGTCTTACAGCTTCATCAAAATGAAGATTTCAGCTTCTGGAAGCTTGCTTGAGTCCATAAATGGATCTCTACAGTTTGCACACCTTTCCAGCATCCTTTGAATCGACAAAACCCTCAAGTTGTGTCAAGTACACATCCTCGGTTCCCGTTAAGGAATGCAGTTTTGATGTCCATCTGCCAGATTTCATAATCATGGTATGCCGCAATAGCAAGTATGATCCGAACAGATTTAATCATTGCAACTGGAGAGAAAGTTTCATCATAGCCTACATCATGAATTTGCTTGACACCTTTTGCAACCAATCGCGCTTTGAAGGTATTAACCTTTCCATCCATGTCAGTCTTGTTTTTAAAGACCCATTTGCACCTTATGGGTTTTACCCCTTCAGGTGGCTCCACAAGGTCAAAACTTGGTTTG
This sequence comes from Ammopiptanthus mongolicus, assembly GCA_039655645.1. NCBI lineage: Eukaryota > Viridiplantae > Streptophyta > Magnoliopsida > Fabales > Fabaceae > Ammopiptanthus > Ammopiptanthus mongolicus. The sequence goes on from CM077347.1 coordinate 77,598,530, forward strand.
TGTACATGAATTCTATTTTGGATCCCTAGGCTTCTAGCCACTTCTCAAATTCAGGGCCAACTATGGCCTCTTGGTAGGTAACAGGCTCATCTTGATCCATGAGCAGTACATCACCTTCTTGACTTAGGAGAAATCCAAATCTCTCAGGTTGTGTACGTGATCTTTTTGACCTATGCAGTTCTTCTGTTACTTGAACCGGTGGTTGGCAACATCTTGTGGATCCGGTTCTTGTTCCGTTGCAGGCGGGTCAATACTCAGTGGTACTTGGATTTCTCCAAGTTCTACATTTTTACCACTGTCTCCTTCAGAGATATGTTCCTTCTCAAGGAACACTCCAGTCCTAACGACAAACACTTTGTCATCAGAGGGGTTATAGAAATAGTATCCTTTTGTTTCTTTTTAATACCCCACAAATTACATTTATCTAATTTGGGTTCAATTTTATTTGTGATTAAACGTTTGACATAGACATGACAACCCCAAATATTCATAAATGACAAACTAGGCTTTCGCACTTTCCACATCTCATGTGGTGTTTATTCTACCTCCTTAGATGGAACACGGTTAAGTGTAAAAGCTATTGCAAGCAATGTGTAAACCCAGAAATAGTCTGAAAGATCTGAATGACTCATCATAGATCGTATCATGTCCAACAAGGTGCGATTCCTCCTTTCAGATACGCTATTCCATTGTGGGGTTCCGGGAGGAGTGAGTTGGGATACTATCCCACACTCTTTCTGATAGTCATCAAACTCTTGGCTAAGGTATTCACCACCACGATCTGATCGTATGGCTTTAACACTCTTGCCAAGTTGATTTTCTACTTCGTTCTTGAACTCTTTGAACTTTTAAAAGGTTTCAAATTTGTGTTTCATTAGATACACATATCCATATCTACTGAAGTCATCAGTAAATGTAACAAAGTAGGAAAAACCACTAGTAGCAGGTTTGTTTAATGGCCCTTATACATCACTATGTATTAAACCCAAAAGATCCCTGGCCCTTTCACTATTACCATTAAATGGAGATTTAGTCATCTTCCCCAATAAACAAGGTTTGCACGTATCAAATGATTCATAATCAAAAGATTCCAATAATCCAACTTTGTGGAGTTTGGAGATGCGTTTCTCATTTATATGGCCTAAACGACAATGCCAAAGATATGAAGGATTCAAACCGTTGGGTTTGATCCTTTTTGCATTTATGTTATATACGGGCACATCGTGAACAAGAATATAAAGTAAATACTCAATGGTGCATTAGTAAACAAAACATTATCCAAATAAAGAGAACAAAATTTGCCCTTAAAAATTAAATGAAAACCCTTCTTGTCCAAACAAGAAACAAAAATAATGTTTTTGCTAATAACGGGAACATAATAACAATTATCAACTTCCAAAATAAGCCCAGTAGGTAAAGTTAAAACATAAGTCCCTACATCTAATGCAACAACTTTTGCTCCATTTCCAATGCGTAGGTCCACTTCACCTTTAGTCAATTTCCTCCTACTTCTTAGTCCCTGCACATTATTATAAATTTGAGCACAACTTCCAGTATCAAATACCCAAGATGCTGAAGTAGATAAATTAACATCAATAACATAAATACCTAAAGATGAAGTCTCACTTCCCTTCTTCTTAATCTCTTCCAGGTATTTCTTGCAGTTCCTCTTCCACTAGCCGAGTTGGCCACAATGGTGGCAATTGCCTTCCTTAGCTACCCCACCCACCGACTTCAATCCAGAAGTGCTAGGCTTATACTTCTTCTTGCCTTTGCCCTTTTGCTTGTTCCAGGGCTTCTTCTTATATTGCTTTCCAGAATCAACCATCATTATGACTTTACCTTTTCCTTTATTAATGTTCTACTCAGCAGTTCTCAACATGCCTAACAGCTCTGGCAGAGTTTTGTAAATGTCATTCATGTTGTAATTCTTGACAAACTGACTGTAGCTTTCTGGCAATAATTGCAGAACCACATCTGTAGCCAACTCTTGCTCAATGGAAAACCCAATCTTTCAAGGCACTCAATGTACCCAATCATAAGGAGTACATGAGGTCCAACCGGACTTCCTTACAATTAAACAGGGCTCTGGAAACTTCATAGCGCTCGTGCCTTGCCTGCTCTTGGTAGAGCATTTTGAGTCGTTCGATCATATCAAATGCCTCTATGTTCTCATGTTGCTTCTGAAGCTTAGAGCTCATGGTGGCAAGCATGAGGCAGCTAACATCCAGGGCATCATCCTGATACTTCTTATAAGCATCTCGTTCAACCCTAGTAGCAGTCTCGAGTAGTTCAGGAGCAGCCTCCTAAAAGACATACACCTTTTTCTCTTGCCTAAGGACAATCCTCAAGCTTCGGTATTAATCCAAAAAATTATTTCAACATAACTTGTCCTTTTCAAGGACAGATCGTAGTGACATATTATTAGTTATGTTTGGTGCCATGGAATTCTACATAAAAGAAAATGCAAAGTATGAGTATCATGATTTTAGAAACACATTTAATAGGTCTTTATAAAATATGCTCCCACTATTTTACTCAAATCAATGACCCTCATTATTGACTCGGAAAATATTGTTGGAAGATTTTCTAGTGGGACCAAGATCCATATTTCACCTCGTTCCGAGTCGGCTGTGGCTGATCGCCCAGAACTCAGCTATTTACGTAGGAAACTCCTTTCCAATTACATCCAATGTAATTCTTGGACTAGTTGGGTGAATAATTCCTTATTCTAATCCATCATATGGATTAATGCCCAATCCCATGCCTCTAAGTCATTTCAATCCTATTGAATACGCTTAGTTAAGTTCAAACTATTCGTTAGCAGTAGGTTATTTCACCTTTCGCGTCCCACCAAGAATATATTAAGGTGCTCAGCTGTAGCATGACCCACACTCAAATGATTCTGGCCTTAACGCATGCAACGCATCAGGAGCCATTTAATAGCTTAATTTAATTGAGGGAATTTTTAATTAAGTGATCTCACCGGCTTTGTATCACATACAAACGTCTCTCATAGCATACATGGCAAACAAGCTTACATACATTTAAAAACATATTAAGCAAACAATGACATACATGCTATTATACAATTTAAATTAAAATTTAAATCATACATCTCATACATTTCATGTGTCACATACATAAACATACAAGACATATAAAAGGTATTATGATAATGGCCTCCTAATGTGCAATAATTAAAAACTAATTATTACAATCTTTGACCCTCGAGCAAACTTCCAAAGTTCTCCCGCTGGCGTCATGATTTGGTGTTGCCTCCATGTCAACCCAAGCAAATTACAAAATTTAAATAAAATAAATAAAGTAAATGTCACAATAGGTAAGCCATATTTAAAAATAAATAAATCATGACACGCATGTCGTATTTACCAAATAAAATTAACACCAAAATCTAGGGCCATAACCATACACCGCACATTTAATAAACTATTTATAAAGGTGTAAAAGGGACAAAATCATCATTCTGTCCAGCAGCACGACCTTGCTTCGAAGAGCACGACCATGCCAAAAGTTCGCTGATACTGTCTAACAGGTGCATGATCGTGCTGGAAAAGGGCACGATCGTACTCAGACTATGCACGGCCGTGCTTCGAGGAGTACCGCCCGTGCTTGCAACACGCTGACACTGATTCAAGGTGCATGGTCGTGCTGACCATGTGCAGGGTCGTGCTCAACATATGCATGGTCATGCTCAGAGCCGCAACTAGGTTTCCGCGTGCGAAACCAGGTGAACATAGAGCATAAACACAAAGAGATAACATGTATTTTATTGAATCACATTCAAAAGCAAAAAACATGTTATCTAGCAAGGCAAACAACCTAGAATACATAGCAAACTACGACCAATGCTTTGATACCACTGTTGGTGAATCAAGAGGTATAATTTTTAAAACTTATTTTGCAAATCCTCTTGAGCGGAAAAACCCCTTTACATTAGGATCCCGCATTGCACATGAATCACAAGGATTAGGTTTTCCTCTTGAAGCGTAGCTTTACCGTGAACACTGTGAACTTGTCAGGTGCACTGGTTGATCACAATCAATCACGAACACTACCACATGATCAACATCTTTAGGTAATCCTAAGAAAATGAACTATATTAGTACCTTATGAGGAAAATGATTTCAAACTGTTTTGGAATGGCTTTTACAAAAGTATTACACTTGATTTAGAATTAAATGTTTTTACGCTAAAAGTCAAAGTTTTACACCAAAAGTCAACGTTTGACTAAAAGTCAAAGTTATTTTCAACTAGGTCCTTATGGACTCAAAGTATAAGATATAAACTTTAAGAATATGTCATATATTGATATATGCCTTAGATGATTTCACATCATAAAAAAGGATCCATAACACTTAATTAAACAAAGAATGATTTTGGTTGCTTGCTAGGCAAGTAACTATGTTTCAAGAAGGAAACGAAGATGATAAAGGATTGGATTTGAGAATCCACCATCATAATACACTTAAGCGTTTGGGAAACATGGATAGTCCAATGAGGTGTTTGTGTTGGTGAATCAAGAGGTATAATTTTTAAAAATCAATTTTCAAATTCTCTTGAGCGGAAAAACCCATTTACATTAGGATCTCGCATTGCATATGTATCACAAGGATTAGCGTTTACCTCTTGAAGCATAACTTTACCGCACTGTGAACTCGTCAGGTGCACTGGTTGATCACAATCAATCATGAACACTGCCACAAGGTCATCAACTTTATCACCATCGCCTCAGTCACCACGAACTGAAGAGATTTTTCTATCACCAGTATCGCAAAGGAGCAATACCTCTACTCGATCCACGTGAGCAAACGACCGTCGGAGATAATGTAGTGCTAGCTATCAGGATTGGGGAGAGGTACGGCTCACAGAGAGAGAAAGAGAGGCGTTGTTGTCTGGGGTGTATAGCGGCGGTTATGAGCGCTCTGTGTGGTGTCTCTCTTAAGTGACGTGCACAACTTACTTAAAGCTATCACCCAATTAACCTAACCCTATTGGTTTACTGTATGCTACATGCCCAATGACTTTACCTTTTCCTTTATTAATGTTCTGCTCATCAGTTCTCAACATGCCTAGCAGCTTTGGCAGAGTTTTGTCATTGTCATTCACGTTGTAATTCATGACAAACTCACTGTAGCTTTCTGGCAACGATTGTAGAACTACATCTGTAGCCAACTCTTGGCTCAATGGAAAACCTTATCTTTCAATCCTCTCAATGTACCCAATCATAAGGAGTACATGAGGTCCAAATGGGCTTCCTTTTGCCAGTTTACAATTAAACAAGGCTCAGGAAACTTCATAGCGCTCTTGTCTTGCCTGCTCTTGGTAGAGCATTTTGAGATGTTCGATCATATCAAACGCCTCCATGTTCTCATGTTGCTTCTGAAGCTCAGAGCTCATGGTGGCAAGCATGAGGCAACTAATATCCAAGGCATCATCCTGATACTTCTTATGAGCATCTCGTTCAACCGTAGTAGCAGTCTTGAGTAGTTCAGGAGCAGTCTCCTCAAGAACATACAACTTTTTATCTTGCCTAAGGACAATCCTCAGGTTTCGGAACCAATCCAGAAAATTACTTCCAGATAACTTGTTGTGAAACCCTATGGGCTTCAATATATTATGTTTTGATGATGCCAAATAATGTTTGTTGAAATGAGGTATGCATGATATATATTAAAATGTTATATCTTATATCTAAAATTGTGCACTTTGAGAAATTGAATTATGGACTAGAACTAACTATGATTTAAGTAAGGTGTGTCTTACGGAAAAAGTCCAAGTTTCACAAGTGAGCTGAAGATCAAGGAAGTACAAGAAGTTATGCTCACAAAGGAAAAGTTTTAAGTACAACAAATGAGCACAAGAACAAGAAAGCAAATAATCAAGTTAATCTCAAAGAATGATCCAAGCATTTTAGAAGATGGACGAAACAAACAAACAATGCTTGAGTTGGCTCAGGAAACAAGTTCCAAGATCAAGGAGAGATTCAAAGGTTAAACATCTCAGGGGTAGGATCTTAGGAATTCATGTAAGATAGGATAGATATTGGTTATAATTGGCTTAAAGTTTTTAAAACCGAACTTACTCTTTTTCACAGTTAAAGTGTTTTCTCTTAAATGTTTTAAAAACTTGCAAAAATCATGTTTTCAATATTTATGACTAACTAAGTATTCTAGTCATCAAAATCAAAAGGTTTTTTCATGTTTTCAAAAGCTATTCATAGTGATATGTAAAAACTTTCTCAAATAGCTTTTTAGAGTTCTAGAAAAATGACCTTTGGTCACTCTTTTGCTTATATATTTTGAAATACATTGAGTCTGGTCACGAAACTGGTGTTATATTAAAAGAGACTCAAATATCTTTCCAACGAATGGTCGTATGCCTAAAATGGATAAAGGATGAAGAAGTTATGAGTGTTTAAAGTTTACATGAGTGCTAGAAAAAGCCATAATCGATTGTATGTGTTCCAGAAGAGTCATAATCGATTATGAGTAAACCATAGTCGATTATGTGTTTTTGAAATCATCCGAAAGAGCGTTGAAAAGGTAATGATCAATTATGACTTTTCCATAATCGATTATTGAGCATTATTTTGGGAAAAATCAGATTTTGCATTAACTTTTTCAACCCTAGTTTTCCCTATAAATACAACACTTCTTCAGCAGATTTTGAGCAACACGAGCACGAAAATTCACTCAAAAATTGCTTCTTCTCTTTTCTTTTTTATTTGAAAAAGCTTTTCACTTTTGAGCCATTTTATTTTCAATATCTTGATTATCATTGTGTGCTTCAAGTTGTAATTTTTATTTGCACTATCAAGAGTGCTTCTCTTTTCCCTTCTCATTTGAGATTGTAGTTATACTTCAAATTGTTTTATCTGCACTATTAAGAGTGTTATATTGTGGTAAGAGTCAAATGACTCAAACCATCTTTTGGTTACCAAATTGATAAGAGAGGTGATGTCTCTTGGGTTGATTGAGACTCTGTCACTGGGGGAGGTTATATCCCTGGTCTGTGAGGAGTGCTCCGAAGGTTGTCAATACCTGTTAAGCTTGGTTGAGGCTTTTTCACTGGAGGAGGTGATATTTGGTCTGTGAGAAGCATAACGCCCTAAAAATTCTAAAGTTAATAAAAATATAAAATAATTAATTAGATATATTAGGAATACTTTAATAAAATTTTCGAAGCCAAAATGTTTGATTTTTGTCTTAGTTCGGGTTTCACTGATAGTATAAATTGGTACTGTCAGTAAAGTTATAGAGAATAAAAATTTGGACTTGACTAGATATATTGGGGTTATCAATGTTTTTAGGTGATGTATAATATATCCAGAGTCCAAAAATACGAAGAAACCGATACTGAGAAAATAATATTATTTTAATCAGTATCAGTTTTATTTGTTCAAACCGACAACAGTGCCAATTCAATGTTAGGAACTCAATTCGATCATCCCAATATTTTTCCATCCTTAGTTTAAAATTCAAATTTAAGTTTTAATTTGAAATTTCATATTTCCCACACAGTTTGAAAACTCAACTGTACACTTTTGCCTCTAAATTGGAATTGAAAATAAATTTTAACCTCCTTTCTCATGCTCCAGCCGTAGCCCTCTCTTCCTTCCCTATATTCTTTTTTTTTTTTTTTCTTCCACCAATTTGTATAACCATTAGATTAGGACACATTACCCATCATCTTTAATTCCTAACCATTGATTTAGAGGCTTCTCTTGGAAGCCAATATAAATATTTTGCTCTCACATTCTCTCCCTCTCTCACGGACCTTCTCACACACACACATTCAGTTATATTTTTTTTCTCACCCATTTCACTCTTTTATCTCATACGGGAAAACACCACAAAAACCCCCACATTCATTTTCTTTTCTTCTTCCTCCCACTCTCTCAACCGAATTCCCTTCTTCGTCTCATCTCTTTTCCTCATTTTTCTTCTTCCTTTTCAAGAGAACAACATCATCCTCTCCTTATTTTCGTCATTTTCTTGCATCAAAGTTGAGAAAGCTATCATCTTTTTCTTTTTTCCTCTTTTTTTTCCCAAACTCATTTCGGTTTTGGCCCTTTTTCTAACAAAGTTTTCACTTTTTATTTATTCTCTTGATTTTGAATGATGTTTAGATATTAAAAGAGGCAAGACAACATTTTTCTTGGTGGTTTGTGTTGGTGGCCGAAAATCACATCTTGAAGGTGGGGAGGAAGATGACTCTTCTATGTGGCTTGGAGTAGAGTTAGCATTTTAGGGGAAACCCCCATTCCCTTTTTCTCTTCTTAGTTGATTTTTATTTATTGGTTAATTTTATGATTTTATTTAAATTATTGGGCATTTTCGGATTCTTATTTGTTATGATTGGAAAGATGATTAAAAATCCATCCAACCAAGGTTTTTATGTATTTTTACATGTCTCTTGGTGATTGATTGCTTGGAATTGATGTTTTGGACCTTGAATGTCATGGTTAGGGTTTCAAAACCCTAACTTGAATGTTCTTGAAACTTAGAGAAATTTCTTGTAGTTGGAGATGTGAAGATGTTAAGGACTTGCAACCAATTATGACGATGAAGAAAAATAAAGAAAACAATGTGGGGCTTCTTTGGCCACTCAAAGGTCATTGTTTCTCTAAAAATACAGAGTATAAATTCTTAAGGCCCAATGTGAAATTTAGACATAGTATGATAATTAGGTTAGTGTAATAGATGCCCAATAGAAATAAATAATTAAAATAGGATTCCTAAATTAGTTTACAGCACTATATGACTAGTGGACATTTAGGACAAAATTAGAAAGGTTTAAATTAATCAAGAAAAAAGAAGAGGGATTAATCTAATTTAGTTATTTAGTTGAACATGATTAGGTTAGTGGATGCTTAATTGATTAGAACTAGAAAATTAGTGTTAGAGAATATATTTATACTTTTCATAATTAACTAAAAGAATTAACTTATTTAAAATCACTAAAAGATGAAAACATGATGGCCTAATGGAATTAATTGAGCAAATTGGGCTCATAAGGACTAAAATGATGTTCCCTTGAGACAAATGGATCATGAAATGACAATGCACTTATTGTTGAGCTTGGCCCATCTACTATTGGAAGAAAATGATCATTGAGGAAACATCAATGTGGATGAACTTTATGTTTGACTATAAATGTACGTATTTGGTTTACCATATGATAATTGATTATAATAGCACTTTCATTATGGTCATGATTATGGAAAGACATGCACATCAAGGCATTGATCATTGAGCATCTGTTATATGTGGTAAACTGTGAGTGAGCTTCACCCTAAGTGCGGGTGAGAGTACAATGGGGAAGGTTGTGACGACCTACGGGACACTCATGGTGCGATACTCCACAGGGGGCCAGGTGATAGCTCCCCCAAGCCGTGGTATTCGATGCGAACACAATGGTGTCCCAACCATACCCTAAACTACTCGAGATCAGTGGAGAGTTGTTCCGATATGCCGTTTAGCGTGCATTTGGATTTAATGGCACTTATTTGGCTAATGATACGGAACATGTACTCCCAATCGCTCCTTTGATGATGTTGTCGCTCCATGGAATTGAGTCGGTCTAGGCATAGACATATGCATACCCATTCCATATGCATCATGCATTCTTGACATTCTGAAAAATAATTTATGCAGGATATGAATGACATTTGGAATTATTAATATGAATATTTGATATATGCTGTTAATTAAGAATGAAGCCTAATTTATATTGCTTTGCTAAAATCTTAAATCTACTCATTTAACCTTTTTACATGGAAGTTAGTTAACTTACCTCCTTGTTAGTTATCTTACCTCCTTTTTGTGTTTTGTTGTTGTGACACCCTCAAACCCAGTGCCACTTTCGTAACTCAAAACCCTGAAAAACATTTTGCTGGTTTTACTTTCGGAAAATACATCTTTTATATAAGCAGATTCTGGAAATCGTGACAAAATTTTTCTCATTAATATGTATAAGCACCACTCCAGATAACGCAGGATTACTCATATACAATAATTAGAACAAGGTATATATACATATATATATATATATGATGGACAACAAGTCCCTTTACAAAAGAACGAATGATCTCTAAACTTCTAAAAGCTATAAAACTAGGCAGCGACAGTCTGGAACCATATCTCTAAAACCTATGGCCATCAGTAGCCGTTAACAGACTACCCAAAAACCACTGCCTCAAAAAAAAAAAAAGGGGGTCTACACCCTAAGCTGGTCCGACTAATGGAAACCATTGGACAATCCCCCGGAGGGAAGTCGAATGCTGGAACCAGAGGAAGAACTCTGGGAACCTACATTCCCGTTCCCCTGTGAATGGGGATCGGAAGCATCCGAAAGATGATCCTCCGGGTCCTCCTGAGGATCCTCCTCAGGGTCTTCCTCCTCTTCCCCCACATCCTCCACGACGTGCTCGCCCGCTACCAAGACAAAAGGCGGGGGAGGCGTCTGGGGTAGCTGTTGCTGCGGGGACTGTGCAGCGGGGGCGACCGACTCGATCACACCCTGCTCCATAAGGGCCTGCAGCATCAGCCCGATGGGAGGGAGAGGCACCTGGATAGTCTCCACTGTCCGAGTACTCTTCCGCGGTCCCGTCTCCGTCGTTCCGCTTACAGTGCAAACTGGTCCCGTGTACGCCGCACTTTCCACCCCTGGGTGGATAACCCACGCGGCTGGGTCTGTCCTCCGATCAAACGCTAGGACGCGCATCCCGGAGTGCGCTAGGTGATCCGGCTCCGGCTCCATCTGTAAACACGATACAATATATATATCCAAGGACAACCCCTCCCAAAAACATGCAAGGGTGAGAAACCAATATATGAATCCATAAACAACAACTATATGCCCAATCCACACAACAGACTCATATACTGTGACTCACTCAAATCATCATATAACATGGCATATATCATCAGATACAAATGGCGGTAAATGCACAAGGGCTTCGTACCCCACAATCAACGTTATCTCCTAAACGTATGCATGGCACTTCCATATATCTCAACTAATATTCACACTAGATTACTAGATTTCCGGAAATCCCATCACCATTCGAAACGAGCTGATCAGGCTCCAAAGATTTACACCAATATTTGGCCCAAAGACGAGTACTTTGAATCCCATGACACTACGCGATTCTCACATGGGGGCGCAATCAGAAGTACTCCAGAAGAATACGGTCATATTATATTGCCCAACTTAAGGCACAATAACACATATGACACCATTGTCCATCAAGGCACAATGTCATGACAAATAAGTCATCTCAGGTTCTCCTTGCTTACCAAGGTCCCCCGTTTCACGGCACGTCTGCCCCGCATTTAATGCATGAGAAACCTATCTAATTTCCGATATTTGATCTTTGTCGCATCAATGTTTCCTCGTTGTAGCATCAACGCTAACAACCACCGTAATGTCTTAGACTCTTTAAGCCTCAAAACACATTTTCTCAAAAGAGGACACTTAGTCCAAAACAACTCAAATCCCAACATCCCTAACCGATGCACCGGTCGAGGACGCCGGATTCAAGATCATAAAACATCCTCAAGCTTACAGGACCACAAAGATTGTCCCTAAGCCGACAGGACCACAACTAACACGGATCCTTGATCCACGTGTTCTACAGAACCCTAGAACCCCGACGTCTCGGTTTCTAGTTTCTAAGCTTTAAGCTTTAAAACCACTTTCCTTGAAAACTCGAAAACCAAAAACCCAAAATCTCCGATACTTACACAAATTCATCGGGATCGGTTTTCCATAAAACAAAACTTGGTCCAGAGACCATTTCTTTTTCTTTCGTTGTTTTTCGGTAAAAATACGAACTTAAAACAAAACTTGCACAAACTCATTTTTCTTGAATAAACTCAGTATGACTTCGGAAACCACATTACTCAAAAGGGTTTACTTATCAAATTAAGACATATTGAAGGTTTCTAATGCCCTATTCGCTTTTAAACTTCACTTTTTCTTATCAAAACACATTTCAGACTTTTAAAGCTTTTAAGTTACACGATGTCGGATCCTAATCAAAATTAGGTCCTCTAATGCCTAAATCCCACAGCAGGGCACACATTACATCCATATAACCATTCAGCAAGTATAACATGCATTCAACTATATCAACAGTTACATCAATACATCAGCACATCAATGCATATTCCAATCAACAGCAGTAAATCAAGAAATCAACTAACATACAATACAAATACAATACAAACACCGATGCAGCACATAGCTGTCGGAAATGGAATTCCTCAGGTTTATCCCCTTACCTCTTGTAGCTTCCAGTTCAACTCGGAACACCCGATCAACTTGTTTCTCGTCCCAACACGCTGCCGATCACTACATACACGTAAAACATATCGGCATTAACTTACAAAACAAAGATTTCTCCTAATGCACCACCCCTAGGGTTCGGCCCTATTACACTAAAAATAGCTAGGGAGCTCCAAAATTTCTCATTTTCTGGATAACACCCTAACTAAGTGTGACAGCCCTAGATATCAGATCAGATCATCAAAAACCAACCAAAACCCTACCCTACACCCATAGGGGGTTTCGGCCCCTATCTAGAAAACATAGCTAGAGGGATTTCTTGGCTCTAAGCTCTTGGATCATACAAGTATGTCATGAACCTAGGCCATAGAAACTGGTTTGGTACAGATACGATTTTCCTACAATTTTTCATGGATTTTCAAAGATTTTAGGGACAAAACCCTAACATCCTTGATCATGAAAATATGAGGAGAGAAAGGAGAGATTGAGAGAGATAGAGTTGAACTACTACCTCCTATGATGATCCACTCCAAGTTTGGTGAAGATTGCTCCACAAAAACTCAAGCTTTCCACCTCCACAAATGGAGATTTTGAGAAGAAAAGAGAAAGAAGAGAAAGGAAGGAGATGGAGTGTTGGAGGGAGAGGGGGCTGCCGAAAATGAGGGAAAGAAAATGAGAGGATGAGGGTAAAAGTTGTTAGATATTTAGGGTTTATTAGTTTAATAATAGGAAAGGTAAATTGGTAATAAAATTAACCAAGGGCAATTTGGTCAATTCACATCCCGATATTTGGAATCGTCCCGACACTCGTATGAATTCCTCAAATAACTTGATACAATTTTTGTATGAAAAACATCTGACCGTGGGTCTCGAAAAACCCTAAGACAGCTCGAATCGTCTCCTCGATCGATTATCGGCCCGAATATAAAATATTATTTATATTTTGGACGTCAGGACACATTTTAGGAAAAAGATAGAGGAATGTATTCTAAGACTAATGGTTTCGTTCGTGAGTCCAGATTAGGTCGTGATAGTAGAAAACACTATCATCTGAAAAACGTAGATCGGTTTTTCGTTCGAGTTTTCGACCCAAAACTTAACCGAAAGATCCTACGATTTTATAAAACAAGACTATGATCTTAGTTTTCCCAAAATCATTTTCTAAAACACAGATAAAAATATAAACTCATTAATTGAGTTTATCGTCCTTAGAAAGCATGAAAAATCGGGGTGTTACATTACTATTCCCCTTAAAATAATTTCGTCCTCGAAATTACATACCTGTGAACAGATAAGGATATTGCTCTCTGATGTTGTCCTCAGTTTCCCAAGTTGCTTCTCCAGTTGTATCATCCCAAATAACCTTGACTAAAGAGATTTGTTTTCCCCTCAGTTGTCTGACTCTCTTGTCCTCAATCCTTACAGGTGCGGCCTCATAAGACAGATTCTCTTTCAAGGGTACTTGATCAGGTTCAATTACATGAGATGGATCAGGAATATACTTCCTCAATTGTGAAACATGAAAGACATTATGTAAATTTGAAAGAAAAGGAGGTAAAGCAATTTGGTACGCTACTGGACCAATACGTCGAAGAATTTGGTATGGTCCAATGAATTTAGGAGTGAGTTTTCTGGATTTCATTACCCGACCTACCCCAGTCGTTGGATTGACTCTCAGAAACACATGATCGCCTTCTTGAAATTCGAGAGGTCGTCTTCGCTTATCCGAATAACTCTTCTGTCTGCTCTGAGATGTCCTCATTCTTTCCCGAATCTGTTTGACTTTATCAGTCGTCTCTTGCACAACCTCGGGTCCTAGAATTGTACTCTCTCCATCATGATACCAACAAAGAGGAGTTTGACACTTCCTCCCATACAGAGCCTCATAGGGTGCCATCCCTATGCTTGAGTGATAACTGTTATTATACGTGAATTCAATCAGAGGTAACAGTTCATCCCAACTTCCTCGATTATCCAACACACAAGCTCTTAGCAAATCTTCTAACGATTGAATCGTTCGTTCTGTTTGTCCATCCGTCTGGGGATGGTATGCTGAACTTAGACGTAACTTAGTCCCCAAAGCTTGATGTAAGCTTTCCCAAAAACGCGATGTAAACTTCGGATCTCGATCCGAAACAATACTTGAGGGTATTCCGTGTAATCTAATTACTTCTCTTATGTACACCTCAGTCAACTTTGCTACTGTGTAGTTTGTCTTGACAGGTAAGAAATGTGCCGATTTCGTCAACCTATCCACGATTACCCAAATCGAATCAAAGTTCCTTGGTGTTCGGGGTAAACTCACTACGAAATCCATAGAGATACTCTCCCATTTCCATTCCGGTACATCTAGGGATTGCAGCATCCCTCCAGGTCTCTGATGTTCTACTTTTGCTTTCTGACAAGTTAGACACGATGCAACGTATTCTGCAACTTGTTTCTTCATACCTGGCCACCAAAATCTTTGTTTCATATCCTGATACATCTTGGTTGCACCAGGATGAATACTCATTCCACTCTTATGGGATTCTTCAAGAATCATCTTCCTCATCTCCGTGTTGTTGGGCACACAAACTCGTCCATTACACCTTAAGATTCCATCCGCTCCCAAACTAAACTCACTAGCTCTCCCTTGTTCCACCAACACCCTTTTCTCTTGAAGAGATTCATCAGTAGCTTGTTGCTCACGTATCTCTTCCATCAAACCATTAGAGATCTTAAGCATTCCAAAGCTTAGTTTCTTAGGACTTATTTCTACTCCCAAGTTCAGATCACGAAACTCTTCAATCAGTTTCAATTCTCTCACCGTCATAGTTGAAATATGAACGGCTTTCCGACTCAAAGCATCTGCCACGACGTTCGCCTTCCCTGGATGGTATTGCAACGTGAAGTCGTAATCCTTTAAAAACTCCATCCATCGTCTTTGCCTCATATTGAGCTCCTTCTGGTCGAACAGATATTTCAAACTCTTGTGATCACTGAAGACATCGAATTTTGCACCATACAGATGGTGTCTCCATATCTTTAGTGCAAAAACCACTGCAGCTAATTCTAGGTCATGAGTGGGATAATTCTTTTCATGAATCTTTAACTGTCGTGATGCATAAGCCACCACTTTGCGGTGTTGCATCAGCACACAACCTAGACCTTGATGTGAAGCATCACGATATACTTCATAAGGTTCACTCGGTTCTGGAAGTATCAGCACTGGTGAAGTAGTCAGAAGTTCCTTAATCTTTTGAAAACTTTCTTCACACTGATCAGTCCAAACAAAAGGTTGATCTTTCCTCGTCAATTGAGTCAATGGTGACACAATCTTAGAGAATCCTTCAATAAACCTTCGGTAGTAACCGGCTAATCCAATAAAACTTCTTATCTCGGTTACAGTCTTTGGTTTTTCCCAAGAAAGTACGGCTTCTACTTTAGCAGGGTCCACAGAAATTCCTTGTTTTGTGATAACATGACCCAAAAATCCGACTTCTTCAAGCCAAAACTCACACTTAGAGAGTTTCGCATACAACATCTTTTCCCGCAAAACATGAAGAACTTGCCGTAAATGCTCCGCGTGTTCTTCACGATTCTTAGAATAAACCAAAATATCGTCTATGAACACTACAACAAATTTATCAAGAAACGGACGAAAAATCCGATTCATGTAGTCCATGAAAACAGCAGGTGCGTTCGTCACTCCAAAAGGCATCACGAGATACTCGTAATGTCCGTAACGAGTTCTAAAAGCGGTCTGTGGTATATCCTCCGTTTTCACTCGAATCTGGTGGTATCCTGACCTTAAGTCGATCTTTGAGAAAACAACAGCTCCTCGCAGTTGATCCATCAAGTCATCAATCCTAGGCAACGGATACTTGTTCTTGATCGTAACCTTGTTCAGCTGACGATAGTCCACACAAAGTCGCGAACCTCCGTCCTTCTTTCTCACTAAGAGAACCGGCGCTCCCCATGGCGAAACACTTGGTCTGATGAACTGCTTTGATAACAAGTCCTCGACTTGTGTCTTTAACTCAACAAGCTCAGTAGGCGACATTCGATATGCAGCTATCGATATCGGTCCGGTTCCTGGGATCAGATCGATGGAGAATTCTATGTCCCTCACAGGTGGCAAACCTGGAACATCCTCTGGAAACACCTCGGGAAAATCTCTCACAACAGGCATTTGACTCAGCTCGGTCTTCCCCTCGACTTCTAAGTTGGTCAGAAGCACGTATTTCGGATCTCCTTCTTTCGAAGAAGTTCTAACATGGTTGGCGGTTAAAAATCCAGAAATCTCAGTACTAGGAAAAACTAGGGTTTTATGTGCACAATCTAATAGGATCTGGTTGGAAGATAACCAATCCATGCCCAAAATTACATCTAACTGTATTAAAGGCAAACATATTAAGTCAACAAGAAAATGTCTATCCTGGATAACAATAGGACAGTTTAGACATATAGAATTCACAACAACAGGTTCAGCAGTGGGTGTAGAAACAATTAAATCAAATGGCAAGGAAGAAATAGATAACTCTAAACGTTTCACACAATCCATAGAAATGAATGAATGGGTTGCACCTGAATCAAAGAGCACTAATAAGAGATTACCGTCTATGTCACACACACCCTGTATCAGATCTTCGGAGTTCGAAGCCTCAGCACCACTCAGGGTATAAACTCTTCCCCTAGCCGTCGGTCGTTTGGCTCCACCACTCCTGTCCGCAGTTTGGACTGGATTCTGGGCTCTACAATCCTTGGCAAAGTGACCTGGTTGTCCACAACGGTAGCAATGACCACTTCTCACGGTACAGTTGTTCGCAAAATGTGATGGATCTCCGCACTTAAAACACTTCCTATCTTGGTTTTGACCTCCTCGACCTCCACTACCCGACGCACGAGCAACAGGTCGATAAGGTTGCTTCTGGAAGTTCCCAGGTGGTCGAGAATATGGTTTCTTCTGAACTTGTTTCCCTCTCTGGTCCTGATATTGACCCTTGAATCGGAAAGGCCCTCCGACGTTTTCTCTGTTGTCTCTCCCACGCTTCATTAGTTCTATTTGTCTGCTTTTCTCAACGAGCGCTTGAAAATTTCTGATTCCTTGCGATAGAACCGACTCTTTTATCTCATACCGCAGTCCTCTCTCAAAAGCTTCGCATTTCCATTCTTCCTCAGGGTTATTCTGAAAGAAACGGAAATACTTGGCCAACGATTCGAACTTAGCCGCATATTCTCCGACTGACATATCTCTCTGTTGTAGTCGCAAGAATTCCTGCTCCTTCTCTGCTCTTGCACTCTGAGGGAAATACTTTCCCAAAAAGCGATCCTTAAACAGCGTCCACGAAATCACCTCGTGATTTGCCTCCAGTAGTTGTTTCGTTCCTTTCCACCAATATTCCGCATCTCCTATCAGTAGGAATGTGGCATATGGCACCTTTACTTCTTCGGGACTACGTATCAACTCAAAAATTTTCTCAACTTCATGGATCCAAAGATTAGCTTTCTCAGGATCCACATCACCAGAAAACTGTGGCGGATTCTGACGTCTGAAAGTAGTCAAGCTTCGACCCTCAGCGGCCTGGTCAGCACGGAGTTGTTCCTGAGCATTGTGGGCGTTCATGGTTGCAGTTTGGACAGCAATAGCCGCAGCCATGTTAGCCATTGCCTGAGCAGCAAAATCCATTCCAGTTGCTCCAGCAACATCCTCAGCTTGGACACCAGCTCCCCGACCGCGACCACGTCCACGGCCACGTCCACGTCCACGTCCACGTCCTGCTTCTGCTCCAATTTCCAGTTCCATATCTGACCTACAAGGCCCAAATTCAGTCAAATGGCAACCAGAAAATAAAGCACATAAGCAGTTATAGACATACAACATTTCCAAGAGTAGTAACATCTCAACCCTTGGTCTCGCTACGCGAAACAGATTCGCTACACGAACCAGAGAGTCTGCTTGAGAGTCAAGGAACAGCTCCTCGGACTCGCGACGCGAATAATCCTTCGCCTCGCGATCCAGGAAGCCTGCCAGAGAAACAGAACACAACTCTCGGCCTCGCGACGCGAACGTTCATTCGCCTCGCGATACAAAAACATGCCCTCTGATTCGCGACGCGAAATACAATTCGCTACGCGATTGCAGGGGTCCTACCGAGACACCACTCCTCTGCCTCGCGTCGCGAATTCCGTTCGCCACGCGATGCAGAGAACACATCTAGAAAGCTTCTCTTCCTCGCGACGCGAAATACATTTCGCTTCGCGAATCAGAGACCATACAACTCCACTCCTCTGTCTCGCGACGCGAACTCAATTCGCCACGCGATGCAGAGGACATACCTGAGAAACAGGGCACTATTTCTCTGGCTCGCGACGCGAATTTAGGTTCGCTACGCGATCCAGAGAACATGCAACTCCCCTCCTCTGCCTCGCGACGCGAAATCCGTTTCGCTACGCGACGCAGAGAACATACCCGAGAAACAGAGCATCATCTCCCTGCCTCGCGACGCGACTTCCCATTCGCTACGCGAGACAGAGAACATGCCCTAAGAAACTTCTCGGGCTCGCGACGCGAATCACTTTCGCCTCGCGAATACAGAGATCACACAACAGCAAACACAACAGACCTATTCCCCAAGGATTCCCGAAAGACTCGACCAGCTCTGATACCACTAATGTGACACCCTCAAACCCAGTGCCACTTTCGTAACTCAAAACCCTGAATAACATTTTGCTGGTTTTACTTTCGGAAAATACATCTTTTATATAAGCAGATTCTGGAAATCGTGACAAAATTTTTCTCATTAATATGTATAAGCACCACTCCAGATAACGCAGGATTACTCATATACAATAATTAGAACAAGGTATATATACATATATATATATGATGGACAACAAGTCCCTTTACAAAAGAACGAATGATCTCTAAACTTCTAAAAGCTATAAAACTAGGCAGCGACAGTCTGGAACCATATCTCTAAAACCTATGGCCATCAGTAGCCGTTAACAGACTACCCAAAAACCACTGCCTCAAAAAAAAAGGGGTCTACACCCTAAGCTGGTCCGACTAATGGAAACCATTGGACAATCCCCCGGAGGGAAGTCGAATGCTGGAACCAGAGGAAGAACTCTGGGAACCTACATTCCCGTTCCCCTGTGAATGGGGATCGGAAGCATCCGAAAGATGATCCTCCGGGTCCTCCTGAGGATCCTCCTCAGGGTCTTCCTCCTCCTCCTCCACATCCTCCACGACGTGCTCGCCCGCTACCAAGACAAAAGGCGGGGGAGGCGTCTGGGGTAGCTGTTGCTGCGGGGACTGTGCAGCGGGGGCGACCGACTCGATCACACCCTGCTCCATAAGGGCCTGCAGCATCAGCCCGATGGGAGGGAGAGGCACCTGGATAGTCTCCACTGTCCGAGTACTCTTCCGCGGTCCCGTCTCCGTCGTTCCGCTTACAGTGCAAACTGGTCCCGTGTACGCCGCACTTTCCACCCCTGGGTGGATAACCCACGCGGCTGGGTCTGTCCTCCGATCAAACGCTAGGACGCGCATCCCGGAGTGCGCTAGGTGATCCGGCTCCGGCTCCATCTGTAAACACGATACAATATATATATCCAAGGACAACCCGTCCCAAAAACATGCAAGGGTGAGAAACCAATATATGAATCCATAAACAACAACTATATGCCCAATCCACACAACAGACTCATATACTGTGACTCACTCAAATCATCATATAACATGGCATATATCATCAGATACAAATGGCGGTAAATGCACAAGGGCTTCGTACCCCACAATCAACGTTATCTCCTAAACGTATGCATGGCACTTCCATATATCTCAACTAATATTCACACTAGATTACTAGATTTCCGGAAATCCCATCACCATTCGAAATGAGCTGATCAGGCTCCAAAGATTTACACCAATATTTGGCCCAAAGACGAGTACTTTGAATCCCATGACACTACGCGATTCTCACATGGGGGCGCAATCAGAAGTACTCCAGAAGAATACGGTCATATTATATTGCCCAACTTAAGGCACAATAACACATATGACACCATTGTCCATCAAGGCACAATGTCATGACAAATAAGTCATCTCAGGTTCTCCTTGCTTACCAAGGTCCCCCGTTTCACGGCACGTCTGCCCCGCATTTAATGCATGAGAAACCTATCTAATTTCCGATATTTGATCTTTGTCGCATCAATGTTTCCTCGTTGTAGCATCAACGCTAACAACCACCGTAATGTCTTAGACTCTTTAAGCCTCAAAACACATTTTCTCAAAAGAGGACACTTAGTCCAAAACAACTCAAATCCCAACATCCCTAACCGATGCACCAGTCGAGGACGCCGGATTCAAGATCATAAAACATCCTCAAGCTTACAGGACCACAAAGATTGTCCCTAAGCCGACAGGACCACAACTAACACGGATCCTTGATCCACGTGTTCTACAGAACCCTAGAACCCCGACGTCTCGGTTTCTAGTTTCTAAGCTTTAAGCTTTAAAACCACTTTCCTTGAAAACTCGAAAACCAAAAACCCAAAATCTCCGATACTTACACAAATTCATCGGGATCGGTTTTCCATAAAACAAAACTTGGTCCAGAGACCATTTCTTTTTCTTTCGTTGTTTTTCGGTAAAAATACGAACTTAAAACAAAACTTGCACAAACTCATTTTTCTTGAATAAACTCAGTATGACTTCGGAAACCACATTACTCAAAAGGGTTTACTTATCAAATTAAGACATATTGAAGGTTTCTAATGCCCTATTCGCTTTTAAACTTCACTTTTTCTTATCAAAACACATTTCAGACTTTTAAAGCTTTTAAGTTACACGATGTCGGATCCTAATCAAAATTAGGTCCTCTAATGCCTAAATCCCACAGCAGGGCACACATTACATCCATATAACCATTCAGCAAGTATAACATGCATTCAACTATATCAACAGTTACATCAATACATCAGCACATCAATGCATATTCCAATCAACAGCAGTAAATCAAGAAATCAACTAACATACAATACAAATACAATACAAACACCGATGCAGCACATAGCTGTCGGAAATGGAATTCCTCAGGTTTATCCCCTTACCTCTTGTAGCTTCCAGTTCAACTCGGAACACCCGATCAACTTGTTTCTCGTCCCAACACGCTGCCGATCACTACATACACGTAAAACATATCGGCATTAACTTACAAAACAAAGATTTCTCCTAATGCACCACCCCTAGGGTTCGGCCCTATTACACTAAAAATAGCTAGGGAGCTCCAAAATTTCTCATTTTCTGGATAACACCCTAACTAAGTGTGACAGCCCTAGATATCAGATCAGATCATCAAAAACCAACCAAAACCCTACCCTACACCCATAGGGGGTTTCGGCCCCTATCTAGAAAACATAGCTAGAGGGATTTCTTGGCTCTAAGCTCTTGGATCATACAAGTATGTCATGAACCTAGGCCATAGAAACTGGTTTGGTACAGATACGATTTTCCTACAATTTTTCATGGATTTTCAAAGATTTTAGGGACAAAACCCTAACATCCTTGATCATGAAAATATGAGGAGAGAAAGGAGAGATTGAGAGAGATAGAGTTGAACTACTACCTCCTATGATGATCCACTCCAAGTTTGGTGAAGATTGCTCCACAAAAACTCAAGCTTTCCACCTCCACAAATGGAGATTTTGAGAAGAAAAGAGAAAGAAGAGAAAGGAAGGAGATGGAGTGTTGGAGGGAGAGGGGGCTGCCGAAAATGAGGGAAAGAAAATGAGAGGATGAGGGTAAAAGTTGTTAGATATTTAGGGTTTATTAGTTTAATAATAGGAAAGGTAAATTGGTAATAAAATTAACCAAGGGCAATTTGGTCAATTCACATCCCGATATTTGGAATCGTCCCGACACTCGTATGAATTCCTCAAATAACTTGATACAATTTTTGTATGAAAAACATCTGACCGTGGGTCTCGAAAAACCCTAAGACAGCTCGAATCGTCTCCTCGATCGATTATCGGCCCGAATATAAAATATTATTTATATTTTGGACGTCAGGACACATTTTAGGAAAAAGATAGAGGAATGTATTCTAAGACTAATGGTTTCGTTCGTGAGTCCAGATTAGGTCGTGATAGTAGAAAACACTATCATCTGAAAAACGTAGATCGGTTTTTCGTTCGAGTTTTCGACCCAAAACTTAACCGAAAGATCCTACGATTTTATAAAACAAGACTATGATCTTAGTTTTCCCAAAATCATTTTCTAAAACACAGATAAAAATATAAACTCATTAATTGAGTTTATCGTCCTTAGAAAGCATGAAAAATCGGGGTGTTACAGTTGTTGTATTGTACTGTTGTGCTTACAGATGACGGGTCAGAGAATGCATATGAGAACTCTCCGCTTCACCTTCCATGATATGAATGGTTACGCCCAACCTTTGTGACTGCACGGTCACCTGTAAGGGGTACTAGGCGTCTTTTTGACCAGCTCTGGGGAGTCTTGTTAAATCTTTTGTTTTTGATTGTATATGTTCAGTTATGTATGTTTTGATAAATGGTTGTATATATTCTTAACCAAGTTCCTACATAACCCTTGTTTTGTATTTTTAGGAACTTCTAAACTTTTGCTAGCCTATCCTGATATATGAATTTAATACTTGACTTGTGGGTCTGATTTATGTATGATATGATGTTGCATATATAACATATAAATACTAGTTCTGGATATCAAACAGGTGTTGGATTTTGACTAAGTATGCGATGATTTGATGTAATTATATTTGACAGATTTTAATTGAGTACCCGGAGGGCCATATACGTGCATTATATTTAAGTATACGTGAACAGGTCATATTGTTGTGTGATTGATTTATGTAGTAGTTGATCTTAGGGAAGATATGAGACACTAGGGGGTGTCTCATTGAGTACTTTTCTTTGTGAAGATTTCTAGCTGAACCTTATTTAAAAGCTAGTTATTGAGTAAAAACCCTTGATGTTTGACCTTGGGGACTGGACGTAGGCCACTGGGGTGTTTAGTGGCCGAACCAGGATAAATCTGCGTGTTTTCTCTTTCTCTGCCCATCTATTTATCACAATTTACTTTATTGCAATTTAAATTTAGCAATTTATCTTAAAGCAATTTATTTATAGTTCTTTACATTCAGTCATTTTATTTACCACCTTTATAATTTATTTTATTCTGCTATGATCTCTGATTAAGTTTTAAAAAGGCGTTTTGATTGCATAAAAAAAAAATTTAATTACACAATCACTTAATTCACCCCCTCTTGGATAATGGTTGCCTGGGCCAACACGTGTCATTGTCAAGGACATATCACAGTGACATATTATTAGTTGTATTTGGACCCATGGAATTCTACATAAAAGAAAATGCAAAGTATCAGTATTATGATTTTAAAAACATATTTAATAGGTCTTTATTAAATATGCTCCCACTATTTTACTCAAATCAATGACCCTCGTCATTGACTCGAAAAATCTCGTTGGAAGATTTTCTAGTGGGACCAAGATCCATATTTCACCCCGTTCCGAGTCAGCTGTGGCTGATCGCCCAGAACTCAGCTATTTAGGTAGAAAACTCCTTTCTAATTACATCCAATGTAATTCTTGGACCACTAGGGTGAATAACTCCTTATTCTAATCCATTATATGGATTAATGCCCAACCTTATGCCTCTAAGTCATTTTGTAACACCCCGATTTGTCAAACTCTCTAATATTAAAAACAGTATTTATGAGTTTGTATTTTATTGGAGGGTCTAGAGAGTGAAATAAAATAAACCGAGACCATAGTCAAGCTCTACGCTATTGTAGGAAGCTATGGTTAAATTTTGGCCGAAAACTCAGATGGAGCCCGGTCTGCGTTTTTACACTGACAGCATGATTTTACTGCTCAGACAACCTAATTTTGACTTGTGAGCGAACAGTTGGGTTTTAAATAAAATTGCGAACAATATCGGCGATTTTGATAAATTTCAAAAAAAAATAAGTTCTCAGTGGAATTACACTTGTGGCCCTAAAAACTGATGGAATTACACTTGTGCCACAAGACACATCACCTTATCATCATCATCATCATTACTTCTAACAAATATCTAGATATTTTTAGTGTTTTTAGAGGTAAAATTATCAAAATGCCCTTGGTCTTTTAAGAAAATTACCAAAATGTCCTAAGCTTAACTACAAGTTTGCCATTGAGACAAAAATTTATCTCATCTTCACTCACTCCCTCTAGGCCATTCGGCCACCCATTCTCTTCCTCCCTCCTCACTTTTCTTTCTTTTCTCTCTTTTTTCTTCAAGTTTTCTCCATTTTAGAAGCTTGAAATCTTGAGAAAAGTTGGTGATTCAAGCTAGTTTTCTTCAAGGAAGTTCATCTAGGAGGTATTAACTCCATCCTAGCTCTCTTAATTTCTCTATTTCTCCCTCTAAGTTCTATGATTCATGGAAGTTAAGTTTTGAAGCTTAAACTTCAAAAATTCCCAGAAAATTCTAGAAAAATCCTTTTAATGTCAAACCAATTTCTATGAGCTAGTAGCATCATCCTCTTCCACTATCCAAGAGCTTGTAACCAAAGGAGCCCTCTAGCTCTAATGGGTGATGAAGGCTGAACCTACCCCCTTTTGGGTGAGTAGAGTTTTGGTTGGATTTTGGGTATTCTATGCTTGATTCTAGTGTTATCACACCTAGGAGGTATAGAATCCAAGAGATGAGAACTTTTGAAGCTCTCTAGCCTTGTTTTCTAGCACATGGCCGAACCCCCAATTTGGGGAAAACATGAGATTTTGGTTCAAGTTTCAAAATTGAGACTTGATTAGGTGTTATAGATACTTAAGGATCCTTACTCCAAGAGATAGGAATTTTTAGACATCCCTAGCTATTTTTGGCACCCTATGGCTGAACCTAGCTCCTAAGGGATTAGCGAAATTTATGTTGTTAATTATTGATGAATGGATTGGTTATATGTTTGTAGTTGTTGTCGGATACTCGGACGAGGAATCGGGAGAATTCGTACCTATCGGGCGACTTTACCTTCGGAGGATGACTTCAAGAGCTAAGGGGAGATTAGCTCCAATAAGTTTGATAGCCTCCTGAGTGTGTTGGATGTTTGTAACTATGATGTGAAGTTGATGATTTGCCTAGTTGATGCATTATGCAACCTATATGCTTGTTTGGTGCTTAAAGATATGCTATATGTTGTATATGTACTTGATTGATTGTATGAAGTATATGCATGAATATGAATTGTGGCATGGATGCCTTGGATTGATACTTGATGTGTACATATATATATTTATATCCTGGACTGATTAAGAGCATAGCACTGGCTATAGCTCAATAATGAAGATTAAGCTAACTAAAAAACATAATCAATGGTTTTGGAAATGTTTTAATTTTGAGGAATGAAAAGCTTCTAAGATAAAGGCCATAATGGCCAATTTTACTAAAAAGTTACTAAGTAAGAATCCAAAATGATTTTGAATAAGACTTAGGAAGTTGAGAGTTAGTGAGGAAAATAGTGAAAAGTTGCTTTGTCATTATTTTCTAAACATGTTGAACAAAGAAAAGAAAATCTTGAAAAGTATTTAGTTTGCCAAAGAAAGTATCTTATGAAAGCAGTTGATGTTCCAAAAGCGAAAAAGTTTCTTCATGAAAGTTACTCCGGTAACGATCTTTGGAAAAATGTTTTAAAACGAGGGAATCTTTAGAAAAGGCTTTTTAAGCCAAAATCCTTTGAAAATGCATCTTTAGAACTTGAGCCTGTGAGTATGTTTTGTAAAGGAAAGTTTTTATGGAAAATGGTTTTAGAGCGAAAATGAGTTTTGGTTTATACTTGAGTGAACCTGAGTTTTGTTTTTGAGATTTGAACTACGAAAATGGATTTGATGAAATTGGTGATTACCCCTTCACGCATGTCAAGCACATGAGCCTAGTGACCGAGACGTCGGGCTAGAGTTCTGTGACATGCAAGTCTAGTGTACTTAGTGTCCTATGCAAGTCTAGTGTCCAAGACGTCGGCCTAGTACTTCGCATCTTGAATTTGAGTTGAACAAAAAAGAAAGAATGAAAGAAAAGAAAGAATAGAAAACCTCCTGCATACATGCATGAGTCGGCCGACGTGCCATACGAACCAAGCCACAACTTACGTAGTTGAGAATTCAGCCAGTTAAGACCACTAGGTCTATAGGGGCATCCTGTGTTCGAGATCCCACAAGTGGTCAGCGGCCTCGCGACCCCGTGCCGTGGTAAATCGGCTATACAACACGGATGAACTCAATCAGAGACTGGAGTATTTATGATATGGTTGTGACATGGTACCCTGGAACGATTGGAGTTCAAACCTAAATTGAGAGGCCGACTAACGAGAACAATTGTGTTACAGGTGTTACTGCAGCCTATCGCTCGAGGACGTGAAGTTGGGAATCTCCGGAGTACATGATGTTAGAGAGTCAATTTAAGGCCTCATGCATTCATTTGATGTGCATTGATGAATCAGTATGACATTTTGAAAATAGAATTATCCCACTATGATATTATATTAAACATTGTTATTTTGTCGCATGACTGTGTTGATGCATGATTTGCATGCTGTTTTACTTGTGCGGCTATTACGATAAACTTGTATAAGAGTATCTCACCCTTGCTTGTACATGTTGGACACCCTATTGTGTTTTTGGATACATGTAAAGATATTTTCCAGCGGTCCTCTAGGACACTACGGGACCCTGTAGCTTAGTTCCTTGGTGTCGACGACGAAGATGGTGGACTGTTGATGACGAAGCCCAGTATTATTGGGGTGATGCATGCTAGGTAGTATGCTTATTTGTTCATAGAGTTTTGTTAGACCAGCTCTTTGGATTTTGATTTTTGAAGTCAGGTCCATTGACCGTGACTTAGGATGGTGTGTATTAAGAAAGTGACTTGATGTATGCCTTAAGGCAAAGTGAATGAGTTTTATAAATGATAAGTTTGCATTTGTTCCTTTGTTATTGTTAAAGTCTTTGATTGGTATCAGAATTTCCGCAATAAATCTAATGAATATTTTCGAAAAGGGTTTTAATTAATCAAAAAGGAAAATTTGGGTTACGAACTGTGACACCTCGAGGGGGTGTTACACATTTCAACCCTATTGAATACACTTAGTTAAGTGCAACCTCATGGTTGGCAGTAGGTTATTTCACCTTTCGTGTCTTACCAAGAATATATTAAGGTGCTCAGTTGTAACATGATCCACACTCAAATGATTCTGGCCTTAACGAGTGCCACGCATTAGGAGGTATTTAATAACTTAATTTAATTGAGGGAATTTTTAATTAAGTGATCTCATCGGCTATGTATCACATACAAACGTCTCTCATAGAATATATGGCATACAAGCTTACATACACTTAAAAACATATTAAGTAAACAACGACATACATCTTATCATATAATTTAAATTAAAATTTAAATCATACATCTCATATATTTTATACATCACATACATAAACATACAAGACATATAAAAGGTATTATGATTATGGTCTTCTAATGTGCAATAATTAAAAACTAATTTTTACAATCTTTAACCCTCGAGCAAACTTCCAAAATTCTCCCACTGGCGTCATGATATGGTGTTGCATGCATGTCAACCCGAACAAATTACAAAATTTAAATAAAATAAATTTCACAACACGCAGGCCATATTTTAAAATAAATAAATCACGACACGCAGACCGTATTTATCAAATAAAATTAACACCGAAATCTAGGGCCATAACCATACACCGCACATTTAATAAACAATTTATAAAGGTGCAAAAGGGACAAAATCATCATTTGGCCCAGCAGCTCGGCCTTGCTTCGATGAGCCCGGCCGTGCCAAAAGTTCGCCGATGTTGTTAACAGGTGCACAATCATGCTGGAAAAGTGCACGGCCGTACTCAGCTTATGCACGGCTGTGCTTCGAGGAGTACGGCCTGTGCTCGCAACACGCTGATGGTGATTCAAGGTGCACGGTCGTGCTCAGTGTCGCAACAAGGTTTCCGTGCACGAAACCCAGTGAACATAGAGCATAAACACAAAGAGATAACATGTATTTTATGGAATCACATTCAAAAGCGAAAATCATGTTATCAAGCAAGGTAAAAAACCTAGGATACATGGCAAACTACAACCAATGCTTTGATACCATTATTTGTGAATCAAGAGATATAATCTTTAAAAATTATTTTTCAAATCCTCTTGAGCGGAAAAACCCCTTTACATTAGGATATCGCATTGCACATGAATCACAAGGATTAGTGTTTAACTCTTGAAGCGTGGCTTTACCGTGAACACTGTCAACTCGTCAGGTGCACTAGTTGATATCAATCACGAACACTGCCACAGGGTCAGCAACTTTAGGTAATCCTAAGAAAATGAACTATATTAGTACATTATGAGAAAAAGGATTTCAAAGTGTTTTGGAATGGTTTTTACAAAAGGATTACACTTGATTTGGAATTAAATGTTTTTACGCTAAAAGTCAAAGTTTTACACTAAAAGTCGAGTTATTTTCTACTAGGTCCTTATGGACTCAAAGTATAAGATATGAAATTTAAGAATATGTCATGTATCGGTATACAGATTAGATGATTTCACATCATAAAAAGGGATCCATAAGACTTAAATTAAACAAAGAATGATTTTGGTTGCTTGCTCGGCAAGTAACTACGTTTCAAGAAGAAAACAAAGATGATAAAGGATTGGATTTGAGAATCCACCATCATAATACACTTAAGCATTTGGGAAACATGGATAGTCCAATGAGATGTTTGTGTCGGTGAATCAAGAGGTATAATTTGTAAAAATTATTTTTCAAATCCTCTTGAGTGGAAAAACCCCTTTACGTTAGGATCTCGCAATACACATGTATCGCAAGGAGCCTTTACCTCTTGAAGCGTAGCTTTATCGCATACACTGTGAACTCGTCAGGTGCACTTGTTGATCACAATCAATCATGAACACTGCCACAGGTTCAGCAACTTTATCACGAACACTGCCAAAGGGTCGGCAACTTTATCACCACCGCCGCAGTCACCACGAACGGAAGAGATTTTTTTATCACCAATATTGCAAAGGAGCAATACCTCTACTCAGTGCACACGAGCAAACCACCATCGGAGATAGTGTAGTGGTAGTTATTAGAATTGGGGAGAGGTGCGGCTCACAGAGAGAGAAAAAGAGGCGCTGTTGTATGGGTTGTATAACGGCCGTTATGAGCGCTTTGTGTTGTGTCTCTCTTAAGTGACATGCACAACTTACTTATAGCTGTCACCACTTAACCTAACCTTATTGGGTTACTGTACGCTACAGACTCAATGTTTAATTATTAATTTAATCATATTTAATTAATCAATTAAACTGATCCCATTTAATTACTAATTAAATTATATTTAATTAATCAATTAAATTAATTCTCCGAACATTTTCTCTATGCGTGTGAACCTATTGGTTCTCAATTAATTGGCAATAATATTAATTATTATTAATCATATTAATAATTAATTAATATTATAAATAATGAGCGACATCTAGC
The DNA here is from genome assembly GCA_039655645.1 of Ammopiptanthus mongolicus. Lineage (NCBI taxonomy): Eukaryota > Viridiplantae > Streptophyta > Magnoliopsida > Fabales > Fabaceae > Ammopiptanthus > Ammopiptanthus mongolicus. The sequence goes on from CM077347.1 coordinate 77,628,424, forward strand.
TATACATTGAGACGACCCGCCGTCCCATCAGTAGAACCTAAGATATTAACTAACCTTAATCGCATTATAAACGTTAGCGCGCCTTATTAATACAAAGCGAAGCGAAAAATTGAGCGCGGAAGCAAACAAATACATGGCACGCAATGCTTGAGAGTACACAGCTTTAAAATATAAATAAATATATCAGATATATCATTGCCCCATTAGTAAGGCTACAGTATTAAAGTAGTACATACAGAGTATATTATTACAAACCAAAATAAAAGTAAGAAAGATAGGCCGGGAGATAGCTCTCCGGCTAATCACGATCACTGCCCAACCTCTCGAAGCCAGGGTCTGTGGCCCGTTCTCCGGCGTCAGGCTTGTACGGAATGCAGTCCAGTTCCTCAGTAGTCGGTTCCTCTTCGGGATTTCCCATTAAATAAAGTAACACATACAGAAAATAAAGGGAGATAAGAAACATAATTCATCAATATGGGATAGGGACATCGGTACAGCATATATATATACATCACACAACACAGATAACATATACAACACAACATCACCCATCTCTTAAGTCACCTATCACAATCATCTCAAACACCATTCTCTCAAATAAGCCTATAAGAGGGATACTAGTCCCTATGTATATGCTGACTTCCCTATATGCATGTCAGCCGATACATCACGTCCCCAATTGGACATTCCCGTCGGGATTACATCACATCACATCACATCATATCCCGCCTCGGGAATTTAAGTAACGTCCCCAATTGGACATCCCCCTTTGGGATCAAATGCTGTGGTATGAAATGATATGTAAATGCAACAAACATCCATCGCAGGTTGATATCGGGACCTCACGCCTAAACACTCATCCACGACCACGACACATCGCATCACATCAACATCACATCATCAGCGACATCACATCAGCATCAGCATCACGATGCCTTGCGTCTAAGAGCCACAGCTCCACGGTTGAGACCACAACGATATCAACCCAAACAACATCATTATTCACCATACTCTCATCAACACTCGACCACCAGTCAAATCACAATAACATTACAATAGTAACTCAGTCCAGTAAAGATATCATCATAAAATCGAATAGCAGTAAATCACACATGCAGTTCAACGAATTAAAGCAACAGATAATCAAATAAATAAATCAACACATCAACCTCAATCGATTACATCATCCATGATATCAACTTAGTGGTGATAGCCCAAAACTACCTACACCTAGGGTCTAGGCACTTTATCCAGGGCTCAACTTCTAGTAGGGTTTTAGGGTTCCCCTACACAGATATATATACTCTATACTAAGCTTGCATTCTCAACGATATTAGTTCTTTCTCCCCACCTTAGTGATTTCCTCGTGCAGCTCCGGCTACGACTCCGCAGCTGTCAGTCGGGTGCGCTTTCGGATGTTCGAGTCCTGTCCGATTCTATACAACAAAACACAACTAAAAATCAATACAGTTAAATCAAAAACTCCCTAATTCCTTAGGACTAGCTACTACCCCTTTTGGCTAGGGATGTATAAAAATTCCAAATTCTGGCTCAATAATCCTTAGGTATCCATAAACATAATCAATGAAGGCATTAGTTCAAAAAATAAAGATTTCTCCTATTGCACTCCCCCTAAGGTTCGGTACTATTGAATGAAAAATATGAAAAATAGCTACGGAGCTCCAAAAATTCTCATTTCTTGGATAACACCCTAACTAAATGTGATAACCCTAGATATCAACTCAAAACATAAAAAACCAACCAAAAACCCTACCCTACACTAAAGGGGGTTTCGGCCTCTCTATGGTTAAATACCCTAGAGAGATTTCTTGGCTCTAAGCTCTTGGACCATACAAGTATGTCATGAACCTAGGCTATAGAAATTGGTTTGGTATCAAAATGATTTTTCTACAATTTTCCATTGAATTTTGAAGGTTTGGGGTTAAAAACCCTAACATTTTTAACCATAGAAATTAAAGGAGAATAAAGAGAGATTGAGAGAGATAGAGAGAGCTAGCTATCTCCTAAGATGATCTCCTTTGAAAATGAGTGAAGGTTGCTTCACAAAATCTCAAAGACTAAGCTCCAAAAATGGAGAAAAATGGTGAGAAAGAAGAAAAGAAGAGAAAGAAGAGAAAAGGAAGGAGAATGGGCTGCTGGGGCTGGTTTGCTCAAGAGAGAAAATGAGAAAGTGAGAGAGAATAGAGTATTAAATAGGAAATGTTAAGTGAAGGTGAAAGGTAAAAGGTAAAGAAAATAGTTAGTAAAAACTAACCAAGGGCAATTTGGTCAATTCATATCTCGACATTTTGAAAAATCCTCACGACATTTATAGGAGTCCCCAAATAATTTAACATAGCCTTGGTATGAAAATTATTGGCTCAAGGTTCTCGAAAAACCCTAAGACAACTCGAATCGTCTAGCCGATCGATTTTCGGTCCGAATATAAAATATTATTTATATTTTTGGACGTCAGGACACATTTTAGCAAAAAATTAGAGGATTGAATTCTAAGACTAATGGTTCTGACCGTTAGTCAAAATGAGGTTATGATATTAGAAAAACACTATCATCCGAAAAACATAGATCAAGCTCCGTTTGAGTTTTCGACCCAAAACTTAACTATAGCCTCTTACGATGGCATAGAGCGCGACTATGGCCTCGGAATACTTTATTAAATTTTCTAGACCCTCAAATAAAATAAAATTACTTAAATACCGATTAATTAAAAAAATTAAGAAAATCGGGGTGTTACATACATCATTGCTACCCAATTAATTAGAATATTTGTGATACAATAAAAACCATATTGTAACCATATTTTATGTGAATTCAATGTCCTTTCGTCTCAATGTCTTAATTGGACACAAGGCATAAATGTGTCATCCTTGTTAAGTTCAATTATTTATTTCTTGATCTAGTAATTCATGTACGATCATGTGGGACCAATATCTCATACTGTCCTATTTCAGCATGGCCTTGCATTTCTACGTCACATACCATCAAAAGGCCTATAGACATTATTACTCTTGTTATGTAGGAGGGACGAATCTTATCTACATCTACATCACTCACATTTCTCAACATATTTCATTGCATGCCCAACAACTATCTTTATAGTTATCCTGTTACAGACAATGTTTAATAGTATCAAAGCTTACAACTACATATGTTAGGAATCGTAGTGACTTCAAGTCGAAGGACTACTTCACTATGGTCACCATGAGAATCGCTTATGACACTTACATAACTATTATGCAGCGTTCTCATAGTAAGTCACTCGAGTATAAATATTCTACTAATATTTATACCTATGTGAAAACTTAATATCTTATATCTACGACCCGTGAGATGTGGTCAGCAGTTCATTCACATAATAGTCTCAATGTATTATTATTGTCCTTATTAATAATAATACTTGACTATGGATAATTTAAGAATGGTGTTATATTATTTAATTGTATCTCACGATCAAGTCATACTTGATGTTCCATTAAATGAACTACTTATTCTAAAGACTATATTATGCTATAAATATGATCATCAAATATAACACAATATATGAATGCCTCATGTATATAAATAATATATAAAATAAAGTCATGATACAATATATAAATCCAATAAATATATTGACCACTAGGGCTTACACCAACGATTTCCCACTAGCACTAGTGCCATTCATCTTATATTGATTATCTGACTTGATTATTGAAATTGTCTCGAATTGGTATTATGTTGTTTAAGTGTTTTGTTTGGGAGTCGCACTACTTCCATTCATATTATGAGTGTTGAAGATGAGGTTCTTGCCCCATTGGTTCGTCTATTATATTTTCCCTTTTATATGATGTACTAGACGACGATGTCAGATCCCCTGTTGCATATCCATGCTGAGTTCCTAGGAGGGCCCGACTGCTGGATCCTTGATGAGACTACTGGGTGTGACGCTCCCAAAACTTAACCTTCCTAACTGATACCATAAGCATACAAATAAAGTTTAATTGAAACTCAAGCAGATAAACAGTTATTACAGTCTAATATTACACATCAGAGTTCCGCCTCGAAGCCATGGAGTAAAAACAACAACAATAAAAACGGACGCCCCACTGGCCGTGGTACTAACTTACCAGAGACTCAACGATACCTCTGAGGTCTCTTTTCTTCTACTCGAGAAGCGCTGATATCAAAATTTTTTCTCTCGGTGGAGTTCCACCTCGACTCAGCTTCACCCGCTGCAGTACCTCCGACAACCAACCAGCACCTCCACCTTCGGATCACGACCCGAACGACTACAAACATGGAAACATAGGGAAGCATGCACAGGAGGTAAGAAAAGCTACAATATCATGCAAAGGGAGATCACGTAGCATATAACACATCAACATACACAATAGCAACACAACCAGCAAACACATCCATCTCTCGAGTTCATCACCATAGTCAACCTCCTGGTTATCACAACTAGGGATCACCACATACTCTACATGCACAACTGAGTCTATATGATCGGCCAATTCTACAACGTGCACCCTTACCATGGGAATACAACATTCAACCTCCAACTGTTAGGAATGACTATCCAATCGCCAACTGTGAGGATGGACGTTCACCGGGCAAGAATGGCTCCTCCAACTGCGAGGACATCGAGTTGGATGTTCAAGTAACCGCCTCCTGAGTATCCATGATAGTGCAACAGTGGTTCCTACAACTGCGAGGAGCACTGCCTCCCCAAGCCCGTCCAACTATGAGAAGACCTTGAGAAGTTCTCCAACTGTGAGAAAGCACTTGCATCCCTCCAACTGTGAGTTTAGCCATCTTGGTCGTCCCGGAGTGTCAACCTCAAACACCAACCTCGTGTGACAACCACTCAAACTGCTATTGCAGTTGTACACACGGATTATACCACAACAATGCAAATGCTATGATTATGCACCCATCATCTCGACAAGGTCTTAACAATAACTTAATCAACGTCTCAAGGTCCACATCCTCCAACTGCGAGGATGTCACTCTCCAACTATGAGAGCCACCTTCAACTTAGATCAATTGGCTTGTAACATCTACTACAAATCCAATAACACCAACCACTCTACCCTTCTAACATCACAGCAACCGTCTCCACAGTCAACCAAGATCATATCAATCACATTCACAAGTTATCGCATAACAACATATCATCATTGTAGGCATACTAACTAGCAATTAAGCATATTATCACAACAAGAATCTCATCTAGCATGTTATCATCTACGACATCATATATTCAAGTTCTCAATTACCATAGATAGACATACATCCTCAATCAACATATATCATAGATCGACCTAACGACGATAAACCCACAATGCCTAAAACTGCATTAGTACCACACACCAGTAGTCCCCAATGTGAGTTAGGTATTGGCGGTTACTCAATCACTAGTAGGGTTTGAGGAGCCCTACACATGTTAACAATTATATACTACGCCTACGATTCCCAGATATTTGAGATTTCTTCTTCCTCACCTGGTAATTCGTTCCCGTGCACTCTCGTATCCACAGACAGCCCTGACCCTCGATCCCATAAGTACCACGTACGCGCTGAGCTCTCCAAGCTCCCTTCACAGCCGTGGTCTCCCTTCTCCTATGGGTTCCGAATGCAACTCCGAAACTTGCCCTAATCACGGAAACAACAGGTAGACTATAACATGAGCCCTAATACAAAGCCATAACCGTCAATAGAAACTAGAATTAAAGGATGAACATTGCATAGCTATAATGTAGTTTGATACGGAACCTCGGCTTACCCTCGACGAATCACGAAAACAAACAGATAGACTGGTAGCAGAGGTCGAGCTGATCACGAATACATCAACGGAACTGAAATCGGATCAACGAACGGATCACCACCTCAAATCAAAGTTCTCAACCTCACCTCTATATCACTCAGTCTCGAGCTCTCTGTTCAGGGGAAAGTGGGAAAACTCTCCCATGGTGAAAATGAAGGCTATTTATAGAGGTAGCATTCAGCTGACAACGCTTTAGCGTTCAGAATCTCCAAGCTTTAACATTCCAATGCTTGAGTGTTGACGTTTCCCCACCGCCAAGGCACTGCCCCTCACATGTCAGCTGAGACGCGTAACTGACACATGTCACTTTATGTCCCATCACTGCCAGTCAACTTGTCAGAGTGGCCACGCTTGAGTGTCCACCATGCTCCATGCCTAAGCGTTAGCACGCTTGAGCGTTTCCTTGTTCCACGCTTGAGCATTCTACTCTGGATCACTTATTCTTCATGCTTTTCCTATCCAATTCAACCCTAATTCTTAGCGTACCTTGTAATCATATTTTCCCACCATAAAACACTCATCAAGCCTAAACACACATACATCCATATATTAATTAAAGTGATAAAAATGAGGATATTACATTAGCAGCCCCTTAAAATAATTTCGTCCTCGAAATTCGGCTGTAGGTGGGTGTGCAGAATACACTACTCTCATCCACTATTTAGCAAACTTACGGTACAAACTTCATTAAAACATGCACTTGTTGCATCAGCTTGAGATACATATACAGACAGCGATACAGCCATTATACTTAACATTGCAAAACTACTACTGTTCTTTTCGTACATCAAAACCAAAGATCATCCTAAAAAGGATGTTACAAACTATTTCCAAAAAGTTAAACTTGTAGTTTTCGTTCATGGTTGGGATGTTCCAACTCTTCGCATCTTAAACATACGTCCCGCTGTTGGAAATCTCTCTACCCTTTCTTCTTGTTCTTCACCTGCGCCAGGCCTTGCTACTGCTCTCTATCTGCATTCCCGAGCTATGTGCCCCGACTTCCCACATCGAAAACACACTGAGTCTCTTGTCCAACAGTCCCTGATTAAGTGTGCTCCTCCACATCTAAAACATCGGAACCTTCTCTGCCCTTCTTCTATAGTTGTCACAGCTTGCTGGCTAGGACGATTATACGACTTCTATTCTTGTTGAGGCTTCTCCTCTCTTTCCCTTTGATAGTTTCTCACGGGTCCTATATCCTTCTTCTGTTGACGAGCTTCCATCTGCTTATCAAGAGTTTCCCCCAGCAGCACATCTTTCGAGCATTTCTGGGAACTTGGAAATTCCCAAAGGTAACACTACCCTTTGCAGCTCATGTCTTAGCCCATCCTCAAATCTTCTGCATATCCAGTCTTCATCCGGACGCACTTGATAAAACTTTGAAAACTTGAGTAATGACTCAAACTTCATCGCATACTTACCAACCGACAGGTTCCTTTGCTTCAAACTGAGGAATTCTTTTTCCTTCTCATGCCGAGGGTTTCCGGGAAATATTTCTCCCCATGAAACAGGTTCTGAATAGTTCCCATGTGATTGCTCTTCCTTCTGTCTCAGCATCTTCTGTCGATTCTTCCACCAAGATTCAGCTCCTCCCACCAGCATAAAAGATACGTAGGTGATCTTTTGATCTTCCCTACAACACATGGCCACAGAGATCTTCTCCATCTCCTATATCCACAGCTCTGCCCCTTCCGGGTTGTACTCGCCATGAAACTGAGGTGGCTTTCCCTTCACGAATGCGACCAATCCTGCATCCACTACCCCTGCTTTTTTTCCCTGATTCTGTGCCCTCTGCAGATATTCTTGTTGTAATTGCATCAACTGCATATTTTGTTGTGACTGCTATAGCATAGTCGCCGCTATATCCCTCAGAGTTCTCATAGCTTCAGAATCCCCTCCTTCAGTCCTAGAAGGACCATTACCATTGATTTCAATACCAGCATCCTCGTCCCTATCACTCCCTTCACTGCGAGTCCTTCGAACCATCGCTTCCTGGTACTAGAAACTGGTAACTCATATTCATAAGACGTATAACATAGCCAACATGTAAATACAGATCTTATGAGTAGTCGAGATAGTTATCATTGCTTCTCAACCTAGAAACAATAGACAACTCGCGGATTGGACACTTTGCCAAACTTCTAAACATAGTCAATACCCTGTGCGAGTTCAACTACACACGGCCAGTCCCAACAACATTACCTCACAATCTAGATAGAACCGAACTGCTCTGATACCACCTAATGTGATGCTCCCAAAACTTAACCTTCCTAACTGATACCATAAGCAACCAGATAAAGCTTAATTGAAACTTAAGCAGATAAACAGTTATTACAGTCTAATATTACACATCAGAGTTCCTCTAGGAAGCCATGACGTAAAAACAACAACAATAAAAATGGACGCCCCACTGGTCGTGGTACTAACTCACCAGAGACTCAATGATACCGCTGAGGTCTCTTTTCTTCTACTCGAGAACCGCTGACGTCAAACTTGTTTCTCTCAGTGGAGTCCCACCTCGACTCGGGTTCACCCGCTGCAGTACCTCGGACAACTAACCAGCACCTCCGCCTTCGGATCACGATTTGAACGACGACAAACATGGAAACATGGGGAAGCATGCATAGGAGGTAAGAAACGCTACAATATCATGCAAAGGGAGATCACATGGCATATAACACATCAACGTACACAACAGCAACACAACCAGCAAACACATCTATCTCTCGAGTTCATCACCACAGTCAACCTCCAGGTTATCACAACTAGGGATCACCACTTACTCTACATGCACAATTGAGCCTATATTATTGGCCAACAACGTACACCCTTAACATGGGAATACAATAGTCAACCTCCAACTGTGAGGAATGACAATCCAATCTCCAACTGTGAGGGTGGATGTTCACCAGGTAAGAATGACTCCTCTAACTGCGAGGACATCTAGTCAGATGTTCAGGTAACCACCTCCTGAGTTTCCAAGACAGTGCAACAGTGGTTCCTCCAACTACGAGAAGCACTGCCTCCCCTAGCCCTTCTAACTGTGAGAAGACCCGAGAAGTTATACAACAGTGAGAAACCACCTGCATCCCTCCAACTGTGAGTTCAGCCATCTTGGTCGCCCCGAAGTGTCCCCCTCGAACACCAATCTCGTCTGACAACCACTCAAACTGCTATTGCAGTTGTACACATGGCTTTTACCATAACAATGCAAATGCTATGATTATGCACCCATAATCTCGACAACGTCTTAACAACAACTTAATCAACGTCTAAAGGTCCACATCGATCCTCCACCTGTGAGGATGTCACTCTCCAACTATGAGAGCCACCTTCAACTTAGATCAATTAGCTAATAACATCTACTACAAATCCAATAACACCAACCACTCTACCCTTCTAACATCACACCAACCGTCGCCACAGTCAACCAAGATCATATCAATCACATCAACAAGTTATCGCATAATAGCATATCATCATTGTAGGCATACCAACTAGCAATTAAGCATATTATCACAACAAGCATCTCATCTAGCATGTTATAATGTACGGCACCATTTACTCATGTTCTCAATTACCACAAATAGACATACATCCTCAATCAACATATATCATAAATCGACCTAACGACGATAAACTCACAATGCCTAAAACTGCATTGCTACCACACACCAGTAGTCCCCAATGTGAGTTAGGTATTGGCGGTTACTCAACCACTAGTAAGGTTTGAGGAGCCCTACACATGTTAACAATTATATACTGCACCTATGATTCCCAGATATTTGAGGTTTCTTCCTCCTCACCTGGTAATTCGTTCCCATGCACTCTCGTATCCACGGACAGCCCTGACCCTCGATCCCATTAGTACCACATAAACGCTGAGCTCTACAAGCTCCCTTCACAGCCGCGGTCTCCCTTCTCCTACGGGGGTTCCGAATGCAACTCCGAAACTTGCCCTAATCACGGAAACAACAGGAAGACTATAGCATTAGCCTTAATACGAAGCCATAACTGTGAATGGAAGCTAGAATTAAAGGAAGAACATTGTATGGCTACAATGTAGGTTGATACGGAACCTCGGCTTACCCTCAACGAATCACAAAAGCAAACCAGTAGACTTGTAGTAGAGGTCGAGCTGATCACAAATACATCAACGGAACTGAAATCGGATCAACGAACGAGCTACCACCTTGAATCAAAGTTCTCAACCTCAGCTATGTATCTCTCAGCCTCGAGCTCTCTATTCTGGTGAAAGTGGGATAAATCTCCCATGGTGAAAATGAAGGCTATTTATAGAGGTAGCATTCAGCTGACAACGCTTTAGCATTCAGAACATCCATGCTTTAACGTTCCAACGCTTGAGCGTTGGCTCCCTCAACGCTTGAGCGTTGACGTTTCCTCACCGGCAAGGCACTGCCCCTCACGTGTCAGCTGCGATGCGTAACTGACACGTGTCACTTTATGTCCCATCACTTCCAGTCAACTTGTCAGAGTGGCCACGCTTGACCGTCCACCCTACTCCACGTTTAAACGTTAGCACGCTTGAGCGTTCCCTTGTTCCACGCTTGAGCGTTCTGCTCTGGATCACTTATTCTTCGTGCTTTTCCTATCCAATTCAACCCTAATTCTTAGCGTACTTTCTAAGCATATTTTCCCACCATAAAACACTCATCAAGCCTAAACACACACACACATCCATATATTAATTAAAGTGATGAAAATGAGGATGTTACAATGGGCTTAGGGAATACCATGGACACGTGACCTTGACTTTGCGGACCAGGTGGACTGGGGAATCGTATTTGTCATCACCCTGTATCTCCGCCTGGAGAACATTGTTGGAGGTCATGCTGTGAGGAGCACTTGTCAGGGGAGACCACCGAGTGGTTCCACCTCTTCGTATACCCCAGGTGTGAGACTGATTAGAGCCGGAGCAGATGGAGAGGCGCCATCTCAGGAGCGAGTAGTGTTAGGACACCCTCCCGAATTCCTATGCATGAGGGGCGGGGCATGTGTGATCACTACTCCCCGAAAACAGGTAAGGCCATGTCCGCGTCCCCTTGTTTGGCCCTAACAATCATATAATGACGGGGAGGGTGGACGTGATAATGAGGAAGAAGAGGGCACAGAAAGTGACCCTGAAGAGGACCCCTTGGATCCTCCCTCTTAGTAGTATTTTCACTTGGCCAGTGCGACAGCAGTGGTGTCAGATCCTATTTTATTTACTTTTGTTGGTACGTTTTGTAGGGGCTGTGACCCCAATATTTTGGAGAACTTATTACTTATCTCGTACTTTACGTTATTTGTTTACATTCGGTACTTCTGACAATGTGTTAGGTATGCGTTATTTAACGTATGAGTATTTACAATTGATGTATGTTATCTAATTTCTGCAAATATCGACTAGATTATCAAAAGAAAATTTCAAATCGTTATTTTATTAACCCGATAGATATATGTATATAAGTATAGTCCACTATTTTCAGCCGGTTAATATTTGTTATTTAATTTTCCGCACTTAGTGATGCCCTTCGAAAAAAGGGCGTTACAACCATAGCTTCATTCAAAAATTAAGGATCTTGGGAGCAAAAACTTGCGCACCCATGTTTCAAAACTGACAACTAAAGAAATTCCATAAAAACAATTCAAAATTCTAACAATCAAAATCCATAAAAGTAAGATTGTAATTTCAGATAGGCTTGTTTTAATCCTTTTCCTGCTTAATTGTTTTCATCAGTTTGTTACCGGTACTGCTTTCAGATAGATCTTCGATGTCAACATCCGACACCCTTTTCGATGGTGTACTTTCAACAGTATTTGCTTTGATGTCACCATTGTCAATTCCACCATTCGCTAAGTACTCTTCCACACCAAGAAATTGCATGATTTTTGAAGGGGTAATCTCAACACTTTCTCCTTGATTGTCCATGTAACATCCCAAAAATCCCATATCTATTTTTTTAGCTATTTGTGTGAATAACTTGATTGATAACACAATTTGATTAATCATAATCATAAGAATAGTTAATAATTGGAAATTCATATTTGAATTTCAATTGTGAGCTTAATAATCTTAAAATGTTGTTTTGAACCCAGTGTGTTGTTTTGAGTCGGAATCGGTAAAAATATTAATATTTTAATCGGGACTGCTTTACCTTGGGATGCGTGCCAGGGCCGGGGAAGTTGTTTTGGCCCAGAGCTGGGAGTAGTTCATGACTTTTTTCATGTTTCACGAGGCGTTGTCACCTTTATGTCAATCATCCATCACCTTTTCATTCCTTTAACCAATGGATTAAACTCCTGTGATTCTTGGTTGATAACCTATCAACTTTACCTTTTATGGAGAAAGCTAATTAACCTATTTATGGTTAATCTCTACTACTTTGCATAAGAACGCAACACCTATGTACTTGAGTCAATCCTAACCATCTATTTCCTTATACTAATTCCCATCAACCTTTAACCAAAATTTGGTCATAAACAAGATAAGGCCATGCGGACATATGCTTCCATAACACCATAAACACTTCTCATTTTCTCTTTCAAAGATCAAAACTCTCTTTGTTCAAGTTCTTCAGAATTCTCTCTTCTCTCTTCATATCCCTCACGGTTTTGGCTTCATAGTTTATGAATCAAAACTTGTTTCTAAGATCTAAAACCATAGCCGTGTTAGTCTTGATCTTCTCCACAACTTTAATCAAGGAAGTTTCTTGATTTGAGGAACTTTGTTCTTGAACCTCAAGAACACCAACCTTGTTCATCATGTATTCTTCACTAAGTAAGTCTCTAATCTTACTTTTCTCTTAATATCTTATCTTAGAATCATGAAACAACTTCTAATTCATGGTCTTTGCAAAACAATTTTCAAACCTTGTTGTTTTTCTCTATGTAGGTCCGGCCTCATCCTTCTTTCTTGGTGCTTGGAGTTTTGCTCATCCTAAGAACCTTCATTAAGGTAATGGGGAAGTGAACCACATCACACCACATTGGTGGTGGTGGAAATGGTTTATGGGTTTGGTTTGGGGAAAACCCTAAACCAAGGGTTTTGCCACTTTGTCTATTTGGTTCTCTATGAGAACAATGTTCTAATAATTAGTTATTGCTTGATTTGTGTTCATTGATGTTTTTGAATGGTTGGAAATGGCTTTTATATGTTGGAAAACCCTAACCTAGGGTTCCTCCATCCTTTTGTTGAAAAGAGTTTGTGAAAATGTGATTTTCGGATCTGACCTTGTGTGAGTCATTTCGGGTTTTCTCTCAAGCTAGACCTTGGATTTCAAAACTTGTTTTTGATCCTACAACTAGACATCTTGGGCTTCATTTTGATCACTAATTTCGTTTAGTTTCGTGGAGATTGACCCTTGAAAATCTGTTTCAATCTAAGCATAAATTTGTGTCTTGGTATCTGACTACAGTGACTTACTTCGTGAAACTGTACCAACTCAATTACTTTTTGTGAAAATAATATTTATAGCCAAAACGTAGACATCCTAAGCTTTCATATGAGTCCTCATGTGCTACAATCCGAGTTCGTTTGGTCAATCAAATGTTTGCCACAAGTTGATGCTTGAAATACTGAAAATTCTATATACGGGTTTTGTGTTGATTTTTGGAATTTGATCTTATATTTTTATTCATCTTGATGCATTGATGTTTACTCTTGCTTATGATAGATGTTGGTGAAGCAAAATCTTCACATTAAACCTAGTATAGGATTCGGCCAAAGCATAAACAAAAAGGATTTTTAACTTCAATCTTTGAAACTTAAGTGATTTTACAACTCTAAAATGGAATCAATGAATGATGAACCAAAGCAAAACAAAGAAACATTATTTGAATGAACGCAACCTTATATTCATTCAAGAGATTCTTAAAACAAGGTAAAAGTATTTTGATCTTAAGTTATGGCTTAATTAAATCAAATGATGTTTTGAAAACTAATGAATAGAGTGTTCTCAATAACAAACAACTTTGAGAAATCTTATGTAACATTCGGTTACCTAGTAGGTTTTTAACGCAAAATCGATCTTTGATTTCAATACAATACTTAGTTTCAAGTTAGTACAAATGATTTCAAGATTAAAAAGGGTTTGGACTTAAGAAGACTTCTTTTCTTTAGTTAATACAAAAGAGTTTTAATCTCCAACTTCCAACCTTAAGTTTAATTGAAACTACAAAGCTTTTTGAAATGATGTTTTCAAAGGATAAGACTTGAATCAAAGTTACTAAGGCACTTTGCCAAGGTATAAAACAAATAAGTGTTATGTATTCACCTTTTTACAAAAGAGTTTTGAACTCAAAGCTAAGGATTTTCCAAAGTGTAAAACCTTAAGTTGAGTAATTAACTCAGAGTGAAAGAAAAAGAAAAGAAAATATAGGACATGGTGAAAGAAGACCGTATGCTATACCATTGATGATTCATTCATCAATCTATTCATAATTCTTAAGTGAACCAAGATGCATTTCATTACTTGAAAGACAAATATCCTCTAACTTAGAAAGGATCTAAGACTTAACTAGAGGATTCTCAATCCTTCTTCATAAGACTTTTAGGACTTAAGAAATATATCATAAGACACAAACATGAAACGTTTTGGATTGGAACAGCAGTTCGACGATGGGACGGTGAGTCGGACCCGAGAACATCATCTACCTATATAGTCTTATGATGACTCGATCCCGGAGGGATCACGAGATTATCCAATGGATAAGAGTTTAAAATACTTTAATAGTGAAAGATCTATATGAGAAGATTCCTATGGAATTATGAGTTTTATTCTGTGAATTAATATTAACACATGATATCTGTGTAAGCCTTATAAAGGTAAGATTCTTGTGGAATCATGAGGTTTATCCGATGGATAGACATTTTATCACATCTTCTTTTGTGTAAGCATTGTCATTGTTATGCACGAGTCAGTAAGGCCTTGAGCCTAGGAGTTGAGCTTACACCTTGCTGCTGGTGCGAATCTTAAGGTGATGATCTTAAATGGTCTTGAGGATGCTAGGGGTGGACATTCCATAAGTGACAAGTTGGTGATTCTTTTGTCATGGTATTCTGTGCACTGTTATGACATCTTTGACTAGATGTCGTACTTTTCACGATTGGTGTAGAGTGTTTCCGTAAAAGCCAGATATGCGGGCGTTACGAATGTTGTAGCATTAGCCCACGGCTGGCGTACACGGAACAAGCACTCCCAATCACTCTCTCCGACGATCATATTAGCTCCATGGAATAGGGGTCTGAGTCATACCCATCTACATATTGAATGCATCATGTTCATCATATTAAATGACTTGAATATGTGATATTGTCATCTTGGTTAAATGTAATATTATTTACATGGTGATTTCTAACGGGATGACTATTGATGTGATATATGTTGTATATGTATGTCATACCGTTTTTACTTCTGCCATGTGTTGTGTTGATGAATTGGGATCTCACCTCATTACTTTGTTTGCATCGGTGTGTGCTTCTCTGTTGTCTCTGAAAAGGTCGTGATGCCGAGACTCCACCCGGCAATACGTATATGCTTCTCTGTTAAGTTTCCCTATGGTTCCGGCGTTTGGACATCTAGCCATGATGGACGTCTAGCAAAGTACATGGGAAGAGCCACACTCACCATCCGCAATGGTCGCAGAGGAAGTGTGACACCCACTAACCCACATATGATAAAAAGAAAGTAGTCATATATAAAAGAAGTTATAAACTAAAAACCAAAGGTAGCAAGTACCACATGATCCAAAACATATAAAACCATAAGTAATAACTGCGGAAAAACATACATAAGACAAATCCAAATCCCGATGTCAAATATCAGAGTTAGTAACCACTACCAATAATACATCGAAAAACAAACCAACATAGACTAAACTATGCTAAGAGCAAGCGATCTCCTCAGGATCACTCCTCAATTGGATGATCACCATCCTCTGCATAACAAAAGGTACATGCAAGAAAACAACAACAATAGGGAGTAAGAAACTGTACGTATAAACATAAACGGTAATAGAGCAGGTAGCAAGATGATCACACAGCATGTAATACAAAATATAGCAGGTCATACCATATCACATCCTATAACATCAATAATCATGCTATGCGATTCAAGGCTACTCCACTGCTCCATATGCAATGTGGATCCAATAACTAACTCAGGAAGATGATTTTTGGAGTTACGTATCCATATTGGCCAATAAGCACCAACGTCGGCAGTTCACCAAACTCTAGGATGAACCCCTTGGATAGCCGATCCATCATGACTCTCTGATGGACCACCACGGATACGCATGATTCACCTAACTCTTAGATGAATCACCGCAGACGACCAGTTCGCCATACTCTTGGACGAACTTCCCAGTCACCGTAACTTCCCCCAAACTAACTACTCTATGTCATGATGCATGCAATGCTAACATACATGGCAACTGCCTCCATCCACGCCATTAACAATGGCTAGTAACTTTGACCAACAAGCATAAAAAAATGGTTTATCAACATCAAACTTGACCAATAAGCATCAAGAATGATTTAACTAACAACATTGGTAACACTATGTCGTCACTAATAACATCATCTTCTTATTGAATAATCTCTTTATTAAGTCTTCATGTAGGGTCATCGGTTAACCCTCATCTTACCCTACCCCAGAACCTATATGTTCATACTAATCCCTTCTCCCCGTACCTTGCATGACGATTCCTACCTAAGAGCTAAACTTCAGCAAAGGTCCAACTTGACTCCTTCCAACGGGTTCAACGAGCTTGAGTAAGAACGTCAAGAGAAAATGATGATTAATTCCCAATTCAAAGAATTGAAGGGAATCAACACAAAGGTTACAAGATTACCTTGATTAGATCTTAGGAGAACTAATCCGCATGACTGCCGTTCACAACGCCGGCACTCGATAACTAGAGTCTGATTCGGAAAAGGAACGGTTCAACATTCAATTCAAATTCAAGGAATTAAAAGGAAAGAAAGAAATAGGATTGGCTACTTGACCTTAGATCAATACTAACAAAGAGGATTATCCTCCAATCACAAGAGTTAACACCAAGGGATGTGTTCTTGAGGAAGAACACTCAAAACTAGGATTGAAAGCTTGAGAGATTTGAAGAACATTCAAGGGATTCAATGAGAACGCAAGAGAAAGATAGCAGACGGCTATTTCTGGAGTTAAGAATGATAATTTTAGGGTTTAGGTCGAGCTAAAGGATATTAATATGAGTTAGGGTCATTATGGGCTGACTAGAAGCCCAAAAACACGTTTCTGCTACGCGTCGATTCGCTAGGCGAACCAGAGAGCTCCAAAAGCATTCTATCAAATTCTCAAGGCAAACTTGCATTCACGATGCGAACCGATAAAAGTCGAATTTGTCCATAAAACCAAATATAAGACTTGTAGATAATTCGCTAGGATTTCCAACGCATCCAAGATCATCTCAATCGAACATCTAGAACTCAAGATACGGCCAAAACCGTAAAACCTGTTACTTGGACTCGAATGGATTGACCCTTTCTAAAGGTTAAACTACCCAAACATGAAACTAGATATCTATAACCAGCGTAACAACTATAGATAACACATAACAACACTTAATAACAAGCAAGCGAACATTTGGGTGTTACAGGACGAATTATTAACTGTTCCACCACTTGTCTTCGTGTCGTCTGCTGTCAGGGTTGTAGTCGTAGTGGAATGCTAGGTGGACTTTTCTGCCGATGCGTTCAGTGCCTCCTACCTCTCTTGGGGATAGGCCGCCTGTTGGCAGAGTTGCGTCTAAGGAAACTCTTGTGACGTCTTCCGTAGGAACACCAATAGTAGTCCCTGCTAGGGTTCCTGTTAGGCCTCGTTTGAAGGGTCTTGGTTAGAAGGCAAGAAGTGAGGAGATTAGGAGGGAGGTGATCTACTTATGCCTTCATATCCCTTTCGCTTGTCTCTCCGTAAAGGAGAAGTCAGAGGAAGCATTCAGCGGATGATCCGAAGGATGTCTTCCTGTGTAGTGTGTTGCCGACCTATATAGGGGGTCAGAGTGTTTGTACCTTTCCTTTATCTTTTGTGGAGCTGCGTCTCCAAGTATCTTATGTTTAGGTGTTGCGTCTCCAATCCTTTATGTTGAGTCTGTATCTTTCTGTTTTCTTTTTGTAGTCAGGTTGGGTTTTATGTAAAACCTTTATGAACTTATATTATGAAATGTTTCTATTTACCTTATATGCATAAACAGTTACAAGTTTTTACAGTTATGTCATGTGAAAAGGAAAAATTTACCCCATCTTTCTTAAATAATTTTAATTAACCCGTTTTCGGCCTTTTAGTTTTAAAAAAATGTTCGTTATGTGATGCCCCCGGAAAGGGTGTTACAGCCCGTACTTTTAATCCCATTTACCGATTTGTCATTTTCAACACCAATATCAGCAAATTGATTCATAAGAGCAACACAACCAATGGAAGAACCTAATTCCAAATTCTGCATATTTTCAACATTGAATTATTGCCTGTATTAGTTTAATAAATTTAAATAATGATAGTATAAATATTGAAAAAAAAATGTATACTACTTTATGATCTTTTAGATCCTTGAATTTTTGAATGAGGATAGGACCATCTGTTCACCCTCTTTATTCGATAAGATGTCTGAAAACTTGAACTAAAAAGATTCTTGACTTCAACTTAAAAAATGCAAGTCTTATTATCAGAACCCAACTTAGACATCCCTGATCGGCCAAAATGGAACTCCATTGTTCTATTCCCAAGGCCTTTCAAGAACGTATAAATCACATCATAGCAAGATATTTAGCATATCAACAGTAAATATCAGAGTAAACGATTACACAAAACATAAACCATGGCGGCCCTAAGTTAACATAATAAAGTTTCAAAAAAAAAAAAAAAACGAACCAAAAGAGTTTACAAATCAAAAGGAGATTCAAAACTCTAAAACGAGAAGATTTCCCATATGACAAAACCAAACTAAAGGAACCAGCAGCAGCTACCCAAGCACAACACACGTGCGAGGATTTTCAGAGATGGCTTCCTTCATGAAGTACCTGAATCTGAACCAAAAAAGGCGGGGGAGTACCAGAACTCAGTGAGGGATAAACAAACAATAACATCAAATAGTACAACATATAACTATATATTTAAGCATATGCCAATTTGTAAATTACAACTTACGAAACCATACATAGCAGATCATCTCTTGCCATGATGTCAACTTGGCATTGGGAAAAATGCTTGTGTATCCCCTTGGAGTTGTTCACTAGACTCTCCCACTTCGATAGTCGCATTTCTATCCCGGTCGAAACTGCTGACCGGCAAGTGACCTCGGCCACTGCACAACATCCTTCCAAACTCCGAGATTGTTCACTAGAGTCCCTTTCTCCAGCGGTCACATTTATACCCCGGTCGTGTCCGCTAACCGGTCGGAGACACAAAGTCTTGCTCAACGTCCAAAACCCAACCCCTTTACATATGCATGCCATGTTCATGAAAATCAGCTCACAAAATCGCATGTTCACCATGTGCCTCAACATAGCTTACATAACCATTACAATGGTAATCAATAAACTTCATAATGATGTCAATCATAAATACATGTAGACAACATTATAGCCCTTTCATTCACAAACTAGAAGCATTTCACCAATCAGTTTCAACACTTGTTTCGTACGCATATACATAGTTGAGTCAATAAACCTTACCTTAACATTTGTCAATGATTTCACGGCAAACCTTGTTCATCACAATAAGCATTCGCTTCGCTTTCGAAGCTTAAAACTCAATACACAAAAAGTACAATAACCTCATAATTCAATAAACACATGAATAAAAGGTCATTGCCCATAGACCATCATAAACATAGAACTCAACAATAATTCACATATTTCATCTACTTCGTTTTCACTTAATTACTTTCTTCACATTACTTGTTTACATTATCCGTCTCGAATAACATTCCTTATCGTATTTAGCACAGTTAATAAGTAGCCCCCACAGCTATACTCTCTTCTTTCTATAAGAACTAACTTAAGCATAAGGAAGAACCATTCTTAGATTCAACAAGAACATAAACATTTCTTATCCTACTTTAAACAAACACTTGTACCCCATAATAATCCTACCATACATCTGTTTAAATCACCATCATATAACTCCATTCTAGTCTTCACACATTCCTCTTATTCTGTTTCGTAATCTCATATTCTATAAACATAGTCCACAATCATGTTCCTCTCCTTTTATATTATTACTTTACACCAACTGAAAATAAGTCGTTTACGACCCTCAAACACAATCTCAAATTAATCAATCATACTCAAGATTATAAGACAACACCATCTATACTTCTCTCAATTACACATATCTTAACCCTACTTATAATAGCATTAACGCAAAATTGTCATGTTTTCTCTCAAATCTCTCATTTTATTGGCACGTCATAACTATCCCATCATATGTATATGTTCGACATCTCATCAACTTATGTGTTACCCCACACTATGCCACAAAGAACTTTAACGTATAGTTCATCATTCGTGTTCATACCTCTACATACATGTCACTTCATGACAATTTTCCCTTTTATCTCCAATTTCACCATAATCTTTTCTAACATGTTTTTAATAAACCTCTCTTGATATCATAGTACTCCACATTAAATTTACTTTGTTTACACTCACTGTAATTCCTTACCTCTTTAAGAGCAAGAGTGGAGAAACACAGAGGCCTAAAGAATTATTTTGCTGTCTGGCACTGGCGCTTAGCGCAAGGGAAGTGGCGCTCAGCGCAGGGGTCAAGTTTTCAGGCCTTGCTCTCAGGTGCCCCAGCGCTTAATTAATGCTGGTTTTTGGACGCTCAGCGCTGCATATCAGTTCCTCTCTGTCATCCTAGGGCTCAACGCTAGGTTCCTGGCGTGATTTCTGCAGAATTCCAAAAACGTGAATTCTATAGAAATCCAACCATTTCAATGCACAAATATGTCTCGAATACATGAAGAAAATGCTCAAAACTTTCTGTACAACATCATACTTGAACTAGACAAACAACGTTACTTATATATCAACAACATCAAACCGAACGTAGTCTTTGAGAAACTCCATCCAACGTCTTTGTCTCATGTTCAGTTCCTTCTGATCGAACAGGTACTTCAGACTCTTGTGGCCGCTGAAGACATCGAACTTATATCCATATAAGTAGTGTCTCCAGATCTTTAGTGTAAAAACCACAGCAGCTAACTCAAGGTCGTGTGTCGGGTAATTCCTCTCATGAATCTTCAACTGGCGCGAAGCATACGCTACAACCTTCTGATGTTGCATAAGTACACATCCTAATTCCTGATGCGAGGCATCACAGTACACTTCGTAGGCGTGTTCGTCACTCCAAAAGGCATCACGAGGTACTCATAGTGGCCATAACGAGTCCTGAATGCAGTCTTAGGTACGTCCTCATTCTTTACTCTGATCTGGTGATAACCGGATCTCAGATCAATCTTTGAAAAGACAGCGGCTCCCTGAAGTTGATCCATCAAATTATCTATGCGAGGTAGAGGATACTTGTTCTTGATCGTTATCTTGTTGAGTAGACGGTAATCCACGCAGAGTCTTGAACTCCCGTCTTTCTTTTTCACCAATAAAACTGGTGCTCCCCACGGAGACACACGTGGTCTCACGAACCGCTTAGACATCAGATCCTCTAGTTGGGTCTTTAGCTCGGCTAACTCCATAGGTGACATCCTATAAGGAGCTATAGAGATCGGACCAGATCTTGGAACTAGATCGATCGAAAACTCGATGTCTCTCACAGGTGGTAAGCCTGAAACGTCCTCTGGAAAAACTTCCGGAAAATCTTTCACAACCGGCACATCGCTCAAGACAACGTCCCTCTCGATTTCTAAACAGGATAGAAGCATGTATCCCTGAACTCCTTCTTTCAAAAAAGCTCTTACTTGGTTGACAGTTAAAAATCCATAAATCTCAGGGTCAAGAAAAACTAAGGTTCTATGTGCACAATCTAAAAGGATATGGTTGGAAGATAATCAATCCATGCCTAGGATCACATCCAATAGAGTCAAAGGCAAGCATATTAAGTCAACAAGAAAGTTCCTATCATGAACAATAATAGGACAATTCAAACATACCGTATTTACAGTAACAGGTTTAGCAGTTGGAGTTGTGACAATCAAATCAAAAGACAGCGAAGAAACAGGCAAGTCTAATTGTCTCACACAATTCAAAGAGATGAACGAATGTGTCGCACTCGAATCAAATAGTACAGTTAGGAGATTACCAGCTATGATGCAACCACCTTGTATGAGATCATCAGATTTGGAAGAATCAGCACCACTCATGGTATACACTCTTCCCTTTGCTATTGGTCTAGCAATTGTCACATTGTTGACAGTTGGCTCGGTTTTTGGTGTAGGGCATTCCCTTGCGAAGTGTCCTATCTTCCTGCATTCGAAACATAGAACTCCCTTCAGCTCACAGTCATCAGCTTGATGTCCGTGTTGCCCACATTTGAAACATCTCAAGGCCTGGCCTTGGTTCTGGTCGTTTTCGCTCCCTGCACCGTAAGCAGAAGAAGTGACAGGACGATAAGATTGTTGTTTTTGACCATTCCCTTGGGGTCGAGAATACGGCTTCTTCTGGGACTGCTTCCCTTTCTGCTTCTGGTACTGGTTCAGGTTCCTGGACCTAGACGGCCCTCCTGGAGTACTCTTGTTCTCTTTTCCTCTTCTCATCTTTTCTATTTTTCTACACTTCTCCACCAGAGCTTGAAAGGTACGGTTCTCCAGTGGTAACACTGACTCCTTGATCTCGAAACGCAGACCTCCTTCAAATCTCTCGCACTTCCAGTCTTCGTCAGGTTGGGCTTGGAAAAAGCGGAAATACTTGGCGAGTGATTCAAACTTCGCCGCATATTCCCCGACAGTCATGTTCCTCTACTGCAGCCTCAGAAATTCCTGCTCTTTCTCGGTCCTGGCACTTTAGGGAAAGTACTTGTCCAGAAACTTGGTGCGAAATACTCCCCAAGTGATCTCTTGGTTGTTGGCTTCCAGCAGTTGTTTGGTTCCTCCCCACCAATATTCTGCATCACCCAGAAACAGAAATGTGGCATAGTCCACCTTCACTCCCTCGGGACAGTGCAGAACAGCAAAAATCTTCTCTATTTCTTGCAGCCACAAGTCAGCCTTTTACGGATCACAGTCCCTATGAAACTGCGGAGGATCATGACGCCGAAAATCGACTAACCCTCTAGCATCAGCAGCAAGATCAGCTCTTTGTTGGTTCTGTTGATTCTGCTAAGCCATTATTGTTGTCTGTTGAGCAACAACAGCAGCAGCCATATCAGCCATGGCCTGGATAGCCCGATTGATCTTGTTGTCATCAGCATTATTGTCAGTAGTGTCACGACCTCCACCACGTCCACCTCGAAGATTCATGTTTCCCTACAAGGCAGACGAATCATACCTTAATAAGGAAACATAAACAACCAAGGAAAAGGGAAAACAAGTTACTTGCCAGGCAAACCCATGCTCGCCACGCAAGCCAGAAGGTCAGCCTAAGAAGCAAAACACAGCCTCTCGGCCTCGCGAAACCAAAGCTCGCCCCACGAGAAACAGAGATCACACAACATAAACACAACATACTCACTTCCCAAGGATTCCCGAAAGACTCGACCAGCTCTGATACCACTAATGTAACACCCCCTCGGGTTCTACGTACTCGAACTCAAAATGCGAAAAATATCAGGAGAATAAAATGTTGGTTGCTTTCAAAAAATAATATAATTAAATAGCTACGTTCAAAAACGTGGTTCTAAAAAAATTTGCATGCATAGACAAAACAGACTCAAGATAAGGAAATAAACTCTTTAACGTGCATTAATAATTAAGATCCTTAAAACATAATCATAACATAAATCCAGGTCTAACATATACATATTACAAACTTGAGAACATAAGTTCAACGTACATGCAGCGATTAATATAAGACTGCTACAAAATAAAAGACTCCTAAGCTGGTCGGGCTAAGAGTAGCCTTTGGGATACAACCCAAAGTGGGCTTCTTCAAAAGGTTCCATCATCTGAGTCCTCACATCTCCGCGAGGACCTATGATCAACATCTATACATGTGTTCCAAAAACACAACAGGGTGTCCAACATGTACAGGCAAAGGTGAGATACTCATATAATAAATTTATCACGATAGCCGCACAGGCGACAAACAGTATAAACATCCACAGATAAATACAGCTATAAGAACAGTTATTTATGTAATACAATACAACATCTTAAACACTATCATGAGTTATAATGATGCATGAGACTTCAATATCATCTTTCTAAATCATGTACTCCGGAGATTCTAACTTCCCTTCATCGAGCGATAGGCCGCAGTAACACCCGTAACACAATTGTCCTCATGAGTCGGCTTCTCAATTTAGGTCCGAACTCCATTTGTTCTAGGGTACCACGTCATAACCATATCTTGAATAGTATAGTCTCTGATCGAGTTCATTCGTGTTGGGTAGCCGACTTACCACAGCACGGGGTCGCGAGGCCTCCAGCCACTTGTGGAGTTTCGACACACAGAATGCCCCTATAGACCTAGTGGTCTTAACTGGCTCAATTCTGAACTACGAAAGTTGTAGCTCGGTTTCAAATAGCACTTCTGCCGGTTCATGCATGTACACAGAAAGTTTTATGTTTTCTTTTTCGTTCAATCTTTCATTTGTCTAGACATAAAGTCAACGACTCATTTTAAAAGGACATTAAGTCCGTTCAAATAAAAAACACAGGACACGAAGTCCGAGTGCTCAATCCACGAAACACTAATCCGACGTCTCGATCACTAGGTTCGGGTTCATCTCAAAAGATCATCGTTTTTCCTTTTCGGTCAAACTTTCTCAAAACAGCTTTGGAAAACAAAACTCAATCTCATTTTTCTTGAAACAAAACATTTCTTGGTCAAAGAGAACATTTTCCGAGAAAAACACTTCTTCATGAACAAAAACCGTTTTCTAAGGTTCCACGTCTTTTTAAAACGTTTTTCTGAAATAAAACACGTTTTGCACAACTTTCCATAAAAACCACTTTTCCTTTTCAAAGAACATAACTTTTTCAAAAAGGAAAACATAACTTTTCTTGAAAAGTAACACGTTTTCCCAAAAATCACTTTTTGATTTTCAAAACTCGTTTTTCAAAACTTCGATTTCGGTTTTCGAGTATTTTAATTATTGTCTAGGCATAGCCTGTCCTATGCTCATCCAAGATATATATATATATATATATATATATATATATATATATATATATATATATATATATATATATATGTGTGTGTGTGTGTGTGTGTGTGTGTGTGTGTATCAAATAGTCCATAATCATAACAAAATATCATCCAAGGCATCAATGCCACAAATCATCAACAAGTAAGCACATATGTTTCATTAAGTAAAACAATTCCATATATCATTCAAACACATCTCCAAACCATCAATCAAAACCTTCACAACACATATATCAATCAAGCACTATGAAGCTACCAAAATCAAATGACTACCTCCCTTTACCTCTCTAAGTCGCTTTATCCAAACTCGCACGATTCTCGGCTCCGGCTTCATCCGCGTCGCCTAAAACAATCAAATACAATTCAATTCAAAAAAAAAATCAACATCAATATACAACATCAAAACATAAATTTTCCTTCCCCTAAAAGGTATAAGGTTCAGTCACTTTTGGTAAAAAGGGTTAGGGATCACATTTGGTTCTAAACTTTTGGATGGTTGGTTCATGAACTTGGTTAACACTACTACAAGTCCTATGACTCAAAAATATGAAACATGACTCATGATTCTTGCACATGAAGGTCTCGGCCATTTAGGATAAAAGGGGCTAAAAAATGATTTGGTTTTCCATCACTTGGATTCAAAGACAATAAGAAGGTTAAAGATGGAATCAAGAGTTAGAAATCAAAAATTTGATCAAAAACACTATTCATCATCTCTTCTATGTTTCGGCCACTTTGGGGAAAATGAGCTAGGATGAGATTTTGATTATGAGCTCTTGGGTTTAGGTAGAGAATAATGAAGTGAGCTCAAAGAAATTGGTTTCTCATTAAAAGAATTTTTCTACAATTTCTTATGAATTTTGAAAGTTTTGGATCATAAACTTGATTTTCATGAAAACAAGATTTGATCTTGAGATTGAAAGAGATTCATGAAGCTAGGAGATCATAGAAGTGATCTTACCTAAGAATGGATGAAGATTGATCAAAGATTCAAGGTTTTCTTCAAAGATTTCAAGCTTTTTGTTAAGAAAAATGGTGGTTTTTCTCAAGGAGGAAAAAGGTGTGTTTTTGGTGTTCTTAGTGGGGCTGACCTGCATGAATGAGGGCTGTAATGGGGCTGTTCAGCCTTAAAACAAAACACTTAAGGGTAAAATGGTCATTTCTTTTAAGGGTAAAATGGTAAAAGTGAAAAAGGTTAGGGGTGTTTTGGTCATTTCGCGTCCAGATATTTCCGAACTTCATGACGACTCTGGCATGCTCTCCCAAGTGATTTGACATGATGTGGCATCAAGATTATCCGTTATCGGGTCCCGGTAAATCCATATGCGGCTCTGTTCGTCACCCGATTGAGGATTTCGCTCGAATGAAGGTTAGGAAATGATTTTTTTTTTGAACTTTAACCAAAACGTAGAGAATTAAATTCTAAGATTTACTATCTCGTTCACGGGTCAAAATTAGGTCTTGATAGTAGTAAAACACTACTGTCAATGAAAAACGCAGACCAGGCTCCGCCTGAGTTTTCAACTCAAAACTTAATCGTAGCTTCCCACGATATCATTGAGCATGACTATGGTCTTGGAATATTTTATTCCCGTTTCTAAGGCCTCGAATAAAATATGAGTTCATAAACACTGTTTAATTAGGAAAACTTGAAAATCGGGATGTTACATACAACATATAACTATATATTTAAGCATATGCCAATCTGTAAATTACAACTTACGAAACCATACATAGGAGATCATTTCTTGTCATGATATCAATTTAGCATTGGGCAAGATGCTTGTGTATCCTCTTGGAGTTGTTCACTAGAGTCTCCCACTCCGACGATCGCATTTCTATCCCAGTCGAAACCGCTGACCGGCAAGTTACCTCGAGCACTGCACAACATCCTTCCAAACTCCGAGATTGTTCACTAGAGTCCCCTTCTCCAGCGGTCACATTTATACCCCCGGTCGTGTCCGCTAACCAGTCGGATACACAAAGTCTTGCTTAATGTCCAAAACCCAATCCCTTTACATATGCATGCCATGTTCTTGCAAATCAGCTCACAAAATTGCATGTTCACCATGTGCCTCAACATAGCTTGCATAACCATTGCAACGGTAATCAATAAATTTCATAATGATCTCAATCATAAATACATGTAGACAACATTATAGCCCTTTCATTCACAAACTAGAAGCATTTTACCTATCAGTTTCAACACGTGTTTCGTACGCAAATACATAGTTGAGTCAATAAACCTTACCTTGGCATTTGTCAATGATTTCACGACAAACCTTGTTCATCACAATAAGCATTTGCTTCGCTTTCGAAGCTTAAAACTCAATACACAAAAAATACAATAACCTCATAATTCAATAAACACATGAATAAAAGGTCATTGCCCATAGACCATCATAAACATAGAACTCAATAATAATTCACATATTTCATCTACTTCGTTTTCACTTAATTACTTTCTTCACATTACATGTGTACATTGTCCGTCTCGAATAACGTTCCTTCTTGTATTTAGCACAGTTAATAAGTAGCGCCCACAACTATACCCTCTTTTTTCCATAAGAACCAACTTAAGCGTAAGGAAGAACCATTCTTAAATTCATCAAGAACATAAACATTTCTTATCCGACTTTAAACAAACACTTGTACCCCATAATAATCCTACCATACATATATTTAAATCACCATCATATAACTCCATTCTAGTCTTCATACATTCCTCTTGTTGTGTTTTGTAATCTCATATTCTATAAACATAGTCCGCAATCATGTTCCTCTCCTTTTATATTATTACTTCACACCAACTGAAAATAAGTCGTTTACAACCCTCAACACAATCTCACATTAATCAATCATACTCAAGATTATAAGACAACACCATCTATACTTCTCTTAATTACACATATCTTAACCCTACTTATTATAGCATTAACGCAATATTATCATGTTTTCTCTCAAATATCTCATTTTATTGGCACGTCATAACTATCCCATCATATGTATATGTTCGACATCTCATCAACTTATTTGTTACCCCACACTATGCCACAAAGAACTTTAACGTATAGTTCATCAATTTTTATAAGTCACATCATCCGTGTTCATATCTCTACATACATGTCACTTCATGACAATTTTCCCTTTTATCACCAATTTCACCATAATCTTTTCTAACATGTTTTTAATAAACCTCTCTTGATATCATAGTACTCCACATCTAATTTAATTTGTTTACACTCATTGTAATTCCATACCTCTTTAAGAGCAAGAGTGGAGAAACACAGAAGCCTAAAGAATTATTTTGCTGTCTGGCACTGGCGCTTAGCGCAAGGGAAGTGGCGCTCAACGTAGGGGTCAAGTTTTCAGGTCTTGCTCTTGGGTGCCTCAGCACTCATTGCTGGTTTTTGGACGCTCAGCGCTGGATATCAGTTCCACTCTGTCATCCTAGCGCTCAACGCTGGGTTCCTGGCGCGCAGCGCTGGCGCGATTTTTGCAGAATTCTATAAACGTGAATTCTGCAGAAATCCAACCATTTCAATGCACAAATATGTCTCGAATACATGAAGAAAATGCTCAAAACTCTTTGTATAACATAATACTTGAACTAGCCAAACAACGTTACTTATATATCAACAACATCAAACTGATTTAACACAAATTTCATGTCAAAAACACACAATTTCATAACCTAAAATCCCAAATTATCATACCTCCAAGTTTCCCCCAAAATATATTATTTATCCAACTATTAATCTAAACCCCTCACCTAGTTTGAAGTTCATGAATATCTCTTTTCTCTCTCCCTATGCTCCGTCTCCTCCTCCTCTTCTTCGCCTTTTGTTTTCTACTAGGGTTGCTAATGGTTGCACACCCTCCTTTCTCTAACCATTTATATCTCATCACTTTTACTGAAAAGCCCTTGATATGTTAAGTTAACTTATAACTTAACACTTGGGTAATAAAGGAAGATGTACCTATCATTATTATGATTAATAATTTATTTTATTTGAATTACTTAAGCATATTGTACTTATTATTTACACTCTACTAATATTCTCATGTTATAAATAATTAATAGAGTAAATCATCATTTTAGTCCCTGAAAGTATGAGCCGCTGTCAATTCAGTCCCCGAAAGTAGTTAAATTATGAAAAAGTCCCTCAATATTAATTTTATAAATCAAATTAGTCCCTGAATACTAATTTCGCCGGTCAAGTTAGTCCCTGTCAGACTAATTTTACTAAAGAAATTAACATTCAGGGACTTTTTTGTAATTTAACATGTTTTCATGGACTGAATTGACAGCGCCTCACACTTTCAGGGATCAAAATGATGATTTACTTTAATTAATAACATGGCAAACAAATATTAAATTTTTTTCTTTATTTTTTAAAATATATATATAGCTTTTGCCACTTTTGGTGGGTTTTACACTTAATGACTAAATTAAGAATTTCATTAGGAAGCGAGTGACCATGATTGCAACAAGAAGGTAATCGAATTCCTGGGAACTGTTCGACGACTCATTTAAAGTCTTGAAAGTCACACTTTAAATTAAATTAATTAACAGCTGTTATCGAATTCCTTTAATTTTTTGGTTTAATTTTCATTCCCATTTATTTCCACTTATGGAAGGCATATTAGAGGCTTTCTTGAGAAAGTCATTTCCATAGTGTTTGGTTGGAGGGGAATGGAAGGGAGGGGAGAGATTTTTATAGCATTTATTGTTTGGTTTATTTTTTAGGAGGGGAGGGGAAGAGAGGGGAGCAAAATCCCTCCTCCCCCAATTTTGGCTCCACTCCAAAAGTGAGGGGATTTGGAGGGGAGGGGAGGAGAGGGGAGGGGTTTTAAAACATTTTGAATGGAATGGCTAAAATAAACCTACTTGTACATTTTAAAATCTAAAATTATAAGGGTATAAAAGTAAGTTAGTTTTGAAATCTCTCCCCTCCCCTTGTGAATCAAACACAAATAGTGTTACTTTCCCTCCCCGCTATTAAAATCCCACTCCTCCATTAAAATCCCTCCCCCTCCTCTCAACCAAACACAATAGTTAATTAAAATCCCTCCCCTCTCTTTTTCTCCACTCCATTAAAATCCCTCCCCTTCCCTCCCTTCATTTGAACCTAATACACCCGAACATGATAGGTTGACACCTGTCCAAACTTTTCTCTAAATGAGGATTCTTTTATATATATTATTATAGATTATAGATTACTTACTACAACTATATTGCAATTTGTGCTTGATATTTATATTGAGTAAACATCCAATTTGGTCCCTGAAATTGTAAGGTCGTATCAACCTGGTCCCTGACATTAACGAAATTTCAAATTAGTCCCTGAAGTTGTAAAACGTTAATCAAGTTAGTCCCTCCGTCAACTCCAGTCAGTTAACGCCGTTAGTGCGACTGAAGTGGCATGTTAAGTGTCCTGCTGGACGTCATATCATTATTCTACATCAAAAATGTCAGGGATTAAATTGAGACTATTCTCTCTCTTCCTCTATCTTTCCCTCTTCCTCCTCCTCACTCTTGCTTTTGTTCTTCCAACAAGATGTTTCACATTTGAAGAAAATGAAAGGATGTTACGAATATACAACAAAAATAGAAAAATAATGACAGAAAGAAGAGATGATGCCATGAGTGGGACTTGGCTTGCATGTGGAGAATAGAAGTAAGAATCTAATAAATAAATTTTATGGACCACCGTGTGTAGTGGATCTCGGCCGCGACGGAAAAGGAAAATTTCGGCGAAGATGGTGCCTGAGATGAGGGTCATGGAGAGGCTGTGGAGTGTGGGGAGGAGGAAAAAGGAGAGATGGAGGAAGAGAGAGAGAGAGAGAGAGAGAGAGAGAGAGGAGGAGGAAGAGGGAGAGAATAGTCTTAACTTAGTCCATAAGCAATTCAATTTAGTCCCTAACATTTCTGACTTGAACAGTGATATGACGTCCAGCAAGGCACTTAACGTGCCACCTCAGCCCCACTAACGGCGTTAACTGAGTGAGGTTAACGGAGGGACTAACTTGATTAACGTTTTATAACTTCAGGGACTAATTTAAAATTTCGTTAATGTCAAGGATCAGGTTGATACGACCTTATAATTTTAGGGATCAAATTGGATGTTTACTCATTTATATTACTGCTACTATATTACAAACAAAAAGTACCCTCAGAATTAAGTTACATTTAAGATGATGGCAATTTTTTATACTTGTTTTTATTAATATCATCTTATGATTGTTTGATCAAATATATTTGCAATTTGTAAGTTTTAAAATTACTGTGTATTGGCAGGTTTTTATTATTTTTGGGGGCGTCATTTGTTTACGCTTATGAAATTTATTCTTCTAATCTTTTTCAATTCATCTTTTTTTATACATTATATATTTTATAAATTCCACTAAAGAGTGGTTGAATATTACATTTAAAGTTATGAATATAATCTTATAATATATGCTTTATATTCCATTTTATTTCATTTTCTATTATTTAATATATTTTTTTTATCAAAAAAAAAAGTAATAGATTTTTTTAAAATTTATACATTTTTTATAATTAGGTATAACTAAAACTATTTATTGAATCAATAACTTTTTGCCTAACATGATAATATTTTTATATTAATATTATTTGTTTTGAAATATATATATATATAGAAGGAATGTAGTGATTGGGGGTATTTTTGTAAAATCACTTATGTTAATTTTTTTAAAAAAAAAATCTTTAGTGACTTCAGCAGAGGCAATTCTGTAATTCAACATTTGTTTTAAACAATTTTTTTTTTTAAAATTTGTTAAAAAGTTAGAACCCTTCCGTGCCGCTTACAATCTTCCAACCAACCTAGTTTGTCGAAGCTCCTCTCTCATTTGCCATGGTTTCACAGACCATTCACAACATGCTTACCCTTCCAGATTCGTCTCTTTATACATTAGTTACCATCTATTTTGTAGATTCCTTTTCTTTTTGTGGTTACTGCGATTAGGGTTAGGGTTCCAGTGTTGAGTTAATTTAAAATGCAAATGATCGAGGAAAAGGATCATTAAAGTTGTAACTTTAGTTTGGCTTTGATAGGGAGCTTCGCTGAAAGGTAACACGGGGAAGTGATCCATACATGTGAATCCTCATGAGCAAGGAAGGTCCTGAGGGATTTGGTGCCTGTACCCCTGGCTCTGTAAGTCACGCTCTCTCTATGGGAAATCCATTTTATTTTATTTTATTTTATGCCTTTTAATGTATTTGGCTCCACCGTTCTGTTTGTTTGCTGAGAATTTTGTTTGCTAAGTCCAATGAATTGTTGCATATTAGAAAGTGGGCTGCGTTAAGGGTTGCCACATAGTTTGTGTTCTGTTGAAGCTTATAATGTGTCACTAAATTGGATTAATTAGAAATTTAGTATTTTTGTATAACTGTTTGAACTATGCGGATGGTATTATGAAAAATTTAGTAAAATTCTAAAAGCCTAATTTTGAAAGGAAAAGTTATGTACATCATATTAAGGTGCTTTTCAAAAAAGCATATGAAGGGAAAGGTTAACAATGAATCAAATTTTTCACTTTTCCTTTGAGCAGGCAGTTCAGAAATGGGATTGCCATGATTCAAAGGGGTTGGTGTTTTGTGAAACTCCAATAGTTGGTGTAACAGTTTAATCAAAGTTGCAATTATTAAAAAGTCTGCACTACTGAAAATACATTTTAATCATAAATTTATGCAGGTATTAATTGCTGAGTAATTGAGAATATGGTGTGGCTCAAGTCTTGGAATCTGGACACCCAGATTATAAGAAGGGTGATGTAGTATGGGGCTTACTAAATGGGAAGAGTACACCTTGGTTCCCTCAACTCCAAAGCTTTTCAAAATTAAGAACACTGATGTCCCATGCACATACATATATCATCATCATAATCATAATCATAGTATAAAAGTGATCACTCCAATTATAACTTGCTGGTAGCTCGAGTTGGTGAAGACAGAGAGGTCGAAGTTACTTTTGTTACTTTCGTAGGAGCTGGAGAGGAATCAAAAGACATCAGGTATTGTAATCTAAGTTTGATTCTAGGAGCCTACGTTGTACAAATTGTTGTATACTTTGATTCAGAAATTGTCAACCTAAGTAGTAGGCTTCAATGAAAATATGTTATGTGGGTAGTTTAGTTGGAATGGTTGGATATTTTAATTGACAAATGGAAATTAATGTATGTTGCATTGAAGTGATTTGGGTCACATGCTCCAAATCAGATGGATCTAGAAGACAACAAATAATGGAAGTTGCATGTGCTATTTGCATTGTGCATATGCAGGTTGGAAATCTCTTGATTAATTTGTTATGAATCTCTCCTCACTCCTCTCCACATGCACATTTTTATATGGGGGGCTTGGTCGTGGGATTATTGCAGGTCAACGTACCTAGCTCATGTTCAGAGACCATTGAGTGTGGTTGGTTATGAGCAAATGGTTAATGATCTTTGTTCTTTACAGAGAATAAGGTCCTTTGTTGTTGTCTCAAGTGTTCTTTCCTTCTTGCAGATTGTGTTTTTCTAGTGTGTTTCTTTCCGGTTTATTGCTTTTCAACTACTCGGTTTACCGATTTGTTCCATGAGCTCCTTCCCCACCATGCCTTAGAACTCGCTCATGGTAACATTGTATTTTTTTTGGTGTCAATTTTCTCTGGTTTTCTGCTACAAAAAGTGTGCTAATATTCTACATTTCAATTGTTTTAATTGAAAACTTCAAATTTTAAGAGACATCAAGTGTGCTAATATATTTGTTGATGCAAATGGGTCCCTCAAACTTGCAAATTTTGGGTTAGCAAAGGTGCCTTTCATTAACTAGCAAACTAACTTGAGTTATCAACATCTTATTATTTCAAATTCCAAATGCTAACTGCATGAAATGTTCTCACTTGCTTCAGGAACATAAATCTCAATTATTTTGTCTATGAAATGAGCGCAAGGCCGTGTATATTCTCTCTAACTGTAGTATGTGGTTCAGTGATAGGTTGATTATAAGAACTATTAAACCATCCACGTTTCAATTATGTAGTGTGTTCTGTAATGCTGACAGTCTCTTCAGAAATTTGATACATAGAATGTGTTAGATGATGATAGTTGATACAATCTTATTTATTTTATCGGTTCTAGGTATCTAAGCAGAAGTACCATTGAAGTGGCTGTGGAATTTGCAGGTATGAACTGCTTTAACTACTTAGGTTAATTTATCCAAAATATCAAGGCCTCTGCTATATTGGTCCTTTCCTGGGGTTCAAGTGACCCTCCTGGATAGACTATCATCACTAATTTTTTGTTTATGCAATTTATTGTGCTGAGATATGTTTCTGACAAAAGTTTTTCAGATTTGATATAGTTCACCTATTTGTCTATAATTTTACAGGTTGTTTATTATGTTTGATCTTCACTTTCAATTCAATTTCACTATCATATTGTTTTCATTGGTAGTCCAGTTAGCAGCATGGCATCAGAAGATGAAGATGATCTTTTTGCAAAAAGTGAAACCAATTATTGGGATGAATTGCTAATGGAATGGGCTACGATTAGTGTAAAATGGTTGACCATTTATTTTTGATTGGTTAATTGGTATTTCAAATGTTTTCTTTGTCGTGAATGGCTTTGATAAAAGAATAAGAATGATTTGCTACAGGTAGTGTGTAGATATCATGCTCAATCTATTCTATCTCGATCAATTTGTCTACCGCCCTCTTAAACATATACAAGCTATTTAGTATATACGACATTCAGTTGCTTCTCTTGGCTTTAGTAAAGTTTAAATTATTCTGAACCTGCTAAGGTAATTCTTGAGTACTTTATAATACAGTGCTCCACAATTATGTTCACTCATTACAACTGTACTTGCTAAAAGGTCAATGTGAAGTTAGCTGCTGCTGAGGAAGCCCTTGCATTATCAGTATAAAGATACCTATGCTTTTTCAAGTTGAGCTAAGCAGTAGATCTCAGTCGGTGCCTTTGCTACGACTTTGCTCCATCTTTGCTGAACATATATGCTCCCCTTTTGAGGTTTGCTTTGCCTGTAATGAGGATTGGATTTGTTAGATGATATTGAGACTATGGTACATTTTCATACAACCTGTTGAGGAAATTCCAGAGTGGTGGAATGAACTAAATTTTTAATTGTTTCTTTTTCTTATAGCAGTTGAATTTTGAGATCAATTTTATTTTTGCTTAAATGGTCTGCTCTAAATTTGAAGCAACCCAAGGTCGCTATTCCTTCTCCAGATACCTTTGTCTTATTTGGCTCAAGCTTTGGGGATGAACTATGTCTTTGCTGAGAGCTTGGCACCGAATATGTTAACGTTGTTCTGGCCACTTCTGTCCATGTGGCCGATCAAACACTAGAAACTTCAGAAACCCTTTGATGACACCAATTTCAAGTTATCACTTTGCATTTTTCATATGTATCATGTCTGCCTTTTGCACCTCTCTCTCTCTCTCTCTCCATGTTTTTTTATTAACAAAATACTATTGAAGAATCTGAGTATCTTCATGTAACTAGAAGATGTGTATAATGGTTATGCACATTGTTGGTGTTTCTTTTGTTTGTGTTTCTCTTACTTAGTCTGGTCTTTCTTGTAGGAATTTTATGTGGGTCTCTTGGTCAAACTTAGGTAAAATCAACATCAAATATATTCAGTAACTCAATAGAACATTTTGGTTTTTTATCTTCATTGTCATTGCATGGATGAAAATTATTTATCAAAGTTTCATTTTTGTGATATCTGATTCTGATGTATTACTTATTAACATGATTTTTTTTATTGGAGTGGAAATGTTTCAAATGTCTAATATAGAAATAGAAATAGAAATTATTGCCCAAGCCATGCTTACGGTGTATTATAAAGCAACATTCATCATTGAATGAGTATTTTTCAGCCTAGCAATCAATTATCTGGAGAAATATTCAGCTTAAGGGATGCTGCTGAATACAAAATTGGATCAGCACTCCGCCTCCATCATTGAAATTGTTGACCTAACATATTATACCCTCTTTTCAAAATAAATTCAACCCATATACTCATTGATGGATTTAAACCTAATCAGATATATTTGCATTAAAACAGGGCTGTCAAATTCACTGTAGAATGTATTTTCGTATAATTATTTCTTGATAATGACTATCATCTCTTTGTAGGTCTGCTCCATAATTAGTTGATTGGTTGTCTGAACTAAATGAGACTAACCAACAGGTTCAATGGAAATTTAACCCATTTTAAAGCAATGATTTTCCTCATTTTGTGATTTGTTTTTCTTTCTGACCATTTTTTGCAGGAATAGTGATCAAAACACTGCAAAAAGTATTTTGGCTGTATTATGATCTAGGCATGTTAGTGTCAGTTCGTAAATTGTATGTTTTATACTTTATCTACCAATTATTATGCTTTTGAAATACACTTAATGTATTGTCACTTTTTGCAATTTATATTAATTATGTATTTGTCCAACAATTTATTTGTGTATTGATTTAAGTGATATTTAGATTTAGCTTGAAATCCTTTGAAATACAGTTTCTGTAATATCTATTCTCAACTCATTTGTTAAATTTGTATTATGGCAATTATATTTCGTTGAATGTAAAAAAAGAAGCAGCATACTTAACAAATATCACTTCCATTAGTCCATGTCTTAGAAGACAATATACTTAAATAATAATGCTGTGACACCCCCTTCTAGGACATCACATGTTTACCCGTTGCGAAAAATAGAACTTTGTTAAATTTGTTGGTTACTTTCGGAAAATAAGATATTTTAAGTATTTAACTTATTGTGAAAACCCGTGATAAAATTTTTCTTCTAACTTAGTTTAACATACATCAGTGTAAGGATCTAGAAATACATACATATGATGTTATCTTAAATTCATAAATAAGGCCTTATACGAATGGCCATTCAAAAGAGTCTTAGCTTTTCTTAGCCAGAGCAACTAACGAAACTGTTGTTCAAAAATATTATGATTTATCCTATAGCTGGTCCACCTCTAAAGTATTATGACTTCTCGTATGTCACCCCCTTCTGCATACTCAAGTGTCAGGAAACGGATGTCCGAATATTTCAGTGACATCTTGGAACTCATCTAAAGATGTATGGGTGAGATACCAATATATGGATTCAAACACGATAATTACATGCATTCACATCAATAGCACAGAATCATATACCATCATTATGTATAAGGTTCTACTAAATCAACAAGTAGTATATAAATAGGGTTTCACACCCGATAGTCATCGTCATTTTCAAAAGAAATGCATGACATTTCCATATTCATCATCTAATTCTTTACTTAATCTTCGGAGATCCCAACGCCGTTGTATTTATAAAAACTGAGCTAATCAGACTCAAGGTACATTGGCCCCAGGCAACAATGACCAGCACCTATGTGC
The DNA here is from genome assembly GCA_039655645.1 of Ammopiptanthus mongolicus. Classification (NCBI taxonomy): domain Eukaryota; kingdom Viridiplantae; phylum Streptophyta; class Magnoliopsida; order Fabales; family Fabaceae; genus Ammopiptanthus; species Ammopiptanthus mongolicus. Next base: position 77,665,964 of record CM077347.1, read on the forward strand.
TTACTTAGAGGTACATGAACACCATGACATTACGCGATTACATGGAATTACAGTCAGCGGTACTTGATAAATCGTAAATGGTCATACTATATTGTCCAACTCAAAGCACAATATTCATTGTGCGTATGATGCCATTATCCATTTAGGCACAATGTTACACTATGACTTAAAGTCATTACAGGGTTCCCTGCCATCAAGGTCCCTCATCCAGATGGCACGTCTGCCTTAAAACATATGCATGAGAAAAGACGTTTCAAGTCTTGCCACTTTTCTTTGTATTCGTTCTTTCGTTATCGTAGCTCAAGGCTCCCGACTATTCATAATTTACACTGTTTTAAAACCTTTCACCGTTAACACAGGACGAAACGTCCGAGTGCTCAATCGCGGATCCCTAGACTGATGCACCAGCCCAATATCCGTGGTAATAGAAATCATCATTCACATTTAATCACGTTTCCTCATAACAAGAGGAGGACACATAGTTTATAGGACACACAGTCCATAACATCGTTGCACGGCTTCTTATGCTATTTTTACTGAACACTAGTATCCCAATGTCTCGCATCCTAGGTTCATGTTTTCAACGTTTTTCACCGTTTTTCGTTCTGTGAAACACAAATCCAAAATGAAATCTCCGCAACTCATCCAAGTTGACGGATTTTATACCATTGGGAAAAACTCGTTTACAGAAAAACCTTTATGTTTGAAAATAGTTTGAAAACCATCGAATTACTGATAAAACCTAACTTTTGTGGAAAGTCCCTTCCCAAAAACCCATTTTTGAAAGGAAATAGCTGAGACCAAAAATGTCGTCCCAAAATAGTATTATTGTTTTTCGAAAATGTTTTCCGTAAATCTTTTCGGAATTAAGATGTCATTTTAGCATTAAAACGTCCTAAGTTGAAAAACTTGAATTTTTCCTCTTAATGTTGCTTTTTCCACATAAAGATTAATTTATTCTTAAAAACTAACTTTTCCTACTAACTTCATAAATTACTTTTGGATCCTCTTCTTCTTTAGAAAAAACTAGCGTCGTCGAAAATCCCCAACGTTTTCCCAAATTAATCTTTGGCGTTTATTGCAAAGCTTTTCAAGGCTTTTATCCCATTAATTAATTGAGCACTGACCACTGTCAGGCTTCCCAAACAACAATCAACATCACAATACAATTATAGCAGATAATGCAGGTAAAGTACATATTCAACTACCATAACACATATTAGCAAGTAATTATCAACAAATCAAATAATTACGGAAAGTAAATAAATCAATCACCACATAACTTAATTACATATTTACATATCAAATATGATGACATGCAGTCATCGGGAGAATCCCTCAGGCATTTCCCCCTTACCTTTTGAAGTTCCGATCGGTCCGGAAGTGGCCCGGTTTCTCGTCGACAACTACACACAATCAAACAATCAATACCTCAACTTTAAATCACAAAATTTTCCCTAACCCTCTTCACCTATGGTTCGGCCTTAGCTAGAAAAATTAGCTAGGGAGTTCCAAAAATTTCTATCTCTTGGATTCCATCCTTACTAGGTCTGCTAAGGCCTGATCAAAGCCTATTACACCAAAACTTGAACCAAAACCCTATCCACCCACACATAGGGGTTTCGGCCCCCAAAACCCATATGATATAGGAAGCTCATTTGGTTTCCAGCTCTTGGATTATGGTAGACAATCATGAACCTAGTTCAAAGAAAGAGGTTTGACATTAAAAGGATTTTTCTACAATTTCTTATGGATTTTTGAAGTTCATGGTTAAAAACTAAACTTCCATGAATCATAAGAATTAAAGAGAGAAATAGAGAGATTAAGAGGTGAGGAATGGAGTTATTACCTCCTAAATGATGAAGCTTAGGAAGAAAACCAACTTGTTTCACCAAAATCTTTGAAGATTAGGAAGAAAATGGAGGAAAGCTTGAAGAGAAAATGAAGAACAAGCAAGAACAAGTGAGAGAAGACTGAAATAAGGGGCTGGTCGAAATGGCCTTGTGGTGGGAGAGAAATAGAGAAATTTTCACTCAATGGCAAACTTGAAATTAAGCTTAGGACATTTTGGGACTTTTGTTAAAAGACCAGGGGAATTTTGGTCATTTTGCGTCTAGATATTTTGAAAATTATCATGACACTGGCACGCATCCCAAGTTGATGTTGACCTGATGTGACTTCGAGATTATCCGTTAGCGGGTCCCATTAAATCCATCTACAGCTCTAATCGTCTTCTAGTTCGAGTATACACCCGAATATTTTATATTATTTTCACTTTTGAACTTCAAGACGGATTTTTGAAAAATGTAGAGGATCGAATTAGGTCTTTATAGTATAAAACACTACTATCCATGAAAACGTAGATCAGGCTTCGTTTGAGTTTTCGGCTCAAAATTTAAACATAACTTCCTACGATAGCGTATAGCATGACTGTGGTCTCAGATTATTTTATTTCCATCTCTAGACCCTCCAATAAATTACAAACGACTAAGTAATATTTAATTAAAACAGAAAGCTCGAAAGATTGAAAAATCGGGGTGTTACAAATGCTATGAAAGTAATTGGTGATTTTCTAAATTAATGCTTGTGCATGTATATATCTATCTAATTGTTAGAAATGCTTCCTTACTTAATTTAGATATAACTATGTTTTTTGAAAGAAAATTCCATACAAATTATAAATTAACTATTGTTTTTTCTCAATCTTGCTTCATCCTCCAAAATTTACAGGTAATATCCATGTTTCTCAAAGGTAATTTCTTTTTATTTTTGGTACATTATTGAAGGGCAATTTCTTTTTATCTTTGCTCACTTAAATGTTTAATTTCCTAAAAAAATTATAATTGTTCACCCATATGTGTTGTTGCAAGAGTGCATCGTTCCAATTCATTGAAAAATGCAGAAAAAAAATACAAGGAAAGAACACAAATTTTGGTTCAAAGATCATTAAATGAATTGTTCTAATGCATTAAAAAATACAAAAAAGTAAAGATAGAGGATGGAAAAGGCAAAACTCTTGATCAATTTCAAGGTGATGAGTAAATCACTGTAGATTTCATTTTTATTTGTCTTTTGTTTTATTTTTTAAAGTTTTTCGTGTCCCCTATGCTTCAATATTATATATTATACAAATTCAACTTGAATATAGAGACTCTTTTTGGGCTTCGTTATATGGTAGGATTGATTAAAATGCATCCCTTGCCGATTGTAAGATGTTTAGAGCATAGATAGCTTAATTACTATCAAACAACATGTCATAGCAATTTTAAAAATTGTTTCTTTTGCATGTGAAAAGAAAGGCTTATGAAGTAGTTACTGAGAATGAGTGACTCTACTACAAGCAAAGTGGCAATCCTATTTATACAACACTGGATGATAAATGAATTTTTGTACTTAATATATATATATATATATATATATATATATATATATATATATATATATTATGAAAAAATAGAGCCAAATTTTTTATAATACTTATTTATAACCAAATATCGGTAAACTTTTTAATTTTTCATCTATCTATTTATGATTTAGCTATTACATACATACTTATTTGTTGCTCTTTTAATTTATTATTTACTTTATTTAAATATGAATATTCTTTTAAAATAGAGTGAGATATTCCTCCTAACACATAATTCTCTCGTACATCACACGGGTCTAAGATCTAGTTATAAAATATACCATAGTTTAAATTTCTTTCTTTTTTAATTCTATAATTTAGTTACGTATAATATTTAAATTTATACATTATGTCAACATATCAGGTTGACTCAGTTTCATTTCGATTTTTATTGGGTCAGGTTAGGGTGCAAACAAATAGTTGGACCAAAATATTAACTAAGGTTCAGACCAAGCTAAACTCATTCCGATACATCCATATACACCAATAAACACAAATGCAATGCAATTTTGAGAATCTTAATGTCGAGTCTCCAAGCACCTGATGAACTTATTTTACCCTAACTTTTGATGAACCAAACATTTGGGAAAATGATTTAAATGAATCGTATGATGTTGCTGATGTTTTTTTTAAGTGTGCAGATTGCTAACTCTTTATTTAAAAAAAATATTTTCTTAAAAGAAATGGTTATGTTCACAACAGCAAAGAAATATAAGCATCTAATGAATCTTCAGTGAAGCGTCTGATCCAAGCGTCTAATGAGACTCTGATGAAACGTCTTATAGAGCTTCTAAAGAATGTATGTACAAAGCTTTTGAAACCAATGAACTACTCATACAAAAGTATTAAAATATATTACTAAGACTTTGGACAACCAAAAGAACTTCGTATGAATCAAAGTAAATCTGATCAAGTAAACGTTATCACTATCCTCAAAATAGAAGCTGCAAAGTAACTTTCCTACTGTTGTTCTTGTGTTTTCCAACAAAAAGGGCATTAACGCTGTTCAAGGACAAAAGCAACTCTACTGTCAACGCTGATGTTCCCGTACTTCAGCAAAAATTAAGAAGTCCTATGCAAATGCTAAGTCCAACGTTCATCACCAATTAATGCATATTCAGAACAACTCTATTGCATTAATGGAGATTCGTTTTGTTTGAACAAAAACAACTCATTACTGGAGAATGTCTCTCAACGGATTAATTGATCAAAACCTATATAAAATGTTATATTATTTATAAAAAAGTATAAAATTTAAAAGAATGTAAAATATTATACTGTGTGTTTGATTCTACGGTGGAGAGTATCGAAATTGATTTTTCCCTTTGTCAAACGTGATTTTAGTAAAAATAGAGGTGTTTTGTTACTATCAGAAAAAATTGATTTTGCCTTTAAACCTCGATTTGACTATAAGCGAAGAAAGTAGCTTTTGCGATGAGTTGAAAAATTTACACCGAGTTTCAAATTAATCTTGCTTTCAAAATAAAAACATCCAAACATAAATCAGTTCACTTCAAACTCAATTGTAACCAAATCAATTTCATTCAAAACTCTCTAATTAGAGAGACTAATCATGAACCTATGGGTGCGGGAAAGGGACCCATGAATAGAAAGTGGCACTGCCAACAAGTGTAGCCCTAACCTATTTAATTGAATCTCGTTCTTCCTCCTCCTAGATCCTGGGATTTGGATTCTCTGCATTTGGGTTTCCTGAATTTTCCTGCATTTACTCAAATTTCAATGGTGATTTTGTCTTTATATCACCCATCAAATGTGGCTCCGCACTCTTTCTTGGAAAGATTATGCCTAACTGCTGGAAAATTCAGGAAACCCAAATGCAGGGAATCCAAATCCAACTCTTCGATTTCCAGTTACGATTCTATGAACACTCTTGAATTTTTTTCTTTTCTCTCATTTTGTGAAAAACTCAGTGAAAAATGCTGTCTGGCAGGTAATGGAATTGAGTCTTATTAGGCAGAGAGGAGAGGACTTTAGTTTTTAGGAGATTCTTTCAGAACTCAAAATACCGGCACTCCTGTTTGGTTTGATCATTTTTTGTTTTCATTTTCAATGAAAATAGAAAATGAACTTGAAAATACTTTTAATTGAGTTTAGTGAAAATGTTTTCACTGAAAACATTTCCTGAATTGGACCCAAATCTGAAAATAAAAAATAGTTGTTTTCAATGTTTTCATTCCCAAATTTTTGAAAATAGGAAATAAAAATAGAAAACAGGAAGCCAAAACAAATACGTTTTCAAATTTTTCAAAATTTGAAAATGAAAACAATTTTCAGAAAATAGAAACAGGAAATGAAAATAGAAAATGAAAATGCAAACCAAACAGGCCTAATCACTAGCAGATTTTTAGCTACATGTCCTAATTAATTGAAATATAAAATATAAACAAGGTTTAGGTGCGGCAAAAGCATGTTTGGTTTGGTTGGGTACGTCAACCAAATTTACTTGATTAGTGACAAATGTAATAAATTTTCAATCAAACTTGAAAGAAGGTTTTTCTCCGTTGACGAAATGTAAGTTTGCAGCGTAAAAGTAAACGTAGCTTGAGAGGTTCGCCTTATAGCAATGCCTATGTTGATATTATGGTCAAAGATCAAAAAATAACTTACGCTATTAATATTTTAAGTGATTAACCACTAATTGTTAAGGGGTATTGGTACCCAGAGAAACCTCCAAGTTAATTTTTTTTCCATAAGCAAAACCTCGAAATTGCCAAAAGAAAAGGGGCATGGAAATTGAATTGGGAGTTGTTGTGCCACATTCTGTTCTTTTGTCAAGCAAGAATATTTTGAATAATAATTGCTAGATCTGATGTTTGAATTGAAGTTTCCAGGTCATCTCATGAGAAATACGAGTTTAATTATTTTTTCAGATATCAAATTTTTTTCTCTCTACACACTATTGTTTTTGTTTAGTATCATTAATTGCTGCTTATATGTATTACTTATTTGTTTGTGTAACGCCACACTTTAGGGGTCACGATTATTTAACACAAGATTAAAAAAAATGCGGAGCTACATTAACATATAAAGAGCTTACCGAAAATATGAGTTTTTTTTTTTAATACTCAAGTTTCGAAAACATTTAAGAATACTTGTACTCATAAGAATAAATACACGTAATCATAAACAACATTGAAACAAATAAAAGCTTCCCATAATACATATACATACAACTCTCAGTTTTCAACATTTGACTACAAAAGAAAGTAACTAACATAAAGACAACTCAACCTACAATACTTGGAGACACAGCTCCACAACATAAAGGGGAAGGGGTACATCATAAAAGTAAAGACGCTGGGATAAGCATCAGAGACTGGCCAAAAACCATGGTTATCAATACCGGATCGGACCGGACCGACCGGTCGGACCAGTTGAACGTGGAACCGGACCAGGTACCGGTCCAGATGACCCTCAAAACCGGTGGTGACCAAAACCGGAAACGAACCGGTAAACCGGCGGTTCGCCGGTTTTCACCGGTCTTTTTCGCAGTGAAAAGAACCAACATCGAAGTGAAGAATCACAGTTTGAAGTGCAGATCTGAGGTGCGAGAATGAAGAATCACGTTTTGAAGTGCAACTCTGATCTACAAAAAAGTCTTGAACAGATCGAACAAAGGGGCAAGTGACGCTTCCCATCTTTTTGCGGATCGAAGAGGCCGCACACACGAAGAGGAAAAGAGGGAACCATAAAAAATATGTAAGATGGTGGAAGATAGAGGGGCACAAGAAGAAGAGAGAGACCTGAAAGTGACGGTTCCCGCTTCCCACTTCTCAAAATGTTAAGAAAAGGTGAATAGAAATTACATGATACAAATATACACTTCAGAAATAGTTAATAGTCAAAAATAATAAATACTGTAAAAAACATTTGCTCGAAACTATGCAAATGACAAAGGAGCGCTCAAGTTTCAAAATAAAGGGGCATAAGCCCCAAATAAAAGGTACTGACCCCTAAACTTGTAAAGTGCGGAGAGTATAGTACAGCTACTATCAATATATATTTATTGTTTTTTTTTTTATAAGCTATATTTATTTTTTACTTATTTAATATATTATATAAAATTATAAATTATAATATATATATATATATATATATATATATATATATATATATATATATATATATATATATATATATTTCATTGTCATCGGTTCAACCGCGGTTCGACCACAGTCGGACCATTGAACCATGAACCCGTGTCTTCACCGATTCGATGATCGGTCCGATTTTCAAAACATTGCCAAAAACTGACATTGTACTACTCATCAGAGTAGTACTCCTCTGGGTCCTCCTCCTCCTCCTCTTCCTCCTTCATGGCCTCCTCCTCCTCATCCTCATCCTCCAAGGTCTGCATGTCATATCCACTCATGATCTGTTCCGCATACCGGAGCATCTCCTCATCAGTCCTCATCCACCAGGCATCCTGACTTGCACTGGCAGGGGCTACCTCAGGAACGTCCTCCGGCACATATTCGGGTACTTCCTCTCCCTCCTCCTCCGCCATCTCCTCATCGTTAGACGAGAGGATAACGAGGGGAGTAGAGAAGGATACCCTGGTATGAGCCGGTGTGCTCTTGCGAGCAGTCATCCTCCAATTCGCCTGCTAGCGACGAATCTATGGATGTAGCTCAGAACGCACATAGTAGGCTTTGGGGTGGGACAATAGGGACCGAAGGACCAGCAGCAGATACAAGTACGGCAGAAGTAGACGGTGTAGTAGGTGGAGGTGGCATGGAAGTAGGATCGACGTACACGTCCCTGGGCTCCTCCCGGTGAACTGCAGGCTGGGTACTAAGTAGTCACAGACGATCAGCAGGTGGTGGTGGTGGTGGCTGGGTGATCCCTGAGCTACCCTCACCACTAATCTGTAAGGTGCAAACTCTCTCAAACAGGCTTGTCATGCAGAAAGGTAACTCCCTCCTACTCGTGAGACTCACAGCTCCGGTGTAGGTGCGACGTCCATCAGGATGGATCGTCCAAGCGTCCGCTCCATCATGACGTGTCAAGTCCAAGGTCAAACTGGAAGGTGGATTGCTCGCCATGTCTACTCACCACAGCAAGATGAAAATCACGCGAGCAGCGTAACAACAGAAGTAATGAGGTGAGATTCCGCACATCGCACAACCAGAACAGCAGTGCTAAAAGTCACGCACACACGCTCCCAATTGGCATACAGCGCATGGGCTTTCACAGTATAACAATTAATTACATGGCATCATAGTTAATATATCAATCAACAATAATATGGGTCAAATGTCAACTCAAATATACAATGACACAAATGCAACATGACTCAGACCCCTACTCCATGGAGCTAAATATATGAAGAGTGAGTGATTGGGAGAACATTGTCTGCGTATCTCAGCCCACTGTGCCACATCCAAAGATTGCAATCATTATAACGGCTCACGCCAGACGTTCTTTACCCAAATCATGATTTTTCCGATGTCCAGTCAGGACATTAGCGTTTTTCGATAGGTCACCCATGACACAGAGGAGCTACTCTCTGGCCACATGTGGTCTCCCAACCCCAACGTCCTCAAGATCTCCACGATCGTCACATCCAACAATCGCACCCGCACAAATGTGTAAGCTTAACTCTTGGGCACAACGCCCAACTCATGTACAAATGCATATGCATGTTCAAGAAACACTACTAGAAAATGTGTTTTTAGCGACCGAATTTAGCTACAGAAAGTCTTCCGTTGCCAATGGTGACCGGTTTAGCTACCACTTTTTAGTTTTTTAAAAGCTAATAAATATTATCAGTTAGCTACAGAATTGGCTACCGAAATTAGGGGTCGTAAAATATTCGGTAGATAATACGGTCGCCAAAGCTACAATTTTAAAAGTCAAACTTGTTGACTTTTTAGCTACCAAATCTGTGACCGAATTCTTGTTCAACGATCATATTGTTACATTGGCGACCGAAAATATGTTGGTAGCTAATCATTAAGAGTTTCGAGATGCGTTTAGCAAACGAATATCGCGGTCGCTAAACTAAAGCCCTAAATCATCTTCTTCCCCCCATTTTCTCTTCGCACTCTCTACAAACATTTCTGCCCCTATTTTCCTCTCTCACTCTCTGCAAACAACTCGTAGGCCCCTCTCTCCATCGCTGTCTCACTGTCAAGCTCCGGTCGTTGGCCCCCCTCTCTCTCCATCGTCGTCTCACTCTCAAGCTCCGGGTCTCTCTCTCTCCATCGCCGTCTCACTTTCAAGCTCCGGGTCTCTCTCTCCATCGCCCTCTCTCTGGTAAGATTCCATCTCTTAGTTAATTCCCACTTCTATGGGTTAAATGGCACAATTATCTCCGGATCTCAATCTTACATTTTCTCATTTAGTTCGAGGGATTTACCATCTCTCTGAATCTTGTTTTCTTAGGCTTTACACCTCTGAATCTCAATCTTAGGTTTCTACCTAATCTCGTTTTCTTCTTTCTTGAATCATGTTATATCATGCTTTGTGATGAAATCTTACACTGTTATACTATTTTTAATCCCTATGGGTTGTTTATTGCTTGATCCTATAAGAACCATATACCAGGCAGGGGAAGGGATTTATAATAGAGGGAACCAATCGTTAGGTTATCTTATGCTGTGATGCTTTGGTTTCCTTGCCTTGTTCTTGTTCTTGGCTTCTAACTAGATGATGAGGATTTTATGACAAATTATTTACCAAAGGCTGCGGAGGTTCTCAGTAGCAGCTTAGTTTCTTTTGGATGATAGATGCCTTTCTTGTTAACATAGTGGCATCAGGTGATGAACAAGAATAGAGAAGCTTTGTTACAGTACTATGCTTTTAGTTTTTTTGGGTGCTATGGATACAAACAATGATTAGTCAAAGGAGCTTTGAACTTGGTTTTGATCTTTTACAGCTTTTATGCTGCTGGCAACATTGACTTGTAGATGGTTACCTTGGTTTCTATGTGTATCTATGGCTTTATACGGTTTATATAACTAGACTATAAAAGGGACTTTCGTCTGTGGATTCTACTTTTGGTGCAGGGCTTCGAAGAGATATGGGTTTAGGCTTTGTGGTAATAATAATACTGGTATCTCTTTTTGATTCAGTATTTTAATTACATAGGACTTGTTCTTGTTGATCTTGTTCTTGTATATGGGTTCGAGCACCCGCAGTGCTCTTTATCTAATATATTTTTTGCTTAACAAAAAAAAAACCCTAACAAGATTAAGAGCTAATAAATTCCAAATAATGATGCTGATTTGGGTGCTTGCAGACACTTTGAACAACTTATTTTTTTATATTGCGGTTATGTTTTGTTGGGTGCTTGGAAACACTTTTACTAACTCACATCTCTAGTCCAATCTGAGTTAGGCAATCCGCACTGGCGTATAAGAAAATTCCTTACTGCTTTGTCCTAAAAATTTGGCAAATCTAAGATTTAAACATGTGAAAATACTCTTTCCCACACATCACATACATGCTCACCTCTATGGCTAGGCTAAACCCTAGGATTTACAGAACATTATGCACATAGGCAGGGGCAAAGCCTAATAGGAAGCAACCTAATGACATTTGGTTGTTTAAGCACAATAGGAAGCAACCAAAACAAGGTCAGTTTTTATTGCTTGTTTATATATCATTGTGGGGGAATGCCATTTGTAACATCCATATTTTCAGTCACCCTAATTAAGGTAGATGGCCTTGATCGGGTATTCGTATGGTTGTGTGATTGCTTGTGTGTTAGTTTGGTACCTAGTTGGAAGTTTAGGAATAGGTTTGAACAAGGATGGAAGTGCCTAAGGTGTAACACGAGAAACTGGGGAAGTTAGAAGGCTGGAAGTTCTTCTCTTGCTGAGCTTGACGCTCAAGCGTGAGAGAAATCCATGCTCAAGCTTTACGATGCTTAGGTGTGGGAAGAGACGGACGCTTCAGCGTGCTGAGTGCGCTGTGCAGCTGTTCTGAGTTTAGACGCGTGTGGGACACGTGTCAGGCCAGGGAGCAGGCGGAGTAAACGAGGTTCCACGCTCGAGCGTGGAGAGATTCGAGTGAACCACGCTTAAGTGTGGACAGCGGGAACCATAAGTGGAGCTTCCACTTTCATCTTCACACTTGCACGCAAGTGGAGAGAGATTCTGCGAGTTTGAGAGAGAAGCTCTGAGTTTTAGAGAGAGAAAGCTTGAGGTTAGAGGTGATCGAGCCGCCGGAACGCGATTCCGACTACACCGTTGTGATCACGGTAAATTTATCTCCGACTCCAGTGGATTAGTTTCTCGATTCACCACAGGTAAAATCGAATTCCTAACACGTGTTCTTCGTGTTCTTGGCATTCTTTGAGTCTTTACCTTTTCTTTGATCTTTTAGGATTACCTTAGGGCTAACTGTAACACCCTAATTCTCACCCATATGTTTAAATGTGTTAATCCTTGCTTGTAGATATTTGCTTATGTTGTTTATTCTTGTTTTTGCTGCATAAGTTCATAGTTGAAGTAGTTCAGCCTTTAGGATAATCGATCCATTTGAGTCCAAGTAACATGTTTCACGGTTTTGGCCATATCTTGAGTTCTAGACATCCGATTGAGATGATCTTGGATGTGTTGGAAAGCTTAGATAATTATCTACATGTATTATTCTGGTGTCTAGGCCAAAAACACGTTTTTAAAGGGGAAATCGATTTCCAGCTGAAGAAATCAATTCCAGCAAGTAGAAATCGATTTCCAAAAGCCAAAATCAATTTCTTTCGTAAGAAAATCGATTTGGTCCATGGAAAATCGATTTCCATGGTTTTAGAATCAATTTCCATGCCTGTCAGAGCTTGTGTACACGTTTTAAACATGTTTGTGTTATCGGGCTATACTGTGTACGGCCCATTCGTCCTCAGACGTCCCTAATAGCTATATATACATAGTGTATGACGTAAACCTAGCCTTTACACTCGCTTATACTCAGAAGTTGCCTCTTCTCATCCCTAAGAGCTCTCACTGATCTCTTGCTCTAGAAAACACAAAAGACGAATCCTGTTTTGGTGTTCTTCGTCAAGAACACGCCTTTGCTCGGCAAGTCTATCCCTGCTGCTAGAGTTAATCTTCCTAAGTTAGAAACCAAGGTGAGTTATCTAATCCTAGAGTTGGTTCCCTTTCAATCCTTAACTTAAAGATCGACTCTACTTTCCAGTGCTACGATCCTGATCAAGTGTTGAACCCGTAAGGAGGAACCGTAGCGAAGCTTGGCTCTTTTCTCTTTCCCTTAGGCTGCGAATCGTCATACCAGGTATAGGGGGGAGAAATTGGTCATGAATATGTCGGTTTTAGGATAGTTTAAGACGAAGGGGCTAACCCATGACCCCTATGTATGCCTTTGTATACCTATGAATGTTGTTATGATGTTTTTTTGGCTATATGAATACTGATTGATGAATAATTTGATGCTATAACATGTTTATAATTATGATTTCATGATTTATATGATTTTTGATGAATTGATGATGATGAGCAAGATGTTTATGACATGCTATGGTGTTTTGTTAATCTTATGCTATAAGAACGTACTTATAGGGTGATAATATAAAAGCGAGAGGAGACTGATGATCAAGGATTAGTTCAAGAACACTAAGGTTGTGATTTATGAGTGATAGGCTAATCAAATTGGTGATAAATAGCTTAGGCTTGAATGATATATCAATTAGAGAACGTAGAATGGTCCGATTGTGCAAAAAGCCCGTTTCTGCATGACCTGACACCCAGAAATCGATTTCCAGCACTTGGAAATTGATTTGAACACCCTATAATCGATTTTCATAGTGTGGAAATCGATTTGGGCTTGTGAAAATCGATTCCCATCATGGGGAAATTGACTTAGGACTCCTAGAATCGATTCCTAACTTAAGGAATCGATTTTCGCGCGTTCGGAAGTAGTTTCGACCCCTTTTGCTTGATGGATAGTGTTATGTAAGTATGATATGATCTAAGGAATTTAGATTACCGTTAAGAGGTTAATAATAATTGATATTTGCTCTTACTTAACACTAGGATGTAACCCCATGGTTTAAATTCTAACGAGTTAGAGAAGAACGTCTGAAATAATAAAGATAATAACGAAGATGCTGTTAATAATGATAATGATGAGTTATTATTAGTGATGTTGTTGATGACCATCGTGGATGGTCATAGTTAATAATCAATGTGATTGATTATGGTGGTGAATGGTTGGCATGTGTTTGCATATTGATGAACATTGCACGCATTTTACGTTGAAGTTGATATGTTGGGTGGAAAGCAAATGATGAATCACGATAGTGACGTCCACGATGGGTGTTATCCCGACCTTGAGGGTACATTGGGTATGGAAGTTCCAAGTGACATGGGCTAGCTACCTATTGTCGGAGTGACCTAATGAATAAGCTTAAGTACCCTGACTAGCCACTATACGTTATCAGGATTGGTGAGAGTGTTCGGGGATGGCCCATGGTCTGGCATATCATCCACGTTGATAACCGGACATGTACTCCTAATCGTCTTTCCAGAGTTAGAGTTGTTGGCCACATGCATACGGAGTAGTGATGTTGCATTCGCATTGTCATGCATTTTTGATATATATATTGACTATACCTGTGTTGATTGATGTATGTTGTATGTCATCTTAATTACTATTCCATTCCGTTTACATATATTTATGATCGTGTTTCTCACCCCTATCTTTTGTTGTTCATGTGCATATGATGTTGTATGTGTAGAGGAGGGTGACCATGCCGACGAGGAGTGATCCCGTGGAGATCTCTCTTAGTAGTAGTATTAGTTAGGATTTATTTTCAGTAGTTTAGCTTTATTCTGATGTATTATCGGTATATATACCAGCTCTGATATGTGACATCAAGATTTGGGTTATGTTTATTATTTATGTTTTCTGCAGTTTGTTTTTCAAGGATTTTGATTATTTCAGATTCCTACGTTTTACGTTGTAGATGATGTGATGCACATTACCCTTAGGATACATTTTTATTTTAATTGTTATATTATTCTTAAAGACATGTATGATTTTATTTATGTTTTATTATATGCGAGGTAATGGGTGTCACATTTAGTGGTATTAGAGCCGATCTGTCCTACAGGTCGGGGTATGTGTCTGTTGTATTCTCTTCTGTGTACTCTTATATGACTGTCTATGACGACGGTATAGAGTATTAAGTGGTTAGTTTTGTTTTGCTTGACTTTCGATATTGAGCAGTTTGCTTGAATGATGCAGGAAGTTATGGCGGGTAGAAACGATCATGTGATTGCTGATGCCCTGGAAGCATTAGCTAATGCCATAGGGTAGAATCAGAATCACAACGGAGGTGGATATGCTGAATTTTAGGGTTTGGATATGTTCCCGAGGAATAATCCGCTATCCTTCAAGGGAGCTTATGACCCTGAAGGTGCTCAGACATGGATCCGGGAACTGGAAAAGATCTTTCGGGCCATGGCATGCACCGATGCTCAGAAGGTTACCTTTGCTACCTTCATGTTAGTAGAAGAAGCTGAAAATTAGTGGGAGAATTGCCGCTAACGTTTCGAAGCTGAGGGCGGTGTTGTTACTTGGGATGCCTTCAAGGAGAGATTGTTGGGGAAGTATTTCCTTGCTGATATACGCGACAGAAAGGAGATGGAGTTTCTAGCTTTGACTCAGGGGAGCATGTCCGTTGGGGAGTATGCCGCTAAGTTTGAGGAGCTGTCACATTACTATCCACTCTACCAGTATTGTAATGATGATCGCTCCAAGTGTGTGAAGTTCGAGAATGGTTTGGGTCCAGAGATCAAGCAAGCCATCAGCTACCAGGAGATTCATATTTTTCCCACCTTGGTGAACAAATGCAGAATCTTTGAGGAAGACTACAAGTCCAGAGTTGCTCAGTTCAAGAATTCTGGTCCTCAAGGGAGTAAGAGGATGACCCAGCAGGATAAAGGGAAGCAGCAGTTGGCACCAGTTAGCCGTGGGTTCAATTACGCCGGCAAGAAACCGTAGTATACGTTGGGACCAGCTAATGGCAGAGGATTTGCGTCTTCTAGGCCAATCAGGTGTGGCAAGTGTGGTAAGGAGCACTTTACTCGTGACTGCAAGGAGACAGACATCATCTGCTTCAAGTGTGGGAAGCCTGGTCATATCAGTAAGGATTGTAGTGGAGAAAAGATGGAGCTGCAGAGTGCCAGCAATAGTTCTCTAGCCAATCGATTGAGGACAAGTGGGAGAGTCTTCACTCTCAGTGGAACTGAAGCCTCAGAATCCGAATATCTAATTCAAGGTAAGTGTCTCATCAAAGGGACTCCGTTAATAGTGTTGTTTGATTCGGGTGGGTCGCATTCCTTTATATCACATGATTGTGTTGAGTACCTTAGACTACCTGTTGCCCAACTTGAATATGGTCTAGTTGTTGCTACCCTACCAATAAGCCTGTTGTTACCTCACATATTTGTAAAGGTTGCTCCATTGTCATTGATGATAGAAATTTCATAATTGATCTTAGATG
This sequence comes from Ammopiptanthus mongolicus, assembly GCA_039655645.1. Taxonomy (NCBI): domain Eukaryota; kingdom Viridiplantae; phylum Streptophyta; class Magnoliopsida; order Fabales; family Fabaceae; genus Ammopiptanthus; species Ammopiptanthus mongolicus. The sequence goes on from CM077347.1 coordinate 77,681,860, forward strand.
CTTAGCCCTTAAACAACTTGATGTTATTCTTGATATGGATTGGTTATCTGCCAATCATGTCCTTTTAAATTGCTTTGATAAAACTGTTGTTTTTGGAACTTCTATCGATCCTAAGGATCCGAGTTTTTTGACTGCCAACCAAGTCAAGGCTTTTATTAGAGAAGAAGCCCAAGTATGCATGATCTTATCTTCCCTGGAATGGGAGAGAAAGGCTGAGATTAAGGATGTGCCAGTTGTGAGAGAGTTCCCAGAAGTTTTTCCCAAGGATGTTTATAGTTTGCCATATGAGAGAGAGGTTGAGTTTAGCATAGACTTAGTTCCAGTTACAGGACCTGTATCCATAGCACCTTATAGAATGTCCCCTCAAGAGCTAGCTGAGTTGAAGAAACAGTTAAAGGAATTGCTTCAAAAGCAGTTTATTAGGCCTAGTGTGTCTCCGTGGGGAGCGCCAGTGTTGTTGGTAAAGAAGAAAGATGGAAGCATGAGGTTGTGTGTCGATTACCGACAGCTCAACAAGGTGACTATTAAGAATACGTATCCTCTTCCTAGGATAGATGACCTTATGGACCGGCTGATAGGAGCCTGTGTGTTTTCTAAGATAGATTTGAGATCAGGTTACCACCAGATTCGGGTCAAGTCTAAGGACATTCCAAAGACTGCGTTCAGAACAAGCTATGGCCATTATGAGTACCTAGTTATGCCTTTTGGTGTGACTAATGCCCCTGCCGTGTTCATGGACTACATGAACAAGATCTTTCATCCATACTTGGATAGGTTTGTAGTTGTCTTCATAGATGATATCCTATTATACTCTAAGACTAGGGAGGAACACTTGAGGATAGTCTTGAAAACCCTTAAGGAAAAACAGTTGTATGCCAAGTTGTCTAAGTGTGAGTTTTGGTTAGAATAGTTGAGTTTCTTAGGACACATCATCTCTAAAGGAGGGATAGCCGTAGACCCAGCTAAGGTAGAAACCGTGCTCCAGTGGGAAGCACCTAAGTCAGTGACCGAGGTTAAGAGTTTCTTGGGTTTAGCCGGGTACTATAGGAGGTTTATAGAAGGGTTCTCTAAGATAGCTTTGCCTATGACCCGCCTTACTAAGAAAGGCCAGATCTTTGTGTGGGACTCTAAGTGTGAGGAAAGTTTTCATGAGTTAAAGAATAGGTTGACCTCTGCACCTGTGCTAGTATTGCCCAACCCTAGTAAACCTTTTGTGGTGTACTGTGATGCTTCAAAGCAAGGTTTAGGTGGTGTGTTGTGGTCAGGTAATAGCTTATGCTTCTAGGCAACTTAAGACCCACGAGAAGAACTACCCTACCCATGACTTGGAGTTAGGAGCTGTAGTGTTTGCCTTAAAAATTTGGAGGCATTATCTTTATGGAGCTAGATTTGAGGTCTTTAGTGATCATAAGAGTTTGAAATACTTGTTTGACCAAAAGGAGTTGAATATGAGACAACGTGGGTGGATGGAATTTCTTAAGGATTATGAGTTTGAGTTGAGTTAACACCCAGGTAAAGCCAATGTAGTGGTTGATGCTTTGAGTAGAAAAGTCTTACATGTTTCAGCCTTGATGGTTAGAGAGATGGATTTGATCGAGAAGTTTAGAGACTTGAGTTTAGCTTGGGAAGTTATCCCTAAGAGCATTAGGCTAGGAACGTTGAAAATCATCAGCAGTTTGATGGATCAGATTAGAGAAGGGCAGAAGATAGATGTATACCTTTTAGATCAGAGAGAGTCTCAGTTTTAAGGAAGCTACTGATGGAATTTTGAGGTTCCAGGATAGTGTTTGTATACCTGATGTTCCAGAGCTTAGGAAGTTGATCCTTGAGGAAGGACATAGGAGTGGTATGAGTGTTTACCCGTCAGCCACAAAGATGTATCAGGATCTGAAACTGATGTTTGGTGGTCCAGGATGAAGATGGATGTGGCTGAGTTTGTTTATGTTTGCCCAGTGTGTCAGAAGGCTAAGATAGAGCACCAGCAACCTTTAGGTAAGTTGCAGGCTTTGAGTATTCCTGAATGGAAGTGGGATAGTATCTCTATGGATTTTGTGTCCGGACTCCCTAGGACTCTAGCTGGTTGTGATGCCATATGGGTTGTTGCGGACAGGTTAACCAAATCTTCCCATTTCATTCCTATGAACATTAAATATCCATTAGAGAAGTTGACTGGGTTGTATATCAGAGAAATAGTTAGATTGCACGGTGTACCCTCTAGCATAGCTTCAGATAGAGATCCTAGATTTACCTCTAGATTTTGGAATAGTTTGCATGAGGCCTTAGGAACGAAGCTTAGAGTGAGTTCAGCTTATCACCCACAAACCGATGGTTAGTCTGAGAGAACAATCCTATCATTAGAAGACTTATTGAGGGCGTGTGTGCTAGAGCAGTCTGGTAGTTTGGATAAGTTCTTACCCCTTATAGAGTTCACCTACAACAATAGCTTCCATTCCAGTATTGGGATGGCACCTTATGAGGCTTTGTATGGGAGGAGGTGTAGGATACCTTTGTGTTGGAATGAGCCTGGAGAGAATGTTGTGTTAGGACCTGAGGTAGTGCAAGAGACTACAGAGAAAATGAGGATGATACAAGATAAGATGAGAGTCACACAGAGTATGCAAAAGAGTTACCATGATAAGAGAAGAAAAACTCTCGAATTCTAGGAGGAGGATCATGTGTTCTTGCGAGTTACTCCAACAACTGCGGTTGACAGAGTAATGAAAGCGAGGAAACTTACTCCTAGATTCATTGGCCCCTACCAAATTCTAAAAAGAGTCGGTGAAGTCGTTTACCAAATAGCTTTACCCCCGTTATTGTCAAACCTTCGTAATGTGTTTCATGTGTCTCAACTTCGAAGGTATGTTCATGATCCAAGCCATGTGATAGTAATCGATGTCATTCCACTAAAAGATAACTTAACCTTTGAGGTGTTACCGCTTCGGGTTGAAGATCGAAGTGTCAAGCAGCTGAGAAGGAAGGAAATTCCCTTGGTCAAGGTTGTTTGGAGTGGAGCTATAGAAGAAAGTGCTACGTGGGAGTTGGAGAGCAAGATGAAGGAGTCATACCCGCATCTGTTTACTCAAGGTGAGTAGAAATTTCAAATAGGAAATTCTTATAAGGGGGTGGAATTGTAACACCCTGCTTTTCACCCCTATGTTTAAATGAGTTAATCCTTGCTTATAGATGTTTGCATATGTTATTTATTCTTGTTTTTGGTGCATAAGTTCATAGTTGAAGTAGTTCAGCCTTTAGGGTAATCGATCCATTCGAGTCCAAGTAACCTGTTTCACTGTTTTGGCCATATCTTGAGTTTTAGACATCTGATTGAGATGATATTGGATGCGTTGGAAAGCTTGGAGAATTACCTACATGTATTATTCTGGTGTCTAGGCCAAAAACACGTTTTTTAAGGCGAAATCGATTTGGGAAATCGATTTCCATCAAAAGAAATCGATTCCATCAAGTAGAAATCGATTTCTAAAAGCCAAAATCGATTTATTTGATAAGAAAATCGATTTTTTCAAAGGAAAATCGATTTATATGGTTTTGGAATCAATTCCCATGCCTGTCAGAGCTTGTGTACGCGTTTTAAACATGTTTGTGTTATCGAGCTATGCTGTGTACGACCCATTCGTCCTAAAACGTTCCTAACAGCTATATATACATAGTGTATGACCTAAACCTAGCCTTTACACTTGCTTATACTCACAAGTTGCCTCTTCTCATCCCTAAGAGCTCTCACTGATCTCTTGCTCTAGAAAACTCAAAAGACGAATCCTGTTTTGGTGTTTTTCGTCAAGAACACGCCTTTGCTCGGCAAGTCTATCCCTGCTGCTAGAGTTAATCTTCCTAAGTTAGAAACCAAGGTGAGTTATCTAATCCTAGAGTTGGTTCCCTTTCAATCCTTAACTTAAAGATCGACTCTGCTTTCCAGTGCTGCGATCCTGATCAAGTGTTGAACCCGTAAAGATGAACCGTAGTGAAGCTTGGCTCTTTGCTCTTTCCCTTAGGCTGCGAATCATCATAGCAGGTATGGGGGGAGAAATTGGTCATGAATATGTGGGTTTTGGGATAGGTAAAGATGAAGGGGCTAACCCATGACCCCTATGTATGCCTCTGTATACCTATGAATGTTGTTATGATGTTTTTTTGGCTATATGAGTACTGATTGATGAATAATTTGATGCTATAACATGTTTATAATGATGAGTTCATGATTTATATGATTTTTGATGAATTGATGATGATGAGCAAGATGTTTATGACATGCTATGGTGTTTTGTTAAACTTATGCTATAAGAACGTAGTTATAGGGTGATAATATAAAAGCAAGACGAGACTGATGATCAAGGATTAGTTCAAGAACACTAAGGTTGTGATTTATGCATGTTAGGCTAATCAAATTGGTGATAAATAACTTAGGCTTGAATGATATATCAATTAGAGAACGTAGAATGGTCTTATAGTGCAGAAAACCCGTTTCTGCATGACCTGACACCTAGAAATCGATTTCCAGCACTTGGCCATCGATTTGAACACCCCAAAATCGATTTCCATAGTGTGGAAATCGATTTGGCCTTGTGAAAATCGATTCCCATCATGGGGAAATCGATTTAGGACTCCTGGAATCGATTCCTAACTTAAGAAATCGATTTCGCGCGTAGTTTTGACCCCTTATGTTTGATGGATAGTGTTATGTAAGTATGATATGATCTAAGGAATTTAGATTACCCTTAGGAGCTAAATAATACTTGATCTTTGCTCTTACTTAACACTAGGATGTAACCCCATGGTTTAAAATATAACGAGTTAGAGAAGAACGTCATGAAATCATAAAGATAATAACGAAGATGCTGTTAATAATGATAATGATGAGTTATTATTAGTGATGTTGTTGATGACCATCGTGGATGGTCAAAGTTGATAATCAATGTGATTGATTATGGTGGTGAATGGTTGGCATGTGTTTGCATATTGATGAACATTGCATGCATCATACGTTGAAGTTGATATGTTGGATGGAAAGCAAATGATGAATTGCGAGAGTGGAGGCCACGATGGGTGTTATCTCGACCTTGAGGGTACATTGGGTGTGGAAGTTCTAGGTGACATGGGCTAGCTAACTATTGTCGGAGTGACCTAATGAATAAGCTTGAGTACCCTGACTAGCCATTATACGTTATCAGGATTGGTGAGAGTGTTCGGGGATGGCCCATGGTTTGGCATATCATCCACGTTGATAACCGGACATGTACTCCTAATCGTCTTTCCAGAGATAGAGTTGTTGGCCACATGCATACGGATTAGTGATGTTGCATTCGCATTGTCATGCATTTTTGATATATATATATATATATATATATATATATATATATATATATATATGTGTGTGTGTGTGTGTGTGTGTGTGTGTGTGTGTGTGTGTGTGTTGATTGATTTATGTTGCATGTCATCCTAATTACTATTCCATTCCGTTTACATATATTTATGATCGTGTTTCTCACCTCTATCTTTGTTGTTCTTGTGCATATGATGTTGTATGTGCAGAGGAGGGTGAGCATGTTGATGAGGAATGATCCCGTGGAGATCTCTCTTAGTAGTAGTAGTTAGGATTTATGTTCAGTTGTTTATCTTTATTCTAATATATTATCGGTATATGTATACCTGCTTTGATATGTGATATCGGGATTTGGGTTATGTTTATTATTTATGTTTTCCCCAGTTTGTTTTTAAAGGATTTTGATTATTTCAGATTCCTACGTTTTACGTTATAGATGATGTGATGCACATTACCTATGAGGATACATTTTTATTTTAATTGTTATATTATTCTTAAAGACATGTATGATTTTATTTATGTTTTATTATATGCGGGGTAGTGGGTGTCACACTAACACTGTTGTATATGTGTTGTGCTCGTGATTAGGGCAGAGTTCGTGCTCTCGGTGGTGCGAGGCTTGGATTTGAGGCCACGGTTGAGGGGCTGTTCTTGGAGGCCACGTGGTGGCTGTTCTTGAAGGAGGTCTGCGAGCTTGAGGAATGAGGAGCGAGCCGGTGATCGTGTGGATTTGCGTGCTGATTATTCAGGTGGGGATAAAAAGTTACACACGTCGGGGAGGCAAGCGTAGACTATATAGTTTTGTTATATGTTTCGTGTGTGTAGGGGAACCCTAAACTCTACGTGAGGTTGAGCCCTAACGAAGTACCTAGACCCTAGGTTTAGTCTACTTCGGGCTAGCACCGCTATGTTGATACCCTAGGTTAGCAAATTTATGTTGACTGGCGTGATGTATCTATGGTTGCTTTGTGAGTATCTATTTATCTGCTGACTGTTATATGTAGTATATCTGCATGATATGATGGCATGTTGTTGTATGAGATATTTATTGCTGCACTGAACATGCTGATATTGATGAATTGCTATATATATCTCGAAATGCGTGTATGCATAAGAATCAGAGGTTTAGTCTAATTAGGTCTTTGACCCCGTGGTGGACGTTTGAGCTGATAGTTGAGATTGAGGTTATAGTTGGAGCTGGAAGCTCGTAAGTAATGACGGGAGCTTGGAGCTCATATGGTACAGTGGGAGCTTGGAGCTCGTGTTGCTGAGAGCAAAGTTGCATGTGTCGTGATATCAGCTCAAGGAAGATGGATGACATGCATAACATATGCATATGATGCCAAGGGGCGAGCCGTATGTCGTGAGGTATACAAGGTTGGTGCACCGAGTGTGGGTGCGGAAAATGGAAGGGAAGGTCTGTGTGACCTCAGGGATATACTGGACACAGGTGTGCTCATAAGAGACTGATGAGGTAGCTCCTATCGTGTCGTGGCGGTCCTGAGCACGTCCTACTATCCCGACTGGACCCTGAGTCTTTCCAGTTGCTGGTGGATCTTTCGAGGAGGACCAGATAGCCCTCTTTGTCTGGGACAATTGAGCGGTAATGCACTCTTATGGGTCACAACGAGCGGAACGGATTACCGGAACAAACCAACTTGTGGTCCGTTGGGCGGACGAGATGTTGCCCTTAGTAGGGTGCTAGTACCGACCGGCATGCATAGAAAGAGTATGTGCTGTATATCTTATCTCATTGTCTTTTCTTTGTATGTGTATATTCGTTCTGCGAGCAGATGAAGAGCCAGCAGTACTAGAGAATGGACCCGAGGAGACACCCGTTTATCACCAGAGCACCGAGGATGCTGGTGCTGGGGGATATTGAGATTGTGTATCACGACAAGAGGGGATGGCGGGTGGACCCCTCGACCTTTTTGGTTGTATATACAGGACCAATTAGCTTGAGCTTCAGGAGAGGTACTCCACCATATGCAGACATCATCGGACCCTACCGAGTTTACCAGTTTCTTCCTTTCTCACGGATGTGGCGACCACCAAGCCAGAGAGAGCAGGACGACCGATGGGTGGCACCATAGACTTCAGCTGTATCCAGCAGGAGGGGCTTCGTGCATAGAGGCCAGAGAAGACGTTCAGACCGGTACATGAGGGTGGCCCTAAGGCGCTGCATAGTAGTGTCGAGTTCCTCCTTCGAGTACAAGCCTGTGCGGGTTTATAGGCGTACATACGGAGAGGGACACGGTAGCTTAGGTCATCCCTACCACTGATAATGAGGGTTAGCCAGTGCGCCTTCTTCTAGGACTGAGTGGAGAGGCTGATGTATTTTGAGTGCAGGGTTGGGGAGTGCTGGTGAGGATGTTTGAGAGCTTTTCTTTCTTTTGGAGTCCTGAGATATGTATGTTTTATCTTTCAGTTTCAGTTGTACAGTGATGTATGTATTACAGTAGACCTATTGAGGGAAAAACCACATAAATACTTATATAATGCATGTATATGTTTTATCTTTCCTATTGTGCTTTACTTTGATGCATGCTTTTATGTACTTGCTTGTCGTGTATGCTTTACCGTTTTGCCGTTCGTTTAAAAAGCGTGTAATAATATCACCAGGTTATAGTTAATAATAACATAGTAGGCGGGTTCGGAACTTAAATGGGATTATCCTACGTACGTGGAGTCGTCTCACCATTGTTCTTGTTTAATGTCTTTAAAGTTTAAACACCAGCATCCTTTGTTGTGTCTTGAAAAATTCAAGTTGATAAGCATCACTATAAATTTTATAAAATGCATATAATGGATAAATAATGACAATTAAATTCTATGCTAGTTATTTTAAAAGAAAAAAATAAGATGGAAACAAAGCAAATCTTTTGGACAGCATAATATGTTTAATTTTTTAGTAAACACAAATTCCTTACTTTCTGTTCCTGAACAAGCACAACATATGAGAAATTCCAAAATCATAATGTGTGTTGTTACTCTAGACAATGTTTGTAACTTTCTACAAATTTTCCCTAGATGACCTTCCTAATCTTGCTATTGAAACCTTTCTAAAATTGAATATACAAATTTTGCACAGAAGCACAATAGATTGATTAGATAAATAAGATAGTTACTAATTAGGAGAAAGAGTTATAGTAAGAATCAGGGGCCTATTTTTTAGGAGGAAAATCTTTACTCCTAGTACTACCTATCGGTTAATTAGTAACTTCCTTTGAGATTCCTTTTTTCGTGAGGAGAGAATATTAGAGATTAGCAATATCTTTGAGGGTCTAAAGCAAGAGCTTTCGTTATACCAAAAGAAAAAAGAAAGAGCCTTACTAGCTTTATGCTTGAGCAGCCCTTGCTAGCCTGCCAGATATTAAGTGGCTAACAGTTATGTTAGTTCCATAGCAACGGATGGTCTAGACATTACTAGTATCTTGGTTATATTTCTCAAGCATTAGCGAACAAAAACTATACCTTACTCAAAGTATGAGTTTTCATTAATTTGTACTATACAAATGTATAATATTTACACTTGGCAGGGAAAGTTGTAACTCAGAGCTATAAATGTGTGAATAGATTTATTTATTCTTCTGCAAGAAATTAACCATTAACTATGATAGCTTACAATTCAGAAGTTAATAATTGTCTGGTTGTTATTAGATATTAAACTACATGTATTTGACTGTATTTATGTAATGAATTTGTTCTAGTTCTTTTAATATTGCCTTTTATGTGATTTGCACCTTTCCCCACTGGTAACAGTTTTAGTTCTGGATACACAACATATTGGCAAAGCCCGTTACTTCTAATGTGCTATTGTAGTATTTTTGAATTCTTTTGTGGTTCCTTCTTTGTAATGCCAATGTTACTTTAAATTATAAATCTATGGTTTAATAGCTCCAAGTAGTGGCGGTCATGGGTTAAAATTTTGAGTTTTATATAATATTTCAATAATGTTTAAGAGGCTATTTGTAATGTTTTTGAGTATACCAAAAAGAAGGGTTGAAACATGCGAAACTTATATTATAAATGGCTATAAGTTTCACACAAAGGGATGGGGTCAAGGCATGAAAACTTCTAATTCCGGTGTTTGTATACGAGGGACCAATGGACAATTAGAGTATTATGGTCATCCCAATAAAAACTTAGTCCTATTCAAGTGTGAATGGTTCGATACTACTCCCAACAAGGGCAAAAAAGTAGACAATAGGTATGGAACTGTTGAAGTTAAGCAGTCACGAAAATATCAAGTATATGACCCGTTCATACTTGCACAACAACGCGAGCAAGTTTATTACACATCGTATCCTAAGGGACATCAAGACTGGTTGGGTGTTATTAAGATAAAGGCATGCAGTGCGATCACAGATAATGTAGTTAGTCAACTAGAGACAGAGGCTCAATACCAAGATGTTCATGAAATTGATGGGATCCAAGTAGTGCTGCATATTGACCCGGACGATTACAATGATATTCTTGTGGATGCTCGGCCTGGGGATGAGATAATTGACACTGTATTACTGGATCAATATGACATCGACGAATCTAGCGAAGATACATATATAACATCTGATGGTGAGGAGAGTGAGGGTGAATTTAGTGATAAAGATTCTACATAGGTAATTTAGAGATAAAAACATATATCAACTGTTTTTGTTAAGTTTTGTTATTTGTTGTATATCCACTAGACTTATTATGTTGTGAATTGAATAAGAAAAAGTCAACATGAGTGAGAAGATGACTCACATGTTTTGGTCTAGAAAACCAAAGGTTAGGTTCCAACAAATGTTTGTCACTTATTGATTTATAAGCATATATATGTGGATTAGATTGTAATACTTGGTTTTATTTTTTTCCTTCCAAACAGATGGCAGACGACGCTGGTCGTGGTCGTCTTGGTGGATGTTATAGTCGTGGTCGTCGTGGTGGGAGATAGGGTTCCACCCATCCACCCTCATCATCCGACCATGTCGGAGCAAGCACAGGTGACTCTGTCGCAGTAGCCACACCGACCACACCAGCTACCCCGGCCATACCGGTCACACCAGCATCATCTGTGCAGAATAACAAGACGGTGCCAACTGAGCAGCCAGGGGTGAGAGATCCCACGGATCGGAGGATCTGGCTTCGCCCATATGGAACAAATGAGTAAGTTATTTATTAATTATGGTTGTTTTTATGGTTTATAATTTTGGTTAATTATTACTAATGCTTACTTGTGTATTATATATTATGTGCCAACATTTTTTATCCTCCAGAGGGGCCTAGTAAACAGATTTCCAGGTGGTGTGTCAGGGGCCAGTATAACGCGCCCTGGCCCACATGGAAGAAAATCCCGGATGCCGTTCGAAAAAACTGGTTCACTCACGATTTCAGGGTAAGTTTCATTTAAACTCCTGAAGTTTATAATTAGTTTGATTATATTTAAGTTTCATCATTTACTTATTTTGATTTATTTCAATTTCTACATTTACTTAGTTTAATTTATTTCAATTTCTATATGTTCATTTTCTTTACTTAGTTTGATATTTTTTGTCATGCAGGCACATTTCAGGTGGTTGCCTGAACATAAATGAGAGATCTATCGAGCATTTGAGTCCAGAGGGTCTTCAATAATCAAGAATGCTATGAACAAGATCAGAGATAACAAAGATAAGGGTGATTGGCTCCACACCGATGTGCTCCAGGGCTTGAGGGATTACTGGGCCACCGATGAGGAGTTCCTACATAGAAGCACCATCGTCAAGCAAAATAGGGCCGCGGAATCTGGAGCTCCTTTGTACACAGGTGGCTCTGTGTCTATTCCCGACCATCATAAAAGCCTGGTAAGTTAATTTAAATTTAAATTTATGTTCAGTCATATATTCATATATATTGCACTCTTTATTATTACTTACAAATTTAATTTCTACTTTAAATATGCAAACGAAAGCAAAGAAGAGACTCCCCACAACATTTGAGGTCCTGGAGGAGACCAAGAGGATGAAGGATGGGGTTTGGGTCGGGAAGGCCAAGAATATTGCTGTAAGTTCTTGTTAATTACATTTTATTCATATTTTTTATATTTTATTATTTTTAATATTTAAAAATGCTAATGTGATTTATTATGCAGGAAAAGTTTCATGAAAGACGGGGTGAGGCCACCAGTCAGGGGCAGGAGCACTCTGCTGCCTCTGACAACACTATTTTCTTGGAGGTGGTAGGTGTTAAAAACAAGAAGGGTGTTATGTATGGGTTGGGTCGGAACGCCACGTACTCAATCCAATCCTGGCCCTACCCCCGACGTACGAGAGGTTATCACCAATCTCAATGCTGAGCTGGTAGCGAAGGACAGCAGGATACACCACTTGGAGAGGACGATGGATCAGACATAGAGAGAGATGTAGGCGTTGTTCCAACACTTGGGATATAGGCCCGGCTCCTCTAATGCCGTTCCAGAAGATGATTCCCATGCTGATCCAGGTGCCGATGATGAGGACAATGGCGAGGACGATGATAGCCGGATGCCCCCACCCCCCTCAGTACATTGATATTATATATTATATTTTGTTACTACCACCATTGTATTACATTGTGTGTTATTTCTACTTGGATATTGGATATTGTATTAGATGTTTATATATATGGTGGATTTATATTGTTGTTTGAGTTGAGTATAATTTTTATGCAATTTATCTCTGTTTTGTATGATTAAGCAGGATGATAATTTTGGTGAAAGTTTGGTATTTATGCAAAAAAACAAAAAAAATAAAAAAATCTTTAGCTACCGAATAGGATTTGGTAGCTAAACAAAATATATAAGTAGCTATTCATTCGATAGCTAAACAAAATATATACGTAGCTACCGAATAGGATTCGGTAGCTAAACAAAAATATATATTTAGCTACCAAATTTTCATGTGGTCGCTATTAACGACGACCATAGTTCGTCGCTATTTTGGTCACTAAAGTGGTAACAGAGCGTGACTATGGGACCACTTCAGCGACCGTAATAATTATATTTAGCTACCAATATTTCCTGTAGCTATTGGCGACCGTCTCGAAAGTCGGTAGCTAAAGTGATTAGCTACCAGCACTTTAGCTACCAACTCCATGTGGTAACTAATTCGGTAGCTAAATCGTTTAGCTACCGAATTTTAAACAATAGCTACCGGAAACGTTGGTAGCTAAACAACATTTTTTTGGTAGTGAAAATGCCACAACATAGCACGTACTACTTCATCATTGTAGTACCACTTTTATCGCTTGATAAACCACAGGGCACCCCTACGGGACCCACTTTCACACGACTTGCCATCAGTCGCCCGTCCTTGGTTCGGTTCCTTGCAATCACGTACCACCTCGTCGTTCGTAACACGATTTTCATGTCTTATGATATATTAGTCCATAACCTAGATGTATTATGGAGGATAGGATCCACAAGGATCCCCTTCATCAATCTTCTCACTTGTCTATCAAAGGAACATTACTTATTCTTTATAAGTAACTCTTAGTGATTACACGTTATGGATTCCTTAGATGACCTAAATCATCAAGGGTTTGGAACATGATTTTGTCATGACCACTAGATGTTATTACATGTATTTTACTAAATCTTTGTGAGTCCATTTTGGAGCTCAACTAGATTCTTTTAGAAGATAACGCGCGTTTACGCTATTATAGTAAGAGCTTCAAAGTACTATCTTAATAGCAAAGTAGTTGATGAAACCTTCTTTATTAAGTATAGTTTGAAAAACTCTAATCAATTGTCTATAAGGCGTCTCATTTAGTGTAAAACTCTTTTGAATTGGTTTCCTAGTTCTAATACTTAGTGTAAAAGAAAATATACTTCCTACTTGAAATCACCATTTCGTTTTCAAATGAACTATAACTTATATAATTTTGGAAAGTTCTAAAAGGTAAAAGTAGTGTAAAACTCTTTGTTTTTAAAGAAAGGCTTGTAATGATCCTATCTTCTCAAAGAAGTCTTACTAACCAAAGAAAATCCTTGAAAACTATCTTGCCTAACTATGAAACTCTTGGTTCCTGAAAATCTTTTCTTCAAAAACAACTTGTTAAAATAAATGGTTGATCGACATCTAACCAACCTATTCTTAAAATAATTTTCACATGAGGTCAAAACACTTATTTCACAACACATGGTTCTTTGGAACCAAAACTTGATTTCTTTGGAAACCTCTTCAATTTATATGACTCTTATACTTTAATATGAACTCATTAGACCCCTTAACATTAACATTTTAAGATCCTAACCCTACTATCAATGTCAAGGCCGAATGCCCTATAGAAGTAGGATAGGTTTCATTGTTTTGTCTTCTTCGAACCATTTTAAGCTCATTGAACCATTACTTAAACATAGAAGCTTTGGCTTCCCTCCTCAACATCATAAGTCCGAACCTTGCATATCCATTTTCAACCAAAATGAAATCATCCAACAACATCCAAAGTAGCTATAAAATAATACGAACATATAAGCATGTCATCAAGGCAACTTAGAACATAAACAAGCTCAACATTCTAAAATCCTATCCTTAGGTCTTTGGACCTAAAAATAGTTTTTCACCATGCCAAAAAGATTTTCTTCTAGCATATACAAACACAATCATCATATCAACACAACAATATAACATAATATGACAACAAAGTAAAGAACTTTATAAGGAAACCCTAGATCTAGGGTTTTCCTTCAACAAATCTAGGAGGCCTTTATCACCACCATTTTTGGTGTGATATGGTTTACTCCCCCATTACCTTTGTGAAGCTTCCTTGAAGAGAATGAAGGAAAAACTTGGTCACCAACAAAAGCTAAAACCGTGGCCTATAAAGAAAAGAATAAGACCATGAACTTTTATTTTTCAACATTATAAACATGGTAACACAAAGATATTCTCAGGAGTACTAAAGCAAAGGAACTTAGTTATAAACTTACTCTTGAGTAAGGGGTTTAAAAGCAAGTTCAAGAAGCTTGAAACCTCCTTGAATGATTCTTGAATAACTTTGAGTAAACAACTTCAAATGAAGAAATTCAAAAGATGAAAGTTATTTAGATGGATGAGATGAACAAGAATATGTAGTCAAAATGATGAAATAAGATGGGTAAGGTTACTTACCAAGGCTGGCCGAATGCAAGAGGGAAGTGAGAGAAGAGAGAAAACTTTGAACTTTGGTGTTTGAGTGAGAAATGAATGGAATAGTGGTTTTTGGTGTTTTAACCACCATATGGCCGAATCCCCCACCGTTGTGGACTCCAAAATTCTATTAAAATTTAATCATAAAGAATGGAAGGCCAAGAAGAGATAGGTGTGTTGTTGCTTATGGAGAGCTGAAGGACAAGATTAACCAAAAATGGCTAAAACACTTTTTCCATTAATAGTTAGTGTCATAAACTTTCTTGGATATGATAAAAGGAAGATCTTGGCTCTTCCCAAGTCAAAATGGCCGAATGGCCTATCCAATGTAACTAGAATATTTACATTTTTCCATTTGGTTAGGAGTAAGGTGATTAGGATTTTTACCAAAAATGGATAATCGGTTTTTACTACTTTTGGTAAAATTTTGGGTTTTAAGAAAACTATTTCTCTTCATTAGGAATAATCAACAAAGTAATGGAAAATGTAATTCATTCAACATTACATTCCACTCAATTCCTCATTTTTCGGCCTCCGGCACGTAAAACGAGAAAATTACCCGATACCGATCAAAATAGAACTTTTATCAGTTTTCGTCTCATAACGACAAAAGAAAACTTCACCACAACATAACCGTGGATATAAAACAATCATATAAACATCCACACACACACACACACACACACACACACACACACACACACACATATATATATATATAGTCATACCAAACATAAGGTAGTAATCACAATGTAATGGTGATTATAACCGGTTATAGGAAAACGGGGGTGTTATAACACTCCCCAACAAAAAAAATTTCGTCTTTGAAACTTAAGGACGTCAAAACAACTGTGGATACTGATCCTTCATCTTCTCTTCTAGCTCCCACGTCGCCTCTCCTGACGCTTCATTCCAGACGACCTTCACCAGAGCAATATCCTTTCCTCAAAGCTGCTTCATTCTTTGGTCCCTGATCCTGACAGCAGAAGTTTCCAAAGTTAGGTTATCCTTTAATTGTACTGTATCAGGCTCTATAACATGCCTGGGATCAGGGCTATACTTTCGCAATTGTAAAACATGAAACACATTATGAAGGTTTGAAAGAAAATGGAGTAAGGCAATTTGATATGGCACTAGGCCAACTCTACGAAGAATTTGATAGGGTCCAATGAGTTTTGGTGTGAGTTTCCTGGATTTTATTACTCTACCTATCCCATTCATGGGCGTGACTCTCAGGAATACGTGGTCCCCTTCCTAGAACTCGAGCGGTCGACACCTCTTATCCGCATATCCCTTTTGTCTACTCTGAGTCGCCCTCATCTTATCTTGAATCAAATTTACCTTCTCCGTAGTCTGACATACGAGCTCGGGTCCTAGAGTAAGGTGTTCTCTGTCCTGGTACCAACATAACGATGTTCTGCAACGCCTGCCATACAGAGCTTTGTAGGGTGCCATCCCTATGTTAGAATGAAAAATATTGTTGTAGGTTAACTCTATAAACGGCAAAAACCCTTCCCAGCTCCCTGATTGCTCAAGCACACAAGCTCTCAACAGATCTTCTAAAGACTGAATCGTTCTCTCCGACTGACCATCTGTCTGCAGATGGTATGCCGAACTCAAACGCAGCTTTGTTCCTAGACCCTCTTGCAAGCTTTGCCAGAAGCAAGACGTGAACCTCAGGTCTCTGTCTGAAACGATACTGGATGGTACATCGTGTAACCTGACGATCTCCTCGATATAAATCTGGATTAACTTCTCGATCGAGTACTTGATGTTTATGGGTAAAAAGTGTGCTGACATTGTGAGTCGATCCACGATCACCCAAATAGCATCATAACCCTTCGGCGTCCTAGGTAAACTAGTCACAAAATCCATGGAGATGCCATCCCATTTCCATTCGGGAATATCTAAAGGTTGCAGCATTCCCACGGGTCTTTGGTGCTCCACTTTCGCTTTCTGACATACTAGGCACGAACATACAAAACTAGCCACATCTCTCTTCATCCCGTGCCATCAATACATCCGTTTCAGATCTTGTTACGTCTTGGTTGATCTCGGATGCATACTCAGCTTGCACATGCGAGCTTCCTCAAGTATCAGCCTCCTTAGATTCGCCGCATCACTGGGTACACAGATTCTACCATTGAACCTTAGAATCCCATCTAGCCCTTCTACAAAATCTGACGTGGTCTCCTGCCGTCCGGCTTCTCTCTTTCTCTCATGAGATACTGATCCTCACTCTGTTTCTTTCTGATCTGATTCAAGAGATCACTCTCCACAATGATTATACCTACACTGAGCTTCCCTGGAGATGCCTCTACAACCAACTTCAGATCTCTAAACTGCTCGATGAGCTCTCTCTCTCCGACCATCATGGCAGATGCATGAAGTACCTTCCTACTTAAGGCATCCGCCACAGCGTTTGCTTTTCCAGGATGATAGTGCAACTCAAAGTCATAGTCCTTCAAAAACTCTAACCATCTTCGTTGTCTCATGTTGAGCTCCTTCTGGTCAAACAAGTACTATAGACTCTTGTGATCACTGAAAACGCTGAACTTTGCCCCGTGCAAGAAATGCCTCCAAATCATCAGAGCAAAAACCACTACAGCTAACTCCAAGTCGTGAGTCAGATAATTCTTCAACTACCTTGAAGCGTAAGCTACCACTTTCCGGTTCTGCATCATGACGCGTCCCAAACCTTGGTACGAAGCATCACAAAATACTTCAGAAGGTTCGTTGGGGTCCGGAAGTACTAACACTAGTGAATTGGTCAAACGCTTCTTTAACTCCTGAAAACTGGCCTCACAAGCCTCAGTCCATGCAAAAGCTTGATCCTTCCGTGTTAACTTGGTCAACGGTGCCACAATCTTAGCAAATCCTTCAATGAACGACGATAACAGAACCTTCAATAGTAGCCTGCTAATCCAACGAAACTATAAGCCTTTGTTGCTGTCTTCGGTTGTTCCCACTATAACACGGCTTCCACTTTCGCTGGATCCACAGCGATCCCCTCCTTTGAGATAATGTGACCCAAAAACTGAACCTATTCTAGCCAAAACTCGCACTTCGAAAACTTGGCATACAACTGTTTCTCTTTGAGTATTTTCAATACCACTCGTAAATGTTTTGCATGCTCTTCTTTATCCCTAGAGTAGATAGGATGTCGTCGATAAATACCACAACAAGCTCATCTAGATAAGGGGGAAAGATCCTATTCATGTAATCCATGAATATGGCAGGTGCATTCGTCACTCCGAATGGCATTACCAAATACTCGTGGGTACTTGTTCTTGATAGTGATCTTGTTCAACTGACGGTAGTCCACACACAAACGAGACGTCCCATCCTTCTTCTTCACAAGCAAAACTGGGGCTGCCCACGGTAACACACTCGGTCTAACAAACTATTTCGACATCAGCTCCTCCAACTGTTTCTTTAGCTCTTCTAGCTCTGCGGGTGCCATCCGGTATGGTGCCATAAATATTGGTCCAGATCCCGGCACTAGGTCTATCGTGAACTCAATGTCTTTGACCGGTGGAAGTCCAGGTATATCTTCAAGAAAGACTTCTGGAAACTCGTCGACAATCGGAATCGGACACGCATCTTTCTCGCTACTGACCTCCAGAAAGGACAACAACATGTATCCTTGGGCTCCTTCTCTCAAAGAAGCTTTCGCTTGATTGGCAGAGATAAAACCAGAATTCTCACTTTTTGGAAAGATTAGGGTTTAGTTGGCACAGTCCAAAAGAACGTAGTTAGAGGACAGCCAATCCATCCCCAAGATAATATCTATTTGCGATAATTGCAAACAGATCAGGTTGACTACAAAGTTCCTACCCTCAACAAGAATAGGGCAGTTTAGACAGGCCTCAGCCGTAATAATAGGTTTCGCAGTAGGTGCAGAAATAACCAAATCGAAAGGTAGTGAAGAAACAAGTAATCCCAAAAGTTTAACACAACTATATACAATAAAGGAATGCGATGCGCCTGAATCAAACAGTACAGTTAAAGTTTTACCTCCAATGTTACCCTCTCCTTGGATCAGGTCTTGGTTCTGAGAAGCTTCAACACCGCTTGCAGAGAAAACTCGCCCCTTTGCCTTGGGCCTTGCTGCTCGAACCAGGTTGACAACAGGTTCTGCCTTGGGTTGTCTGCACTCCCTTGCCATATGACCAGGCTTCCTACAGTTGAAGAAGATGACTCCCGTTGTTGAGCATTCCCTAGCATAGTGGTCCCCTCCACACTTGAAGCACTTGACACCAGCAGCTCTTGAAACCGCACGGTTTCCGTTGTCCTTCCCTTGGAATCATTGGTAATGCTGACCTCTAGACGGCTTCGAGTAAGGCTTCTTGTGATGGAAACCGCTACAACCACCCTTCTTGAACCTTGACGGCCCAAAGCTCCCTTGTGACTTACTTTGACTTCGTTTCAGTTCTTCAATTAGCCGGCACTTGTCCATGAGCTGGGGAAAAGTTGTGATCTCGAACGGCATGACTACCTCCTTGAGCTCGTGCCTCAAACCCTTCTCAAACTTTCTACACTTCCATGCTTCATTGGGATTGTCTTGGAAGTAGTTGGAGAACTTTGCTAGACCCTCAAACTTTGCAGCATATTCACTGACCGTCATGCTCCCTTGACGTAGCTGGAGAAACTCCATCTCCTTGGCATGCTTGGCGCCCGGTACTTCTCAAAGAACTGCATCCGAGCACCTCATTGCTTCGAAGATCTTTTCCATCTCCTGTACCCATAGCTCAGCCTTCTCTGGGTCGTATTCTCCCTTGTATTGTGGCGGGTTGTTCCTGCGAAATTCACTCAACCCTCGACCACCAGCGGTCGTCTGTTCTCAGAGCACAAAGGCAATGTAACATCCCAAAAACCCTATGTCTGTCTTTTAACTGTTTGTGTGAATAACTTGATTGAAAACACAATTCGATTAATCATAATCATAATAATAGTTGATGATTGGAAATTCATATTTGAATTTCAATTATGAGCTTAATAAGCATAAGGTGTTGTTTTGAATCCAATGTGCTGTTCTGAGTCAGAACCGGTAAAAGTATATTATTTTAATCGGGAAAGCTTCACCTTGGGATGCGTGCCAGTGTCGGGAAGTAATTTGGCCCGGGGTGGGGAAGTTGTTCTGGCCGAATGTCGGGAGTAGTTCATGACTATATCTCACGCTTCACGAGACGTTGTCAACCATCCATCACTTTTTCATTCCTTTAACCAATGGATTAAGTTCTTATTACTCTTGGTTAATAACCTAGCATCTTTTCCTTTTATGGAGAAAGCTATATTAACCATTTATGGTTAATCTTGCTTGCTTTTGCTAAGAGCTCAACAACACACCTCCACTTTAAATCACAACCCTCTATTTTCTTAGACCTATTTCCCTAGCATATTGATTTAATTTTTCTTCCCTTTTGGATGGAGAATTCGGCCAAGTGTTGATTTTAACACTAGAAACACCTTTCATTTCTCATTTCTAAGATCATGCTCTCTTTGTTCATGAACATTTCAAAAATCTTCTCTTCTCTCTCTTCTAGTTCTTCATGGTTTTGGTCTCTTAAACCATGAACCAAAACTTGTTTCTTGGTTCGAAGACCATAGCTTTGTTAGTCTTGACCTCTAGATCATCTTTGTGAAGAAAGTTTCTTGATTGGAGGAAGTTTGTTCTTGACCTTCAAGAACACCATCTTGATCTTCAAAGTGTTCTTCCTTGGGTAAGCTTTAATCTTCACTTTTCTCTGCATATCTTTTCGTAGAATCATGAAACAACTTCTTCTAGTTCATGATTTTTTTGAAACAAGTCCAAGATCATACCTTTTCCTTTATGAATAGGTTCAGCAATCTTTGGCTTTTGGACGCTTGGAATTTTGTTCATCCTAAGATCTACAAGAGGTAATGGGGGAGTGAACCTCATCACACCACATTGGTGGTGGTGAATATGGTTTATGGGTTTGGTTTGGGGAAAATCCTAAACCAAGGGTTTCCTACATTATCTATTTGGTTCTCTATGAGAACAATGTTGTAATAATTATTTGTTTCTTGATTTGTGTTCATTGATGTGTTTGAATGGTTGAAAATAATTTTTATGTGAGGGAAAACCCTAACCTAGATTTCCTTCATCTTTTGTTGAAAAGAGTTTATGAAAATATGATTTTCGGATCTGACCTTGTGTGAGTCATTTATGTTTTTCTCTTAACCTAGATCTTGGATTTCAAAACTTGTTTTGATCCTGAAACTAGACATCTTGGGCTTCATTTTGAGTGCAAATTTCGTGTGTTTTCATAAATATTTGACCCTTGGAAACCTATTTCAATATCAACACAATTTTCTGCCTCGGATTCTGACTACAGTGGCTTGTTTCGTAAAACTGTACTAACTCGGTTATTTTTGAAGGAACCTGTTTGAAACACAAGAAGGGGGGTTGAATTGTGTTTTAGAGAATTTTAAATTCTTTTCGTAAGCAGATAATGTTTTTCTCAAGATTGGACGCTAAAACGATTGAAAGTAAAGAGACGTTGGACGCTAACTTAGTTTGACAGCGTAAAGAAAGGCAATTCAATCCCAGTTAGTTAATTAGATAATAATCTAAAATAAGAGTAAGGGAGAGAAAAGAACACAAAGATGTTATCCTGGTTCACTCTTCACCAAAGAGCTACGTCCAGTCCTCTCTACTTGAGAGCTTTATCCACTATAACAAAACCTTTTGTTACAAAGTATTCAACACCTCTTCAGGCAGTATTCTCAACCTCTTCAGGTTCTCTAAGTATTCTTTTACAGACAAGCCTCTTCAGGCTCAACCAAACTATGGTTTTGAAAAAGATTGTTCTACTAACTCACTAAATGTGAGAATTCGAAACTAAAGCTTAGACTCTTGAAAATAGCTCTACACAGAGAGTAATATGAAGGTTAGAATCAGAGTAGCTTTTCTAGCTTTGCAAGCTTTGAGATTTTCTCTTTTATCTCTTGAAGGATTTTGAAATGCTATGTGTTGCTTCACTTGTATTTTTGCTCAAGTTCAGTTTCGTTCAACGTTTCTTCATTATGCACTTTCAAAAGATGAAGGTATATATAGCCTCTTTTCTTTGAGCAGTCTTCAGTCTTCAACGGATGGAAAAGGATCCGTTCTGATGAGCATTGAATGCATTTGATCCGTTGAGTCTGATAGCTTCTGAAGTTTCTGATCAGCAGAATAGACTATCAGGGAGATAGCTAAAAGTGGTGCTGACATATCCTCTGAGTAGAACGAAAGTTGCCTTTTGTTTATCCAAAACAAGAAGGTCAACTTCTTTAGGTGATAGAGACATTCTGGCTTATGCTTTTCTTTTGTACGAATCTTACAGAGAATGTTTTGTCCCACCGGTATAAGCCTTTTACATGGAATAATAATTTCAAATGCTTTTACAAAGATATTCGCGCTTGAAATTTAAAAGACATTTATTGGACTAGCTATTACAAAAGGTAACCAAAAGAGTCTTTGGACTCAATGGTTCTATAAGTTATCGTCCAGTCGTAAACCAAGAATAGGTGTTGGACGAGATAAAGTCTTTGGGCTATGTTGGACGAGATAACGTCTTTGGACTATGTCAGACGAGATAACGTCTTTGGACTATGTTGGACGAGACAAAGTCTTTAGACTCAATTTAGATTTGTCCTGCACACTTAATATAAAACATTAGTCCATAACAAATCTTTGTTCATCTTAAATTAGCTCTTTGTTAACATCAAAACTTAAGGGATTATCTGGACCATGACCACTTTGGTTCCAACAATCTCCCCCTTTTTGATGATGACAAAACATGCAAATTTTGATTTGAACAAAGAGTCCTAGAGAGCTGAAGGGCTCCCCCTAAGACAAACATTCTAATCATTTAAAGCATTTAATCATTTAAAGCATAGATATGAGCACATGTATCATTTAAAGATTCAATCAACAAATTTAACTTTAAATAATTAATCAATCAATAATCAATCAAAATCCATCTTCTCCCCCTTTTTGTCATCAGACAAAAGAGTGAGAAACACATCATAGTCAGTTGTTTTGAAAAACAAAGAAAACAAAAAAAAATTTAAGAAGAGGGAGGAGGTTTGGGAATGAAATCTTTGAACATGGCCGCAATCTGCTGAAGGAGCACCGCATTGTTAACTTCTATAGTCCGTTGAACGAACTCTTGAAACTCAGGAGGAATAACCGAGGCAGAGCTCTCAGTAGTGGCCCGGGTTGCGTCCACACCTCTTTGATCAGGAACTACACTCAGAGCCTGAGAAGGAGATGGAGCATCAGGATGGACCATTGAGAGAGGGACCGGTTGAGACTTGGACTGAGCTGAGTCTGCAACTTGTTCCACTTCGTTATCATAAGTTTCAGAGGAGGGTTCCGCATAGATAATTTCGGTGTCCCCAGTCTCTTCAGGAATGACCGGCTTAGGAGGAAGAGTAGGAGGAGCAAGAGGAACAACAATAGGTTCGGGTGGACGCAGCACTTCAAGTATGATATCAGCATCATCATACTTATTTTCCCGCCATCTGATAGGAGGCATAGGCAGAACATCTCTAGGATAAAGAGGTATCCCAAAGATATCGTCTATGATCATGAAGGTTGCTTCACGGATTCGATATTGTCTCGGGTAGACGCGAATCTCAGCTTTCTCCTCAACTGATAAACCAGATGATGACGCTTCTTGGGAGCATCTCCAGATGTGATTTTCCCAATATATCCTAGCATCTGGGCCAAATCTGAAGCGAGGATCTTTCTTCCAAATACTTTCGAGAGCCCTAGAGTCATCTCGATGTTTTGTCCAAAACAGGGGATCAAAAGCATGTTGGTAAGGCAGCGTCCATGACTCAAGCTTTTTGCGAAGGTCCTTATCCTTATTAGGATCTAGGATAGGGAGCCTTGGGCAAGCTCGAGGAGGAACAACTCCTACGCTAGTGCGAGAAGACTTTGACCAAAATCTCTTTGGAAGGTTGTGATGGATCGTAGCTTCTCGAGGCATGTCACACTCCTTCCGCACAGCATAGTAAGGAAGAAAGTCCCGGACATCAGAATACTCCTTCCAAGATGATGGATAGCTTGGAATGAAAGAAAGGTCGGGATCAAGGATGAAGTTACTTAAGCCAAACGTCCTTGCCCTTCTTTCATACTCCGTCTTGCAACCTCTCTTGTCTTCATGACGAAGAACAACATGCCTCTTTATATTGTAGTGGCACCATTGAAATGCCTTGTCCTTGATGAGGTTGGGAAAGATTTTCCTTGGAGGAAACGTCTTCTTCTCAAGGTAGGTAACCAATGGTCCATGGGCATTGTATGTTTCAGAGGGCAGAGGTTTAGGTGAAGTGTATGGGATGGGTTGGTAGGCAAGTTTAGGGGGTGAGGTGGATGATGTGGAGGGTTGTTCAAAATCATACTCGGGTAATGGAAAGGGGCTTTTGGGGTGAGGTTCAGTAGTGGGGGGTGAGTGTTTAAGGAATAGAACAGGAAATTTGCGTTTGACTTCAGCCCAAATTGAGCATTTGTTGTTGTAGTCTACTCCAGGGAGGCGTCTATATTTGCTTAAGGGAAAGATCGGTTTGGGGTAGGGGGCACCATAGGGTTGGAAGGGATGATCTCCCCAGGGTGTGAACCAGTCTTCGGGTTCATTTTGTGAGGCTAGAGTTTGGGTTTGTGGTAGGTTAGTGGGTGAGAGAGGTAGGGAAGGTTCAAAGGTTAAGTCTTCTATCTCAGACGATTGGACGATAGGAGAAATAATAACTGAACTGGAGATAGGTTCAGTATTACCTTTCGTCTTTCTTCGAGATGACCTTGCCCTTGTTGACAGAGGTGCAGCAGATGAAGTTTCCAATCTTGGCCCTTTAACTACCCTTGAGATGGGTAGATTGTCCTCTTCATCTTCATCAATGGGAGCTAGAACCAGCTTCCTTTTTCTTGAAGGTTGGACGATGAGCTTTGGACGAGATGAAGAAGTCTTAGCTATTGGACGAGCTCGTTCAGCAGAGCATCTAGCAGAGACACATTTTTCAGACGCTTCTTCTGAGCGTTGCGTCTGAGCTCCTTTTTGCTTTTCCTCAAGTTTGGACTTTTTAAAGCAGTCCAACTGCATCATTACCAAACTTTGCCTGCTAAACTCAGGCTTATGCACCCATTCAATCCCATGAACTCCGTAGTATTTGAACTTTCTTTCTGGAGCCAAGTTCTTTAGGTCGTCGTAGACCATGTGCTTCTCAAATATTTTGGAGAGAAGAGCGCCATAGATGAGTGCAGTGTTCTTCTTCCCAGAGCCTTCAATGGCATATTTGAAGAAGGAAAAGAGTAGGTGGGGAAGATTTATTTGCCTTTCAAGAATCAGATGAACTAGGCAAAATTGATGAGCCTTTGAAACATTATCCTTTGACCCAACTTTATGAAGGATAGCCTTGTTCAAGATTTGGTGAAGAACCCTAGCCTTGTCAGTCATTTTTGAGGCTATGAGCTTGTCACCAGAGTTTTTCAACAAACAATCTCTAATGGTGGAAGCATCACCAATCTCTTCTTCCCAGTCATCTTCAACAGTTATGCCTGATTGAGCGCACCCAGTTGCATTAGAGATAGTTGCTTCAGATACTATTACTTCAGTATCAAGCACCTTGTTGCGAATCTCTCTTGCAGAGACAATGGGGTTTGTCCAGAACTCCCTAACTAGAGCAGGGTAGATTACCGGAGAACCTTCAAAGTAGCTTGACCATCCAGCGGCATGGATGTTAGAGAAGATATCAATCCCATTATCAGCCAGGAATTGTAGGTTAAACTTGTACTCGACCATAGCATCAGCAGTCTGAGCATTGAAGGTTTTTCCTTTACCTTTAGAGCCAGCAGCAGAAGAGGTTGCCATAGTTTCAGAGAGGATGTTTAAAGAAGAAGGTTTTTCAGAAAGGGTTTTCCTTTTCGAAGATGCAAGAAGAAAGGTTAAAGCTTTTTGTAAAGGTTGGATTTTTATCAAAGAGCAAAACTTAGGTTTTAAAAGGAAGAAGAAGAGAGAGCGAAAACCTTTCGTATTTTTAGAGAGAGAGAGAGCGAAACGACGTGCATTAAATGTCTGACACATGTTCAGACTTTGAAACCGTAAAAAGCATTTTTTGGCAAATAAAGAAAACAAAGAACTAACTCAGTTAAGGGAATGAAGGATAATATTTCATTCGACAAAGATTGAGTTTCATTAATGCATTAGACGGGCATTCAGAAATTACACTAGACGAGCATATATTGGACGTAATGCAAATATTGGACGCATGCATTGGACTCTCAGTTAATCAATGAAATGCATGTTCAGATATTTTCTTATGAATATAAACCTATCTACGGCTAAAGGTTTAGTGAAGATATCTGCCCATTGATGGTCAGTATCAACAAATTGAATATCTATTGTTCCTTTTTGCACATAGTCCCTAATAAAATGATGTTTTATTTCTATATGCTTTGCTCTAGAATGCAGTATGGGGTTCTTTGACAAATTAATAGCAGCAGTATTATCACACATGATAGGGATGTTGCTTACAAACACGTTGTAGTCTTCCAACTGATGTTTGATCCATAGCAGTTGTGAGCAGCAGCTGGCTGCAGCAATGTACTCAGCTTCAGCAGTTGATAGAGCAATTGTGCTTTGCCTTTTGCTTGACCATGAGACGAGATTAGCACCAATGAAGTGACACCCTCCACTTGTGCTTTTCCTTTCTATTCTGTCTCCAGCATAGTCAGCATCACAGAATCCAACTAATCTGTATTCATCAATTTTCTTATACAAAAGACCCAGATTAGTAGAACCTTTTAAGTATCTAAAGATTCTTTTTACTGCTGAGAGATGAGACTCTCTTGGATCAGATTGAAAACGAGCACATAAGCAAACGCTAAACATGATATCAGGTCTAGACGCAGTTAGATATAAGAGGGAACCAATCATACCTCTATATACCTTTTGGTCTACCTTTTTATCTTTATCATCTTTGTTTAGCACGGACGTTGGATGCATTGGTGTATTCATAGGTTTACAATCGTCCAACTTGAAGCGTTTTAGAAGCTCCTTTGTGTACTTCGTCTGATGAATGTACACTCCGTCTGAAGTTTGCTTTACTTGAAGTCCGAGGGAGAATTTTAGTTCTCCCATCATGCTCATTTCAAACTCCCTTTGCATTAATTCAGAGAATTCTTGGCAAAGAGATTCATCAGTTGCACCAAATATTATATCATCAACGTAAATTTGAGCAACAATAAATTCCTTTTTATTCACTTTTCTAAAAAGAGTTGTGTCCACTTTTCCTCTCGAGAAGCCATTCTCCATTAGGAAAGAGCTGAGTCTCTCATACCAAGCTCTAGGAGCTTGCTTGAGTCCATATAAAGCTTTCTTAAGCTTATATACATGCTCAGGACGGTTCTGATCTTCAAAACCGGGTGGTTGGAGAACACATACTTCTTCATTAATTACACCATTTAGAAATGCACTTTTTACATCCATTTGGTAAAGCATGATGTTATGATGTGCAGCATATGAAAGTAAGATGCGTATAGCTTCTAATCTAGCTACTGGAGCAAAGGTTTCAGTATAATCAATACCTTCCTCTTGTGAGTAGCCTTGGGCAACTAGCCTTGCTTTATTCCTTACCACCTTGCCATCCTCGTCCAGCTTGTTGCGATAGACCCACTTGGTTCCAATTACAGACTTATCCTTAGGCAGGGAGACCAGCGTCCAAACGTCACTACGTTGAAACTGGTTAAGCTCTTCTTGCATAGCGAGGATCTAGCACTCGTCCAATAAGGCTTCGTCCACAGACTTTGGTTCCATCTCAGAGATGAAGGCTGAGTCAGCTTGCTCTCTGAAAGTTGACCTTGTCCGGACGCTATCATTAGGTTTGCCAATGATTTGATCCTCGGGATGATAAGTTCTGAATTGCCATGAACGAGGGGTATTTACAGCTTGCTGAGACGATGATGCGTCCATCGTAGCGTCTGATGCCTCGTCTTTGTTGGTTGTTGGACGAGCATCTGAATCATTCAGATTCATATCTGCAAAAGAATCATCTAGCTCTGATAATCTCTTATCAGGCTGTTTGTCATCAAATTTAACATGAATGGATTCTTCAACAATCAACATTCTAGAGTTATAAACTCTAAAAGCTTTAGACGTTTCAGAGAATCCTAACAATATTCCATTATCTACTTTGGCATCAAACTTTCCTAGTTGATCCTTAGTATTTAAAATAAAACATTGACATCCAAAGGGGTGGAAATAAGAGATGTTGGGTTTGCGTCCTTTCCACGATTCATAAGGAGTCTTATTCAAGATTGGTCTTATGTATATTCTGTTTTGAATATAGCAGGCAGTATTTACAGCTTCAGCCCAGAAGTGCTTAGGGACAGAATTATCACTGAGCATTGCCCTAGCCATCTCTTGAAGAGATCGGTTCTTCCTCTCAACAACACCGTTTTGTTGTGGAGTTCTAGGAGCAGAGAAATTGTGATGAATACCACTTTCATCACAGAACCTTTGAAAGAGCTCATTTTCAAATTCGCCACCATGATCACTTCTGATCGAGCTGATGAATACGCCTTTTTCATTCTGAACTCGCTTACAGAATATAGAAAAGACCTTGATAGACTCATCCTTGTGAGCAAGGAACTTAACCCATGTCCATCTAGTATAGTCATCTACTATGACAAGTCCATATTTCTTACCACTGACAGAGGCCGTCCTTGTTGGACCAAACAAATCAATATGCAACAATTCCAGTGGTCTAGAAGTACTAACAATGTTTTTGGACTCAAACGAGTTCTTAACTTGTTTTCCTTTTTGACAAGCGTCACAGAGAGCATCTGATCTAAACACAATCTTTGGTAAGCCTCTTACAAGGTTATGCTTGTTTAGTTTAGAGATTAATCTCATACTAGCATGACCAAGTCTTTTGTGCCAGATCCATCGCTCATCTTCAACAGACACCAGACATGATACACTTTGAGTTGAAAGTTCCCCCAAATTAATCTTGTACAGATTATTTTGCCTTTTGGCAGTGAATAAGATGGACCCATCAGGGTTCTTGACCATACATTCACCTTTATTGAAGGAAACAACAGACCCACTGTCACATAA